>CANXME010000222.1:0-600000 GCA_948144175.1 Closterium sp. NIES-65
GGCCTAGGCTACTAAGCCTAGGCCGAACTATTCTCCTAACTACCTAATGTATTAGTTTCTACAACACTTCATGGCGGGGATTGCAAGGAGAATGCGTAGTGAGGTGGGGCGGCTAACCGGAGCGAAATTTTCGGTGAAGTCTCGTCCGTGTTCTTGGTCGAAGCCGCGTACAACCCAGCGAGCTTTAAATTTGTCAATGGTGCCGTCCACCCTTTGTCTTCACACGGAAGACCCACTTCCCGGTGAGCACTGTCTTGTTCCGTGCCACGCCGATAGGAACCACTTTCCACGTGTTGCGTTCCTCCAGTGCTTCAGCTCCTTGTCCATGGCTTCGCGCCATTTTTCCTTATGCTCCCCCCCCAGAGCCTGTTGAGCTGTCGCAGGCTCTTTAGGAATGGCGGTGCCGTGGACTGCGGTGACGAGTCCGAGAATTTGCAGTCCACTCTGTGTGTAGCGGGGAAGATTTGCGTCCTCGGGATAAGCTGCTTGATCTCCAGCTTCTGGATAGGTATGAAGTTCGGTCCTACTCGTTCTGCTTCGTTGGTGTTGACTGTCGCAGGTGTTACGTAACCGTTGTCGGCGAAATAGTAGAAGGTTTCAGCGTTGACATTTCCGCGAGGGTTATCTTCATCCATGGGAACGTCGACGGAGCAGAACGGAAGAGGTCCGGCTTCTTCTGATGCGTTGTCCACATTCTGCTCGTCCCAGTCAGCTTCGTCCGCTGCTGAGGCGAAGGCTCGGTCACCGCGAAAACCACCTGTGGGATCCTGGTTCTTCTTGCAGGTTGGCAAGGTATGTCTGGAGCATGAGTCGTTCGTAGAAAAATTACATCATGTGCTGCTACTGTTTCCTTGGAATGGACGTCGAAGATTTCCACGCGTTGTAGTTCTTTTCCGACTCCCAGGTGTAATCCCCACTGGATGCTCGTTGAGAAAATCGGCCCGCTCGTGCTGCTGGGGGTCGGTACTGTACCATGCATCCGAATACTCGTAACATTTTTTGTGCTGCCCTGTTTCCCTGTCCATAGCAGATGCGGTGATGCGTTGTTTGGAAGCGATGATGACGAGAGCAAGTTGTGCAGCATGACGGCGTGGTCCATTGCCGCAGGCCACTGGTGGTTGGGTAGCCGCATGCTACGTAACAGTGTGCGCATGCTGTTCTGCAAGGTCCTGTTAATTATTTCTGCTACACCTTGCTGCTGATGGGCGTAGGGAAGGGGAGATGAGCCGCTTGATTCCCCTTTCCGCCAGGTACTGCTTGAATCGCTGAGAGGTGTATTCTCTCCTCTCCGTCTGACTGGAAGCTTTTAGTTTTCACGCCCGATTCTCTCTCTACTACTGGTAGCCAGGCAACGAAGGCTTCGAATGCCATGTCGCGGCTTTGGAGGTTAGGTGCCAGACGTAACGGGTGGCGGCGTCGATGAAGGTGATTGTATAGTTGTATATTACTTGTCCTGGTCCGATTGAACAGGATGTCGCTATACACCTTCTCGAGTGGTGCGTACGCGGGTGCGCTCGGGTTGTGATGAGACGCAAACGGTCAATGTGGTAAGGTCACCTTCAGGGCAGGTGAGGCAACGTTCCGCGGACTCGTTGAAGTTCTTCGTCCGTCGGTCAGGTAGGAGTGAGTCCTTGTCGAGTACTCCTGCCTCTTATCGTATTGTTTAATACTGTGTTGCTTGGGTGTCCCATCCTTGCGTGCCAGGTGCTTTCGTCGGCGCGATGTCCGGGTGATCGTTGGTACATATCGGAGTTGGAGTAGAAGTTGGCGGTGAAGTTGGCGCGCTACGATGAACTTCTCGTGGTGCTGGGTGTAGTTGTTGCGCGGGTGTCGGTGGTGTGTCGTCGATGAGGAGCGGTGTCGTTGAAGGACCAGCGATTGGTGTTGACGTTCGCTGCTGCTGTGCCAGTTGATGGTTCTGCTACTGCCGATGTTTTCTCTGTTGCTGCCGATGTTGTCTCTGCTGCTGCCGATGTTGTCTCTGCTGCTGCCTGGTGTTGTCTTTGCTGCTGCTGATGTTGTCTCTGCTGCTGCCGGATGTTGTCTCTGCTGCTGCTGATTTTGTCTGAATTGTTGCTAACGCCCTTGTTCTTTCTGCTTCGAGGATGGTGTGTGAATACCAGAAGCCTTCTGGACTGAATTCTGGATCAAGGTCTGGAGGGTGTGTCCAGTTGGTGAAGTTAACAATGGCTTCGCTGTCGGCAGTGCCAAGATCAGGAACAAAGTCAAGAACGAAGACGTTGTTCTTGAGGACCGCCTTGCCGATGTAGAGTCCCTCCTTTCCCGTGATACTGCTTAAATTCTTGGGTGGTGCTGTCTGCTTCGAGGTGAATCCCTTTCTCCATTAGCTGACTGACGCTCAGTAAGTTGTAGCCGAGTCCCTCCGCGATCAGTACTTTTGACATCTGCAGTATAACGTTTGTTTCCCTTGACTGAAGTTGAACTACGCCTGTCGTCGTGTTCGCAGGTTCTGATTGTTGGCGACTGTAATGACAACTTCGCGTTGAAGTTGGTGTTCTCGTTGAACAAAGCGTCCCGAGGAGCACATAGTGCTGTCCACAGCAACTGTCCAAGAACCATGTGTCCTTTCCGATGGGTTCGCTTTGGGTTGATGGCGGCGTATGTCGGGTTCGGCTGAAGTGACTCGCGGCGGGGTGTGGTTTCGTCGAGTTGTTCTTCCGGTGAGTAGTGTGGAGGTGACTCGGTGATGCAGGAGTCACTCAGCTTTGCCATGCAGCTGACGATGTTTCTTGCTCCTTGTGCAGGTTGTCCTGTTGAGGTCGTTGAGGCTTGAAATCTGAGTCGTGGGATTTGCTTGCGTTAAGGCGATTTGGCTGCTTGAAGGTCGAAGTTGCCGCTGTGGAGTTGTTGACTGTTGACGATTCAGGCAGTGCGTACGCGGGTGTCCTGAAGTTTTGCAGATGTGGCAGAACGGAGGTACTGGCTTCGGTTGTTGCTGCTGGTTGTTGTTGTTGTTGTTGTAGCGTCGCTGAGTGTGGAACGCGAATTCCGGTGCTGATGTCTTCTTTTTGTTTCGTTCTTCTTGCAGGTCCATGTCTTGCTGCTCGGCGTGGATTTCGGCGCAGAGCGCTGCTTCGGAGATTCTTCCGTGAGCTCGGAGAATGGCCTTTGTGCGCGCCATTGAGGACCGAGGCCGCCGATGATGACTGTCACGAAGGCGTCTTCAGAAATCGACCCTCCGCATCGAAGAAGCTTGTCGCGCAACTCGCGACATCCGACTGATATACGCCATTCCTTTCTCCCCTGGTGTCATTTCAACCGTTATCAGTTGTGCCATTACCGACTTGGCTTACGCTATCTGTTGCTTGATACAGGCTCTTCAGGTGGTTGTACGCGAGCTCCGCGGAGTTGCCGTAACCTCGGCAAGACCTTATACTTCTGCTGTTGAGTCGGGGTGATATTCCTCAGTAGGATCGTGTACGCCATCATTAACTGATAGGTGTACTGCTGCTTCTCGTACTGTGTGCCGTTTGTTGGGTATGGCAGAGACCCGTCGAAGAACCCGAGTATCTGCGCGCCTTCCATCATCAGCTCGAACTCGAACGACCAGGTGAAGAAGTCCTTTCCATCGAAGGGTCTTGACGTCTGCATCTTCAGAACGTGTGCAAACTGCGACTGAACTTGTAATGCATCCAGTGATTTTTCTTGTCCAGGTGAAGGTTGTGGGTGTGGCATAAAGCTGATGGACCCGCGCTCGTACGGAGCAAAGATAGGCTGCTGTTGTTGATTTCCTCGTGCATATGATGAGCCGTCGAGACTCATGGGTGTTGCTCCGTTGTTGTTGCTGTTGTGTGACTGCGCAGGTGCCGATTGCTGGTGTTGCTCATAGAAGGACATGAAGGAGAAAAAACTTCTCCATCATGCTCTGGTCGAAGTCTGCAGGTTGATTCACGGGAGTCTCGGTAGATGTTGCTCTGGGTCTTGTTGCCGTGCCCTCCTCCGTCTGTAGGCCAGAGGTAGGAGGTGGAGTAGGAGTAGTGCCCTGGGAGCCGGTGGAGTTGTTCCTTTCCTTTTGTGTAGCCATGCTGATTGATACTGTCGGTATAGAAGTTGATTTCCCCCTGATTGCTCTCATACCATGTTGGGCTGAAAAGCCCCTTAGGATCTTTGCAGGGGTGAACTCTGGGTAGAGTTGGTGTAGTAGCGGAAGCGTTAATTATGTTGGGAACAAACAATCTTAAGCGCCTCTGTCGTGTCGAAACACTAGACACAAGCGAAGCAGCGCATATGGAGGCACCAGCGAGTCAACCCTCGGAGGTTGATGTAACTGCTGGAGGTTACGTGAAAGTCAAAGGTCAGCGACCTTTGACCTGACAAATGCAGCGCGACAGCAAGGACACACAACTGACTCGACATTGAGCAGTTGTCCGAGTCGCACTGTATCGAACCGCAACAGTAAAGTAGTTATAATGTCTCTTCATATTCTCTGTATTCATATATATATATATACTTGTATCTCTTTGCTTTAATCAACTTACTTTGCCCTCACATACTAGCGCAAGGTGGTTCAAATACCTTACTTAAAACGCTTCCGCTACTACATCACTTTACTCAGACTTGAACTCTACCAAAGATCCTAAAGGGCACTCAGCCCAACATGGTATGAGAGCAGGTTAGAGTTAAATCATTTCTCCTCAATACTTAATACACCAAGAGATATTTCTACTAGAAAGGAGAGGAGCTCCTCCAACGGCTCTCCTGGTACTACTCCTACTCCACCTCCTGCCTCTGGCCTACAGACAGAGGAAGGTACAACAACGAGACCGGCAGCTGGGTCTACTGAAACACCCGCAAACCAAGGCGTGGGCTTCGATCCAAGCATGATGGAGAAATTCTTCTCCTTCATGTCCTTCTACGAGCAGCATCAGCAAGGAGGACCTGTGCAATCAAACAACAGCAACAACAACAACAACGTGACGCCCATGAGTCTCGATGGCTCATCCTACGCACGCGGGAATCAACAACAGCAACCTACCTTTGCTCCGTACGAGCCTCAGCGCGGCTCCATCAGCTTCATGCCACAACCACAACCTGCACCGGACAAGAGAGAACGCTGGATGCACTAAAAGTTCAGACGCAATTCGCGCACGTTTCTAAAACTGCAAACGACAAAACCCTTCGACGGGAAGGACTTCTTCACCTGGTCATTCAAATTTGAACTGATGATGGAAGGAGCGCAAATCCTCGGCTTCTTCGACGGGTCCCTGCCATACCCAACAAA
The DNA here is from genome assembly GCA_948144175.1 of Closterium sp. NIES-65. Taxonomy (NCBI): domain Eukaryota; kingdom Viridiplantae; phylum Streptophyta; class Zygnematophyceae; order Desmidiales; family Closteriaceae; genus Closterium; species Closterium sp. NIES-65. The sequence continues at coordinate 5,243 of CANXME010000222.1, forward strand.
CGGCACACAGTATGAGAAGCAGCAGTACACCTATCAATCAATGATGGCGTACACGATACTGCTGAGGAACATCACTCCATCTCAACAACAAAACATTCGGTCTTACCGAGGCTACGGCAACTCCGCGGAGCTCGCGTACAATCACTTGAAGACCCTGTATCAAGCAACAGACAGCGTAAACCAAAGTCGGTTAATGGCGCAGCTAACTACCATCGAAATGAAATCGGGGCGAGAAGGGAATGGCGTATATCAGCCGCTGCCAGCGAGCTGCGCGACAAGCTTCTTCGATGTGGAGGATCAATTTCAGAAGACGCCTTCGTCACGGTTGTCATCGGCGGTCTTCGTCCTCACTGCCGCTCCACTCGCGCCATACTACGAGCCCATGGGAAAATCTCTGAAGCGGCACTTTGCGCCGAAATCCACGCCGAACAGCAAGACATGGACCTGCAAGAAGAACGACAAAGGAGAAAGGTGTCAGTGCCCGAATTCGCGTTTCACACTCAACGGCGCTACAACAACAACAATCGACCGAAATTCATACCTCCGTTCTGCCACCTTTGCAAGACTTCAGGGCATCCTCGAACGCACTGCCCAAATCGACAACGCCAACTTCGCCCTTCAAGTAGTCAAGTCACTTCAACGCAAGCAAACCCGACAACTTCAGTCCACGTCTCAACAACATCAACGGGACAACCTGCAAAAGAAACAAGAAACATCGTCAGCTGCATGGCAAGGCTCAGTGACTCCTGCACAACTGAGTCACCACCATATTACTCACCAGAAGAACAACTCGACAACAGTACGCCTCGCCGCGAGTCACTTCAACCAAACCCGACGTACGTCGCCATCGCTCAAAGCGAGCCGTCCGGAAAGGATACATGGTTCTTGGACAGTTGCTGCGGACAACACATGTGTTCCTCAGGACGTTTCGTTCAACGCGAGCACCAACTTCAACGAGAAGTCGTCATTGTGAAGCAAGGAAAACAGGAATGAAATGACTAAGTCAGAGTTGGGTACAAATACAACCCTAGAAAGCTGTACCCCATATGTGCTACCCCACTATAGCCTACAAACATGCATCAGTCATAATACTCTGACACAACCCCCATAGGCAAAGTGGGGGAGAACAAGGGGTCACAAGACCAGTCAAGCAAAGCAAAGCAAAGCAAGCTCAGGGTGGATCAAAACGTCACCACACAGTCCGAGCACAAGAGCAGGGCCAGAGGCCAGTTCACATGCAGGAGTACAGACATATATATAAAACTAGACAAGCAAGAGCAGGTATATATATATGTCACAGTACAAGTGAAGTCAAGAGGAGAGCAAGTGAGGCAAGACAGGTACAAGACCCAGCTGGGTGCAAAAGCGCTGATGGTCACAAGGCGCGAGTGCCTTGGTGAACACATCAGCAGTGTTGGCCTCAGAGGCCACGTACGCAAGTCGCAACTGACCACGCTGCTGCAGCTCACGAGCAAGGAAGTAGCGGAGAGCAATGTGCTTCGTTCTGTGCTCCAAGCGCTGCTCTCAACACAAGGCCAGCATGGCCTTGTTGTCTACATACAGCACTGGAGGAGAACGAGGCGGCTCTCCAAGGTCAGTCAGCAGGTAGGTGAGCCAGCGAGCTCCTGTGCAGCCATGGCCCCGGCGTAGATCTCAGCCTCACAACTGGAGCCGAGTTCCGAAGACGAGCGAGTAGACCGCCACGAGACAGAGCCGGAACCAAGGCTGAAGGTGTAACCCTGTGACGACCGCTGCGTAGCCTGGTCGTCAGCCCAAGAAGCGTCCGCGTGGCCGGTAAGGACCACTGGACTCCACCCTCCAAGCACTAGCCCCATGCCCGACGTACTGCACAGGTAGCGCAATACCCTCTTCGCTGCAGCCATGTGCTCTGGTCTGTGTCTCCCAAGAGCAACATAGCGTGCAAGAATGCTCAGAGGGTATGCAAGGTCAGGTCGTGTGCAGGTCATCAGGTACATGAGGCAGCCAACAAGCTCTGCATACGGACCACTCGACTCTACGGACTCATCCGAAGGCAGAGCTGAGAGTGAGTGGCGAGTAGGCAGAGGAGTGGCCTGAGGCGAGGAGTACGTGAAGCCGAAGCACTGAAGGACCTGCTGCACCATGTGTGACTGAGTCAAGGTAATGGTGCGGCGTGCTCTGTCCCGAGTGATCTGCAAGCCAAGGTAGCTGCGCAGTTCACCCAGGTCTGTGCACGTGTGTCTCTTCAGCAGCTCGGACTTCACGTAGGCGAGTCCAGCAGTGTCAGCTGTGGCAAAGACCAAGTCGTCGACGTACACGAGGATGTAGAACGGCGGCAGGGAAGTGTCGGTGCGAAGAAACAGCGACGGGTCAGCAGTAGAAGGAGCAAACCCAAGAGCCGCAAGCGTAGTCCTCAGTGTGTCGTGCCACTCACGCGGTGCCTGGCGGAGACCGTAGACTGGCCGTCGGAGGCTCCAATGGGTGCCAGGAGGGAAAGTCCCAGTGAAGCCAGGTGGACGGCGAAGCCAGATCTCCTCGTGCAGGCTACCCTGCAAGAACGCAGTGCTGAAGTCGAGAGAGTGAAGCTCGTAGTCGCGCTGAGCGGCTATGTGCAGCAGCACCCGAAGAGTAGTCATCTTCGGGGTGGGAGAGAAGGTCTGAAAGTAGTCAACTCCCTGCCGCTGACTGAAGCCACGAGCAACGTACCGTGCCTTGAAGACAGGTGGAGAGCCCGGCGGCCGCTTCACCCTGAAGATCCACATGCCACTGACGATGTTCGCCCCAGGAGGGGGAACCGCGTCAACGTAGGTGCCTGTGGACTTCCAGGAAGCCATCTCTGCATCCATAGCTGCCTGCCACTGAGAGGAGTAGGGACCCTCTACGGCCTCCGCGTAAGAACGCGGAGTCGGGATGTCAAGTGCATCCGGGTCTCCCTCAGGGGCAAGCAGTACAGACGCGAGATGAGGTGAAGCAGCCGCTAGACACTGTAACTCCTCCTGCCTGTCCTCTAGGACGTCCGTGCCAAGAGCACACTCACCCCCGACGGACGGAGGACAGACAGACGCAGACTCAGCAACAAGACTAGCAGCGTAGTCGAGACGACAGCGAGCAGCAAAGTCGACGAGCTCAGCGACTAGAGCAGACGCAGCAGTGGACTCAAAAGAGGGGTCAGTGACGACAGTAGCAAGCAGACGCGTGACAGTAGGACTGGCAGCACGAAGAGAGTCCGACTCAGGGTCGGCAAGCACAGGAAGAGAGGACTCAGGAGGAGAAGGCAAAGGGGCACGTAGAGGAGCAGTGGACGGACGCAAAGACATCCGGTGCGTGCCAGGGACAGGAGGAGGACGCTGACGCGAACTGCGACCACTAGCACGAGCAGCACGAACAGGCGACGCGGGACGAGACGCAGGCTCACGACGCTCAGCAAGACCTCCAGTAGGACCAGTGTAAGGAGAGGGAGCAGGCAGTGGAGAGGAAGGCTCCAGCAGGGACTGCGACTGGACAGGCGGTGGACCCTCTACTGGAGGAGAAAGACCAAGAACCTGCTGCAGGAGCGGAACGAAGTACGGCCGAGGCCGCGCGGCAGCTCCAGACTCAGCAGGGACAGCACCAGCACCCTCAGCGACAGCACCAGCGCCACCCACACCTCCAGCGGCAGGACCAACATTAGTAGGCTCAGCACCAACGCCCTCAGCAGCTCCAGCTCCAGAAGGACCCGCAGGTCCAGCAGCCCCGGGACCGGCAGCACCCGCACCCTCGACGGTCGAAGAAGCTCCAGCTCCAGCTCCAGCAGCACCTCCAGACTCAGCAGCACCTCCAGACTCAGCAGCACGCCTCCAGCGGCGAGCGAACCACTCGCGCAGCTCCTGTGGAGAGAGGGGCTCCCGCCGAGACGCAGCAGCAGGAGAAACCCCAGGCTCAGCAGCTCCAGACGCAGCACCCCCAGGCTCAGCAGCTCCCAGCTCAGCACCCCCAGGCTCAGCAGCTCCCGACCCAGCACCCCCAGACCCAGCACCTCCAGGCACAGCACCCCCCGGCTCAGCACCCCCAGGCTCCGCACCCTCCGCAGTAGCACCCTCAGGCCCAGCACCCCCAGCAGTAGCACCCCCAGGCTCAGCACCCCCGCGCACAGCACCCCCAGAGTCAGCACCCCCAGGCTCAGCACCCGCAGCAGCACCAGAGTCACCAGTAACCTCGACCGGGTCAACGGCGTCTACCTGGGACACACCTGAGGGGGCAGGAACCTGAGGGGGGAGGGGGTCTACCGGGGGGGGAACCGGCACAAGGAAGTCTGGGGGAGGGGGGAGGGAAGGAGTGCGGTAGGGGAAGAGACGGTAGAAGGGGACGGACTCGTCGAACGTGACGTCCTGGGAGGACAGAACACGACGAGAGGAGGGTGGTAAAACTGCCACCCTGGGGCGTCAGTGGGGAAGCCAAGGAAGACACAGGGAGCAGCACGAGGGGACAGCTTGTCCGCAGACAAGTCGCGGACAAACGCCCGAGATCCCCAGACACGGAACACAGACGCATCGCCAACCTTCCCCGTCCACAGCAAGGCTGGGGACATCGCAGGCCGAGAGACCCGGGGGTGAAGGTTGAGCTGATGCGCTGCGTACCTCACCGCAAACGGCCACAGAAAATGGGGGGCAGCCGCATGCATCATGGACGTACGAGCGACATCCATGACCATGCCAATGCGGCGCTTAGCAATCCCATTTTGCTGTGGTGAGTCCGGAAGCGCAAAGGTCTGGCGGATCCCCCGTGCACGACAGTAGTCCCGTAGAAGGCGAGAAGAGAACTCTCCGCCTCGGTCAGAGTGCAGACGCAGAACAGGAAAGTCCGAGCCGAAGCTCTTCCTGAGCTGGAGACGAGCCTCGCGGATCCAGTCGATCAGCACCTCAGTGACCGCACCCTTGCTGCGCAAGGGTAGGACTGTGGTGTAACGCGAGTAGTCGTCAACCACCAACAGGAAGTAGCGCTCGTAACCCTGCCCACGGACGGGGGCTGGGCCCCACACATCCATGTGAAGCGTCTGCAGGGGAGCCTCTGTCGGGGGGAAGTGGGAGGAGTGAGGAGTAGCCCGGAGGCGACCCTCAACACAGGGGACACAGGAAGGTCCTGGCCCGGAGGGGAGAGGAGGGAGAGACTGGGGAAAGACCAGGGACAAGGACACGGGAAGCCATGCTCCGAAGACGGGGCAAGGAGGGGTGGCCAAGACGGTGGTGCCACAGGAGAGTCTCGTGAGACAGGAGGCGACAAGAACAGGGGGCAGACTCAGGACCTGACCGGGACGCAGAAGCAGAAGCAAGCACCTGACCCGACGCAGCCACCTGACCAGACGCAGGGACAGGAGGAGACTCAACGGTCAGGGTGTAGAGACTCGACCCCGGCCGACGCGAGAACGTGGCCAGGTGTCGGCCTGTGCGTGCCTCCGTGCAGTGGGTCACCCGCTGCCTCGCAGGAGTGAACTGGTGAACCCCCACATCCTGCAGGTCCGCTCCACTCACCAAGTTCGTAGAGAACGAGGGAAGGTACAGACCCGACAGGGTGCCCGAAGGGGCAGCCGGACACGGGAGGACAGTGGAGAAGTGAGACAGGACAGGACCCCCAGAGGGGTCAGTAAGGGAGACCGCAACCGGCCGGCCGAGCGGCGTAAGGGTAGTGCGGTCTCGAAAGAAGGAGCGAGAAGCTCCGGAGTCAAGTGTGAAAGTGAGGGAGGACGAGGACGACGCAGTACCTGAGAGCGCAGTCTCACCAGTACCTGAGAGCACAGACGCACTGGCACCTAGAGCAGCAGCCTCACAAGCACCTAGCGCAGCAGTACCAATGCCCGGGTCGGGCTGGAAACAACGGTAACCCTCATTCTCCTCACTATAATCCACAACATACATAGCAGCAAGGATAGCATCAAAATCAAGATCAAAGATCGCTACACCAGCCCTGAGAAGCTCATCCCAGCGAGGGATCTCACTAGCCCCAGGGAACTGCTGACGCCAAGCGTCCGTCAGGCGGCCAAAGCAGCGCTGGGTGGCGTGGGCACCCCCACACTGCTCACCCGCGCGGTCGCCGGAACGAAGAACGTAGGTGCAGGGACCAGTACCCCCATCCCTCTGACGCCCAGCGTACCACTCACGAAGCTGCTGAGGCGGAGGGATGTCCCGCGAGCGCTGCTGCTGCTGCCGCTGCGAGCGCTGGCCACCACCACCGCCGCTACGCTGCTGGGTACCACCTCGACCAGCTCCACCTCCTCCACCACCACCGCCTCCTCCGCTGCCGCCTCCACCGCCTCCACCTCCGCCGCCTCCACCACCGCCGCTGCCTCCACCACCACCGCTGGCACCACCACCACCGTCTCCGCCACTGCTGCCACCACCACCACCACCCCCGCCACTAGTCCCGCCGCCACCCCCACTCCCTCCGCCGCCACCGCCGCCACCGCCACCGCCCCCTCCAGCTCCACCCGCGCCCTTGCCCCCCTTGCCCTTGCTGGAGCGACGTCTCCCACTAGGGGCAGACGCCGCGCCGACCGACTCAAGACCAAGCAGGTCGGCAGCAGCAGCAGAGGCAACAGAGGGCAGCAAGGGGGAAGGAGAGCACCCCTCAAAGATGGGGGTGCGAGGGTCACCACGAGAAGCACCTACAGCGACTATGCTCTTCTCCGCTGCGAGGAGGGCCTTCTCGAGGAGGTCGACGGTGAGGGTGGTGGGACAGACTGCGAGAAAGTGGTCCCTGACGACGCGAAGGGAGTCAGGGAGGCGCGCGACTACGTAGTAGAGAGCGATGTACATGGGGGGGGGGTTCTTAGCGCAGAACTCAGCAGGAAGGGCGGCGCGGGTAGCGAGTGTCACTAGTGCGGAGGTGCGTAATGAGGTCAGCGACAGTGGGAAAGGCAGAGAGGTCAGGAAAGAGGTAGGGAAGCATGAGACGGCTCAGTGCAGCAGTGGCAGGGGAGGAGTAGCGCGCAACTACAGCGTCGTACAAGGTCTGAGCACTCTTGTACTGACTAAAGTGCGCACGCTCAGAGGTAGGGAGGTGGCGACGCACAGCAAGACGTGCAGCAGCATCGCGGGTGGCCCACTTAGAGCGGACAGTGGGATCAGCATCAGTAGCAGGAGCAGGAGAGGCGCCAGAGGTGAGGTCAAAGAGAGAAAGGTCGTCAGCCCTGTCGCACTGTAAGAACAGCTGCAGGTCGTCTAACCAGACCTCAAAATCAATGGCGCGACCCTCAGCGTCAAAAGCTAGGACACTAGGGGTAGCCATGGCGACGACAGCGACGCAGTGCAAGCAGTAGGGAAAGAGCTCGCAGTGTCAGTGGGACTGTGCTCACCAGGCAGGGCAGGTCGTGCAGCTACGCAGAAAGGCGGCTCAGCGACCGGGCGGCTCGGGTGCACAGCGGCTCGGCTCCCGGGCGGCTCGGTGGCTGGGCGGCTCGGGTGCAGGGCGGCTCGGCTCCCGGGCGGCTCTGCAGCAGGGCGGCTCGGGTCCCGGGCGGCTCGGCTGCTGGGGCGGCTCGGCCGGGAGATGCAGGGGCGGGGGCCGTCAGGTGCAGCGGCGGGTCGACCGGTGCAGTGGCGGGCCGGCAGGTGCAGCGGCGGGCCGGCAGGTGCAGCGGCGGGCCGGCAGGTGCAGCGGCGGGCCGGCAGGTGCAGCGGCGGGCCGGCAGGTGCGGGCGGCGGGCCGTAGGGTGCAGCGGCGGGCCGTAGGGTGCAGCGGCGGGCCGGCAGGTGCAGCGGCGGGGCCGTCAGGTGAAGCGGCGGGCCGCTGGGTGCAGCGGCTGGCCGGCAGGTGCAGCGGCGGGCCGGCAGGAGCAGCGGCGGGCCGGCAGGAGCAGCGGCGGGGCCGTCAGGTGAGGCGGCGGGCCGGCAGGAGCAGCGGCGGGCCGTAGGGTGCAGCGGCGGGGCCGTCAGAGGCGGCGGGCCGTAGGGTGCAGCAGCGGGCCGTAGGGTGCAGCGGCGGGGCCGTCAGAGGCGGCGGCGGGGCCGCGGCAGTAGAGGCGGGGGCCGCGTCAGGGGAGGCGGCAGGACTGCGTCAAGCAGGCGGCGGGGCCGCGATCAGGAGAGGTGGCGGGGCCGCGTCTGAGGGACAGCGGGGCCGCGAGGGAAAAGGCGACCCGAGGGGTCGCTAAAAAAAAAAAAAAAGGGCGCGCCTCGGGGCGCGCTTCGGTGGGCCCTAAAAAAAACGGTCCTAAGGCAGGACCCGCTCTATACCATGTGAAGCAAGGAAAACAGGAATGAAATGACTAAATCAGAGTTGGGTACAAATACAACCCTAGAAAGCTGTACCCCATATGTGCTACCCCACTATAGCCTACAAACATGCATCAGTCATAATACTCTGACAGTCATCACTGTCGCCAATAACCAGAACCTGCGCACACGACGGCAAGGGGTAGTGCAACTTCAGTCACGAGAGACAAATGTTGTACTGCAAATGTCAAAAGTCCTGATAGCAGAAGGTCTTGGTTACAACTTACTGAGCGTCAGTCAGTTGATGGCGAAAGGCATACATCTGGAAGCCGACAGTACCACCTAGGAGTTCAAACTGTACCACGGGAAGGGCGGCCTCTACATCGGAAAGGCGATTCTGAAGAACAATGTCTTCGTCCTCGACTTCGTCCCAGACCTGGGCACCGCAGACAGTGACGGGATCGTCACCTTCACATCCTTGACGCACCCGCCGGATCTCGACCCCGACTTCAGTCCGGAAGGCTTCTGGTATTCACATACCATTCCTGAAGCAGAACGAACACGTGCGTTAGTAACAATACAACATTTGGCAGCAGCAGAGACAACATCGGCAGCAGCAGAAGCAGCAGCAGAGACAACATCAGCAGCAGCAAAAACATCGTCGGCAGCAGCAGGAACAACGACACCAGTCCTCGTTGACGAAGCACCACCAACACCCGCACAGCAGCTAAATCCAACTCAACGGGAAGTCCACAGAAGCGCAAACTTCATCGCCAGCTTCTACTCCAACTCCGACGCGTATCAACGCTCACCCGGACACCGCGCCTCCGAAGACATCTGGCACGCACGCATGGGACACCCAAGCAACACTGTGTTAAACAACACAATAAGAGCAGGAGTCCTTGACAAGGACTCATTACTACTACTCGACGGCAAAGAACTTCAACGAGCACGAGGAACTTGTCTTACCTGCCCCGAAGCCGACTTACCACATCGGCCGTTCATTCCTCATCACAACCCGAGCGCACCCGCGTACGCACCACTCGAGAAGGTGTACAGCGATATCCTTTTCAATTGGGAACCAGGACAAGTTACATACAACTACACGATCACCCTCATCGACTCCGCCACCCGTTACGTCTGGCACCTTAACCTGCCCAGCCGCGACATGGCACTCGCAGCCTTCGCTGCCTGGCTACCAGTAGCAGAGAGGGAGTCGGGCGCACAACTGAAAAGCTTCCAGTCAGACGGAGGGGGAGAATACACTTCTCAGCGATTCAAGCAGTACCTGGCGGAAAGGGGAATCAAGCAGCTCCTCTCTCTTCCCTACGCCCATCAGCAGCAAGGTGTGGCAGAAAGAATGAACACGACTCTGCAGAACAGCATGCGCAAACTGTTACGTGGCATGCGACTACCCAACCACCAGTGGCCTGCAGCAATGGACCACGTCGTCATGCTCCACAACTTGATGTCGTCGTCTTCACTTCCGAACAACGCGTCACCGCATCTGCTGTGGACAGGGAAACAGGGCAGCCCAAAAATGTTACGAGTTTTCGGGTGCATGGTACAGTACCGGCCCCCAGAAGCACGAGCGGGAAGATTTTCACAACACGCACAGTGGGGACTGCACCTCGGCATCGAAAAGAACTACAACGCGTGGAAAATCTTCGACGTCCACTCCAAGAAAACAGTAGCAGCACGTGACGTAATTTTCTACGAACGACTCACGCTTCAGACATACCTTGCCAACTTGCACGATAATGAAGATCCCACAGGTGGCTTTCGTGGTGACCGAGCCTTCGCCTCAGCAGCGGACGAAGCAGACTGGGACGAGCAGAATGTGGACAATGCACCAGAAGAAGCCGGACCTCTCCCGTTTTGCTCCGTCAACGTCCCCATGGACGAAGACAACCCTCGCGAAAGCGCCAACGCCGAAGTCTTCTACCACTTCGCCGACAACGGTTACGTAACACCTGCGACAGCCAACACCCACGAAGCAGAACGGATAGGGCCGAATTTCATACCCGACCCAGAAGCGGGAGACGAAGCAGCTTATCCCGAGGACACAACACTTCCCCGCTACTCACAGACTGGACTGCAGATTCTCGGCCTCGTCACCACAGTCCACGGCACCTCTCTACCTGAGGAGCCTGCGACGGTTCAGCAGGCTCTGGGGGGGGAATACAGGGAAAAATGGCGTGAAGCCATGGACAGAGAGTTAAAGGCGCTGGAGGAACGGAACACCTGGAAAATTGTCCCCATCAGCGTGGCAAGGAATAAGACCATTCTCACCGGGAAATGGGTCTTCCGCATTAAAACGAAAGCAGACGGCACAATTGAGAAATTCAAAGCACGCTGGGTTGTGCGTGGATTCGATCAGGAGCACGGACGGGACTTCACCGAGACATTCGCCCCGGTCAGCCGACATACCTCACTTCAAATTCTCCTCGCGATCGCCGCTATGATGAAGAAGAAGCTACGGCAAATCGATGTCGCCAACGCGTTCCTCTACGCACCTGTCGACGCGGAAATCTTCGTCGAGCTCCCACATGGTATCCACGGGGAACCGAACCAAGTCTGTCAACTGCGGAAATCACTCTACGGGATCAAGCAAGCTCCGCGGCTATGGCAACAGTACCTACACGCTCGCCTCACTCGCATCGGATTCCGTCAACTGCCTCACGACCAAGGGATGTACCGACTCACCAAAGACACCGACTACATTCTGTTGATCGTCTACGTAGACGACTTACTCTACATCGGCTCTAGTGACGACATCACCACCTGGTTCGAAGGGGAGCTACAGAAGGACCTCACACTCACGGTCTCTTCTAGCGTCACACAGTATCTCGGCTTAAACATTCGGGAAGAAGAAGGCGCGATCTACCTCAACGCCGCTAAGTACGCCGACACCATCGCCAAACGCTTCGCGCTCACACCTACCACCATTTCTACGCCCTACCGCTACACGACAGGAAACCACAATGAAGGATCCTCTCTACTTTAATCCGCCGGGATACGCGACTACCAGAGAAAGCTGGGCTGCCTTCTCTTTGCAGCCGTCACCTGCCGCCCAGATCTATCCTACTCCGCAAGCCAACTCGCCACCTACCTCAAAAGACCTGAAGCAGAACACTTGGCGGAGCTCGACCGCGCTCTCCACTACTTCGTCAGTACCTCTACGATCGGTCTGACCTACTACAAGAACACAACTACACCGACGAAATTAATCGGCTACGTCGACGCAGATCACGCTGGCGACTCAGACAATAGGCGCTCCCGCACTGGCTACATCTACCGCCTCGAACCTATCGGACCGATCTCCTGGCAATCGAGCAAGCAGGAACTAATCGCTCTCTCGTCAGCTGAAGCAGAATATATTGCACTCTGCTCAGCCACCAAGGAAGGACTCCATCTTCGCGAGCTGCTGGAAGAAGCGAAGCTAGCCGAGTTACCCAACTTCACTTTGTTCTGCGACAACCAATCTGCGATTCGCATCGCCAACAAAAGTGGATTCGCGAACAGAACGAAGCATATCGCTCTGCGATACTTCTTCGTGAAAGATGAGATCGAGAAGGGGAAACTTGAACTATCCTACTGTCCCACGTCCGAGATGGCAACTGACTACTTGACCAAGAAGCTCGGAAAACAGAAGTTCGAGTACTGCATGCTGCTGACTGGACAAAGCCACGTCACCATCAGCGACACTCCAGAAGCGAAGGGGAGTGTTGGGAACAAACAATCTTAAGCGCCTCTGTCGTGTCGAAACACCAAGACACAAGCGAAGCAGCGCATATGGAGGCACCAGCGAGTCAACCCTCGGAGGTTGATGTAACCGCTGGAGGTTACGTGAAAGTCAAAGGTCAGCGACCTTTGACCTGACAAATGCAGCGCGACAGCAAGGACACACAACCGACTCGACATTGAGCAGTTGCCCGAGTCGCACTGTATCAAACCGCAACAGTAAAGTAGTTATAATGTCTCTTCATATTCTCTGTATTCGTATATATATTCTTGTATCTCTTTGCTTTAATCAACTTACTTTGCCCTCACATACTAGCACAAGGTGGTTCAAATACCTTACTTAAAACGCTTCCGCTACTACATCACTTTACTCAGACTTTAACTCTACCAAAGATCCTAAAGGGCACTCAGCCCAACAAATTTAAGGGTTGTGAACCACCTTGCGCTAGTATGTGAGGGCAAAGTAAGTTGATGAAAGCAAAGAGATACAGGATTATATAAGAGTACAAGGAATACGAAGAGATACGGTTATAACTACTTTACTGTTGCTGTTGCGGTTCGATACAGCGACGACTCGGGCAACTGCTCTGTAGCGAGTCAGTTGTGTGTCCTTGCTGTCGTGCTGTACTTGTCAGGTCAAAGGTCGCTGACCTTTGACTTTCGCGTAACCTCTAGCAACCGCTCAACCTCCGAGGGTTGACTCGCCGGTGCTTCGATATACTTCGCTTCGCTTCTGACTTGGTGTTTTGACACGACAGAGGCGCTTAGGACCGATTGTTTCCAACACTTACTAGGGTGTTTGCACTTACGAATGATTACACGCACATGGAACGGTTGGATAAGATTGTTACCGTACACCCTTACCATCATTCCTCCAGCTTGGAGTTCACAGGTATGGCAATGGCAACATCCTAGAAAGAAATGACACAATCTAATCATTGCAGCAAAATAACAAAGAAAACCATTATCAAACAAACACCAATATCATGCCATTTGGCGAATGAGGTCATTGATCTCAACTCCCCTATTCCCAGCCTCCCCTCCCTTGTTGAACCACCCGGCCTTGCTGAACTTGCCCCTGGGAGCGGCGAGGCGGAAAGGCCAAAGAAAGCCAGTCACTTGCAGGAAGTGCGGCCCCACTGTAGCGATCTCGTGAATCAAATCCTCGATACAGATGATGCCTGTGCTGCCTAGTGCCTGCAGGGAGCGAAGCAAGTAGCGAGGGGCGTGGGGCAAAGCAGCAGAGGAGTGTGAGAAATTGAAGGGGAGTAATGGAGCACCAGCACTCGATTTAAAGCCCACCTGCTCTACAATAACGTTGTCAGCGAGGGACACTCGCCGCCACCCACCCCTTAGCCCCCCCCTTCCCCATCCAGTTTTGAGACGGCAAGCTCAAAACTCCCAACTTTTAGACATCTCAGAAACGTAAGCTCACCTGTTCAACAATAGCGTTGTCAGTGAGGGGCACTCGCCGCCACCCCTTGGCCTCCTCTGCTGCATCCACCGGCCCCGTCCACCCCGCCATCGCCTCCTCCTTCCTAGGCGCCCCCACCACCGCCTCTGCCTTCCCATGCAGGTTCTAAAGTGCCTGAAACAGGCAACAACTACCAGCTCACCTGTTCAACAATAGCGTTGTCAGTGAGCGGCACTCGCCGCCACCCCTTGGCCTCCTCCTCTGGATTTACCGGCCCCGTCCACCCGACCATCGCCTCCGGCTTTCTAGGCTCTCCCACCACCATCGCCCCACTACCCCCTGCCCCTTCTGCTGCTCCCCCCTGCCTTGCTTCCACCTCTTTGGCCTCTCCCTCCCCTCCCTCGTCCCCCTCTGCTTCCTCATCCCCCTCCGCTTGCTCCTCCCCTTCCCCTGCGTCTTCCCCCTCTTCGCCTTCCTCCCCCTCGTCGTCACCTTCCCCCTCCTCTTGCTGCCGTATGCGTGCCACGCCTCGCTTCATAATGAGCGCGCGCACTGAGGATAGGTTGGGGAACCTGAGGGGGGGTTGGGAGTATACAGTGGGTTGATGCGGGAAGATGGGGGAAGGAGGGTAAGGGGGGAGGGGGAGGCAGGGAAGTGCGCCCACGCCTTGCTTCAATATGAGCGCGCGCGCTGATGAAAGGTTGGGGAATCTGGAAGATGGGGGAAGTGTGTGGGGGGGTGGTGGGGGAACTAGGATGAGGGGAAGTGGGTGAGAGTGGGTGCAGGTTCAGGAACCCGAGAGGAAAAAGAGAGAGCCGGAAGGAAAGGGTGAGAAGCGTGCAACGATTAAAGCTGGTTATGGAAAAGAGCGAGGGAGAGAGAGGAGGGAGGAGAGGGCTAAGAAATCGAGATGAAGACACGGGGGGAACAGAGCAAGAGAGAGTGAGGGTGGGGAGAGAGGGTGAAAGAGAGGGAAGGAACGGAACACAGGAGTGGGAACTGAGAGAGAGAGAGAGGAAATTGGAAGGGGGTGGTGGTGGTGTTACAATAGGGAGTGAGGGAGTGAGGGAGTGAGGGAGGAAAGGCGGGAGGGAGGGAGGGAGGGAGGGAGGGAGGGAGGGAAAGAGGGAAAGAGGGAGGGAGGGAGGGAGGGAAAGAGGGAAAGAGGGAGGGAGGGAAGGAGGCATTTCAGAAAGGAGGGAGGGCGCACCCGAAGGTGACGTAGGGCTCGACGAGTTGCAGCATTTGAGCCGTGCGGTCCGTGGCTCGCAGGAAGACGCCCGAGTTGAGCTGCAGAGGGGAAGGTGAGGGAGGGGAGAGAGAGCGAAAGGGAGGAGGTGTGTGTGTGTGTAGGGGGAGAGGTGCGCGGATAAGGAGGGGGGAGAGGGAAGGAGGGGACGGAGGGAGCGAACGACAATTAGGGCGCGTGTGTGGGGGAATGCCATGGGGACTCCACAGCCACCTGCGCGGATCTAGTCATTAACCGCGTCAGCAGCAGCAGCGGCGGCGGCGGCGGCGGCCGCGGCAGCGGCGGCAGCAGTGTGGTTACCTCTGTAAGTCGGAGCATCTTGAGTATACTCCGCGACTGCTTCGTCATTTCGTGTTGCACCCTGCACACACGTGGAGATGATTGGGTAAACAGAGAGGCAACCAGATACAAGTGGGAATACTAGGGTTAGATAGTAAAGAATGAAAATGCGATGATTAACACGCAATGGCCATGTCGACGCAACAATGGCGAATATGTGTCAAAGCGCGCCGTGTGATAATGCACTGCAGCCCTCACTCATCCCCACACTCACTCTCACTCCTCCCTGCCATTCACTCTCTACTCTCGCCCACCTCTCCCCTCTCCATTCAACTCCCCCCCTACTCCTCCCCCATCCCCCACTTACCCGCGGATCCGCACGGCAAACAGCAGCTTCAGGTTCGTCCCCGCCAAAACGCCCCCCTTGTCCTCCCCCTTCCCCGAGCTTATCCGCTCCGCCGCTTTCTGCGCCGCCTTCAGCTTCCGCCGCGCCAGCCTCCGCTGCGCCGCGCTCCCCCCGCCCGCCACCACCGGCTTCAGCTGCACCCGCCGCCCCACCACCCGGTCCGCGCGCACGCGCTTAGCATCGCGCTCCTGTTGCGGACGTGGGAAAGCGGAAGCGGAAGCGCGCGGGGAGAGGGAGGGAGGGGGGAATAGAGGGGAACTTGACGCAAACGCCCAACTCCGAAACCACGCGTTGCCCCATCACGTTTTACCAGCCGCGAGCGTCGCTCCCGTTGCAAGGAGAACGGACAGGAGGGAGGGGTGGGTGGGAGAAAACCGGTGGTCACCAAAACCCGAACCCTTATGCCCTAGCTCCTAAAACCCTGGTATTCGAACCAGGGGCAGTCCGCACCACTCTCCCAGTCATCAACATCCACCGACTGCTGGCACGTTAAACCCTACACATGCAGCCCTCAACCCTGATCTCCAACTCGGTCCAGCGAGTTATTCAAAGACACCCCCCTGCGCGCCGAGCCTGTCCATAAGGGTTTAGATAAATCTGCGACGCACGCCGACGCAACCTAAGTGTAAGGCTGTACACGCCGCGCCTGTCCTAAACGTGCGGCCCTTTTTCGCAAATATCCGCAAGATCATCAGTCCGTCGAGCTGGCGCGCGCGTACCCTTCCCTCCACACGCGTGAGTTGCGGCGTGAGTGGCACGCCGCTGGACCGCGAAACCCGGTCAGCTATTTTCCAATAGAATGTTGAAACAGTATGACAGAAGGTTGCGTTTAAAAAAAAAGGAGAAAATTCCCGGCAGAGGAATCCGCAACCGCGCATGCTGACCCCCCCGCGCGCACGCACCCTCCGGCGGAACGCGAGCACGAAGTCCTCTGGGCGCTTGAAGCGCTTCTCTGCCTTTCCGCGCTTCCCGCGGTGCGCGTGCTTCTGCAGGAACTGCTCGCGCTTCTCCGCCGCGAACTGCTCGTCCTTCTTCCGCTTCTTCAGCACCGTCTCCGGCACCGTCGGTAGCACGCGCGGCGGCTGCAGCTCCTCCGCACTCATGGCGCCTGGCGGCGGACTGGGCGGGGGATCGGCGGAAGACTGGCGGAAAACTGGCGGAAGGCTGGCGAAAGAAACCAGCGGAAGATTAGCGGCGGAGTGGCAGAAGAAGGGTACGGCAAGGCTAAGGGGACGAAGGTAAGGACGGGCTACGGGAAGAGGGGGAATAATCACGAGTAGATGGGGAAAGGAAAGGAACGAGATCAAGCGAGTGGGTGGGGTTTCTGAGGTTCGATTCGATATCCGCAGGTCTCTTCTTTTTGAGAGAGCAAATTTAGTACATTGTACAACAAATCGTCCACGCTAACTAGTAATTTCACCATGCTGTTGCATCAAGGTTTGTGATGTGGTAATGATATCTAGAATAATAAAATTACTCGCAGAAACATCATTTCGTTACACAAATAGGATGCACAATAGAAATATAACTTTCTTAGAATTTGTTGCCTACGACATGGACCTAGCTAAGCCATGCCGTACACACCTAGAGTACAACCCCTGAGAGCACATTCAGCTTCCAACCAGCGATTGGAGGACCCTTAGAAGAAGCACCTGCCACACCAATTTCTAGCAGCTTTACATCGCTGGTGGAATTAAACAGCAGCAGCAGCTGCAGGTGCATGTGCCCTCCTGAATCCTCCTCCTAGTGCCTTCATGTACCGGTATCACCCCCCAAGCTTGCTTCCTCAACCCTCACCCCAGCAAGGCTGAGATTCTCTTACTTCCAGCACCCCCCCTCACACAGTCTCCAGCAGTTGGGTAATCAGTGGAGTTCCCATCGCTGCATCCCCCCTTCCTCCGTGTCAGCGCCCACACCACTGTGCTCCCACCTATGCATCCCCCCTTCTCCTCCCTGGGAACCGCCCCTCACACCATTCCCATCAGCAGACAGCCCACCTGGCCCCCACTCTCTCCCCTTTCTCTCTCTTTCCCTCCCCCCATCCTCACACCATCTCCAGCAGTTTAATGTTCCCAGTAGAATTCGCAGCAACGAGTGTTTGAGAGTCACCCCGCCAGCACACACTCGACACAAACTGCCCCGCATCCTCCTCCGTGTCCGCGCCTGTGACCGGATCAACCCCCCCAAAGCGGTGTGCTGCCATGGGCATTGGCAGCGACTTGTGGAACGCAAACACCTGGGAGAGGAGCGGTGATGGGGAGGGAGATGGATCGGAGACAGGCGGAGAGGGGGTGTGTGATTGGGCACAAATGGACGGTGAAATGGATTGCAGATTCGGATCGTGGAACAACAGTGAGAGGCACAACGGGTTTTGAGGCGCCTCAAATGAGTGAGGCAGAACGGGATGGTGGCGCACACAAGGAGTGGTGGAGGGGAGTCGGGACAGAGAATGCTGCACGGCACGGCTCAAGGCATGCAAGGGAGACCAGTCCTCGTGAGCACAGCACAGCGCATACCTCGTTAGTTTCGGAGCCGCATGCGATGTAGCCATCAGCCACAGTGAGCCCCACAAAATTCTGCCGGGATAGGGAGAGATGGGAGGTGGGGGGAGCACGACGCGAGGTCAGAGAGGAGAGGTGCGAGACAGGAAGAGTGAGCTGCATGCCATGTAGCCATCAGCAACCGTGGGCCCCACAAGGTTCTGCCGGGACAGGGAGACACGGGAAGCACGGGGAGCAGCACGGGACATGAGGAATGAGCAACGCTACAGGCGGATGACCAACACTGACTGAGCCCCACCACGCTCTGCCAGGACAGGGAGACACAGGAGATGGGGGATTGCGATGTGAGGTCGGAGGGGAGTTCTGCGGAGGGGAGTCCTGCGGAGGGGAGTCTTGCGGTGGGGAGTTGTGCGGAGGGGAGTCCTGCGGAGGGGAGTCTTGCGGTGGAGAGTTGTGCGGCGGGGAGTTGTGCAGCGGGGAGTTCTGCGGCGCCTCAAAACTCGTAACCACCAGCTGCAGTGAGCCCCACGTGATTCCGCCGAGACAGAGGGACACGAGAGCTGAGGGGGACGCGATGTGTGGCTGGGAGAGGGACAGGAGAGATAGAAGGTGACAAGCGAGAGACGAATGAGCGAAGAAGCAAGAAACAGGCGAAAGAATTAACCCTGGCATGAGAACTAGTGAGTTATAAACGAACAGGTGGTCGTGACAGGAGCAGCGGACGTAACAGCACTTGGTGCCCACCAGCTACAGAAGCCACACCACACCATACACCGCCACACCCCACCTTCTCATTGGTGTGCCCCCCCCGTGAACGTCCTCCTGCACGCAGAGCCCCCATCCGCCCCACTCCCCCCCCCCCCGCCTGCTGACTACACGCACTGTTCAGATCCCACAGCTTGAGAGTATTGTCCGCAGAGGCAGACACACGATGAACTCTTAAGAACCACCCACCTTCTCATTTGTGTGGCCAGTGAACGTCCTCGTGCAAGCAGAGGCCCCATCAGCCCCTCCCCCCGCCTGCTGACTGCATGCTTGGTTCAAGTCCCACAGCTTCAGAGTGTTGTCTGTTGAGGCAGAGACGATTGTCGAAGCATCGACGAATTTCACGTAGCTGACAGCCTTGCTGTGGCCCGTGAGCGTGGCGAGGGGCGCGCGGAGCGAGCGCAGGTCGAAGCAGTGCAGCGAGTAGTCGGCCGAGCCGAGGGCGAGCAGGTGCGAGGAGTGCGGGGGGAAGGCGACCGAACACACGTTGGCCTTGGTGTGAATCGTGCCCACACTCGTGTCCTGACACGGGAGGGGTTGCAGAGGAGGACAGCGAGAGAGGGGGAGACGCGGAGAGGGAGAGGGAGAGGAGCGAAGGAGGGGCGGGAGAGGAGAGGGAGAGGCAAGCGTGTGAATAGAGCATAGGAAGGGAAGAGGGGGAGCGCAGATCGAAGCAGTGGAGGATTTTGAATCGCCTGCTTGATGCCCCACAGCTTTGCACACTCCGTACCACAACTTCCTGCGTACTGATTGTGCAGTTCAACCTAAAGCAGTTCAACCTAATGCAGTTCAACCTAAAGCAGTTCAACCTAATGCAGTTCAACCTAAAGCAGTTCAACCTAATGCAGTTCAACCTAATGCAGTTCAACTTAATGCAGTTCAACCTAAAGCAGTTCAACCTAAAGCAGTTCAACCTAATGCAGTTCAACCTAATGCAGTTCAACCTAATGCAGTTCAACCTAATGCAGTTCAACCTAATGCAGTTCAACCTAATGCAGTTCAACCTAATGCAGTTCAACCTAATGCAGTTCAACCTAATGCAGTTCAACCTAATGCAGTTCAACCTAATGCAGTTCAACCTAATGCAGTTCAACCTAATGCAGTTCAACCTAATGCAGTTCAGCCTAATGCAGTTCAACCTAAAGCAGTTCAACCTAATGCAGTTCAACCTAATGCAGTTCAACCTAATGCAGTTCAACCTAATGCAGTTCAGCCTAATGCAGTTCAACCTAAAGCAGTTCTAATGCAGTTCAACCTAATGCAGTTCAACCTAATGCAGTTCAACCTAATGCAGTTCAACCTAATGCAGTTCAACCTAATGCAGTTCAACCTAATGCAGTTCAACCTAATGCAGTTCAACCTAATGCAGTTTAACCTAATGCAGTTCAACCTAATGCAGTTCAACATAATGCAGTTCAACCTAATGCAGTTCAACCTAATGCAGTTCAACCTAATGCAGTTCAACCTAATTCGACCAATCAGCACGCCCCACTTGGTTGATGCAACCAATCAGCATGCGGCACCTGGTTGATGCCCACCTGGTTGATGCCCACCTGGTTCATGCCCACCTGGTTGATGCTCCACAGCTTGACAGTGCCGTCATCGCTGCCGCTGGCAAGGCGCGTGGGATCGCAGGGAGAGAAGTCCACACTCCACGCTCGCTTCTCATGCTCCCCCCACTCCATCACCGCCGCTCCCGTGCCCGCATCCCACAGCTGAAGAGGGGAAAACGGGAGGGGATAGAGGAAAAAAGGAGGTCAGTGGATTGAGCTGCCCTGAGCATCACTCTATGCTCGCTTCTCATGCTCGCTTCTCATGCTCGCTTCTCATGCTCGCTTCTCATGCTCGCTCCTCATGCTCGCTTCTCATGCTCGCTTCTCATGCTCGCTTCTCATGCTCGCTTCTCATGCTCGCTTCTCATGCTCGCTCCTCATGCTCGCTTCTCATGCTCGCTTCTCATGCTCGCTCCTCATGCTCGCTTCTCATGCTCGCTTCTCATGCTCGCTTCTCATGCTCGCTCCTCATGCTCGCTCCTCATGCTCGCTCCTCATGCTCGCTTCTCATGCTCGCTTCTCATGCTCGCTTCTCATGCTCGCTTCTCATGCTCGCTTCTCATGCTCGCTCCTCATGCTCGCTTCTCATGCTCGCTTCTCATGCTCGCTCCTCATGCTCGCTCCTCATGCTCGCTTCTCATGCTCGCTCCTCATGCTCGCTCCTCACGCTCGCTCCTCATGCTCGCACCCCAACACGCCATTGCCCCATGCCAGTGCTCTCCCTCCACCCAATCCCCCTCCTTCCCCCACCCCACTGCTCACCTGCACAACCCCGTCGTAATCCGCGGAGGCGAGCCGGTTCTTGATATACCCGTTCCAGCTCACACACGACAGCTTGGCCCGGCAGCCCATCTCCACCACCGGATAGTGCACGTCCACTCGCCGCCCGGCCAGCACGCTCTCACACTCAAAGATCCGAATCCGCCGACAGACGCCGCCCGTGGCGAAGAACTGCGCGTCGCGGTCGAAGGCGAGGGAGCAGACCATGGAGGCGGCGTTGAGGAGGTGCGCGTGGCGCAGCGTGGCGCGCACCTCGAAGCGCGAGTAGCGCGCGAACTTGCAGAGCGAGTCGAAGAACTCGCCCAGTAGGTCCCTGCTGCCCTCCGCACCTCCCTGCTGCTGCTCGTGCACATGCTGCTGCTGCTGCTGCTGCTGCTGCTGCTGCTGTGGCGCTGCCATCGCTCCGCCTGCTCTTCCTGCCGCTGTTGCTGGTGCTGCTGCCCGCCCTGCACCAACCACTGCCCCGGCAGCAGCAGTCGAAGCGGGTGCTGCTGCCCTGGCCTGCCCTGCCTCCGCCTCTGAGCCTGTACCTTCGCCTCTTCTGTCCTCTGCTCCCCCTTCCATCACCTCTCTTGGCCTCACCACACCCTGACTCGACTCATCATCCCCCCCAACACTGCCACCACCACCGCCACCATCAATCCCACCTGCACCGCCAGCACTACTGCCACCATCACCGCGACCACCACCACCAACACCGGCGCCAGCAGCAGCAGCGCGAGGGGCAGCAAGCGGCACTGCAGCGTCGTTTGCAGGCAGAGCGGCAGCAGCAGCAGCAGCGGCAGAGGCAGTGGCACCGGCCCCCCTCCCAACAGGTCCCCCATTGGCCGCCTCTACTCTCCAGCGCATGGCGAAATACACCTCTTCCAACCGGTCCAGGTTACGCAGTAACCGCACGCTCCTCCTTGCCCCCCGCGGCCGTCCCATACTGAATGGAGCAGCAGAAACGCCAGCAGCAGCGGCAGGAACGGAGGAAGGGAAATGCCGTGCCCCTTCTCGTGCCCCTTCTCGTGCCTCCTCCGCTTCACCTGCCGGCCACCTCCCTCTCGCCTCTCGCCCTCCCCCACCCATGCTCACCACTCCACTCATGTCAGCAGCAGCAGCAGCAGCGGCATGAGAGGGTGGGATGAGCCCAGGGCGGGGGGAGCGGGGGGAAAAGGCACTCCAAAGGTCCCTCTCTGCCCCTCCGCTCATGTCACTCCCACCCTCCCAGCCACCCTCCCTGCGGCCCCGTCTGCCGCCTTCCCTATCCTCTACCGTCTGTGTGGACGGAGCTGGCAGCATGAGCGGCTGAGACTGCCCCTGCTGCCCCGATCCATGTACGTGCACCTGCCGCCCGTGCCCCTGCCGGCCATGCCCGTGCCGCCCGTGCGCCTGCTGGCCGCCCATCACCGCCGCCCGCCTGAGGTGCACCTCATGGATATCCCCAGTGAGCCGCCCGAGATCGAGAGCGAGTTTCTGGGCGGCAGACTGCTCGGCGAGGTGGATTCGCGAGAGGAAGGCGAGCAGCACGTCACACTCCGCCTCCTCTGCCTCCAGCCCCGCCTGCTGCCCCCTGTGGGCGAACATGCTCGCCACATCTGCCAGCAGTTGACTGCTCCGCACCTCGCTGCAAGGATGAGGCGGAACAGGTGGGAGGAACAGATGGGCGTAAGACATGGGGGAACGATGGGAAGAGAACAAGGCAGGGTTTTAAGGTGGATGCGCGAGAAGAAGGCGAGCAGCACGTCGCACTCCGCCTCCTGTGCCTCAAGCCCCGCCTGCTGCCCCCTGTGGGCGAACATGCTTGCTACGTCTGCCACCAGCTGGCTGCTGCGCACCTCCCTCCCTGTGGAGACGGAGAGGAAAAGGATGGAGGGGCAAGGAGACCAGCCGTGGAGAGAGAGGGGTATGGCAAGGGCGTTTGAAAAGGTCAGAAATGGGAGAGCATGTTGTGAGGGCAGCCATGATAGGCATGTGGGGCATGATGAGCATGCCGGGCATGTGGGGCATGATGAGCTTGCCGGGCATGTGGGGCATGATGAGCTTGCCGGGCATGTGGGGCAGTGATGGGCTGTGAGGCGCGCTGACGGCTGCGGGTGCGGCAGCCAGAGACAGAAGGCGGCCTCCTTGGGACGATGGGCTTGAGGTGGGTGGGAGCAATGGATGAGGGGGCTCAAGGAGTGATCACGAGGCGTTGAGGCGCGCACAAGGCGTTAGGGGACTCTCGAGCAGTGGGTCGTGCCGACGGCTGCGGGTGCAGCAGCCAGAGGCAGAACGCGGCCTTCTTGGGGCGATGGGAGAGGAGTGGGAGCAAGGGGTGATGGGGTTCAAGGGGCGAGGGTCAAAGAGTGGGGGAATCACGGATTCAAGAGGGTTAGAGGGCTTACGAAGCGGTGGGGCGGGCGGAGGGCTGCGGGTGCAGCAGCCAGAGGCAGAACGCGGCCTCCTTGGGGCGATGGGAGAGCAGGCGGGGCGGCAGGATGCGATGGCAGAGGTCCGCCATTATCACGCTGCGCTCCGTGGCACTCGTGAATAGACAGAATAGCTGGTGGGGGGAGGGGGGAAGAGGAGGGGGGAGGGCGGAGGGGGGAGGGGGGAGGGGGGAAGAGGAGGGGTGCGTGGGGAGAAGAAAAAAGAGAGGGGAGGAGAGGGGGAGAGGACTGAGCAGAGAGAGGAGAGGTAGAGAAGAAAGATGCAATGAGATGACAGGAGAAGCGCATGCGCTGGGGCCGGGGTGTGCACCGTTGTAGAGAGTGCCAGCAACCCGCTCCCCTGTGTCCCGGCCGCCTGCGACCGCCTCAAAGAAGAGCGCGGCCAGCTCGTGCATACGGTGAAATTTTTTAGCACGACGAAATACAGACGTCTCAAAAATACTTCAAAGAAGAGGAGGCTCACCTCAAAGAGGAGGCTCACCTCAAAGAGGAGGCTCACCTCAAAGAGGAGGCTCACCTCAAAGAAGAGCACGCCCAGCTTGAAGACATCAGACGCCGCCCCCACAGGGTCACCCCTTGCCTCCTCCGGTGACGTGTACCACCGTGCCTCCTCCTCCTCCGCCCTCCCCCCCTCACCCCCTGCCCCTCCCGCTCCGCCTCCCCACTGCATGTCCCCTCCTCCGCGTTCTCCTGCCTCTGCCCCTCCAGCACCGGGGGTTAATCGCTGCTGCCCTGCCATGCCCCGCCCTGCTGCTGCTCGCCCCGCCCTCCCACCCGCTTGCCCCTGCCCCAGATGCCCCTGCCCCTGCCCCTGCGCCACCATCCCCTCCTCCCCCTGCTCCTGCAGCATCGCCCTCTGCCATGCCTCCGCCTGCTGCTCCCTCCACGTCACTGCCCCCTCTGCTGCCCCTCCGCCTCCGCGCCCCTCCTCCTGCTGCCGCCACCCCTGCTGCTGCTGCCGCTGTTGCTCCTCCTCCTCCTGTTGTTGCTGCTGCTGCTGTTGCAGCCGCGCCTGCCCTCCACCACCATCCTCCCCCATCTCCCCCTCCCCTTCCCCCACTTCCCCCTCCCCCGCCTCCCCGGGTCGCGCCCGCAGGAACGGCGGGTGGTACACCACCCTTCGATGCGCAGACAGGACAAAGCACGCCGGCCGCACGTGGCGAACCACATGGCCCTGCGTGTGGGCGGCAGCGACCATGTCCACCACCTGCGCGAACAGGAACAGGCTCTCGAGTCTATCCACCTCCCTGCCTGCCCGGTTCAACCAGCGCCGCAGCGACAGTAACGGTTGAGGTGTGATAGAGGACGAGTCTACCCTGGGTTGAGGCGCGGCTGCTGGTGGGTCCAGCCTGGGAGGCGGCATGGCGGGTGGTGAGGGGAGGTGCGTTGGCGGAGGGGAGGGGGTTGCTGCAGCGCGGACGGGGGGAGGGGCTGGGGATTGAAGGGCGGCGGGCGCGGATGGTGTGTGGGGGAGGTGGGGAGGAGGGTGGCGGAGGAAGGGGGGTTGAAGTGCGGAGGAGGGGGCGGTGGTGGGTAGAGTGGCTGGGCCTCCATCTCTGCCTCTCCCAGGCGCACCAGCAGCAACAGCTGCTGCTGCTGCTGCTGCTGCCCCGCCTGCTGCTCCGCCTGCTGCTCCTCTCTCCACCATCCCATGCGTTTGCCTCAGCTGCTGATGTGGGGGTGGCGGTGGCGGCAAAGGCTCGTGGCAGTGCTGCTGTTGCTGCGGTTGCTGCTGGCATAGCTGCTGCTGCTGCTGCTGCTGCCATAGCTGCTGCTGCTGCTGCTGCAGCTGCCTGGGGCCTGCTGCCAGAGGCGCCTGCGGCCTTGCTACCCCTGCTGCCACTCCTGCCCGGCCTGCCGCTGTTGGCCCTCCGCCATGACCAATGCCCACATCACCACCTGCGCCAGCAGCGCCAGCCGCCCTTCCGCCACCACCAGCGCCACCAGCGCCATTGCCTGGCGCATTGCCGCCCTGCACTCTCCCCTCCCCCGCTTTCCGTTGCTCCACCTCCCTGCCTCCCATCTGCCTCCCTTCCCCCTTTCCCCCTCGCGCCACCCCACACACCACCGCCAACCGACTCCCCTGCCCCGCCCTGCCCCTCCCTCCCCCCTCTCCTCTCCCCAACTCCTCCCTCTCCGTCTCCCGCGCCCTTCCCCCTCCCCCTCCCCCTCCGCCTCCCCCTTCCCCCGCGCCTCCGCCACTCCCCTCCGATTCCTCAGTCTCGTCCAGCGAGCTCCCCGTGCGCTCCCCCACGCCTGCGCCCATGCCCCCCGCGCGGGGGGACGCACAGACGTTAGAGTTGCTGCGGAGCCCCTCTTCCGCGCGCCCCCCCAGCTGCTGCGTCGAAAAGAGGAACGGCCCCGTTACAAGCACACGCTCTGAGGGTACAGCAGGCGCGGGATGCGCCCCATGCGCCCCATGTGCCCCCCCATGCGCCCCATGCGCAACCCTTGCTCCCTCGCGCTCCCCCCAGCCCGTTTCTCCTGCCTCCTCCTCGAAACCACCATTACCACCACCATAAGCGTTACCACCACCATAAGCATCACCACCGCCCGCAGCACCAGCCACACCAACAGCGCCACCTGCAGCTGCGCCAGCAGCGGCACCCCTTTGCTGCGCCCTGCGCCGTATATCCGCCTGCACAACCGGGTGGAACCACCCCTCCGCCGCCCGCGCAGGCTCACCCACCAGTGGCCTTGCGCCACCCATCACTGCTGCGCGGGTCTCGCCCATCACTGCTGCGCGGGTCTCGCCCATCACTGCTGCGCGGGTCTCGCCCATCACTGCTGCGCGGGTCTCGCCCATCACTGCTGCGCGGGTCTCGCCCATCACTGCTGCGCGGGTCTCACCCATCATTTGCTCCCACCCCGCAGCAGCTGGCTCGTTCCACACCTCCGCGCCCATGCCCTCTCCCCCGTCACCCCGCCCCTCTCCTTGCTCCCACCCCGCTTCCCCTTCCCCCTCAACCTCCGCCGCCCCCTCCGCCTCCGCCCCTGCCTCCTCTCCAGCCCCTTCATCCACACCGCTGCCTGCCCGCCTTGCATCCGCGCGCGCAACCCCGTCCCCCAGCACGTCCCGCCGCCACCCCCCTGCCGCCACCCGCTGCGCCGCCTCGCCTCTCACGCCGCCTGTGGGCGAAACTGCCCGCACTGGCGCTGCTGCCGCTGCTGCCGTTGCTGCTGGCGCTGCTGCCGACGGTGCTCCTGCTACTACGACTGGAGACGATATTATCCTGCCAGCTGTATCTGCTGCCTGCTGCCCCACCTGTCCCTGATGCCCCACCTGCCCCTGTTGCCCCCGCCGCCCAGCCGCGGCCCCAGCTACCGCCCACATCCTCTCCTGTCCCCCAACTCCCCCTGCGCTTGCTACACCCGCGCGCCCGTCCGCCCCCAGCGCTCCGCCCCGCCCCCTGCCTCCCCCGGGCGTCCCCCTGTTAAGATGCGCGCGCATGTCCCGCTGCAGCAGGCGCAAGTACTGGCGCTGCAGCTGGCGCTGCTGCTGCAGAAGGTCCACACCGCCGTGCGCGCCCTCCGCGCCCTCCCCGCCGCCGCGCATGAGCAGCGAGTGCTGCGCCGCCGCCAGCATCTGCCTGTGCTGCTGCAGCAGCCGCTGCCGAATGCTCGCGCCTTCCCCCTCATCCTCCCCCCCTACCTCCTCCCCTTCCTGCTCCCGCTCCTGCTCTTGCGCCTGCTCTTGCTCCTGAGCCTGCTCCTCCCCTTCTTCCTCCTCCCCTGGCTCCCCCTGTTCCCCCTGTTCCCCCTGTCCCTGCTCGCGCGCCTGATCCTGCGCCGGCTTCCGCTCATCCTCCCCCGGCCATCCTTGCCCAGCCCCTTGCCCCTCATGTTGCAATCCCCCCAACCCCGCACTTCCGCCCCTATCCTGCTCCCCCCGCCATGCCCCGCCATAACCCATCTCACCCACCGCGCCTGCCGCGCCCTCTCCGCCTTGCCGTTCCGTCCGCGCGCGCTTCCGGCGCGCCTCGTTGTCCTCCACCCCGTCCCCCACCCCCTCGTCCCCACCCGCCGGTAGCCATTGCGCTTGACCGTTCCCCTCGCCCACCCCATCCGCGGATCTCACTGCTCCCGCGCCTACTCTTCCGCCTTCCGCCCCACCGCCCGCCGCGTGCGCGCCAGGCGCAGCCCGCAGTACCGCGCCCATCAGTCTCACGCGCTCCCGCGCCATCCCGCCTTCCGCCCCGCCACGGCTGGCGGACGGCGGAGCCGGCGGGCGCATAAGGCGCGCGCGGGGGTCGAGATCCGCGTCACTGCGACCTTCCCCCGGCCGGGTCTCTCTCAGGTGCTGCTGCGACGGATCCATATCCATAGGTGCGTCAGGTACTGCGTCAGTTGCCGCGTCAGGTGCTGCGTCAGGTGCCGCGTCAGGTGCTGCTTCAGGTGCCGTATCAGGTGCTTCAGGTGCCACAAATTGATCAGCTGCGTCAGCCCTGATCCCCACCAGTGCGTCCCCTACACCCTCACCGACTACAGCCGATCGCCTACCGATGAAAGTAAATACCCGTTCGCCCTCTGCCCCTCCTGCCGCCTCCCTCCCACCCGTACCCACGCCTGGCGCAGCTGTGGCAGGCGGGAAGGCGGAGGCGGAGGCAACGGCGGAAGCGGAAGCGGGAGCGGGAGCGGGAGAAGAAGCGGGAGGGGAAGCTGTGGCAGCGGCGGCGGCGGCGGCGAGATCGTGCTGCTGCTGGCGGCGCCACTGACTGAGCAATACCTCCTGCTGCTGCTGCCGCTGGCACTTGCTGCGCTGCTGCTCCCGCTGCACGTGCTGCCGCAGCAGCTGCCGCGATAGCGACCCCTCGCGCGGAGCTACGTGACTGATGTTGCGCATCCGACGGGGCAGCGGCGGGCTAATGCGGCGCGCGGGGGGGTCGGGCGGCGGAACGGAAGGGAGCAGCGCGGGGGAGAGCGCGGTGGTGGTGGAAACCAAGCGAAGCGTGGTGCCGGGGTCGGCGGGGAGACATGGTGGGTCGTCTGACGGCGGGGAGGGGGACTTGGGGAAGGATGGACCGGGGAGGTTGCGCAGGGATGGGAGGAGCGTAATTGGCGCGGGGGAAGGTTGCCCCGCGGAAGGCAATTGCGCGGCGGGGGAGAGGGGAGCCAGAAGCGTGAGCGGGCGGAGGGAAGAGGGTGGGGGGCCGGGGACGGGTGAGGAGGCGGGACGAGTGGGGGAATTGGCGGATGGCGGAGTGGGTGATCGGGATGAAGGCATGTGCTCGGCACGCGCAAGGAGACTGGTCAGAAGGCCCACAGCGGGCCCTCGATCGGCTGTGAGAAGCTAAGGTTGATTTCCTTTCTAGAGGCCAATTGGTGGGTCGCTCCTAGCAATTCGCTTCGTTAAACCTGCCAACCAGCAGCGAAGTATAAACGGCCAGGCTTTCACTGTACTATGCCACTCTCTCCAACGTATGAGGCGCCTCAAAACTGTACTATGTCATTCAATCAAACGTCGGGTTAACGATCTGGCAGAAAATCGCGAGAACAGTCAGCCTTGGAGTTGGGTTCAGTGTCGCATCATCCTACCGAGGCATACGGCTCCAGCCGGCGTGGCGCAAGATCGTGACGGCGGTTCATTTTATACAGTATTGTACTTTATCAACTGAATAAATTCTCGTTTCTTTCGCCAGCGATAGCTACACAGGGTTCCCCGTTTGTGCTGTTCAATGCCTCGACCAAGACGAAAGCTGACTGAAAGCGAGAGCGACGCGTGACAAAGTCTACCTCAAAGCAAGGCTTGTAAGACCAATCTGAGGTAGTTTTGCTTCATTACAACTCCTCCATTTGAGACTTCGGACTCTCACACGCAAACCCTCAGATCGCGACTTCACAAATATTCCATTCTGTACTAGAAGATATTAGTTGGGATTTGAAACAACAAACCAAACCCTAAAAAACGGTTCCTGGATCTCAACCAAGGATCGATCAAGAGACGTGGCACTGAGCGCATCCTCTTGAACTCGTGGCTGCTGTTGCTGCTGTGCTTCTGCTCAGCGGGTGAGACAAACAAGCAAACCCTTCACTCACTCATGGCAGCTTCTGCTGCTCATTCAAGTGTGGCGCTTGGAGCCATGTCTCTGGCTCCGTAACATGAACCAAATCTCTCTGGTCCTAACGGGTGGCTCTGGTGGCTACACCGTCGAATCTTTCGCTCACGGCCACGTATAGATCGATCGAACGCTCTACCGTTCCGCCACAATTCACATTCTCATGCTGCCACGCGGCTGCCCCATCACCTCAGAACCGCCGCTGGGAGCTGCCTACAGAGTGTATGATGAACCTTAAAGTTTGAGAATAAGATCCCGGCAGAGAATTCTGCACAGTAAATTCCTGTGAAACCTCATCCTCACAAGTTGTAATTCCTACACTAGTGACGATCCGATCTCCACTCGGGGAACTACGCTGATGTCTTGAAATACCCTATTGAAAGAATACATGACCAGGAAACTAGCCTAAGCACGGCTTCCAACCGTGAACCCCATACACTGAAGGAGTTTGTTGTTTGCCCGAATCTTCTGATCCTCGCAGTGTGACCAAAAAGAACAGGAAAGCCCTGCCGTAAAGTCGCCGCTTCACGAATCTGATGTTTCCTCCTCGCGTGCGAAATCATTCCATTGTAGGACTTTTGTGGGGCTCTGTTTCGTAGCCATCTTGTGGCTGAAATGGGTCGTACGCTTTACCCAGTAAACGGGACCTTCTAGAATTGCTTCGAATTTCCACCTATTTGGGCTTTGCATAAAATATAACTAGAAACCACATATTGAAATTTGGTGTAAATATTTAGTGTTTTTGTAGTGGTGCTGTCTAATGTTAGAAAAAACAAGTATTATTGCCGTAACAGCCGCCCTAGCTCAGTTGGTAGAGCGCAAGGCTCTTAACCTTGTGGTCGTGGGTTCGAGCCCCACGGGCGGCGCTGTTCGAACTTACGGCAGACTAAAGAGAATTGGGGTAATTTTTGCCCTCAGTGAACCAAAACTGGGCTCAGTGAGAACATTATCGTTTCTCGTTAAGGCCAGGGTCTCACGTGCTACAAGTGTTATAGCCCGAGTCTAGAATGGTAAGGGTTCAACTTCAAGATTCTTGAGCTTGTGTTCGTCAAGAACAGGGTAACCAGGTTCAGAAAGCTGATCTCTCGCGACTCACCGAGAAGGGAGCTGGTGGGCCAGAAGGTGATTGGCCAAATGCCCCTCAGCAAAAACACCAACGAGCCTCGCGAGAAACAAGCAGGGACAAGTACCACTGTTCACACTTCTGGAACTTGAAACTCGAGAATACCTTTCTAGACTCGTAGTTCAGTGGGCTCCATAGCCCAAGTTCTCGTCAGTAGCCAGCATAGTTACGCCCATCTCCCCGCGCTATGCTAAGACGTTAGTAGCACATACAGATGAAACTTCCCGGCGACTTTTTCGCGCATAACAAATCCGATCTCGTAGCCATGGACAAAGACAGGACCCTCAGATTGATCGCCACCGTGAGAATCACTCGTCGCCACTGAAGGTTATCCCAGTCCGCACTCAATGCCGGTCCGCAATCACTCAAGGCCCGCCCTCACTCCCGTCGTTCACTCCCGTCGTTCACTCCCGTCGTTCTCTCTCTCCCGTCAAACTCTTTCTCCCATCGCGCTCTCACTCCCATCGCTCTCTCACTCCCGCAACGCTCTCACTCCCGCAACGCTCTCACTCCCGTCGCTCTCTCACTCCCGTCACGCTCTCACTCCGTCTCTCACTTCCGTCACGCTTTTACTACCGTCGCTCTCTCACTCCCGTCGCTCTCTCGCTTCCGTCGCGCTCTCACTACCATCGCTCTCTCACTCCCGCAACGCTCTCACTCCGTCGCTCTCTCACTCCCGTCGCTCTCTCACTCCCGTCGCTCTCTCACTCCCGTCGCTCTCTCACTCCCGTCGCTCTCTCACTTCCGTCGCGCTCTCACTCCCGTCGCTCTCTCACTTCTGTCGCGCTCTCACTTCCGTCGCTCTCTCGGTGACTGTCGCGCTCTCACTCCCGTCACCCACGCACGTCGCTCGCACATGTCGCTCACACGTGACACACACCACTCACTAGCACATGTCGCTCATATCTGCTCCTCTCCCCCTCTTCCCCCTTTGCGCCCTTCCCCGTTCCTCCTCTTCCCATCTTCCTTTGTCACTCACACACGTCACACACGGCATGCTCACACATGTTCCCATCTCCCCTCTCCTCCCTTCCCTCTCCGCTGCTCTCCTCCTTTCCCTCTCTGTCCCCCTCCTTCCCTTCTCTGTCTTCGCCTCGCCGCCCTCCCACTCATCCCCTCTCCTTCCTTTCCCTCTCAGCTCCTCTCCTCTTTTCCCTCTCAGCCCCTCTCCTCTTTTCCCTCTCAGGTAAGGTAGTTGGGAGGTCAATCAAATAGTCTCTTTCGTTTGCCTTCTCTGCATTGGTATCACGTCACACTCTTCCACCATCTGTCCACCACCCATTCCACCATACCCACCCTGACACTCATCCCTCACCCTTCCACTCTGTGCCTTACTCACTCCTTTGCTGTTTCTGTCCTTCTCTCACTTTCCCTTTGCTCTCTGTCATCTTGCTCACCCTGTTCCTTGCTCACTCATACATTTGTTGTTTCTGTCCTTTGCTCGCTGTCCCCTGCTCACCCTTCAATCTTTGCCCCTGCCTCTCTGTTGCATTCCTTGTCATTCCCCTCCCATTCCCTCCTCTGCACGCGATCCGTGCTGCCCTTCACCGTATGCTTCCCTGCTGCTCAGCCATCTCACATGTAATTTCCTGATTTGTGTTTGTACAGGTCCGCTTTGCATCAGTGCTGGTGCTGTGGTGATGTGTTGGTTGGCAGTTTGATAGTACTACTATAATGACTTGCCATGCAATGTTTGGATCTTGGATGCTTTGTTATGCCGGTATTACAAACTTTGAGCTGAGAGCAGCCATGCACATGACCACTACAAAAAAGTGCAACAAAATTCGCAGTTGATTATCGACACGAAGAAGACAGCTAGGAAATGTATTTTTTTTTTCCCCGTTCTTGTTTGCTACACTGCATGCAACCTTGGCCTGTGGTGTTGGGGGCCTGGGACCTGTACACTGCGTGGTTGGAGATGGGTATGAGTGAAAGGGGGAACAGATTGAGCAGTGGAAGAGAGAGTGAACAGGAAGAAATATAGCGAACAGGGGGAAAGAGAGTGAGCAGAGAGGAACAGAGCGAGTAGTTGGGGAGAGAATGGGCAGGAGAAACACAGTGAGAATGAGCAGGGGAAACAGATTGACCCAGGAAAATAAGGACGGAAAGATGAGCAGAATGAATGGGAGGGGGATGGGAGAGCGATGGGAGGGAGATGGAAGGGGGATGGGAGGGGGATGGGAGGGGGATGGGAGGGGGATGGGAGGGGGATGGGAGGGGGATGGGAGGGGGATGGGAGGAGGATGGGAGGGGGATGGGAGGGGGATGGGAGGGGGATGGGAGGGGGATGAGAGGGGGGTGGGAGGGGGTTGGGAGGGGGATGGGAGGGGGATGGGAGGAGGATGGGAGGGGGATGGGAGGGGGATGGGAGGGGGATGGGAGGGGGATGGGAGGGGGATGAGAGGCGGGTGGGAGGGGGTTGGGAGGGGGAGAGGAGGGGGATGGGAGGGCGGCGGGAGGGGGATGGGAGGGCGATGGGAGGGGGATGGAAGGGGGATGGGAGGGAGATGGGAGGGGGATGGGAGGGGGATGGGAGGGGGATGGGAGGGGGATGGGAGGCGGATGGGAGGGGGATGGGAGGAGGATGAGAGGGGGATGAGAGGGGGATGGGAGGGGGATGGGAGGGGTATGGGAGGGGTATGGGAGGGGGATGGGAGGGGGATGGGAGGGGGATGGGAGGGGGATGGGAGGGCGACGGGAGGGCGATGGGAGGGGGACGGGAGGGCGATTGGCGGGGGACGGGAGGGGGACGGGAGGGGGACGGGAGGGAGATGGGAGGTCGACGGGAGGGGGAAGCGAGGGCGACGGGAGGGGGAAGCGAGGGCGACGGGAGGGGAAAGCGAGGGCGATGACGGGGGAAGCGAGGGGGATGGGCGGGGGAAGCGAGGGCGATGGGCGGGGGAAGCGAGGGCGATGGGCGGGGGAAGCTGGTGCGACGGATGGGGGAAGCTGTGGCGACGGACGGTGGATGCGAGATATGGACGGACGGGGGAAGGGGATTCGACAACGCTCTAATTTCTCATCTCGCACAATATCTCCTTGCTTCACACTCGCATTCGAGCCACATTCCCTACCTCGGTCCTCGGATTCCTCTCGATTCCGGCATAAAAGCATATGTTCTCACATGTCATACCTAGCTATTTTACTCCGGATACTTCATATTTTCCTAACACTGATGCTCTATCTGGTCTTACGCATGTTTTTCTCAGGCTGCTCAAAGAGAGTGCTTGTGGACATGGCGGAAATCCGGGTTGTGAGCTACATGAGAGTGGTTGGGTTTGGTTTTGTCGAAGCTGTTTGTTCAAGTTTCGGGAAGTTGAAGTTGAAGTTGCGATACACTTTAGGGCATTCTGCCTTCGCCAACTTCCTCAGGCGAATTTTTCCCTCGTCAACCGTCGCGCAACCCTTTTCAAGTTCAGTATTTATGAACCCTTGCCATTCTAGGCACGGGCTTTATGCAGTTGAGAGTGCAAGTTTGTTTGTGATTGGTTGGGGTACTAATCGAATCCAAATAGCTAGGTGTAGCCGAACCTTCTAAGTTTGTAAATTTGGTTCGGATCCAAACCTAAAATGCCCCAAACTCGTCGAAAGTCTCATGTACTCAAAAACTTGTTGTGCAATTGCTTTTGAGACTTTTGGGTGTTTTGGGAAGACATTCCAGGATTTCCTTCAAGAGTGCAGTCGCCGTGGTGCTTCACACCTTCGTGACTTGGGTGGTTCATCCAACCTCATTCCGCAATTGTTTGAGACCAGCTTCTACAAGCGCATTTCCCTTGTCCACCAGCGTGAGCAGGCCCGTACAGTCTGCAGGCGAGCACAGGTTCGGTTCTCAGTAGGTACCAGCACCACCCCTTCGGAGGTTACCCCTCCGTCGGCAACGGACTTTGCGTACATGGGGAATGATTACTGAACGTCGTAGATGTTGGACTACTCTTGCTGCTTCCTGTGCATAGCTTCTCTTAGGTAGCTGGCACTTTTCCCTTTACCCAGACAATACAGGCCATCCAACAGGATCACATGGCATGATGACCTCCCTAGGTTTGACCATGAGGATTCAGCTGCACCCTGCTGCTGTCGGGCCCTGCTGGACCTGGCCAGGAGCCCCTCTGTCCGTTTCTCTACAAGGTACCATGATGCCACCGTTTCACCTTCTGCACTGCATTTGCTCCACACGAGCGGCTTGAGGCATCACATCACGCGGAATATGCAGATTTGGCACTGCGTAGCTTCACATGCGGACAGCTCGAAGCATAGAAGGAAATTCACCTTACAACCTATCAGCTCTCCCCCTCCTGCAGCCAATCACAAGGCTCTTCCTCCTCTCCCCTGCCTGTGCCTGCGCCCGCTCCCACTGCTGGTCCTCCATGAACAGTGCCACTGCCGCCCGCACATCGCTGCCCGCCTCGCCCAGGTAGTACTGCGCTGTTGGCTCGTCCACCTGAAGGGCTCTTTGCAACAGAGAAACCACCTGCGCAGTGCCATGTGCTGCCGAGGGTCTGAGGGAGGGAGAGAGAGTGGGGAGCAGGTGGAGTAACAAGAGGAGAAAAATGACATTTGAGTGCTGCTAGTGACTGAAAAAAGCCACCTGCCTAGCGCCACATGTCGCTGAGGGCATGAGAGACGGAGGGAGTGCGAGAAGCAGGTAGGCATCATGGTGTTATGGTACAATGGCATACAATGGCAGAATACATGATGGCATAATGACACAACGGCCTGGCACCAGCAAAAAGAAGAAACACACACAAGGTAACTTGGATGCATGATGATTGATGATAGTCTTGGCCTGTGCGAGCATGATGATTGATGATACTCACATGATGCGATGCCACCCACAAGACGTGATGTGGCGCCAAAGAAAATCCAGACAAGAAATGCATATCATACCTTTATCAAGAGGATCAGCAGAGTTGTTCACATAATCAGTCTCTCCGCATCACTAACATATTTCTAACACTCTCCGTATAATCACGCTCGATATAAGCACCTGGCATTTCGTGCTTCTCCATACGCCTGCCGGATCTCCGCCTCCTCCCCCTCCTGGAACACCAGCAGCACCTCCCGCCGCGCGTGCGAATCAAACTGGATGGCGCAATGCCGCCCCGCCAGCTCAGCCGGGCGGCGCGAGGGGGGGATGGGGATGAGGAGGCGCGTGCGCGTGTGGATGGCATGATCACTCATGATGTTGTTGAGACGCCGGATGTCCATGGCCTGGGGGGGGCGAACATATGCATGGGGAACGAAGCACATATGCATGGACACGGGAAGCACATATGCATGGGCACGGGAAGCACATATGCATGGGCACGGGAAGCACATATGCATGGGCACGGGAAGCACATATGCATGGGCACGGGGAGCACATATGCATGGACACGGGAAGCACATACGCACGGGCACGGGAAGCACATATGCATGGGCACGGGAAGCACATATGCATGGGCACGGGAAGCACATATGCATGGGCACAGGAAGCACATATGCATGGGCACAGGAAGCACATATGCATGGGCACGGGAAGCACATATGCATGAGCCGTGAGGGCAGGGCATGGTCGCTCATGATGTTGTTGTGGTGACGGATGTCCATGGCCTGGAGAAGACAAAGAGTGCACATGGGATAGACATGGGATCGCAGATGCATGCGCAGCACACATGCACGGGTGACAGAGTCGGTGCGGGCACGGGATGGTGTCAATCTTAAACAACCCACGTGGCAGGCCCATCAGGATGCCACGTGTCAGCGTGACCCACCTGCACGTGGAAGCGCACTGCCAGGCTGGCAATGGAGTCAGTGCGGCCAATGGGGTGCGAGAGGGCGAACTCGGGTGACGCGAGGAGCGAGAGGAGGGAGGGGGGGCCACGGCGGGCGGTGCGAGGAGTCGGGGACGAGGGGAGGGGAGGGGGTTGGGAGCGCGCTGCAGGAGTGGAGGCGGAAGGGGGGAGAGTGGATGATAGCTTATCCCCCTTTGCGTCTGGCACTGGTGCTGCTGTTACAGCTGGTGCTGGTGCTGGTGCTGCTGCTGCTGCTGCTGATGATGATGCAGATGCTGATGCAGATGCTGATGCTGGCGTTGGTGGTGCTGGACCAGCGGAGGAGGGGAGACGCAGGGAGAGCAGGCGGTGGGAGCGGCAGAAGGCAGCGCAGCACAGCGAGGGGTCCAGGGCGAGCGGGCACCAGCGACGGCACGCAGCCGCCACGTGGGGGAGGTCAGCCTGACGGAACATCAAGGGCATGGGCGGGAGGAGAACAGGATGGTGACAGGGATGACGGCAGAGCAGCACAGCGAGGGGTTGGGGGCGAGAGGGCACCAGCGATGGCACACAGCCGCCATGCGGGGGAGGTCAACCTGGCGGGATGTGAAGGGAAGGGGGATGGTGGGAAGAGAACGCGAAGAGGACAGGGATGGCTAGAGAACAGGGAGGGGGAGTAGGGAAACAAAGGGATGTTGAAATCACTTTTGAAAAAAAAAAATGATTTCAGCGCAGCGCAGCACATCGAGGGGTTGGGGGCGAGAGGGCGCCAGCAGCAGCACACAGCGTCACTCGGGGGAGGTCAGCCTGGCGTGATGTGGAGGCGAGGGGATGGGTGTAGAGAGAACGAGATGGAGATAGGGATGGCTAGAGAACAGGGAGGGGAGCAACGCAGCACAGCGAGCGAGGGGTTGAGGGCGAGAGGGCGCCAGAGGTGACTCAAAGCCGCCACGCAGGGGAGGTCAGAATGGCGGTTACCACGGGGGTGCCTCCAAAAGTTGGCGACACTCAGTCGCCACACAAGGGAGGTCAGCCCCAGATCGTGAAGGGAAAGGAGGGTACAGAGACAGCAGGATTTTAAGACGGGTCAGACTCACGGATCACGCAGGGCAGCAGCAAGGGGCGTTGAGGCATGGACAGAGGAGCACCGTACGGCACGCAATAGGAAAACATGGAAGGGAACGAATGGAGGCAGGGCAAGAAAAGGGGAAGGGGAAGGGGGACGAAGGAGAGGAGGTCAGCAGAAACGCAGCAACTTTACCTTTTGACTCGATATAAGCTTACCACGCTCAGACGGCTGAAGATTTGCCGTAACACTTCGTCAGGAACCTCATGTACCCTTTCTGAAGCTGGCTCTTTGTTTTCAGATAACGATGATGATGGTGCTGAGGCTCCTAACGGAGCAGTATGTAACGAATCGGCCCATAGGGGTTGTGCGACTAGTTTAGATAGACCATACGAGCCGCTGCCGCACTTTATATCACCAGCTTCAGTAACTGACCGTTCTTGTCCTCGCTTCTGAGAAACTCGATAACTGAGGTGATGTGTGGAACGCGGCAACGTACTATCGAAGCCACTCTGCATGCCGTTTGGGCTCGCAAACTTGCCCCTACTCTCGATAATAGAACTTGTTTTTACACTATTAGTGAAGCAACAATCGAAGGATGAACGGGAAGGAAAGCACCCCATTGGCTGAAACTGCTGCTGCTGCTGCTGCTGCTGCTGCTGTTCTACTGTACGCTCTTTCACTGTTTCTATTTCAGGACGTTGGTACTGCTGCTGCGTCTTTCCCTGCACTAAGCGACCGAGCGGGAAGGTAGATTCAATCTGTCGGACATCCTGCCGTTCGTTTGTACTATCGTCGTGCGATTGCGTAGGCCACTGATCGTGCGATACCGCGTGCGACTGCGCGTCAAGGCCTTGCCAGCGAATTTCAAATAGAGAAACGAGCGACGGCGCGGTGGGATGGGAAGCAACAGCATGACAGGCGGTAGGAGACATCACGCGACAAACTCTGCGACGTCTTAGCGAGCGTCGGCTGGGTCGCAGGCGGAGGCGCGGGAGGGACGGGGACGCGCCTGAAGCTGATAGGGAACTTTGTGGGTGGGAGGGGGTCGGCAAGGAGAAGGGGGCTAGGAACGAAGGTATGGTGGTGTGGATTCGGAACAGAATTTGCCAAGGGTTGCAGCGAAATGATAGGAGCACCAGTAACAGCGGAGCTCTCCCGGCCTCGAGTCTAGTCATCCGTGCGTCGGTGACGACGAAAAGAAACGAAGAACGAAAGTGACGGGCGAGCGGGTGATGGTGATGGATGGATGCTAGCGAAAACGTCGCAAGCTGCAGCTGTCGCGTTGATTTTGTTTCGCGGTACAATGCTATACGCATTGGAATAGGTCATCTACACCCACAACTTTTCTTTGCTAATGAATCACTAGCGAGAACAGAATGATAACTTTTACTGAGGCTACTTAGCCATTATGTACACTAACTACATCTGATTTCATTAAAAAAGGACCCACAGACTTGGCAGATGCCAAGATCGATAAAACAAGGACATGAGCTTATTCCATTAATTGAAAGCACAAGTCCTATCCAGCATCACTCGTCCACCACCACCACAATTCCACAAATCCCTCCTAAGGTCATCGCCTGCCTGCCCCACCTGCAAGGAGAACCCCAGAGGATACCATTCTGGCCAAAGGAGATTTAGGAGGACGAGAGCGCACATCACATTCCTCCAAACTCCTCCCAACCCCTCCTCCGGCTCTCACCTCACAGCTGGACTTGGGTCGAACCGCAAATCGTCGCCCTGGCGGTTCCGGCAGCGGCGTTTCAGCAGCAATCATTGCCGCATTCAGTCTGTCACTGGCTTCTGTTTGGCTCCATACAAATCGTCGGCCTGGTGGCTCCGGCAACGGCGCTTCAGCAGCAATCATCGCTGCTACCTGCGGCGATGGCTGATCGTACGACACACTTCTGGCGAGCATGTTACTGCCAGGGCTCATTGATCTCATAGGAACTTCCGACTCGGTGGAAACGCATTCTGGAACCAGCTGCTGCTGCCCCCGCTGCTTGCCCCGCACACCCCTCCTGGTGCCTCCTCTGGTTTGCGGCACCTCAGAAGGAACACCCATGCTGCTCCCTCCTACACTGCTCTCACATGCCCTCACGGGGTTGCTCTCAGGAGGATGTGGTCGTTCCATGCGGACCCCCCCTCGCAACCCACTCTTTCCTGCATAAGGTGACTTGGGCAGGGAGGGTGACTTGGGCAGTGTGGATGATTTGGGGTGTGCGGGTGACTTGAGCAGGGAGGGTGACCTGGGCATTGTAGATGACTTGGGTAGAGCAGGTGACTTGGGCAGTGCGGGTGATTTAGGCAGAGAGGGTGACTTGGGTAGTGTGGGTAATTTGGGCAGCATTCTCCGTTCCCGCAGTTGCTGTCCGTAGTGGCTGTTGGCATGCTCAACACTAGCATGGCTAGAGCTCGCCTGGCTGGAGCAGTCATCACTGCACTCCTCTGCCGCCCTCTCTGCTGCCTCCGGCCCACCATCCCGTCCCCGACTGCCCCGCCGACCATCCACCTCCATACCCCCATCCCCAACAGAGGCAACAAACACGTTCCGGCCACGGTGCCCCGCCCCTCCTTCCCCTGTGGGGCCAGTCCTGGAGGCCAGGGACCAGCGGCGATTTAGCACGGGCGGGCTGGGCAGAGGGGAGTGAGACTCCGACATTCGCCTAGTGGCGCCCGGTGTTGGGGTGAGGCTGTGAGGTGTGGGGATCAGGCCATAGGGTGCAGTGGGCTGAGAGAATGCAAAGTTGTCGTCATCGTCTGAATCATCCTCATCTGAGTCATGATCGTAATTGTCGTGATTGTGGTGATTGTTGTGAGCAGAGGCAGCAGCATCGTGTGCATCAGTGGGTGACAGGACCCTGCGCGGTCGCCCCTGCCCCGATCGCCCTGAACCACGGTTTCTCGGTTCGGTCTTTGACCGGCCCATAGGCGGGGTGAATGGGCGGCATCCGCCGTCTGTTTCTCCTGCACGAGCCGTCGCATCTGTTTCCCCTCTCCGCCCATCGAGCACTAGTCTGTCGACTCCGTGACTCTTGCCCGCACCGTGATACCCAGCAGTAGCAGCAGGAAGGTCTGGAGTGGCAGCAGGGCTTTTGCTGCAGCGGCTACTGTGGCTGCTGGCCATACTCCCCATGCTCACGAAGCTGTATGTGCTTGATGCCGTGTTGCTCCTGCTGAACGCACCCCGTGCCCCACTCCGCACCCGCTCTCCACCACCGCTGGTAATGCCGTAACCGCTCCCGTCACCGATATGAAAACAGTTACCACCTGCACCACCATAATCTCCCTCACCACCATCTCCACTGCCCTCATTCCCCTGCCAAGCCCCGCTTGGTGAAGTTGCGATCGGCTGCCCGTCTCTTTCTTTAATGGTCCGGCTTTTACTCAACCTACCAAACACCGGCCCGCTATAAAAGCCGGAGCCCAAGCCTCCCCAGGTGGGGGTGGTTGCTTTGGAGGAGGTGGGTCTGGTGGAGGTATCACCTGACTTGCTGCCAAACGACATTCCCAACCGTCCACTGTTCCACATACGATGCGCGTCGGTTTTGCCCTTCACGACCTCACCCAAATCGCTAGAGTCGTCAATTTCGCCAAGCTCATCCGCAAGACCGGACTTTCTAAACCCTCCAGAAGCACACTCAGTTTGTTCACTTGAGGTAACCCTAACGGAGGAGCCACGTCGCCCTTCGCCAGCGCCATGCCCTAGCGAACTATCGTCAAAATGAGCGTTTCGCGCGTCTGGTGGCGAATTCTTACGAGAGTTGGACGAGAACGGACGCGGCAAAGGCGATTTGCTACGCGGCCGAACCCGGGTGGTAGACGCAGAGTCAGCTCCGTTACAAGTTTTGCTCCGATTCAACGCGCAAGTTTCTTCGTCGCCGCGATTCCTCGTGAAACTGCGATTACCCGCACTTGCACCGAAGCTCTTACTCCCAGGACTTATGCTATCGTTACTACCGTTCCTACCATCAGTACCATGACCACTGCTGGTACCGTTAAGACTAGACGCCCTGCTCCACGTGGCGGTTTTCACGAGCGCGCGCGCAGCCGCGACGGTTGTCATCGACAAGGAGCGCGGCGAAATCTGCGGCAGCACGCCTCTGCGCTTCCCACCTGCAGAGCCGCTGCTGTTGCTTTCCGCGCTGCTCCTGCCGCCGTTGTTTCCACCGCCGCTGCCACGCGAATGCTCCCCGCCCGCCGTCCGACTCAGATGTCTCGTTCCCTCGTCTCGCCCCTCCTCCTCCTCCCACTCCCCGCCTCCCATATCACTCTCGTTGCGCGCCGAGCGCCCTTCAGCTGCCGCAACAGCCGCCGCAGCAGCGGCGGCGGAACATCTCCCCCTGCTGAGCCCTCCCTTTGCCCCAGCCACCGCTCCGCTCCCTTCCCTCCCGTTTCCGCCGCCGCCGCGGGACTTCCCCCCGCCAAACCCGCCAAGCCCACCGCTAGCGCCGGGTCGTGCGATGAGCTTCAAGAGGTTGCTCTCGTCGTCGTCCCCCGCCCCGCGCTTATCCCGCCAGCCATCCACCGTGCGCTCGCTCACGCGCTGCCGTCGCTGCAGCGTGGGGCGGCGGAGCGAAGGAACCAGCAGCTTCCATATGCTATGCGCCTCGAGAAC
Source organism: Closterium sp. NIES-65 (assembly GCA_948144175.1). NCBI lineage: Eukaryota > Viridiplantae > Streptophyta > Zygnematophyceae > Desmidiales > Closteriaceae > Closterium > Closterium sp. NIES-65. Next base: position 47,129 of record CANXME010000222.1, read on the forward strand.
CACGCCCTGCGCCTTCCGCGCAGCTTCCTCCCAGTCGTCCGATTCGCGCCGCGGAGATTCGGGGATCCACCAATGGTCGGAAGCGACTCCCCCTGATCCTCCCGTGAAACCCCCGAACCCTCCCGCGGCCCAGCCTTTAACTCTCGGTAAAATCGTCTCCACTATAGTCGCCACCTGATTGGCCAGAACGAGCGGATCATCCGCCGCCACAACGACCAGCTTCCACGAAACTTCCGTCCCCAGGCCGGACCGCAGGCGCACGGGGAGCGCGAGGAGCGGCAGCACGGGGAACACGTCGCCCGGGTCGCGCTCCTTTGCGCCCACCTCCACCGTCTCTAACGGCGCGTTGTCCAGAATCACGGGAAACTCGCCGCAATCATCGGAACGGCTGAACGGGTCGCTGGGATCGGCGGCAGAGGAGTCGAGTGGATCATAAAGGTCGACGTCGGGAAGCGCGGTGGCGGAGGTTGCGGAGGACTCCTGCGAGACGGGGGACGGCCCGAGGACGCACGTCTGCGGGATAATCCCGAGGTTCCACGGCCGCTGCTCCGAGTCGTCGACTTTGACGGCGCCGTCAAGCGCTAGACGGCAACGGCGACCGGCGAGCGACGCGGCGAACGAACTAGACTTGGAAGAAGTGCAGATGAAGTTGAGGAGGGGAATAGTCGCTGGCTTGCCCCGCGCTGCAGAAGCGGAGACGGCGCGCGGCGAGGCGCGCCGCGGAGAGTTACTCGCGCCTGGGGAGGCGAAGAGGATGACGTCATGCCAGATGGAGACGATGTCGCCAGCGCGGATGAGCGGAAGAAGGTTTCCCTGAGGCAGGTGCGACATGAGGCGACGCGACGATATTGATACTTGTAAGGTCGACTAGTTGATTTTGAAGGACTTGCGTACGTTTAACGAATCTTATTTTACGTCTGCTTGGCAGTAGATCGAGTACGGGCCTCTCTTCTTTTCAATGAGGGTCATCGCAACGCCTCTAAGACAAACTAGAACGGGATGTTAGCGGGTACTAACTCACTGTGAAGCATTACGAGCTAGAAGAGTGAGGCAACTCATGGTGTAATGGGTGTGGAACAATGCGATGAACAGAAAGTCGTGACTTGTTTAGTCCAGTCCCCACTTACACCCGAAAACGTCGCCTCGCAGTTCATTGTTGTGGCTGTTGTGAAATCCGCTGCTGCGACAACTTAGCTCAGAAGGGAAAGGCTGATGTCAGTCAGGCCCGTGGTTGCAACGTGGAGTGCATCAGAAAGGAATTTGGGATCGAGGAAGAATGAAGCAAGAGAGTCGGTGCAGGGAAAATTTCGGTCCTCATCGCAACCGCTGCGGCACATTGCAACAGATGCACAGAAGCTGTCATCGTCTTTTTTTGAATTCACGAGCAGAAGGACTGTTCCCCGAACACCACCACCACCAACCGCCCTTCCACGTCATCGTGAAACCGCCAGTCACGGAGGGGGAGGGGAGGTCAAATCATTTTGCGCGAAAGATGCCTGAGAGTGGGGGGGAGCATCGCTAGCGATAAGTTACAACTCCCTTGAAGAGCACTCGCAGCGGGATGACAGATGCTTCCAAATGCTTTGGTCCTGATGGCTGCAGCAAATGGACAGCCCAGTTTCTGGAACATACCTAGTGCACCACGTTCAACGTTCTGACCTGTGTGATTTTTTTGGGTTGCGAAGCAACCCTTTACAATCGATTTTGACAAATTTTCTTTTCATTTAACATGAAAATAAAATTCGTAAGCTACAGTAACACCCTTCCCATTGTGCATATATTAATTTCTTTTTTTATAGTAGCTTTTTGCCTATATGCTATACTGTTTGCGTTTTATGTTTTACTGCTTGCCGTTGTTGTGATAATTGCATGTAAAAAATGTTACGAATATGAGTAATGAAGTACATACCACGCATGTTTAAATGAATGTAATGCAGCAAGATATATAGATGCATAATACTGATACATGGATGAAAATGCTTTTCCATGAAGCGAAATGCTGAAATGCAACATACGGGATGTCATACAAATGCGTGATAGTTAACGACCCAAAAACTAGGCTACCGCATCCCCTGCCTAGCATGGGGGGGAAGTCAATAGCAAAGTCTTTGAATAATAAACCAACACATGAAAAAATGCAATCTATTAACTCTAAAAAAGAGGTTCACACTATCAAATCCAGTTCGAAGTGGCAAACACACGAGTCACTGAGTGCGCCAATGAACCAATGAGAAATGATAGAAATGAACCCCTTTTTTAAAATTGACAGACATGCATTAATATTGCAATGATCAATGAGATGAATGCACTCACAATCAAACACATTCACACAATCAAAAGCACAAACAACAGCAAACCCAGCCAAAACCCGCGATAATAAATAACATGCAAATCAACATTAAATGGACAATATGACAAGATAAATCCGGAAAGTGACCAATACACATTTTCCAGATTCAAATCCCCTTCCTGAGTAGCAAGACTCCTGAGAAACGGGTTTAGAATGCAGAAAGGAGGAACGAAAGAAATAGTCGGTACAAAAAAAAAAACAGAAAAGGAAATGAGGTGTGATGAAATGACGAGATGCAGGAATAACCAGAAACAAGAAAGGAAATTGAAGACAAAAGCGGATAACATAGGCACAAGAAATTGAAGCAAAATAAACGAAAACAGACCAAACTAGGACGAATTGACCTCATACCCTAATTCGCCTAGCAAGCTACCTCGAAATGGTCCCCATGGGAAAAACGTTGAACAGAATGTTAAGAGGAAGATAAGGAGACCAGAAAAAACAAAGTAACATACACGGAAGAACGAAGTATATCATGCAAAAGGCAAAAAGGGGAAAGGATCTAATATGAAACAAAAAGAATCACTCTATCTCTTCCTTGCTCTCTCATTGAAACAAAGTCGGTAAGGAAAGGAGCAGAGGTTAGAATGTCGATTTCATCTACTAATTTTGCACTCATACTCTCCTTCACATTCTTCTCAACTCTCCTCATGCTCTCTTCTCCTCGCACTCTCTTCGTCATGCGCACACACTCTCCCTCTCAATCTGTGCCTCTCCGGTATTCTTTATCACATAGTATTTTCGCACATGACTACCCTCTCACTCCCTTTCACAGTTTGAACTCACCAAGTTCTGCCGACATGCTCGTGCCCTTCTTTGCTGCTGCCGACGCGGATAATGCGCATGACGCTGAGCGTGGTGCGCGCCTGGTCTCAGAATCCCAACCACTAGACCATTGGGATAAAAGGGCTTGTTTCAGTAGCGGGTCAGTGCACCCATAACCCCCCAGGCAACCGTGCCTGTAACCCTTCCCTAGGATCAATCGGGGATCACCAGTGGACCTCTGACACCCCCCCGCACTGGGATGCCCGAAGTGCATACACCGGGATTCGAACCCGAGACCTTCGCTCTGATACCATCTCAGAATCCCAACCACTAGACCATTGGGATAAAAGGGCTTGTTTCAGTAGCGGGTCAGTGCGCCCATAACCCCCCAGGCAACCGTGCCTGTAACCCTTCCCTAGGATCAATCGGGGATCACCAGTGGACCTCTGACACCTGGCACCAGCAAAAACACACCAGCGCGACTTGCACCAGCAAAACGACGGTAGTGAGAGGATAAAGAAGGGGAAATGAAGAAGAGAGAGAAGAAGGGAGGGAGAATCGAGAGAGAACGGTAAAAAGGAGATAAAGGAGAAGAGGGAAGGGAGGGAAGAGAGGTGAACACATATGTGAAGGAAAACAATAAGATGCATTAAAGATAATCAACGCACCTACATAAAAATTAGGCCTTACGAAACGACAACACGTCAGTTTCTGGATAAGACTGCTCTAAACTGAGTGTGAGAAAAAAAAGAATGAAAACATGAAAATACGAGGTGGTAAAAACGCAACCGACGAAAAGGAAAAGTAAGGACGGTGGATAGAGGAAACGGATGGCAGATTATGCACGAAGAAACGAAACCAAAAAAATACAAGAAAGTTACCAAGTCTTTACAAAGGGCCCTAAGCTTAAACATCATAGTCTAGCTAATAAGTCATATTTTTACACAGTTAGGTATGAGATTACTACGCTTGTCTATCTAAGACTCATCTAACTTCGTTGCAGTTGAGCATAGTGTGAAAACAAAGAACGAGAATGGAATGACTATGAACGAAGTGGGTACAAATAGGAAACCCTAATTGGGTTGTACCCCCTATGGGATACCCCACTATAGCCTACAGAAACAAGTAAGCTATAAGTTCTGACACACCCCCATAGGCAAAGTGGGGGAGAACAAGGGGTCACAAGACCAGTCAAGCAAAGCAAAGCAAAGCTCAGGGTGGATCACAAAGTCACCACGCATTCCGAGCACAAGTTCAAAGGCCACAAGGCCAGTTCACATGCAAGATCATATATAGAGATATACAAGAACAAGAGTATATATATGCGAAAGTACAAGCAAGGTCAAGAGGAGAGCAAGTGAGGCAAGACAGGCACAAGACCCAACTGCGTGCAGCAACGCTGATGATCACAAGGCGCAAGTGCCTTGGTGAAGACATCAGCAGTGTTGGCCTCAGAGGCCACGTACGCAAGTCGCAGCTGTCCACGCTGCTGTAGCTCACGAGCAAGAAAGTAACGAAGAGCAATGTGCTTCGTTCTGTGCTCCAGTCGCTGCTCTCGACACAAGGCCAGCATGGCCTTGTTGTCTACGTACAGGACTGGAGGAGAACGAGGCTGCTCTCCAAGGTCGGTCAGCAGGTAGGTGAGCCAGCGTAACTCCTGTGCAGCCATAGCCCCAGCGTAGATCTCAGCCTCACAACTGGAGCCGAGAACAGAAGACGAGCGGGTAGCCCGCCACGAGACAGAGCCGGAACCAAGGCTGAAGGTGTAACCCTGTGACGACCGCTGCGTAGCCTGGTCGTCAGCCCAAGAAGCGTCTGCGTGCCCAGCGAGGACCACTGGACTGCGCCCTCCAAGCACTAGCCCCATGCCCGACGTACTGCACAAGTAGCGCAACACCCTCTTCGCTGCAGCCATGTGCTCTGGTCGGTGTCTCCTAGGAGCAACAAAGCGTGCGAGAATGCTAAGAGGGTATGCGAGGTCAGGTCGTGTGCAGGTCATCAGGTACATGAGGCAGCCAACAAGCTCTGCAAACGGGCCACTCGACTCTACGGACTCATCCGAAGGCAGAGCTGAGAGCGAGTGGCGAGTAGGCAGAGGAGTGGCCTGAGGCGAGGAGTACGTGAAGCCGAAGCGCTGAAGGACCTGCTGCACCATGTGTGACTGAGTCAGGGTAATGGTGCGGCGTGCTCTGTCCCGGGTGATCTGCAAGCCAAGGTAGCTGCGCAGTTCACCCAGGTCAGTGCACGTGTGTCTCTTCTGCAGCTCGGACTTCACGTAGGCGAGTCCAGCAGTGTCAGCTGTGGCAAAGACCAAGTCGTCGACGTACACGAGGATGTAGAACGGCGGCAGAGAGGTGTCGGTGCGCAGAAACAGCGACGGGTCGGCAGTGGAAGGAGCAAACCCAAGTGCCGCGAGCGTAGTCCTCAGTGTGTCGTGCCACTCACTTGGCGCCTGGCGGAGACCGTAGACTGGACGCCGGAGACTCCACTGGGTACCAGGAGGGAAAGACCCAGTGAAGCCAGGTGGGCGACGCAGCCAGATCTCCTCGTGCAGGCTGCCCTGCAAGAAAGCTGTGCTGAAGTCGAGAGAGTGCAGCTCGTAGTCACGGTGAGCAGCAACGTGTAGCAGAACCCGAAGAGTGGTCATCTTCGGGGTGGGGGAGAAGGTCTGAAAGTAGTCAACCCCCTGCCGCTGACTGAAGCCACGAGCCACGTAACGCGCCTTGAAGACAGGCGGAGAACCCGGCGGCCGTTTCACCCTGAAAATCCACATGCCACTGACGATGTTCGCCCCAGGAGGGGGAACAGCGTCAACGTAGGTGCCTGTGGACTTCCAGGAAGCCATCTCTGCATCCATAGCTGCCTGCCACTGAGAGGAGTAGGGACCCTCTATCGCCTCCGCGTAAGAGCGCGGAGTCGGGATGTCTGGTGCATCCGGGTCTCCCTCAGGGGCTAGCAGTACAGACGCGAGACGAGGTGAAGCGGCGGCCAGACACTGGAACTCCTCCTGCCTGTCCTCAAGGACGTCCGTGCCAAGGGCACACTCACCCCCGACGGACGGAGGACAGGCGGACTCAGACTCAGTGACAAGACGAGCAGCGTAGTCTAGACGACAGCGCGCAGCAAAGTCGACAAGCTCAGTGACAAGGGCAGACGCAGCAGACGACTCGAAGGAGGGGTCAGTGACAGCAGTAGCCAGGAGACGCGTGACAGTAGGACTGGCAGCACGAAGGGCGTCCGACTTCGGGTCGGCAAGAGCAGGAAGAGAGGAAGCAGGAGGAGAAGGCAAAGGGGCACGCAGAGGAGCAGTGGACGGACGCAGTGATATCCGGTGCGTGCCAGGGACAGGAGGAGGACGCTGACGTGACCCGCGACCACTAGCGCGCTCAGTACGAACAGGTGACACAGGACGAGACGCAGGCTCACGACGCTCAGTAAGACCTCCAGTCGGACCAGCGTAGGGAGAAGGAGCAGGCAAAGGGGAGGCAGGCTGTAGCTGTGGCTGTGACCGGACAGGCTGCGGACCCTCTAAGGGAGGAGGAGGAGGTGTAAGACCAAGAACCTGCTGCAGGAGCGGAACGAAGTACGGTCGGGGCCGCGCGGCGACGCTAGAAACAGCAGGAACAGCACCAGCAGCCCCGGCAGGAGCACCCACTCCAGTAGCACCTCCAGCAGCACCACCAGAAGCTCCAGAACCTCCAGCCGCAGCACCAGGAGCACTGTCAGTCGGGCCGCCAACGGCAGGCTCAGCGCCAACACCCTCAGCAGGACCAGCTCCAGGAGAACTCTCAGACTCAGCAGCTCCAGCACCCACAGTACGAGCGCCGGCGGGGCGCGCAGCAGCAGTACCCTCTGCAGCCGAAGAACCACCAGCACCAGCAGCACGCCTCCAGCGCCCGGCAAACCACTCACGCAGCTCCTGTGGGGAGAGTGGCTCCCGGCGAGACGAAGCACCCCCAGGCACAGCACCTCCAGGCTCAGCACCCCTAGACACAGCACCCCCAGGCACGTCAACCCCAGGCTCAGCACCCCCAGGCTCAGCACCCCCAGGCTCAGCACCCCCAGGCACAGCACCCCCAGACTCGGCACCTCCAGACTCAGTACCCCCAGGCACAGCACCCCCAGGCTCAGCACCCCCAGGCTCAGCACCCCCAGACTCGGCACCTCCAGGCTCAGCACCCCCAGACTCCGCACCCCCAGGCTCAGCTCCCGCAGCAGCACCAGAGTCACCAGTGACCTCGACAGGCTCGACCGCGTCTACCTGGGACACACCTGAAGGGGCAGGACCCTGAGGGGGGAGGGGAACTACCGGGGGGGGACCTGGTACCAAGAAGAGCGGGGGTGGGGGGAGGGACGGAGTGCGGTAGGGGAAGAGGCGGTAGTAGGGTACCGACTCGTCGAACGTGACGTCCTGGGAGGACAGAACACGTCGAGAGGTGGGGTGGTAAAACTGCCATCCAGGGGCGTCGGGGGGGAACCCCAGGAAGACGCAGGGAGAAGCACGAGGGGACAGCTTGTCCGCAGACAGGTCGCGAACAAACGCCCGAGATCCCCAGACCCGGAACGCCGACGCATCGCCAACCTTCCCCGTCCACAGCAGGGCTGGGGAGGTCTCCGGTCGAGAGACCCTGGGGTGGAGGTTGATCTGGTGCGCAGCGTACCTGACCGCAAACGGCCACAGAAAATGGGGAGCAGCCGCATGCATCATGGACGTACGAGCGACGTCCATGACCATGCCAATGCGGCGCTCAGCAATCCCATTCTGCTGCGGTGAGTCCGGAAGCGTGAAGGTCTGACGGATGCCTCGCGCACGACAGTAGGCACTCAGGAGGCCAGAGGAGAACTCTCCGCCTCTGTCCGAGTGCAGACGCAAAACAGGGAAGTCAGAGCCAAAGCTCCTCCGAAGCTGGAGACGAGCTGCGCGGATCCAGTCGATCAACACCGCAGTGACCTCACCCTTGCTGCGCAAGGGGAAGACTGTGGTGTAACGCGAGTAGTCGTCAACCACCAGCAGGAAGTAGCGCTCCTGACCCTGTCCACGGACGCGGGCTGGGCCCCACACATCCATGTGAAGCGTCTGCAACGGGGCCTCTGTCGGAGGAAACTGGGAGGAGTGAGGGGCAGCACGCTGGCGCCCCTCGACACAGGGGACACAGGTGGGGCCAGGGCCCGGAGGAAGGGGAGGGAGAGACCGGGGAAGACCAGACACAAGGACTCGCGAGGCCATGCCCCTGAGCCGAAGCAGAGAGGGGTGGCCAAGGCGGTGGTGCCAGAGGAGGGTCTCGTGAGACAAACGACGGCACGAGCAGGGGGCAGACTCAGGACCAGACCTGGACGCTGCAGCAAACACCTGACCAGACGAAGTGACCCTACCAGACTCAGCACCTGGAGGAGAAGCAGTGGTCAGAGTGTACAGGCTCGACCCTGGCCGACGTGTAAACGTAGCCAGGTGGCGACCTGTATCCGCCTCCGTGCAGTGGGTCACCCGCTGACGAGCAGGGGTGAACTGGTGGACACCCGCATCCTGGAGGTCAGCACCACTCACCAAGTTCGTCGAGAACGAGGGGAGGTAAAGACCAGTCAGGGTGCCAGAGGGGGCCGCCGGACACGGGAGGACAGTGGAGAAGCGAGACAGGACAGGCCCCCCAGAGGGGTCAGCCAGGGACACCGCAACCGGCCGACTCAGCGGCGTGAGAGTGGTGCGGTCCCGAAAGAAGGAGCGAGACGCTCCAGAGTCAAGGGTGAAGGTGTGAGAGGCCGAAGCCGACACAGTACCTGAGAGGGCAGACTCACCAGCACCTGAGAGCACAGACGCACTGGCACCTAGAGCAGCAGCCTCACTAGTACCTGACGCGGCAGTACCAATGCCCGGGTCGGGCGGGAAACACCGGTAACAGTCATCCTCATCACTACCAATCGCAGCATACATAGCAGAGAGAATAGCATTAAAATCAAGATCATAAATAGCTACACCAGCCCTAGACAGCTCTCCCCAGCGGGGGATCTCAGCTGCCTCCGGAAACTGCTGACGCCAGGCGTCAGTCAGGCGGCCAAAGCAGCGGCGGGCAGTGTGAGCGCCTCCACACCTCTCCCCTGCACGGTCACCTGTGCGGAGAACGTAGGGGCAAGGACCAAGCGCACCACCACGCTGACGCTGCGAGTACCACTCACGCAACTGCTGAGGGGCGGGGACGGTGCGAGAGCGCTGCTGGTGCTGTGGCTGCTGCTGCGGCTGCTGCTGCTGCTGCTGCTGGCGCTGACCACCCCCGGAGCTGCTCCGCTGGGACGAGCCACTCCGACCCCCGCCTCCACTGACACCCCCGCCTCCACCGCCACCCCCGTCTCCACCTCCACCTCCCCCACCAGGACCGTCGCTCCCACCGCTCCCACCGCCTCCTCCGCTACCACCTCCGCCGCCACCTCCGCCTCCACCGCCGCCACCAGTACCTCCACTCCCGCCACCACCCCCACCGCCACCCCCACTCCCCCCGCCACCCCCACCGCCTCCTCCACCGCCCCCTCTAGCTCCACCCGCTCCCTTGCCCCCCTTGCCCTTGCCAGCGCGGCGTCTGCCGCTGGGGGCAGACGCCGCGCCGACCGACTCAAAACCAGTGAGGTCGGCCGCAGCGGCAGAGGCGACAGAGGGCAGCAGGGGGGAAGGACCACACCCCTCAAAGATGGGGGTGCGAGGGTCACCCCGAGAGGCCCCTACAGCGACAATACTCTTCTCAGCCGCTAGCAGGGACTCCTCAAGGAGGTCGACAGTGAGAGTGGTGGGACAGACAGAGAGAAACTGGTCCCTAACGACACGAAGGGACTCAGGGAGGCGGGTGACGAGAAAGTAGAGAGTGATGTACATGGGAGGAGGGTTCGCAGCGCGGAACTCAGCAGGAAGGGCAGCGCGGTAGCGGGTGTCACTAGCACGGAGGTGGGTAACGAGGTCAGCGACAGTGGGAAAGGAAGCGAGGTCAGGGAAGAGAAACGGTAGCATGAGGCGGCTAAGGGTAGCGGAGGAAGGGGAGGAGTAGCGTGCAACTACAGCGTCGTACAAGGCCTGAGCGGTCTTGCACTGACTAAAGTGGGCACGCTCAGAGGAAGGGAGGTGGCGACGCACAGCAAGACGTGCAGCAGCATCGCGGGTCGCCCACTTGGAGCGAACGGCAGAGTCAGCATCAGCAGGTGGGGCAGGGACAGCGCCAGAGACAAAGTCAAAGAGAGAGACCTCATCTATCGCATCACACAGTAAGTACAGCTGCAGGTCTTCAATCCAGACGGCAAAGTCAATGGCCCTCCCCTCAGCGTCAAAGGTAAGAACATTGGGGGTGGCCATGACAGCAGCTGAAAATCTCACCGGGCTGGGAGAGGCGGGTAGGTCAGCAGCAGAGGAACAGCAGCACGGCTCCGCAGGCGGCTCGGGCGGCGCAGGCGGCTCGGGCGGCACGAGCGGCTCGGCGGCGGCTCGGGCGGCGGCTCGGCGGCGGCTCGGCGGCGGCTCGGCGGCGGCTCGGCGGCGGCTCAGGCGGCGGCGGCTCGGCGGCGGCTCGGCTGCTGCTGGGCGGCTCGGGCGTCACGGGCGGCTCGGCGGCGGCTCGGGCGGCTCGGCGGCGGCTCGGGCGGCGGCTCGGCGGCGGCTCGGCGGCGGCTCGGCGGCGGCTCGGCGACGGCTCGGCGGCGGCTCGGCGGCGGCTCAGGCGGCGGCGGCTGCTGCTGGGCGGATCGGCGGGGCCGCGTAGCAGAGTGGCGGCGGGGCCGCGACCGAAGAGAGCGGCGGGGCCGCGTAGCAGAGGGCGGCGGGGCCGCGTAGCAGAGGGCGGCGGGGCCGCGTAGCAGAGGGCGGCGGGGCCGCGACCGAAGAGAGCGGCGGGGCCGCGTAGCAGGGGGCGGCGGGGCCGCGTAGCAGAGGGCGGCGGGGCCGCGTAGCAGAGGGCGGCGGGGCCGCGATCGAAGGGCGGCGGGGCCGCGTAGCAGAGGGCGGCGGGGCCGCGTAGTAGAGGGCGGCGGGGCCGCGTGGCAAAGGGCGGCGGGGCCGCGATCGAAGGGCGGCGGGGCCGCGTAGCAGAGGGCGGCGGGGCCGCTTAGCAGAGGGCGGCGGGGCCGCGTAGCAGAGGGCGGCGGGGCCGCGAGGCAGAGGGCGGCGGGGCCGCGTAGCCGAGGGCGGCGGGGCCGCGATCGAAGGGCGGCGGCGGGGCCGCGTAGCAGAGGGCGGCGGGGCCGCGATCGAAGGGCGGCGGGGCCGCTAGGGAAGGGCGGCGGAGCCGCGAGGGGAAGGGCGGCGCAACGGTCCGCTAGGGGCGACACGACGGGTCGCTAAAAAAAAAAAAAACGCGCCTCGGGGCGCGGTTCGGTGGGCCCTAGAAGCAGTCCCTAGGAGGGAACCTGCTCTGATTCCATGTGAAAACAAAGAACGAGAATGGAATGACTATGAACGAAGTGGGTACAAATAGGAAACCCTAATTGGGTTGTACCCCCTATGGGATACCCCACTATAGCCTACAGAAACAAGTAAGCTATAAGTTCTGACACATAGGGAGTAGTTAGGGGGGAGCTTAGGCACTTATGCTTCTCACCTTCCTCTGGTACGTGGGGTGCTCAGCGGACCAGCGAGAGAAAAAAAGAACACAAAACCTAATGAAAGTAAGCATTTCGTCGCGTTTTTATTTGATAAATATTTTTTGTCTCAACGTTGAGACATCTGTGATGGCGTAGTCGGTAGGAGATTGTGTATATTCGAGAGATCCTGGTTTCGACCCTCACGTGGTCAGATTTCCTACTATCAACAAGAAACATGTACTCGGTATAAAAAGTAGAGCAATCTTTAGAAAGGAGATCCATACTAGCTGTTAGATCCGTATAATGTTAGTTACGCAAAAAGCTTCGTAACCCTAAGACGACCTTGTCGCCTCTTGTTTGGGTTGCGAAGCAACCTATTACAATCGTTATGTACAATATTTTTTTCAATCCTCCATACTTCACAAAATAAAGGATGGAAAAAATCTAGTGAACGTTACTAGCTAAGTGACTGATTGCTATGTATTGCCGTGTCAATTTACCACGTGCTGAACCACATTCCTTCTCTTTTCCTAGTTTTCTTTGACTGAACCTATATTTCATGAATTGCCAAAATGATGTACTGTGAACGCGTAACTGTTTATTCCGTGATGCATATGTCTGATGCTGTTATGCGTAGATGAAGTAAATGCAGATGCATAAGTATAATGCATATAGTACCGGTAGTGAAATTAATGCATAGCATGATGGAAATGCGTAACAGTTAATTGACGCAGACCCTATGCTACCGCATCCCCTACCTAGCATGGGGGGGAGCTCAATAGCATAGTTTCTGAATCATCCAGGTGTTACATGAAACAACACAACCTGTGTGATCTAAAAAAAGGGTCAATTCTATCAAATCCAGTTCGAATGGACACACTCACTAAGTGCGCAAAGAACTTTCTCAGAAATGATAGTTTTGTGAGAATAAGCGAACAGGAAATGGGTCAACTAGAAGTGAAAAAGAGTACAAGTAGTAAACCGTAGAATTGTGTACCCCCTACAGGCTAACCCACTGTAGCCTACACAAGTATAACATATATAATGTTTGACACACCCCCATAGGCAAAGTGGGGGAGAACAAGGGGTCACAAGACCAGTCAAGCAAAGCAAAGCAAGCTCAGGGTGGATCACAAAGTCACCACACAGTCCGAGCACAAGAGCAGGGCCAGAGGCCAGTTCACATGCAGGAGTACAGACATATATATAAAACTAGACAAGCAAGAGCAGGTATATATATATGTCACAGTACAAGTAAAGTCAAGAGGAGAGCAAGTGAGGCAAGACAGACACAAGACCCAGCTGGGTGCAAAAGCGCTGATGATCACAAGGCGCGAGTGCCTTGGTGAACACATCAGCAGTGTTGGCCTCAGAGGCCACGTACGCAAGTCGCAACTGACCACGCTGCTGCAGCTCACGAGCAAGGAAGTTTCGGAGAGCAATGTGCTTCGTTCTGTGCTCCAAGCGCTGCTCTCGACACAAGGCCAGCATGGCCTTGTTGTCTACGTACAGCACTGGAGGAGAACGAGGCGGCTCTCCAAGGTCAGTCAGCAGGTAGGTGAGCCAGCGAAGCTCCTGTGCAGCCATGGCCCCGGCGTAGATCTCAGCCTCACAACTGGAGCCGAGAACCGAAGACGAGCGAGTAGACCGCCACGAGACAGAGCCGGAACCAAGGCTGAAGGTGTAACCCTGTGACGACCGCTGCGTAGCCTGGTCGTCAGCCCAAGAAGCGTCCGCGTGGCCGGTAAGGACCACTGGACTCCGCCCTCCAAGCACAAGCCCCATGCCCGACGTACTGCACAGGTAGCGCAATACCCTCTTCGCTGCAGCCATGTGCTCTGGTCTGTGTCTCCCAGGAGCAACATAGCGTGCAAGAATGCTCAGAGGATATGCAAGGTCAGGTCGTGTGCAGGTCATCAGGTACATGAGGCAGCCAACAAGCTCTGCATACGGACCACTCGACTCTACGGACTCATCCGAAGGCAGAGCTGAGAGTGAGTGGCGAGTAGGCAGAGGAGTGGCCTGAGGCGAGGAGTACGTGAAGCCGAAGCGCTGAAGGACCTGCCGCACCATGTGTGACTGAGTCAAGGTAATGGTGCGGCGTGCTCTGTCCCGAGTGATCTGCAAGCCAAGGTAGCTGCGCAGTTCACCCAGGTCTGTGCACGTGTGTCTCTTCAGCAGTTCGGACTTCACGTAGGCAAGTCCAGCAGTGTCCGCTGTGGCAAAGACCAAGTCGTCGACGTACACGAGGATGTAGAACGGCGGCAGTGAAGTGTCGGTGCGCAGAAACAGCGACGGGTCAGCAGTAGAAGGAGCAAACCCAAGAGCCGCAAGCGTAGTCCTCAGTGTGTCGTGCCACTCACGCGGCGCCTGGCGGAGACCGTAGACTGGCCGTCGGAGGCTCCACTGGGTGCCAGGAGGGAAAGTCCCAGTGAAGCCAGGCGGACGGCGCAGCCAGATCTCCTCGTGCAGGCTACCCTGCAGGAACGCAGTGCTGAAGTCGAGAGAGTGAAGCTCGTAGTCGCGCTGAGCGGCTATGTGCAGCAGCACCCGAAGAGTGGTCATCTTCGGGGTGGGAGAGAAGGTATGAAAGTAGTCAACTCCCTGCCGCTGACTGAAGCCACGAGCAACGTACCGCGCCTTGAAGACAGGTGGAGAGCCCGGCGGCCGCTTCACCCGGAAGATCCACATGCCACTGACGATGTTCGCCCCAGGAGGGGGAACTGCGTCAACGTAGGTGCCTGTGGACTTCCAGGAAGCCATCTCTGCATCCATAGCTGCCTGCCACTGAGAGGAGTAGGGACCCTCTACGGCCTCCGCGTAAGAACGCGGAGTCGGGATGTCTAGTGCATCCGGGTCTCCCTCAGGGGCAAGCAGTACAGACGCGAGATGAGGTGAAGCAGCCGCTAGACACTGTAACTCCTCCTGTCTGTCCTCTAGGACGTCCGTGCCAAGAGCACACTCACCCCCGACGGACGGAGGACAGACAGACGCAGACTCAGCAACAAGACCAGCAGCGTAGTCGAGACGACAGCGAGCAGCAAAGTCAACGAGCTCAGCGACTAGAGCAGACGCAGCAGTGGACTCAAAAGAGGGGTCAGTGACGACAGTAGCAAGCAGACGCGTGACAGTAGGACTGGCAGCGCGAAGAGAGTCCGACTCAGGGTCGGCAAGAGCAGGAAGAGAGGACTCAGGAGGAGAAGGCAAAGGGGCACGCAGAGGAGCAGTGGACGGACGCAGAGACATCCGGTGCGTGCCAGGGACAGGAGGAGGACGCTGACGCGAACCGCGACCACTAGCGCGAGCAGCACGAACAGGCGACGCGGGACGAGACGCAGGCTCACGACGCTCAGCAAGACCTCCAGTAGGACCAGTGTAAGGAGAGGGAGCAGGCAGAGGAGAGGAAGGCTCCAACAGTGACTGCGACTGGACAGGCTGTGGACACTCTACCGAAGGAGAAAGACCAAGAACCTGCTGTAGGAGCGGAACGAAGTACGGCCGAGGCCGCGCGGCAGCTCCAGACTCAGCAGGGACAGCACCAGCACCCTCAGCGACAGCACCAGCGCCACCCACACCTCCAGCGGCAGGACCAACAGCAGTAGGCTCAGCACCAACGCCCTCAGCAGCTCCAGCTCCAGGAGGACCCGCAGGTCCAGCAGCTCCGGGACCGGCAGCACCCGCACCCTCGACGGTCGAAGAAACTCCAGCTCCAGCTCCAGCAGCACCTCCAGACTCAGCAGCACGCCTTTAGCGGCGAGTGTACCACTCGCGCAGCTCCTGTGGAGAGAGGGGCTCCCGGCAAGACGCAGCAGCAGGAGAAACCCCAGGCTCAGCAGCTCCAGACGCAGCAGGGACAGCACCAGCACCCTCAGCTACAGCACCAGCGCCACCCACACCTCCAGCGGCAGGACCAACAGCAGTAGGCTCAGCACCAACGCCCTCAGCAGCTCCAGCTCCAGGAGGACCCGCAGGTCCAGTAGCTCCGGGACCGGCAGCACCCGCACCCTCGACGGTCGAAGAAGCTCCAGCTCCAGCTCCAGCAGCACCTCCAGACTCAGCAGCACGCCTCCAGCGGCGAGCGAACCACTCGCGCAGCTCCTGTCGAGAGAGGGGCTCCCGGCGAGACGCAGCAGCCGGAGAAACCCCAGGCTCAGCAGCTCCAGACGCAGCACCCCCAGGCTCAGCAGCTCCCGACCCAGCACCCCCAGACCCATCACCTCCAGGCACAGCACCCCCTGGCTCAGCACCCCCAGGCTCCGCACCCTCCGCAGTAGCACTCGCAGGCCCAGTACCCCCAGCAGTAGCACCCCCAGGCTCAGCACCCCCGCGCACAGCACCCCCAGAGTCAGCACCCCCAGGCTCAGCACCCGCAGCAGCACCAGAGTCACCTGTAACCTCGACCGGGTCAACGGCGTCTACCTGGGACACACCTGAGGGGGCAGGAACCTGAGGGGGGAGGGGGTCTACCGGGGGGGGAACCGGTACAAGGAAGTCCGGGGGAGGGGGGAGGGAAGGAGTGCGGTAGGGGAAGAGACGGTAGAAGGGGACTGACTCGTCGAACGTGACGTCCTGGGAGGACAGAACACGACGAGAGGAGGGGTGGTAAAACTGCCACCCTGGGGCGTCAGTGGGGAAGCCAAGGAAGACACAGGGAGCAGCACGAGGGGACAGCTTGTCCGCAGACAAGTCGCGGACAAACGCCCGAGATCCCCAGACACGGAACACAGACGCATCGCCAACCTTCCCCGTCCACAGCAAGGCTGGGGACATCGCAGGCCGAGAGACCCGGGGGTGAAGGTTGAGCTGATGCGCCGCGTACCTCACCGCAAACGGCCACAGAAAATGGGGGGCAGCCGCATGCATCATGGACGTACGAGCGACATCCATGACCATGCCAATGCGGCGCTCAGCAATCCCATTTTGCTGTGGTGAGTCCGGAAGCGTGAAGGTCTGGCGGATCCCCCGTGCACGACAGTAGTCCCGCAGAAGGCGAGAAGAGAACTCTCCGCCTCTGTCAGAGTGCAGACGCAGAACAGGAAAGTCCGAGCCGAAGCTCTTCCTGAGCTGGAGACGAGCCTCGCGGATCCAGTCGATCAGCACCTCAGTGACCTCACCCTTGCTGCGCAAGGGGAGGACTGTGGTGTAACGCGAGTAGTCGTCAACCACCAACAGGAAGTAGCGCTCGTAACCCTGCCCACGGACGGGGGCTGGGCCCCACACATCCATGTGAAGCGTCTGCAGGGGAGCCTCTGTCGAGGGGAAGTGGGAGGAGTGAGGAGTAGCCCGGAGGCGACCCTCGACACAGGGGACACAGGAAGGTCCTGGCCCGGAGGGGAGAGGAGGGAGAGACTGGGGAAGACCAGAGACAAGGACACGGGAAGCCATGCTCCGAAGACGGGGCAAGGAGGGGTGGCCAAGACGGTGGTGCCACAGGAGAGTCTCGTGAGACAGGAGGCGACAAGTACAGGGGGCAGACTCAGGACCAGACCTGGACGCAGCAGCAAACACCTGACCCGACGCCGCTACCTGACCGGACGCGGGGACAGGAGGAGACTCAGTGGGTGACCCACTTCAGGGTGTAGAGGCTCGACCCCGGCCGACGCGAGAACGTGGCCAGGTGCCGGCCTGTGCGTGCGTCCGTGCAGTGGGTCACCCGCTGACTCGCAGGAGTGAACTGGTGAACCCCCGCATCCTGTAGGTCTGCACCACTCACCAAGTTCGTCGAGAACGAGGGGAGGTACAGGCCAGACAGGGTGCCCGAGGGGGCAGCCGGACACGGGAGGACAGTGGAGAAGTGAGCGAGGACAGGACCCCCAGAGGGGTCAGCCAGGGAGACTGCAACCGGCCGACCAAGCGGCGTGAGTGTGGTGCGGTCCCGAAAGAAGGAGCGAGAAGCCCCAGAGTCAAGTGTAAAGGTGAGGGAGGCCGAAGCCAACGCGGTACCTGAGAGCGCAGCCTCACCCGCACCTGAGGAAGCAGACTCACTAGCACCTAGAGCAGCAGCCGCACCTGTACCTGGAGCAGGAGACTCACTAGCACCCAGAGCAGCAGCCTCACCAGTAGCTAGAGCAGCAGGTCCTATACCTGGGTCAGGCGGGACGCACAGGTGACCGGCACGGTCAGCACTAGTAGGCAATGCATACATGGCAGTGAGAATAGCATCATAGTCAAGAGCGTATATATCTACCCTCTGCCTAAGCAACTCCACCCAGTCGGGAAGCTCAGCCTCGTCGCCAAACACGGTACGCCAGGCGTCGCTCAGACGGGCGAAGCAGCGGGACGGTGTATGACTACGTGTCCCACAAGGCTGACCAGTCCGAGTACCAGTGCGAATCACGTAAGAGCAGCGAACAGCACTGAGAGACCCTCCACTCTGAGCGTACCACTCACGAAGCTGGCGAGGCGTGAGAGACACGCGAGAGGGTCGCGGGAGCTGCATCTGGCCGCCACCACGAGTAGAAGCAGCAGGAGTGGTAGTAGGAGTAGCGTCGCCACCCCTACAGCCCCAACCAGCGTACCACGCACGCAGCTGCTGGGGCGTGAGGGACTCACGCCGGCGTCGCTGGGGCTGCATGTGGCTCCGCAAGTAGAAGCAGGAGCAGGACTAGCAGCAGGGAGGCAGGCAGCCAGGCAAGCCAAAAGGCAGGCAGGCAGGCAAGCAGGCGACGCGCAGCGTGCTAGCAGGGCAAGAGCTCACCAGTGGTGGGAATAGTAGGCTCGGTGACTCAGCGGCTCGGCAGCTCGGCGGCTCGGCGGCTCGGGCGACTCGGGCGGCTCGGCGGCAAGGCGGCTCAGCAGCAACTGCAGCTCAGCAGCTCGGTGACTCGGCGGCTCGGCGGCAGGGCGGCTCGGCAGCAACTGTAGCTCAGCAGCTCAGCGACCCGGCGGCTCGGCGGCAGGGCGGCTCGGCTGTGGGGCGGCACGGCTGCTGCAGGTGAGCGGCTCGGCTGCTGCAGTGGGAGAGGAAGGAGGAGGAGAAGCAGGGGAGGCCACACACCTGCCACCCCTCTGCCGGCCCCCTCAGGTCGCCTCGACAGGCGACGGGAAAAGGGGGGGTGTGTTGTGGGGGGGCCGGTAGGTGCAGCGGCGGGGCCAGCAGGTGCAGTTGCGGGGCCGGTAGAAGGGGACGGCAGGAGCCGTCAGGAGGGGACGGCGGGGCCGTCAGGAAGGGACGGCGGGGCCGTCACGAAGGGACGGCGGGGCCGTCAGGAGGTGACCGGGCCGCGACGGGGGCAGGCGGCGGGGCCGCGTAAGGGCCTGGGCGGGGCCGCGACAGAGCCGTCGGCGGGGCCGCGTGAAAGCCGGGGCGGGGCCGCGTAGAAGCCGGGGCGGGGCCGCGACAAAGCCGTCGGCGGGGCCGCGTGAAAGGCGGAGCGGGGCCGCGCGAGAGCAGGCGGCGGGGCCGCGAAGGAGCCGGGGCGGGGCCGCGTGAGAGCAGGCGGCGGAGCCGCGTAAGGGCCTGGGCGGGACCGCGACAAAGCCGTCGGCGGGGCCGCGTGAAAGCAGGGGCGGGGCCGCGTAGAAGCCGGGGCGGGGCCGCGCGAGAGCAGGCGGCGGGGCCGCGAAGGAGCCGGGGCGGGGCCGCGTGAGAGCAGGCGGCGGGGCCGCGATAGAGAGGGCGGCGGGGCCGCGTCAGTGAAGGCGGCGGGGCCGCAGGGGAAATGGCGACCCGAGGGGTCGCTAAAAAAAAAGATCGCGCCTCGGGGGGCGCTTCGGTGGGCCCAAAAAAAAACGGTCCGTAGAAGGACCCGCTCTATACCATGTGAGAATAAGCGAACAGGAAATGGGTCAACTAGAAGTGAAAAAGAGTACAAGTAGTAAACCGTAGAATTGTGTACCCCCTACAGGCTAACCCACTGTAGCCTACACAAGTATAACATATATAATGTTTGACAAGTTTGATCCCAATTTTTAAAACCCACAGACATGTGTTATTAATGCAATGGAAACATGGATGAAAACGCATATGCACACAACACAACACATACATATGATGACACACATTCACACATACACGCATGCACGAAGCCAACAGACAATGTCAGAATGTTATTATCTAGCCTATAGTGGGGTGCTCTATAGCGAGTATAACCCTGTTAGGGTTTGCTATATGTATCCCAACTGCTGCTAGTGAAAGTCCTCCTTTGTTCATTTCTCTCTTGCCTAACTAGCTAAACCCTAGCCATGGCTCCTCACTGTGCTTACCATAGTAACATAGTTTCAGAGCATTTACACTCCTAGCCTGTGGGTCCACCTAACTGCTTCCGCTGCTACTCAGTGTATTGCACGCCCCGTGGCGTGCGACGGATTTTTCTTCCCGCCGCGCGCTCGGAGCGTGCGGCGGTTTTCTGCCCGCCGTGCGCCCCGGGGCGTGCGGCGGTTCTCTGCCCGCTGTGCGCCCGAGGCGCGCGGCGGCTTTCTGCCCCGTCGGTCCGCGCGTCGCCTCCGGGGGGCGCTTCGACGGGCGACGGGGACCAGCCCGTCGTCCCCGGTCGCCCGTCCCGGCCAGCGCGGGCTGCGCTAGCCCCGAGCGCGGCCCGTACGGGCTGCGCCCGGCCCGCGCGCGGCCCGTACGGGCTGCGCCAAGCCCGCGCGCGGCCCGTATGGGCTGCGCCAGGCCCGCGCGCGGCCCGTATGGCATGCGCCAGGCCCGCGCGCGGCTCGGGCTGCCTGCGCGCGGCTCAGGCTGCCTGCGCGCGGTTCGTCTGGCTGTGCCAGGCCCGTTCTTCTCTGCCCCTGAGCTGCCCGCTGTACCCCGTGCTTCTGACGGCGCCCCACCCCTGCTGCTGCCCGTTCTCCTCAATCAGGGTTTGGGGGTGGGGGGTATGGGGGTGCAGTTTCTGTGCGCCGTTCCACTACTCCTCTTCCTCCTCCGTCTCCCGCTGCTGCAGCTGCCGCTCAGGGGGGTGGGTGTGTGGGAGCCGAAGGAGTGGTGCTAGGGGGTGTCGTGGGAGTGGAGCTAGGGGTGCAGCAGGGGGTGTGTGATAGGGGTGTGGGGCAGCTGGGGGGAGTAGAGGCAGCCGTCGTGTCGTCAGCAGCGCCAGTAGTCCGGAGGCTACAATCTCCGGTAGTCGCCAGTCGCCTATGGGTCAGTTGCTCCAGTCAGGAGGCTACAATCTCCGCGGAGCCAGTTACTCCTGTAGTCCATGTCAAACTCATATGCAATAGTCTGTGTAGGCTGTAGTGGGGTAGACAATATGAGGTACTACACTTTTAGGTTTTCCTACTTGTACCCACCTGCTTGCTAGTTCATTCATTCCTTGTTCTTTCACATGGTATAGAGCAGGTTCCCTAGTGGGAACGTTTCCTAGGGCCCACCAAATATCGATTTTTTTTCCTGCCCGGAGCGCGCTTCGCCCCTGCCCGAGTCGCGCCCCGTGTGCCTACCCTCTAGTCGCGTCCCCTGCCCTTGGTGGCCCGTCGCGCTCCCCTACGGCCCCGTAGCGGCCCCTCTCACGGCCTCTCACGACCCCTCTCACGGCCCTTCGCGGCCCCTTCAGGCACCTCGTGGCCCCTTCGCGGCCCCTTCACGGCCCCTTCGCGGCACCTTCGCGGCCCCTTCGCGGCCCCCTCACGGCCCCTTCGCGGCCCCTTCACGGCCCCTTCGCGGCACCTTCACGGCCCCTTCGCGGCCCCTTCACGGCCCCTTCGCGACCCCTTCACGGCCCCTTCACGGCCCCTTCACGGCCCCCCTCACGGCCCCTCGCGGCTCCCTTCGCGGCCCCTTCACGGCCCCTTTGCGGCCCCCCTTCGCGGCCCCCTCGCGGCCCCTTCACGTCCCCCCCCCCCTCGCGGCCCCCCTCGCGGCTCCCTTTGCGGCCCCGCCCCGCTGCCCGTAGCTGCCTCACCCCGTCGCCAGTCGCGGCCCCGCCGCGTCGCCCCCGCCTCGTCGCGACGCCCTGCGGGACCCGCGAGGCCTGTGCGTCGCGACGCCCCTGCGGGACCCGCGTGGCGTCACCCCTCCCCGCCGCGGCGCCCTGCCCTAACCTGCGCCTTGGAGCAGCCGCCACTGCAGCAGCCACCCCTGGAGCAGCCGCCACTGCAGCAGCCGCCCCTAGAGAAGCCGCCCCTGAAGCAGCCGCCCCTGGAGCAGCCGCCCCTGAAGCAGCCGCCCCTGGAGTAGCCGCCACTGCAGCAGCCGCCCCTGGAGCAGCCACCCCTGGAGCAGCCGCCCCTGGAGCAGCCGCCCCTGCAGCAGCCGCCCCTGGAGCAGCCGCCACTGCAGCACCCGCCCCTGGAGCAGCCGCCCCTGCAGCAGCCGCCCCTGGAGCAGCTGCCACTGCAGCAGCCGCCCCTGGAGCAGCCTCCCCTGCAGCATCCGCCCCTGGAGCAGCCGCCCCCGAAGCAGCCGCCCCAGGAGCAGCCGCCACTGCAGCAGCCGCCCCTAGAGGAGCCACCCCTGCAGTAGCCGCCCCCGCCCCTAGAGCAGCCGCCCCTGCAGCAGCCGACCCTGGAGGAGCTGCCCCTGTAGCAGCCGCCCCTGGAGCAGCCACCCCTGCAGCAGCCGCCCCTGGAGCAGCCGCCCCTGCAGCAGCCGCCCCTGGAGCAGCCGCAACTGCAGCAGCCGCCTCTAGAGCAGCCACCCCTGGAGCAGCCACCCCTACAGCAGCCGCCCCTGGAGCAGCCGCCCCTACAACTACCGCCCC
This sequence comes from Closterium sp. NIES-65, assembly GCA_948144175.1. Lineage (NCBI taxonomy): Eukaryota > Viridiplantae > Streptophyta > Zygnematophyceae > Desmidiales > Closteriaceae > Closterium > Closterium sp. NIES-65. The sequence goes on from CANXME010000222.1 coordinate 69,440, forward strand.
TGGAGTAGCCGCCCCTGCAGTTGCCGCGGGGCCCTCGCCCTACAATGGTAGCGGCCTCGCCGTTGCCGCCGTCGTCCGCCTGCCCTTCTCACCACTGGTGAGCACTGCCCTGCCTGTACTGCTGTTACTGCTGCTCTTGCTGCTACTGCTCATTCTACTACTACTGCTGCTCCTAGCGTGGCCAGATGCAGCTCCAGCGCCGTCCGCGTGAGTCCCTCACCCCCCAACAGCTTCGTGAGTGGAACGCTAGTTGGGGTTATAGGGGTGGCCGCGCTGCGACTACTGCTATTGCTATTGCTGCTGCTACTGCGGCTACCACTGCTCCTGCTGCTCCTGCCGGTGGCCAGATGCAGCTCCAGCGACGTCCGCGTGAGTCCCTCACGCCCCAGCAGCTTCGTGAGTGGTACGCTACTTGGGGTTGTCGGGGTGGCCGTAGTGGGAGTCGTCATGGAGTGAGTAGTTCAGCAGCTGCTTGTAGTGGCCAGGTGCAGCTGGAGCATCGTCCGTGCGCGGTCCTTTCGCCCTAGCCGCTTCGTGAGTGGTACGCTCAGCGTGGCGGGTCACGGGGTACTGCTCGCTGTCCGTACGTCATTCGCACTGGTGCTCGGACTGGTCAGCCTGGCGGGACGTTTGGTCACAACGAGTCCCGCTGCTTTGCCCGTCTGAGCGACGCCTGGCGTACGGAGTTTGGCGACGCTGCTAAGCTCCCCGACTGGGTGGAGCTGCTTAGGCTGCGGGTAGATATCTATACTCTTGACTATGATGCTATCCTCACTGCCATATATGCATTGCCTACTAGTGATGAGGGTGACTGTTACCTGTGTGTTCCGCCTGACCCGGACATTGAGGCTGCTGCTCTAGGTGCTGGTGAGGCTGCTGCTCTAGGTGCTAGTGCGTCTGCTGCCCCAGGTGCTGGTGAGTTTGCTCTCTCATGTACCACGTCGGCTCTGGCCTTACACACGTTCACCCTTGACTCGGGTGCTTCCTGCTCCTTCTTTCGAGACCGCACCACGCTTACGCCGCTTAGTCGGCCACTTGCGGTCTCCCTGGCGGACCCCTCTGGGGGTCCTGTCCTTGCCCACTCTCCACTGTCTTGCCGTGTCTGGCAGCCCCCTCTGGCACCCTGTCAGGTCTCTACCTCCCCTCGTTCTCTACGAACTTGGTGAGTGGTGCTGATCTGCAGGATGGGGGGGTTGACCAGTTCACTCCTGCGAGTCAGCGGGTGACCCAATGTACGTGTGCTCGGATGGGCCGACACTTGGCCACGTTTACCCGTCAGCCGGGGTCGAGCCTGTACACACTGACTACTGAGTCTCCTCAGGTAGTTGCGTCGGGTCAGGTGTTTGCTGCAGGGTCCAGGTCTCGTCCTGAGTCTGCTCCCTGCTCGTGTCGTCTACTGTCCCACCAGACTCTCCTCTGGCACCACCGCCTTGGTCACCCCTCCCTGCCTCGCCTCCGAGGCATGGCCTCCCGTGTCCTTGTCTCTGGTCTCCCCCAGTCCCTCCCTCCCGTCCCTCCGAGGCCTGCCCCTACCTGCGTTCCCTGCGTCGAGGGGCGGCAGCGCGCCGCCCCTCACTCCTCCGAGTTTCCTCCGACAGAGGCTCCGCTGCAGACTCTTCACATGGACGTGTGGGGCCCCGCCCGCGTCCATGGCCAGAGTCACGAGCGTTATTTCCTGTTGGTGGTTGACGACTACTCACGTTACACTGCCTTTTTCCCCTTGCGCAGCAAGGGTGACGTCACTGATGTGTTGATCGACTGGATCCGCGCAGCTCCTCTCCAGCTCAGAGAGAGTTTCGGCTCGGACTTTCCTGTTCTGCGTCTGCACTCTGACAAAGGCGGGGAGTTCTCCTCTGCCAATCTGGGAGCCTTCTGTCGTGCACAGGGCATCCTCCAGACCTTCACGCTTCCGGCCTCTCCACAGCACAACGGGATTGCTGAGCGCCGCATTGGCATGGTCATGGACGTCGCTTGTACGTCAATGATCCATGCCGCTGCTCCCCATTTTCCGTGGCCGTTTGCGGTTCAGTACGCAGCGCATCAGATCTACCTTCAACCCCGGGTCTCCTTGCCAGAGACCTCCCCCACCTTGCGGTGGACCGGGAAGGTTGGCGATGCGTCTGCGTTTCGTGTCTGGGGATCTCGGGCGTTTGTCCGCGACTTGTCTACGGACAAGCTGTCCCCCCGTGCTGTTCCCTGCGTCTTCCTTGGCTTCCCCCCTGACGCGCCTGGTTGGCAGTTTTACCACCCCACCTCGCGCCGTGTTCTGTCCTCCCAGGACGTCACCTTTGACGAGTCGGTGCCTTACTACCGTCTCTTCCCCTACCGCACTGCGCCCCTCCCCCCACCGCCGCTCTTCCTTGCGCCAGGTCCCCCCCGGGTAGACCCCCTCCCCCCTAAGGGTCCTGCCCCGTCAGGTGTGTCCCACGTAGACGCAGTCGAGCCTGTCGAGGTAGCTGTTGACTCTGGTGCTGCTAGGGGTGCTGAGCCTGGGGGTGCTGAGTCTGGGGGTGCTGAGTCTGGGGGTGCTGAGTCTGGGGGTGCGGAGCCTGGGGGTACGGAGCCTGGGGGTACTGAGCCTGGGGGTGTCGAGCCTGGGGGTGCTGGGTCTGCTCGTGTGGCCTCTGGCGGTGCTGGGTTTGGGGCCCCTTCGGGTGCTTCGTCTCGGCGGGAGCTACCCTCTCCACAGGAGCTGCGCGAGTGGTTTGCCCGGCGCTGGAGCCGTGCTGCTGGAGCTGGAGGTGCTACTGTTACTGCTGACCCTAGGGTCGGCACTGGAGTTACTGGAGCCACTGGTCCCGGAGGTGCTCGTACTGGCGGTACTGGAGCTGCTAGGATTGGGGGTGCTGCTGGAGCTGCTTTAGCTGGTGCTGCTGGAGCTGCTGGAGCTGCTGGAGTAGGTGCTGCTGGAGCTACTGGAGCTGCTGGAGCTGGAGCTGCTAGGGGTATTGGCGCTGGTGGTGCTACTGGCGCTAGTGCTTCTGAGGGTGCTGGAGTTGGCGTTGTTGGAGCTGGAGGTGCTGCTCGCGCTGGTGCTGCCGCTCAGGGTACTGGTGCTGTCCCTGCTGGTTCATAAGGTGCTGCGCGGCCGCGGCCGTACTTCGTTCCGCTCCTTCAACAGGTTCTTGGTCTCCCGCCCTTTACTGGTCCTGCTTCTCCCTTAGAGTGTCCACAGGCTGTCTAGTTGCGGTCGCAGTTACAGCCAGCCTCCCCCCTGCCTGCTCCTTCTCCCTACACTGGTCCTACTGGAGGTCTTGCTGAGCGTCGTGAGCCTGCGTCTTGCCTTGCGTCGCCTGTTCGTGCTGCTCGCACTAGTAGTCGTGCTCCGCGTCCACATCCTCCTGCGGTCCCAGGCACACACCAGATGGCACTGCGTCCTTCCACTGCTCCTCTACGTGTCCCGTTGCCGTCTCCTCAAGAGTCCTCTCTTCCTGTTCTTGCTGACCCGGAGTCTGACTCTCTTCGTGCTGCCAGTCCTACTGTCACGCGTCTCCTGGCTACTGTTGTCACTGACCAGGCCTGTCGCTTGCAGGGTGTTTGCCCTGTTGGACCTTGAATTCCAGGGCTGGGTTGCCCTTGAAATTTGAAATTGATGGGTTGAGAAAATTGTGGCCCTGATTCATTACAAGGCTGATTTCGGGCTTAGGTCTGGAGTGTGAAGGGTAGATTTTAGGCGAGCCCTGGAACAAAGTCTTTCTAACTTCCCCTCCCACTCCTCCCCCCCCCTCCCCCCCCCAAACTCCTCCATTCCCCCTCCCCCCGTTTCTATTTTGATTGCATTGAAGCCAGTCAAATTTGGAGTTGCGTGGCTGGACCACAGATTCAACTCAACCAACAACTGGTACTTGTACCAATTACAACCTCGCTCCCATCCCATGACACAAAGAGACAGTAGCATGAACCAACATGCAGCAGCAAAACACATCTCAGATCCCCGTCATGTTGTGCACCCTCAGGCCTGAATGGGCATAGCAAGCAGCAAAACACATCTCAGATCTTTGCTAAGAGTTGGAAGAGGAGGAAGTCTGTTACGCGTGCGTAGTGAATGACGCTAACTAGTTTTTCTATTGCTAACTAGCTAATTTGATACTAGCGGAGTGCACCTGTCAGCTTTGTGGTAGAACTGAGGCTGCAGAATTTTCCGCGGCAAACCTGATTTACAGGGAGGAATAAATTTCAGCCCTGAAGCCTAAAGGGCCGAGATTCGCCCCGACTCTGCTAAATACAGGGTAGTACATGCCAGGCCCCCTGATTTGTCCGGGGGGGCCAAAACGAAACGACAACCCTCTCACTGACCCTTCCTTTGAGTCCACTGCTGCGTCTACCTTAGTTGCTGAGCTTGTCGACTTTGCTGCTCGTTGTCGTCTCGACTACGCCGCTAGTCTCGTTGCTGAGTCTGCGTCTGTCTGTCCTCCGTCCGTCGGGGGTGAGTGTGCTCTTAGCACGGACGTCCTTGAGGACAGGCAGGAGGAGTTCCAGTGTTTTGCTGCTGCTTTGCCTCATCTCGTGTCCACGCTGATTGCCCCTGAGGGAGACCCGGATGCACCAGACATCCCGACTCCTTGATCGTACGCTAAGGCGATCGAGGGTCCCTACTCCTCACAGTTCAGTAAGCCATGGACGCAGAGATGGCTTCGTGGAAGTCCACAGGCACCTACGTCGACGAGGTTCCCCCACCTAGGGCGAACATCGTAAGTGGCATGTGGATTTTCAGGGTGAAGCGGCCGCCGGGTTCTCCGCCTGTCTTCAAGGCGCGTTACGTGGCTCAAGGCTTCAGTCAGCGGCAGAGAGTTGACTACTTTCAGACCTTCTCTCCCACCCCGAAGATGACCACTCTTCGGGGGCTGCTGCACATAGCCGCTCAGCGCGACTACGAGCTTCACTCTCTTGACTTTAGCACAGCGTTCCTGCAGGGCAGCCTGCACGAGGAGATCTGGCTGCGCCGCCAACCTGGCTTTACTGGGTCGTTTCCTCCTGGTACCCAGTGGAGCCTCCGGCGGCCAGTCTACGGTCTCCGCCAGGCGCCCCGTGAGTGGCACGACACATTGAGGACTACACTTGCGGCTCTTGGGTTTGCTCCCTCTACTGCCGACCCGTCACTGTTTCTGCGCACCGACACCTCTTTGCCGTCGTTCTACATCCTCGTGTACGTCGACGACTTGGTCTTTGCCACTGCTGACACTGCTGGACTCACCCACGTGAAGTCCGAGCTGCAGAAGAGACAGACGTGCACAGACCTGGGTGAACTGCGCAGCTACCTTGGCTTGCAGATCAACTGGGACAGAGCATAGCGCACCATTACCCTGACTCAGTCACACATGGTGCAGCAGGTCCTTCAGCGCTTCGACTTCACGTACTCCTCGCCTCAGGCCACTCCTCTGTCTACTCGCCACTCGCTCTCAGCTCTGCCTTCGGATGAGTCCGTAGAGCCGAGTGGCCCGTACCCAGAGCTTGTTGGCTGCCTCATGTACCTGATGACCTGCACATGACCTGACCTTGCATACCCTCTTAGCATCTTGGCACGCTATGTTGCTCCTGGGAGACACCGATCAGAGCACATGGCTGCAGTGAAGAGGGTGTTGCGCTACTTGTGCAGTACGTCGGGCATGGGGCTAGTGCTTGGAGGGCGACGTTCAGTGGTCCTTACAGGTCACGCAGACGCTTCTTGGGCTGACGACCAGGCTACGCAGCGGTCGTCAAAGGGTTACACCTTCAGCCTTGGTTCCGGCTCTGTTTCGTGGCGGTCTACCCGCTCGTCTTCTGTTCTCGGCTCCAGCTGTGAGGCTGAGATCTACGCGGGGGCCATGGCTGCACAGGAGCTACGCTGGCTCACCTACCTGCTGACTGACCTAGGAGAGTCGCCTTGTTCTCCTCCTGTTCTGTACGTAGACAACAAGGCCATGCTGGCCTTGTGTCGGGAGCACAGACTGGAGCACAGAACGAAGCACATTGCTCTTCGCTACTTCCTTGCTCGTGAGCTACAACAGCGTGGTCAGGTGCGCCTTGCTTACGTGGCCTCTGAGGCCAACACTGCTGATATCTTTACCAAGGCACTTCCGCCTTGTGATCATCAGCGCTTCTGTACGATGCTAGGTCTTGTGCCTACTTGGCCTCACTTGCTCACTTCTTGACCTTGCTTGTACTGTGATCTTTCTATACCTGCACTTGCTTGTTTACCTTTATATACGATCTTGCATGTGAACTGGCCTTGTGGCCTTGAACTTGTGCTCGGAATGTGTGGTGACGTTGTGATCCACCCTGAGCTTGCTTTGCTTTTCTTGACTGGTCTTGTGACCTCTTGTTCTCCCCCACTTTGCCTATGGGGGTGTGTCAAACTCATATGCTATAGTCTGTGTAGGTTGTAGTGGGGTAGACAATATAGGGTACAACACTTTTAGGTTTTCCTATTTGTACCCACCTGCTTCCTCGTTCTTTCACAGTCCGGGCCCTTGATTCGGTAGCCACTGAGCTAGCAGCTCCTGTGTGTATGCAGCTTCAGCAGTCACCTCCCATGTTCTCGCCCCCACAGTCTCTCCTCCTCCTCACTTGCCCTTTGTGATAGCCTCTAGCTTTGCTTGCAATTGTGAACCTGCTCTATGACTGCTTGTTCTGCTGATTACACCCCACTTTGGCTATGGGGGTGTGTCAGAATGTTATTATCTAGCCTGTAGTGGGGTGCTCTATAGCGAGTACAACCCTGTTAGGGTTTGCTATATGTATCCCAACTACTGCTTGTGAAAGTCCTCCTTTGTTCATTTCTCTCTTGCCTAGCTAGCTAAACCCTAGCCATGGCTCCTCACTGTGCTTACCATTGTAATAGACAAAGCATATTAACTGCAGATTAAATAGAAACCTAAATCACAAAGACATTATGTATCCTATACTGTAAGTCACTGCTCGGCTCGGCGGTGCTCTTACGAGGGGCGGGTGGGTAGAGGTCCGCAAGCGGTGGGGCAGGGCCGAGGCGCGCTGGCAGGGACAGGGCCGCGACAGGGCGGCAGAGGAGTGCCACGCCTCGGCTGTAGGGCAGTGCCGGGACGATGGCGGCGTTTGTCACGGCAGCGGCTGCGGCGGTTGCCTCAGCAGGAGCGGCAACGGCTGTCACAGCAGTAGCGGCGGCGGCGACCGGACGTAGAAGAAGCAGCAGCGGCAGCAGGCGCGACGGCAGCTGCTGCTGGGGCGGCAGGGTCGTGAAGAGCCATGGAGGGGCCGCGAAGGGGGCCGCGACGAGCCGCGAAGGAGCCGCGGAGGGGCCGTGAAGGGGCCGCGAAGGGGCCGCTAAGGGCGGCGAAGGGGCCGAGAAGGGGCTACGAGGGGCCGTGAAGGGGTCGCGAAGGGTGGCGACGGGGCCGAGAAGGAGCCGCGAGGGGCCGCGAAGGGGCCGCGAGGGGCCGCGAAGAGCGGCGAAGGGGCGGCGAGGGGCCGCGGAGGGGCCGCGAAGGGCCGTGAGAGGGGCCGCGAAGGGCCGCGGAGGGGCCGCGAGGGAGCCGCTAAGGGGCCGCGAAGGGCCGTGAGAGGGGCCGCGAAGGGGCCTTTAAGAGGGCGCGACGGGCCGCTAAGGGCAGGGGACGCGACGGGAGGGCAGGCACACGGGGCGCGACTAGGGCAGGGGCGAAGCGCGCTCCGGGCAGGTAAAAAAAAATTCGTTTTAGTGGTGAGCCCTAGGAAACGTTCCCACTAGGGAACCTGCTCTATACCATGTGAAATAGTGAGGAATGAATCAACTAGGAAAGTGTGTGATACAAATATGAAACCCTAGAAACTTGTACCCCTTAGTCTCTACCCCACTAGAGCCTATAGACACTATGTCATATATATCTGATAGTCACAAGCAATATCAGTCTACTTCTCATATTGAGCTCGACTGCCTGGAAAGTAAGACAAAGCTGGGCTGAGGAAGGGAAGGCAAATGGGAAATAACAAGGCATAATGAAATTACGAGAAAAAGGAATAACGAAGAAACAAATGAAACAATATAAGGGCCAAGAAAAACGCCGTGAGCATTGAAGGGTTAGAGCTGACAAATAGCAAGGAGAAAAATCTACTAAGGCATAAAACAAAAGTAAAGAATGAGAACAAAGGGAAAAACACATAACGAGGCAGTAAACGAACGAAGAGAATATAACAAATACATTGAGCGAGAACAACGGAGACCGAGAGCGAGAGCGAGCGAGAGTTAGCGAGAGAGAGAGAGAGAGAGAGAGAGAGAGAGAGAGAGAGAGAGAGAGAGAGAGAGAGAGAGAGAGAGAGAGAGAGAGAGAGAGAGAGAGAGAGAGAGAACGAGAGAGAGGGAACAAGAGAGAGGGAGAATGAGAGAGAGAGAGAGAGAAAACGAGAGAGAGAGAGAGAGAAAACGAGAGAGAAAGAACCAGAGAGAGAGAACGAGAGAGAGAGAATGAGAGAGAGAACGAGAGAGAGAGAGAGAGAGAGAGAGAGAGAGAATGAGAGAGAGAGAGAGAGAGAGAGAACGAGAGAGAGAACGAGAGAGAGAACGAGAAAAGAGAAAACGAGAGAGAGAGAACGAGAAAAGAGAACGTGAGAGAGAGAACGAGAGAGTGAGAACGAGAGAAGGAGGACTAGAGAGAGAGAACGAGAGAGAGATAGAGAGAGAGAGAGAGAGAGAGAGAGAGAGAGAGAGAGAGAGAGAGAGAGAGAGAGAGAGAGAGAGAAGCTGGGCTACCCATAGCTGCACGAGCGGCACTACACACTTACAGGGAGCAGCCGGCGGGACAGGGGAACCTTCAACTGACCCTGTCTCGCCACATCAATGAGACGAGGGCGGCGGAGCTGCTGGCTGACACAATAGAAGACCGCCCAGGGAAGGACCGTGGGCACGCAGTACGGCTCATCAGCTTGCAAGGGATGGGCGCGGGGGACTGGCTCCATGCCGTCCCAACGAGATCTGACCTTACTTTCTCCCCTGGTCAGTTCTCGTTGGCACTTGGCTTTTGCCTCGGAATGGCTCTTCCAGTCACAGTCACCTGCCTGTGCAAGCGCGCCAACACTGCAATCACGGACACGAGCCTGGCAAACCACCTCTTGCGGTGTGGGTACGGGGGAGATGTCGTCCGCACACACGACGCTCTAGTATTTACTCTGCTCCGGATGGCGAAGGAGGCCGACTTCACGGTTTTCCACGAAACCACGGCCTTTTCTCCACCGGTGCTGAGGAAGAGAGGAGAACTTGCTATTCGGGACAAGGAGTCAAATGAGACTTGGGTCACAGACGTGACAGTGACCGACCCAGTGCTGCAGTGCCGTGACAAGCGCGCCCGGAAGCCACCTGGATGGGCGGCAAAAGAGGCTTCAGAGAGGAAACACATGATCTATGAGGGGCGGCCTGACTACGTGGGTTTCTTCGGGTTGGCAGTGGAAACATACGGTGCCCTAGCTACGGATACACAACAGTTCATCCGCTTGTTAGCAACCTCGACGGCGAAGACAAGGTTCCGCCAGGGGAGGCTCACCACCACCACTGCTCGACTCATCGCTCACTACAGGCAGCGCTTCAGCGTCATGCTCCAGCGCTCACAGGCCTCGTCATTCCTGAACAAGTCGAACATAGGGGACGTGGCAGCCTTCTCACAGGCGGCCAGGGACCCCTGGGAACCTAGCCTAGGGGATCTCTGGCAAGTCCTGGAGGATGAGCTGGAGGTTGTGATGGCTCAGCAGGTAGGAGAAGGTGTAGGCCAGTGATGTAGCCATGGCTCGGTTGCTGCATGATTGGCCTGAATGGCCTGCCTTCCTGTACTGCTGGCCGTGCCTGGCCTTGCCTTACAGTGCCCTGTCTTGCTGGTTTTGCCTTGTCTGCTTGCCCTCCCTCACCTGACCGGTTTGTTTGTGTGCAGATGTCCTGCTTGCTTCACGTTCCTGCCTTGCATGATTGGTAGCTCCAATGCCTAGGCTTGTATCGCTCTATTCCTACCATGCCTGTACCCCTATGAACCTATCAATGAAGGATTTCTTGAGAGAGAGAGAGAGAGAGAGAGAGAGAGAGAGAGAGAGAGAGAGAGAGAGAGAGAGAGAGAGAGAGAGAGAGAGAGAGAGAGGAATAGCCTTTGTCCTCTGCCCCTAGCCTCTGTCCTTGCCTTTCAGCCATATTTAAGGCCTTCCTAAGGCCGTTCTCTTCTTCATTAGTTTGGCGGCTGGAATTTTCGCTCGTGAGAGAGAGCGAGAGAGAGAGAGAGGAATAGCCTCTGTCCTCTGCCCCTAGCCTCTGTCCTTGCCTTTCAGCCATATTTAAGGCCTTCCTAAGGCCGTTCTCTTCTTCATTAGTTTGGCGGCTGGAATTTTCGCTCGCGAGAGGTGTGGCAAGCGCAAACACAATCGAGTAACAATAAGCAACGACACGCATACACGCAATGGCTGGTCCTACTCGGAACTAGGTACAAATGGCATCAATTGGGCAGCAGGAGCCCGCATCTACATGCGGTGAGCTCCAAGGGCGTGAAGAACGCCCGTCAGGGAGCACCACAGCTCCCGGACTACAAGCGTGCTTGCGCCGATCGCCGCGGCTCCAGACCCAGCGCGCAAATGCCGCTTCAAGCTCCGGACTGCCTCGTCCAGCTGTCCCATAGCAGCAGCGCCTCCCTCTGCGGGCGCAGCCAGCACAGGCGCCAGCAGCACGGCGAGCTGGTCCGCTGCATCCAAGCAAGTCTCGCGCGGACGGTCGCGGAACGTCTCTGGAGAGACCACAGGGAGCGAAGAATGGGCAAGGACCTGTATCAGCAGCAAAGCGTGGAGACTCTCGGCAAGACGGTGGAGCTGACCGAGAGTCGACTGAGGAACACGAGTGTGCGGAGACTGAAGCGCCTCCACCAGGAACTGGAGCGGCTCATCAGCTGCATATTGAGCCGACCCCGCGACACCACCCGCGGCCACGAACTCCACCCCTGCAACAGGCGGAAGCGGCGGTAGCCGCAGACGGGAACCAGGAACGGGCGCCGAGGCGGGAGGAGACGGAGCAGACGGGGCGAGGACGGAAGGAAGGACGGCAGCTACAGGCGGAGGGGCTACAGGAGGCTCAATGGGACGGGGAGCCTCAAGTGCTGGCGCGGCCCGCAGGGAACTGCTTTGACTCTGCGCCGCCCGCTCCTTGCGCACAGCCCGCGACACCTCCCGCTGGAGATCCGCCATCGTCACAGGCGGACGATACCTCCCGCCACCACCTCGACCGTAGGGGCCCCTCCAGCCCCCATTGCCACCAGGGGGGGCAGGCCACTGTGCCTGCTGCTGGTAGCGCTGGGGAGAATTGCGCCGGCGCCGCGACGTCTAGCGCTCCTGTTGGGGCGCAGGAGAATGGGGGCGGGACTGGCGGCGGTCCGGCGACGGGGGGCGAGATGACTGCACCCCAGGGGCCGCCGGCGGCTGAGCGGGAGCTGCCGGGTTGGCGCCAGGAGGAGCATCCATTGGAGCAGGGTCCTCAGTGGTGGCGGACGCCGCCTTTGGGGAAGAAGCAGACACAGGCACAGGCACGCCGGGGACCGAAGCAGACGGCACAACGAGTGCGCGAACAACGGGACCGGAGCGAGCAGCTGCTTCCCCAGCAGGCGCGGACACCACTGGTGGAACCGCAGAAGCCAGGTGCGCTGGAGCAGGAGCAGCAGACGGGACAGGCGGAGCCTCAGCAGGAGCAGACGGGCCAGCCGCCCCCCCCCCCTGGGGAGCCACGGGTGCGGGGGGATGAATCTTTTCAGCGTCTGCTAACGAGGGCTTCGGAGTCGGCGGTAGAGGAGGTTTCAAGGCAGTGGTCGCCCTTTCGGGCTCCGACTGAGGCCTGGCGACGACAGCCGACCAGGCGGCAGCGAGCTCTGGCGACGGCTCGTTAGCACCAGGAATCACCATCTCAAGCGCGGGGAAGTCGAGGGACGGAACGGCAAACGGCAAGCGGGGTTGGCGGAGGCCCGGAGAATGGTTACCAGGCAGCGGCTAGAGTGGCTTTAACCAATTTGACTACAGCGAATGATGAAGACGAGCGGCAGGATCCCTCTTATATAGAAGAGACAGCACCAGCTAGCGAGGGCGAAGAGACAGAGGAAGAGGAAGGCAGGGCGAGAAGGAACACTGGCGGATTGACTGTAGTGGGGGAGCAAGCACGCTTGGACACGCCCCAGGAGACACGCCCACCGCTCGATGCAGAACGGACGGAGGAGATTCCAACCTCCGCTCCCAGGGCACGAGGGAATCGCCCAAGAGGAAATCGGCCAGCAGACATTGGGACTGCAACACGCCCAGCCGCTTCGGTCCCCCGCTATTTTTCGCCAGACGACCTCGCGAAGCGGGCGGACCTGTTCGCTGCAATCAGTACTTGGGATATCACGGCCCTGTGCGACAGTTGCCAGCCTTCACTGTCGCGGCGCTTACCGCCGAATTTGTGTCAGCTGTTCTCACTGGCGATGCTGACGCCGTTACTACACCTCTCACGAAACCCCGAGTCAGAGGCAGGATGGCGCCTGCTGCTATTTCTCCCGCGTCTAACCCTTCGCCAAACCTCGCCTCGCCGTCCGGATTGGACCAAAATCAAAGCTCGTCTCCGAGCCTTCCAGCGTGGCGAATGGGAGCAATTGTACCAGGACGCGGTCGACGCGGTCAACATGCCACCTCTGCCCCGCCACTGTCCCGACGCGACAGGTGTGATCAGCCGGGCTGAGTGTCTAGCGAAACGTGGCAGCCTTCGAAGGGCCGTACTCGCCCTTGAGTCAACCCCTGTCTGCACTCCCAGCCCCGAAATTTTGGAGGAGCTGCGTCAGAAACACCCTCCAGCAGCGAGCGAAGGGGTGACCTGGCCAACCACGAGTGAGTCAACACTTTCAATCGCCCACGCGGAATTCGCCAAGATGTTGGGCAGATGCGAAAATGGAGTTGGAGCGGGGCCTTCTGGGATGACATTTGAGCATTTGCGCGACGCGTCAATCACAAACGCGTCGGTCTGAACCCATCTGCACGCCTTGGTTAACACCATCCTGGGTGGAAATCTGCCAGGCCCGGTGGCGACCCTCTTAACCGCATCGCGGCTTATTGCTCTGGCCAAGCCGGGAGGAGGCGCTCGGCCAATCGCGATCGGCGAGTGTTTGACCAGGCTGGCAGCCAAGGCTGCCCTGATGGTGATGGGCGAAGCTGCCCGCGATTTCTTCCTCCCCCTTCAGTATGGGGTGGCAGTGCCAGGTGGCGCCGAAACCGTAATCCACGCGGCCAGAGCTTTCCTGGATTCCCACCCTAACAGCCTGGTATTGCAAGCGGACATCAAAAACGCTTTCAACAGTATTTCGCGACAGGCCATCGCCACTGCGTTACACGCCCCCGAACTCTCGCCACTGCTGCCGCTCGTCAAACTAACCTACGGTAACCCGTCGCAGCTGTTCCTGGATTCCAACTACAACTCCGAACCACTGCACAGCGAACGCGGGGTTTGCCAGGGGGACCCACTTGGGCCGCTACTGTTTGCAGCGGGGATTCATGCTACACTACGCGACACTGCAGATGCTCACGCTGGGGTACTTTGCTTGGCGTATGCGGACGACGTGACTTTCATAGGGGACTTTGAAGACACTGTAGCAGCATTTACACATTTCACGAGCAAGCTGTCGTTCCTGGGACTTGAGCACAACCCACACAAGTGCGCCGCCTGGAATTCGAGCGCAGTCCAAGCAGCACACCTACCTCAAGGGGTCCCCCTAACCAAGGACGGCGTGCAATTACTTGGCAGCTTCATAGGGCCTGATAGCGGCGCGACGACTTTTCTAACAAGGCAGCTTGACGAGATGGCGAAGCCGCTAAGACTCATCGAACAGACAGACCCACAGGTTGCGGCACTTCTCATCACTCGCTGCATTTCGAGACGGGTCGCATACCTCACACGGACCACTCCTCTCAACCTCCTGCCCCGTGACAGATGGAGCCAGTGGGGTATGGACCTGCTCACCACGCTCCTCATTGCTTGTGACATCCGCACGCCGACCTGTAGGACGGAGCAGACGCGCATCTGGGAGCAGGCGTCGTTACCCCCATCACTAGGAGGCCTCGGTATCACTAATCCCCTCGTCGAAGGGGTTTACGGCTTCTCGGCGAGTTTTACCCAGGCAGCGTTATTCCTCAACGAACTCACGCTGGAAGAGGGGACCGCGCTCTCGTTGGCAAGGAATCATATGCTCCTCCCGCGCGACGACAGCACTCCACTACACACATGGCTGAGGGGGTGTGAAGCCGCACTGCCAACAGACGCGCTGGAGGTTTTAGAGAAGGAGCGGCTGGAGCGTTCTGACATTCGGCTCCAGCACGTGCTCGGACTGAAGGTGCACGGGAGCCGGTATGCCGTACAGGTGCAGGCGACGAGGCGAATGGAGTTGAACCCGCTAGCCGGACACACGCAGCGGATGTACTCCTTGACTGAATATGGCACCGGCGACTGGATTACGGCCATCCCAGTGGCTCCCACAAGGCGGATTGGGCCGGTGCATTTCGCCAATGCAGTACGCTTCCGCCTCGCGCTGCCATTTTCCACCCCTAAAAACTGCGACTGCTCAGAGCACACGGCCATCACTGACCCCCGGCTCCCAAACCACCTTCTCCGGTGCGGCACGGGCAAGCACCGCACTAACACCCACAATGAGCTGCGGGACGCATGCGTAAGCATGGCGCAGGATGCGGGCTTTATAGTACACAGGGAGTCAACGGCCTACTGCCCCATCGAGGAACAAACGGCTGATTTCACAATGTCGGACAGAAGCAGTGGAGCGGTCTACATCTGTGACGTCACGGTCACTGACCCAATAAGCACCAGGGATCCGGAGGCTCAGAAAGGCAGAGGGTGGGCGGCACGTGAGCAGGCCGACAAGAAGATCAAGCACTATGCCAACCGCCCGGAGACCGTTGGCTTCTTCCCCCTCGCAGTGGACACTTACGACTGCCCGTGTGCTGAGGTTCCCGTATTCCTTAAGCTCCTGGCAGACTCGGCGGCTCGGCGGCACTTCAACGCCGACTCCAAATCTTTCTATGCCGCCAAGTTCTTGCATCAGTTCCGGCAGCGTTGGTCCGTGGCCCTTCAACGGGCCCAATCCGTGGGGCTTCTGATGAAATTGGGTGAGGCTGCAGCAGCAGAGAATCCTCCTGTGGGGGGCATCGGGCATGAACTGCACCTGGGGGACTGTTTTGCGGTGGTGGAACCACTCCTGGAGATTTAGAGTGGGGTAGCAGGGTGGCAGCAGAGGTAGCCTAGGTGATGTTGCATCGTGTTTCATGTTGCTTGCTTTCTACCTTGCATGTGTGTACCTTCCGGCTCTATCAATACAAGGACCATTAGAGAGAGAGAGAGAGAGAGAGAGAGAGAGAGAGAGAGAGAGAGAGAGAGAGAGAGAGAGAGAGAGAGAGAGAGAGAAAGAGAGAGAGCGAACGAGAGTTAGAGAGTCTAATAAACTAGGGTTTTGGAAAAAACCTATGTAGTATTCAAAATTGTTGTGTGATGCAATCACATGCATTCACGTCTGTCTGCCTCCCATCATATGTTCGTGCGTTGCATGCGTGGTGTGAGCGTGTGCAAGAAATTGTGTTTTGTGTGGTTTGAATTTTCTGAGTGTGTACAAATGTTATTTGGCTTGAGCACATATCTGAAGTGACTTCTCTGCTCAAGAGCTCTCCGACGAACCAAGTATCGCTTCAATCGGGGCACGAACAAGAAAGTTACGAACGTTGGAAGTTCGTATGCTTTTCATATTTGATTGTGGAGACTATGGGAAGTTGTGGGGTTGACTCCATAAGGGGTATAGAATTTTGGGGGTTGGGAAATTCGTCCCCATCACTGTAGATGCTACCAAGTTGTTGGGAGAAACCAAACCAGGTTGGCAAGTGTGGCCAAGTTGGGTTGAGGTGGATTGTGGAGGTTGGGATAGTGACAAAGGTCAAAGTTGGGTTGCCTATGGGGAAGGGAATTGTGTGGCATGGGGTTTCCTTGGTTGGGGACTCTCTTAGGACCTTCCCTCTCATCCTCTTCATCCCTTCCACCTGGTTAATTGCTACTCTAACTTCCTTGTGTGAGATTATGAGAACTTTGTGATTGAGTTAAGATTCATGGCAGCATACCCCCTAGTGTGCCGAAATTGATAACTCAAGATATACTTCACCTTTCCGTACGATTCAACTTGGGAATTGTAGCCACGGAGTAGAGCTACATCATACCTGAGTTTGGTGAAGTTTTAATCGTGAACTTTTCGTCGACGGCGTTTCTTGTGAGCGCGACTTTTCTGTCTAGAATTCTAAGCCAACGATTTTTGAGAAATTTAGGCACCTAATCTTCATAGACTCCGTCCTTAGTCTCTAACAAAAATGGGCTGCAACAATTCAGAACGACGTAGCATATTGGGTTGCGGCCCTTGAAAAGCGACATAAACAGATCAATGAATACAACATAATGCTACGACAAAAATTAGGCAAAGAAACAAAGACAGACAAAAAATTATTTCTCTTTTACTCTCTTTCGACACTCATTCTCTCCTCCACTCTCTCTCCCACTCCCTCTCTCATTCTATTTCTTTCCCACGCTCTTCTCTCACCCAAATTCTGCCGACTTTGTTGCTGCAGCAGCTGCGGATAGCACGCCTGGAGATGAAGAGCGTGGTGGTGTCGCCTCTCCCTTAGCGCGCCTGGCACGAGCAAAAAGTTGCCAGCGTGCCAAGCACCAACAGAACGACGACACAGAGAGGATAAAAGAAGGGAAACCAAAGAGAGACATTGACGGAGGGAAACGGTGAAGACAAATACGATAGCGGCTGGATATAGAAGTAACTGAAGAAATCATACGGAAGGAACGAGAGAAACGAAAGAGAGAAAGAAACAAAATGTAGATCTACTAGTGAAAAGAAAAATAGACTACATACTTGTGGACCTGGATTACGAGGAGTTGTGGGAACCGTGGTAGGTGAGAGTAGCGAGAAGAAAGGAGAGAGATTCAGCGGAAAGAAAAAACGAAATCTAGAAACCTAACCACGATTTCGTCGACGTAAACCAAAGAGATGACGAAAAACTAGTCTAGCTAATAATCATTTAGTTAGTTCTAATTAGTAGCTCAGATATTCCTCACTTAGTGGTAGGTAGATCGCTTCCCATCATGGCCTGTGCTTCAATCGGGATACCCTCCTAAACTCTTTACTCACCTCTCCCAACACCTCGAAGCCGATTTGCTGGAGAAGGTTCAAGCCACAGTAACGTCCCCGCTTCGCCTTGCTCGTCTAACCTCTTTGCAGGGCCCGCATGCAGGTGACTGGCTCACTGTGGCTCCATCCTCCCTGCACATGTAGCTTTCAGAGACCGAGTGGCGCATTGCAGCAGCTATCCGCTTAGGCCTTCCTCTTCCTCACCTTTCATCTTCACTCACCTGCACCTGCAACTCCCCGTTCACTGATCCTTCCATCCATTCTCATGTCCTTCGCTGCCCTAGCAACAACGAGCCTACAAAGGTGCACGACGCAATCAAACGAGAAGTTCATCGCATTGCCTTGGAGCTTGGGTTCTCTGCGCAGATGGAAGACCAGCATCTCCTGCCTGGCCGCCGCACAGACATCACATGCCGCAACATTAGCTCTGGTACCACCTGGGCCTTAGATGTTTCTGTTGTTGATCCACAAAAGGGGTTTCCGCACTCCAACGCAGCTACGGTGATTGGTTCAGCAGCAGCCACTCGTGAAAGTGAGAAGACCACCCACTATGCTGCAGCACTTCATGACCGTCCAGACATCAAACTGTTTCCCCTTGTCATCGAAACCTTCGGTTGCTTCGGCTCTTCGTTCAACAACTTCCTTCGCCAATGCAGCCAAAAAGGGGCGTCACAACTCCGCGACTTGAGTGGTGCTACAGATTCTCTTCCCCTGCTGTTTGAGACCAACTTCTACAAACGGATTTCTCTGGTCCACCAACGTGAGCAGGCTCGCACTGTTTGTCGTCGTGCACAAATTCGTTTTACCGAGGGCGTCAACCACGCACCACCCGAGGTGACTTCTCTTTCTGCAGCTGACTTTGCCTAATTTGGAGAGGACCACTGAGACATCTCAGAGGCCTATTTGTAGGCCTCACAATAGGATTAGTCTGCATGTCTTTCCATGCACTAGGTGTCTGGATTTGCCTTGTATACATTGTACATTTACTACAGTGTCAATAAAGAGGTAGGTGTCAGTAGAGCTACACTGTGAGATCCCCAATCGATCTTAGGGGGGGTTACAGGCGCGTTTGTCTGGGGGGTTATGGGCGCACTGACCCGCTACTGAAACAAGCCCTTTTATCCCAATGGTCTGGTGGTTGGGATTCTGAGATGGTATCAGAGCGGTCTCGGGTTCGAATCCCGGTGTATGCACATGTTGGCCGTTGCCACTGTGCTCAGTCCTGGGCCTCCCAGTGTGGGGGGGTGTCAGTAGAGCTACATTGTGAGATCCCCGATCAATCCTAGTGGGGGTTACAGGCGCGTTTGCCTGGGGGGTTATGGGCGCACTGACCCGGCACCCTCCCTCTGTCTACTGGGACGACTACTTCGCCCCACAGCCATTCCGCTTTGAGCCATACGACCTACTCACCAACATCGTCAAGGTGCGCCCACTCCCTCACTTCACTTTACTTGCACTGCCCTGCCCTTGATGACTTCCAAAAACATGTGACTGCTCCCCCGTGGGGGCTCACCGCTCACCAACCTCATCCACGTTTAGGGACTCACTCACTGCACTTCAACTTTTCTGCCTTGGGCGTCTCTCACGCGGCCAGCTATGCGCCCAACGCAGAATGAGAGACCGCAGGCCGAGTATTTTACCCTCTCATCCCCGCTCATGCAATCCCTTGCCTTATGTCAGGTCAGGCCATGCACGTGCATTTCAGAATATAACTGGCATGTTTCAGACCATGCACATGCAAATATCAGTATGAGATGGCACGGGATGAGCTCGGGGATCGGAATTCACTGGGATGGCTGCCTTGCCCACCTCCCCCCAAACCCCAAACCCCGAGGCTCCGTGGGGATGAACAGGCCTGGCCAAACCGGGCCAGGCCTAAGGCCGAACCTGGCCAGCACCCGGCCAGACTGCTGAGTGAGGGGGAAAGAGTGGGGGATGATGGAGGCAGCACGCTTGTATTCAGCCCCTCACTGTCCCTCTTGTTATTTCTCACGCCCTACCCTTCCCTCTCATCCTCTCTCGTCCACTATCTAGCCCTCGAATTCCGGGTTTAGTTATACCCTCTTTGACCTGTTATCCCATCGGGTTTTGTCCCCTCCCCTATCTTCCTCTCTCATCTCCTCTCTCATTCTGAACCCATGTCCTACCATTCATCCCCATTTTTGTCCTCTCATGCAAGCCCCGCCTTATTCATACCCGCACATCCCCTTTTTTGTCCTGAGATGCAATCCCCTCAGTATCAAATCCATCTCTCCCCTTTTTTGTCCTCGCTTGAGCTCCTCCCTAACATACCCTCTCGTCCCCTTTGATATCCTTGTCTGCGCTTCTGCCTCTAAACCTACTACCAAAGGGCTTCTTGTTATTCCTATCAATCTATCTTTTGCCGATCGAGATATACCAACCCCCTTATCCAGCCTTCTTTTACAATTACCTTCTCTCTCATCACGTGTTACCCAATTCTTGTCGCATATCCTGCCCTCTAGTCCCCACACATTCTCTCCCATACGCTACTAGTACCCCACATGCCAGACCTTCCCCAAACATACCCTCTTACACCCTCTCCTGCTCCCCTGAGTGAATCTGTCCTCAAATTTCTCTCATCCACTCAAACCCTCGTTATCCCATCCCAGGCTGTTCCCATCCCTATCCACCCCCCTCCTCATCCCCCCACCTTCTCAGTTACATCCCCTCTTATGTTGTTTCATGCCATACCATACCCTTGCTATACCCTCCCCCATCCTGCCAGGGTACCCCAGATCCTTACCCCACATGCTATGCCATTTCCAATCCTACACTCCCCTCCTCTCTCCTGCTCTCCCTTATGCCCTCCCCTGCTACACCGTCACCTGTCACACTCTCTCGACCTGTCGCATTCTGTTTCGCATCCCCACTTCTGTCATCTCATGCCATCCAGCCACCCATCCAGGGTTGATGCCCTCTCATTCACTATCACGCTGTATCTTTCCCTCACATGCAGTTTTGTCGGCCCACAAACTTTGCGGATATAATCTCACGTCCCTTCACCCCATCTCAACTGCCTAATCCTAACCCCTCTTCCCCTCTTTTTCCCTCATATCTCCTGTTATTCTCTCTTAATCGATCGCGCCGCACCTTCACCCCTCCTATCCCCCCTAAATTTCTGTGCTTATGCAGTAATATCCTGTCAGATGCTACGCCATTCTCTACCTTGCATTCATTTCCCATTCCTTCTCCACCTAGACTTCTCCGATTCTAGGTCTGATACGTCGAACTGCCCTCACTCATCTGCTTATCTGACCTCCTACACCTTCTCGCACCTACTCTCTTTATTGTTCAGAACTTGAGACCTCAGTTGTGGGGATCATGTCTCGCATCCAGCGTTCCAGGTGCGACCTCATTCCTGAAGATCAGTTTGTATTTTATCAATTGCTATGACAAAGCAACTGTGATTAACACCTGTACCAATACACCTGGATATGTAGCATAATATTTCTACTCCATTCCTCCTATTTTCGAACCCCCAGAGTCCTTCAACAGCGTATGGGCGATGTAGTCAACATCTACCAAGGGAAGGTCTACACTAATGCAAGCGTGGCGAGGGAGGAACTGTTGTTGTTCTGTCGGCAGCAAATGATTTTGCCGCGCTTTCGTTATAGCCGCCCAAACCTCATAGTGTTGCAGTGTAACACAGTGCACCGCCATCCGACTGTGGCTGAGTCAGGGTAATGGTGCGGCGTGCTCTGTCCCGGGTGATCTTCAAGCCAAGGTAGCTGCGCAGTTCACCCAGGTCAGTGCACGTGTGTCTCTTCTGCAGCTCGGACTTCACGTAGGCAAGTCCAGTAGTGTCACCTGTGGCAAAGACCAAGTCGTCGATGTACATGAGGATGTAGAACGGCGGCAGAGAGGTGTCGGTGCGCAGAAACAGCGACGGGTCGGCAGTAGAAGGAACAAACCCAAGAGCCGCAAGCGTAGTCCTCAGTGTGTCGTGCCACTCACGTGGCGCCTGGCGGAGACCGTAGACTGGACGCCGGAGACTCCACTGGGTACCAGGAGGGAAAGACCCAGTGAAGCCAAGTGGGCGACGCAGCCAGATCTCCTCGTGCACGCTGCCCTGCAAGAAAGCAGTGCTGAAGTCGAGAGAGTGCAGCTCGTAGTTACGGTGGGCAGCAACGTGCAGCAGTACCCGAAGAGTGGTCATCTTCGGGGTGGGGGAGAAGGTCTGAAAGTAATCAACTCCCTGCCGGTGACTGAAGCCACGAGCCACGTAACGCGCCTTGAAGACAGGCGGAGAACCCGGCGGCCGCTTCACCCTGAAAATCCACATGCCACTGACTATGTTCGCCCCAGGAGGGGGAACAGCGTCAACGTAGGTGCCTGTGGACTTCGAGGAAGCCATCTCTGCATCCATAGCTGCCTGCCACTGAGAGGAGTAGGGACCCTCTATCGCCTCCGCGTAAGAGCGCGGAGTCGGGATATCTAGTGCATCCGGGTCTCCCTCAGGGGCGAGCAGTACAGACGTGAGATGAGGTGAAGCGGTGGCCAGACACTGGACCTCCTCCTGCCTGTCCTCAAGGACGTCCGTGCCAAGGGCACACTCACCCCCGACGGACGGAGGACAGGCAGACTCAGACTCAGCGACAAGACTAGCAGCGTAGTCTAGACGACAGCGCGCAGCAAAGTCGACGAACTCAGTGACAAGGGCAGACGCAGCAGAAGACTCGAAAGAAGGGTCAATGATAGCAGTAGCAAGGAGACGCGTGACAGTAGGACTGGCAGCACGAAGAGAGTCCGACTCCGGCTCGGCAAGAGCAGGAAGAGAGGACTCAGGAGGAGAAGGCAAAGGGGCACGCAGAGGAGCAGTGGACGGACGCAGAGACATCCGGTGCATGCCAGGGACAGGAGGAGGACGCTGACGCGAACCGCGACCACTAGTGCGTGCCGTACGAACAGGCGACGCAGGACGAGACGCAGGCTCACGACGCTCAGTAAGACCTCCAGTCGGACCAGCGTAGGGAGAAGGAGCAGGCAAAGGGGAGGCAGGCTGTAGCTGTGACTAGGACTGGACAGGCTGTGGACCCTCTAAGGGAGGAGGAGGAGGACGAGGAGAAGGTGTAAGACCAAGAACCTGCTGCAGGAGCGGAATGAAGTACGGTCGGGGCCGCGTGGCGACGCCAGAAACAGCAGGGACAGCACCTGTACTCCCAGCAGGAGTACTCGCTCCACCAGCACCTCCAGCAGCACCTCCAGTATCTCCAGAACCCCCAGCAGCACAAGGAGCACTGCCAGGCAGACCGCCAGCAGTAGTCTCAGCGCCAACACCCTCAGCACGAGCACCTCCGGGACGCGCGGCAGCAGCACCCTCTGCAGCCGAAGAACCTCCAGCACCAGCAGTACGCCTCCAGCGCCGGGCAAACCACTCACGCAGCTCTTGTGGGGAGAGTGGCTCTCGGCGAGACGAAGCACCTCCAGGCGGAGAACCTCCAGGCGAAGAACCTGTAGGCGCAGCACCCTCAGGCAAAGCACCTCTAGGCGGAGCACCCCCAGTCTCAGCACCCCCAGGCTCAGCACCCCCAGGCCCAGCACCCCCAGGCTCAACCCCCCCAGACTCAGTACCCCCAGGCTCAGCACCCCCTGGCTCAGCACCCCCAGGCTCAGCAACCCCAGACTCCGCACCCCCAGGCTCAGCACCCCCAGGCTCAGCACCTCCAGTCCCAGCACCCCCAGGCTCAGTTCCCGCAGCAGCACCAGAGTCACCAGTGACCTCGACAGGCTCGACCGCGTCTACCTGGAACACACCTGAAGGGGCAGGACCCTGAGGGGGGAGGGGGTCTACCGAGGGGGGACCTGGCACCAAGAAGAGCGGGGCGGGGGGAGGGACGGAGTGCGGTAGGGGAAGAGGCGGTAGTAGGGTACCGAATTGTCGAATGTGACGTCCTGGGAGGACAGAACACGTCGAGTGGTGGGGTGGTAGAACTGCCACCCAGGGGCGTCGGGGGGGAACCCCAGGAAGAC
Organism: Closterium sp. NIES-65; assembly: GCA_948144175.1. NCBI lineage: Eukaryota > Viridiplantae > Streptophyta > Zygnematophyceae > Desmidiales > Closteriaceae > Closterium > Closterium sp. NIES-65. The sequence goes on from CANXME010000222.1 coordinate 92,575, forward strand.
GCAGGGAGCAGCGCGAGGGGACAGCTTGTCCGCAGACAAGTCGCGGACAAACGCCCGAGATCCACAGACCCGGAACATTGACGCATCGCCAACCTTCCCCGTCCACAGTAGGGCTGGGGAGGTCTCCGGCCTGGAGACCCTGGGGTGGAGGTTGATCTGATGCGCCGCGTACCTGACTGCAAACGGCCACAGAAAATGGGGGGCAGCCACATGCATCATAGACGTACGAGCGACGTCCATGACCATGCCAATACGGCGCTATGCAATCCCATTTTGCTGCGGTGAGTCCGGAAGCGTGAAGGTCTGACGGATGCCTTGCGCACGACAGAAGGCACGCAGAAGGCCTGAGGAGAACTCTCCGCCTCTGTCCGAGTGCAGACGCAACACAGGAAAGTCCGAGCCAAAGCTGTGCCTGAGCCGGAGACGAGCTGCGCGGATCCAGTCGATCAGCACCTCAGTGACATCACCCTTGCTGCGCAAGGGGAAGACTGTGGTGTAACGCGAGTAGTCGTCAACCACCAACAGGAAGTAGCGCTCGTGACCGAGTCCACGGACGCGGGCAGGGCCCCACACGTCCATGTGAAGCATTTGCAACGGAGCCTCTGTCGGAGGAAACTGGGAGGAGTGAGGGGCAGCACGCTGGCGCCCCTCGACACAGGGGACACAGGCAGGGCCAGGGCCCTGAGGAAGGGGAGGGAGGGACCGGGGGAGACCAGACACAAGAAGACGGGAGGCCATGCCTCTGAGCCGAAGCAGAGAAGGGTGGCCAAGGCGGTGGTGCCAGAGGAGAGTCTCGTGAGACAGACGGCGACACGAAAAGGGGGCAGACTTAGGACCAGACCTGGACGCTGCAGCTAACACCTGACCAGACAAAGGGACTCTACCAGACTCAGCACCGGGAGGAGAAGCAGTGGTCAGTGTGTACAGGCTCAACCCTGGCTGGCGTGTAAACGTAGCCAGGTGGCGACCTGTGCTAGCCTCTGTGCAGTGTGTCACCCGCTGACGAGCGGGAGTGAACTGGTGGACACCCACATCCTGTAGGTCAGCACCACTCACCAGGCTCGTAGAGAACGAGGGGAGGTAGAGACCAGTCAGGGTGCCAGAGGGAGCCGCCGGACACGGGAGGACTGTGGAGAAACGAGACAGGACAGGACCCCCAGAGGGGTCAGCCAGGGACACCGCAACCGGTCGACTAAGCGGCGTGAGAGTGGTGCGGTCCCGAAAGAAGGAGCGAGACGCCCCAGAGTGAAGGGTGAAGGTGTGAGAGGCCGAAGCCGACACAGTACCTGAGAGTGCAGACTCACTAGTACCTGGGAGCACAGACACACTGGCACCTAGAGAAGCAGCCTCACTGGCACCTGACGCAGCAGTACCAATGCCCGGGTCGGGCGAGAAACACCGGTAACAGTCACCCTCATCACTAACAGTCACAGCATACATGGCAGCAAGGATAGCATCAAAGTCAAAATCAAAGATGGCTACACCAGCCCTAGACAGCTCTCTCGAGCGGGGGATCTCAGAGGCCTCCGGAAACTGCTGACGCCAAGCGTCGGTCAAGCGGGCAAAGCAGCGGCGGGCGGTGTGGGTGCCCCCACATTGCTCACCCGCGCGGTCGCCGGTGCGAAGGACGTAGGTGCAGGGACCGAACGCCCCACCACGCTGACGCTGCGAGTACCACTCACGGAGCTGCTGAGGGGCGGGGACGTCGCAAGAGCGCTGCTGCTGCTGCTGCTGGCGCTGACCACCCCCAGTGCTGCTCCGCTGGGACGAGCCACTCCGACCACCTCCACCACCGCCACCCCCGCCTCCGTCGCCACCGCCGCCACCGTCACCCTCGCCCCCGCAGCTCCCACCGCCACCTGCACCGCCACCTCCACCGCCACCTCCGCCTCCACTGCCGCCACTAGTACCTCCACCCCCGCCACCACCTCCACCGCCACCCCCACTCCCCCCGCCTCCCCCACCTCCTCCGCTACCGCCCCTGCTAGCTCCACCCGCTCCCTTGCCCCCCTTGCCCCTGCCAGAGCGGCGCCTACCGCTGGGGGCAGACGCCGCACCGACCGACTCTAGACCAACGAGGTCGGCCGCAGCAGCAGAGGCGACAGAGGGTAACAGGGGGGAAGGAGAACACCCCTCAAAGATGGGGGTGCGGGGGTCACCACGAGAGGCCCCTACAGCGACTATGCTCTTCTCGGCCGCTAGCAAGGACTTCTCGAGGAGGTCGACAGTGAGGGTGGTGGGACAGACAGAGAGAAACTGGTCCCTAACAGCACGAAGGGACTTAGGGAGACGGGTGACTAGAAAGTAGAGGGTGATGTACATGGGAGGGGGGTTTTCGGCGCAGAAGGCAGCAGGAAGCGCATCTTGGTAGCGAGTGTCACTAGCGCGAAGGTGGGTAAAGAGGTTAGCGACTGTAGGAAAGGCAGCAAGGTCAGCGAAGAGGTACGGTAGCATGAGGCGGCTCAGCGTAGCAGAGGAAGGGGAGGAGTAGCGCGCAACCACAGCGTCGTACAAGGCCTGAGCGGTCTTGCACTGACTAAAGTGTGCGCGCTCGGAGGAAGGGAGGTGGCGACGCACAGCAAGACGTGCAACAGCATCGCGTGAGGCCCACTTGGAGCGCACAGTGGGGTCAGCATCAGCAGGAGGGGCAGGTACAGCGTCAGAGACAAAGTCAAAGAGAGAAACTTCATCTACCGTATCGCAAAGCAAGTACAGCTAAAGGTCGTTGACCCAGACCGCAAAGTCAATGGCGCGACCCTCAGCGTCAAAAGCCAGGACACTGGGGGTGGCCATGATAGCAGCTGAAAGTCTCACCGGACAGGAAGGGTCGGGTCGCTCAGCAGCACAGCAACACAGTAGCACACCAAATCCGCCGGCCCAGGAGCAGTAGCAGCTCCACAGGAGCAGGAGCTCGGCACCTCAGACGGCTCGGGCGGCTCGGGCGGCTAGGGTGGCTCGGGCACGCAGCAGCACGGGCGGCTCGGGCGGCTCTGCTGCTCGTGCGGTTCGTGCGGCTCGGGTGACGCTGGGGCTCACGGGCGGCGCGGGCGTCGTGGCGGGCGGCTCACGGGCGGCTCGCGGGCGGCTCATGGGCGGCTGCACGGGCGGCTGGGGCGGCTCACGGGCGGCTCGTGGGGTTGCTGCACGGACGGGTGCACGGGCGGCTGCACGGGCGGTTGCACGGGCGGTGCACGGGCGGCTCACGGGCGGCTGCACGGGTGGCGCGTCGGGCGGCAGCACGGGCGGTTGCACGGGCGGCTGCACGGGCGGTTCACGGGCTGCTGCACGGACGGCTGTACGGGCGGCTGCACGGGCGGCGCGTCGGGCTGCTGAGGGCGACGCACGGGCAGCCCACGGGCGGCTAGCGGGCGTCGGGCGGCGCGCAGGCGACGGGCGGGTAGTGGGCGCCGGGCGGCTAGCGGGCGTCGGGCGGCTAGCGGGCGTCGGGCGGCTAGCGGGCGTCGGGCGGCTGGCCCGTCGGGCGGCTAGCGCACGGGCGGCCCTGGGTGGCGCACGGGCGGCTCTGGGCAGCGCGCGGGCGCTAGGGCGCTAGGGCGCTAGGGCGGGCAGCGGGTCGTGAGAGCGCTAGGGCGCGAGGGCGGGCAGCGCGCGGGCGCTAGGGCGCTAGGGCGCGAGGGCGTGCAGCGGGGCGCGGGCGCTAAGGCGGCGCTCGGGCTGCTAGGGCGGGCGGCGCGCTAAGGCGGAGCTCGGGCCGTAGGGCAGATCGAAAAAAAAGTAAGAGCAAGGGCCCGGAGCGCGCTCCGGGCAGAAAAAAAAAATCGATGTGGTGGGCCCTAAGCACAGTTCCCACGGGGGAACCTGCTCGATACCATGACAGAATTAGAACGAGAATGAAATGACTATGAACGAAGTGAGTACAAATAGGAAACCCTAGTTGGGTTGTACCCCCTATGGGATACCCCACTATAGCCTACACAAATAAGTAAGCTATAATATTCTGACAATAGCGCTGTTGTGCAATGAGATATTATGAAAAGCAAGATGACTTGGAGGGGTAGGACAGGTTGGCACATCTGCATGGGCATAGTGTAGATCGTGAGATGCTGTATAAGCTAATGGCGTGTTGTAATTCAAACCATTGTTAGCTCCAGGTTTGTAGAACTACGATTACCCAAACATCACAGGACAAATACACATGTCTTCACGACAAGATGCTTCTGTATGTGGTTGTTATGGAGTTCGAGAAATCCCGATGCATGGCAAACACGAACATAACACTTCCCTTCCCACATCCTGTTGTATAAATGCCCACCAACCATGACTTTTCAATCATGATGACACACTAGGCAAGCTGGGCCATGCTGTTGTATGCTCACTAGATGCGCACCTATTGTTGTCATGCTTGTCACACTAGGCTTGACTTTTAGAATGTACATAACGTTAAGTGTCAACACCATCGTGTGCTCCTACTGTGGACAAACACTGGTGGCCATTGCCCTTTTCCGCCTACGGTACTTCTCTGGCTTTTGCCCATTCTGTCACTCTCTCTTCCTATCCATCCCCAGCTTCTCAGGTTGATTCGTGATTTATTACAGGTGCACTATATGCGGGACGAGACACCTTGTGTTCTGGACTCTTGCTACCGATGAGTTTAGGGGCTGTATGCTCTCTTTTTGTGCGTGAAATAGAATATCCAGCGTAGCATGTTACGAACGAAACCAGCCTATCTGATTTACAGGGTGGAATGTGAGTTTATTCATATTCACCAATGGACAAGTCTCACACACAATTTAATGTGAACCTAGCAAGTGTATACTTGACTAATTGTACTGATGGTTATATAGATATGTAAACCTACAAGAGGAGGATCTGTGGGACGCACGTTTGAGGTTCGCCACACCCACGCTATGGTCACAATCCTTCTATTTAATAAAAGACATAATGCACACCTAATACTGCTGATTATTGCCATCACCGTTCTCAGCTCCACCCTGTTCTGTTGACCAAGTACGAACTCCAGTCACCAACCCGTCCACCCGACTCTGCTGTGGCATACCTACATGGCTCCAACGGTTTAGGATGCCTCCTGAGTTCTCCTGCATTGGCATCCCATACAATCCCCACCGTTGATCGATACCACTGTTACTAAATTGCCTTTGTAACAACCCTCCCATTCCCTGCTGCCCGCCCATTCCCTGCTGCCCGCCCATTCCCTGCTGCCCGCACCTTCCCTGCTGCCCACCCCTTCCCTGAGGCCCTCCCATTCTCTGTGGCCCTCCCATTCCCTGTGGCCCTCCCATTCCCTGTGGCCCTCCCATTCCCTGTGGCCCTCCCATGCCCTGTGGCCCTCCCATTCCCTGTGGCCCTCCCATTCCCTGTGGCCCTCATAATATCTGCGGCTCTCCCATTCTCTGCCGCCCAACCATTCTCTGCTGCCCGCCCATTCCCTGCGCCCCTCCCATTCCCTGTGCCCCTCCCATTCCCTGTGCCCCTCCCATTCCCTGTGCCCCTCCCATTCCCTGTGGCCCTCCCATTCCCTGTGGCCCTCCCAATGTCTGCGGCTCTCTCATTCTCTGCAGCCCTCCCATTCCTTGCTGCTCGCCCATTCCCTGCTGCCCTCCCAAACAATCTGGCCCCCCCATTCCCTGCTGCCAACCCATTCCCAGTGCCCCCCCCATTCCCTCCTGCCAACCCATTCCATGTGGCCCTTCCATTCCCTGCTGCCAACCCATTCCCAGTGGTCCCCCCATTCCCTGCTGCCCACACGTGCCATGCTGCCCTTGCATTCCCGGCTGCCCTTCCAACCCTTGAAGCCCTCCCGTTTCCTCCTGCCCATCCCTCCCTTGCTGCCCTCCCCTTCCTTGCCTCCCTCCTCTCCCTTGCTGCCCTCCCCTTCCTTGCCTCCCTCCTCTCCCTTGCTGCCCTCCCCTTCCTTGCCTCCCTCCTCTCCCTTGCTGCCCTCCCCTTCTTTGGCGCCCTCCCCTATCAGGACCTTCCAAACAATCTGCGCCTCCTCCTTCTTCTGTGGAAGACACCACCCCGGACCTGCCTCTACCTCTCCCTCCACCCCTTCCCCGTTGATTTCTACCTCGTCCACGCCCTTCCTCCGAATGCCCCACATGCACATCGTCGTCGCCTACGTGCCCCACCACTTCCCCCTGTATGTTGAGACATTGCAACCTCCGTAATCGCCCCCGAACCACGTCGTCCGCACTCCTCAGGCCACCCCCCTTTGAAGTTCCCTCACCAGTACTACTTCCTTGCGCACCACCCAAGTGCAACCCTTCGGAACCGGCCCCCATATCATCCATCACTGTTTCGGGAGGGAGATCCCCGGCAGGTACAAGCACCCTCCCAAATATTTCCGTCAACACCGAATCTGCCGGTGTGCTCCCATTCTCCTCTCCATCCCCCTCATCTTCCCCGCTGCCCGACTCCTCGTCCGGTTCGCTCTCATCGTCACTCTCACCAGTGGTATGGATACAATGAATACCTCTCCGATGACTTCGGTTACATGCGCTACAAGGGGCTACATGTACCGCGCCGTCCGCCGTGGTCATCGTCTGCACAGCCAATTGCCCTGCTGGGGTTTGTAATGCCTCCCACAACACCCGGTTTGTAGCCCGGACCTCACATGTCCTAGAGTTATGCCCCATCTCACCACATTTGCCACACTTGCGTAGTTTGATAGGGTCGACCTCTCCTGTCGAGCGAATCCTGTTCTTTTTTGGCCGGCCTGCCCTTTTGGAGTAGACTGGCGGTAGAGTAATGCCATCCGGGATCACTGACGTGGGGTCGAGGGTCCGAATCGGGGTCTTGTACACCTGCTGCAGCGCCGAAACCGTGTGGCTGTTGTGTATCACAGCGTGGGCCTTGTGCCCTGCATTCTTGAACACAACAAAAATGTGGACGCACGGCAGCCCATACTCCCTGTTGTTGGGGTATGGGGGTATTGGTGTTGTGGAATAGGATGGTTGGTTATTGAAATGATTGGTCAAAGAAACACATACACATAGTCATGCGCTCAAGCTGTAGACGTAAAGAAACAGTCCCATATGTGGCATACAGTCCCTCCCATCCATGGCCACCACTTTTTCCCTTGCTGCCCCCCCTTATGTCGTCGTCCCCCTTTCGCATGCTGCCTTACATTCGCTTGCTGATCCAGCCCGTGTTGTTTGGCACAATATCCCTCCCTCCATCGATCTGACCCCCTCTCCTACTGCCTCACTTTCCATTGTTGCCCTCCTATGCCCTTCCTTGCTGACCCCATTTCTTGCTGCCCCCATCTCCCTTGATGCCCTGCAAGATCCCCCCCCCTCCCCCACCCCCATGCTGTCTTCACATTCCCTGGTGCTCCCCAAACCTTGCTGCCCCCATTCCCTTGCTGCATGCCCTACTTATTGTACCCCTTGCTCTTGCTGGGCTCCCATGTCTTACCTGGTGTAACCACACGTGCAGCTGGTTGCTGAAGGATTGTTGGGGTTAGTAGTCACGACTCTCGATTCCACCTTCAGCTCCCCCTCTCCTCGGCTCACAATGAAACGGTTCTCGCCGGACCCTTCAGCATCGTATCTCTTCCCTTCGTTGCAGTTTGCCTTGATAATTGGTCGTGTCCTTGGCGGGAAGACCGCACCAGTGAGTTGTGAGTACTCGAGGCGCCTCTTTTCAATACTCTTTGAGAGCTTGGCCGTCAAGAGGTGCAACACTTGAGGGGGACTTTTGTCACGCAGCCCTGAGAGTGATGCGTGGTGTGACTCAACGGGATTGGAGGTCATGCAGCCAAAACGCGGAGCACCGAAGTGCGCCGAGGCCCACTTCTTATGCAAATTGTTGTCAACAAGATATGCCTTCCCACCAGGGCATTCTTGCTCGATTTTCTCCATCGTTTTGTGGTAAACCCCCGGAGTAAGAGCCGCTGCAGCTGCGAGGATCCTCCCATCCAAGTCTGTCCGAAACTTGTTTTTGAAATTGCGCACCAAATGAGTGATGCAATATGACTCCCGTATTAGGGGGAGACAAGCTGCTGTCGCCGACTTCCATGCACCTCCCCTATCATGCATAATCACAAAATCGGGGGAGTTCACCTCCGGTACTGCCTCTAGCAAGAGTTGAAAGAGAAAGGTACACGACTGCTTGTTCTCACCCTCGACCCACGCACACCCCAACCTAACAAGCTGGTGTTGACTGTCCAGCATGCAAATGTTCAAAGTGTAACCCCCCCATCTCGTCTTATTATGACAACCATCTGCAAAAAGGATAGGCAAACAGTTCATACCAGACTCCTTGGCACCTGGATAGATGACACCGGCCCGATAGAAGTTGTTACCCTGCCTCACCAATGACACTTTACACGACGGGTTTTCGACCTCAAACTTTCTCAGCAGGTCCTCCATGTACTCGAATCCTTTATCTCCCCCAAAAAGCTCATCATCACTCAACTCCCAAAGCACCTCCCGTGCGAGAGTATAAGAATACTGCACACCCAGCACCTGATGAACACGGCTCATCAACGCTGCCGGTCTAACCTCGCCGTGCATTCTCATCTCACATGCAACCTCTATCACCTCTTCTCGTTGGACCCTAGCTGCACCGACTGTACACCTATCCGCATGCTCCAAATGAGCTGTCGTGACCCTGAGGTTATCACAAACAGGCCCTCGAACGATGATACGAAAAGGGCATAGCCCGGCGTCACTACTCACCTCACGTTTGGGCCAACCCTTCCCCTGCATACTCTTGCATCGCACCTCAATGAGATCGCTACGATTGTAATGAAAGTACGAAGATACCATCTGTTGCCGACAGTACAGCCGCACATCTGCCCTCACCGCGTCTGCAGTAGGATAGACTTTCCCTAGGTGGATGTTGACTGCATCATTCTCCTGCATCTCAAAGGTACTGGGGTGGCAAAAGAATGAGAGGAGAGACATACACAAAACACCTCGAGTGCATAAGTTGTAGTATTGGTGTTGCTAGCATACGCTGGAACACAACAAAATAACACGAGACGTGATAACTATTGCGTTGGGAAACGGGTTCGTACCTGGAACGCAGTAGGCGAAACATGATGCCAGAGGCTGGACCCTGGCCCTGCAAGAGGGGAGATAGGGAATTATGCAGCAGAGAGAGGAAGGAGGGGGGGGGGGGGGGAAATCGGAGTAGGATGGGATACTAGCGTGAGAGAGTGTGGGGAGGGTAATGCAAGTGCACAGCGAGACAATCATGACTAGTGCGCAGAAGATGGAGAGGGCAGGGTAGATAGAATTTTTGGGTTTGAGAAATAGCGGGAGGGGATGAGAGAGCGAACTCGCCCAGCGGTATCGCGTTGCGCGTAGGGTTACGCAACAAAGAGAGGCAGGGCAGGGGAAATTCGAGTAGGGTGCGAACAAGTGTGTCCGTGCAGCAGAGAGAGGGAGAATGGGGACAAAAATGCAGGTAGGTAGCGAGACAATCGTGACGGTTACGTAGCAGAGAATGGCAAGGCCCCAAAATCAGAGTAGGGTGCGAGACAAGCGTGAGGGAGTGGAAAGGGAGAGAGTGAGTCGATAGGTTTTTGGAAAATGGCAACGAGGCAATCGTGTAGGTTACACCACAAAGAGAGAGAGAGAGAGAGAGAGAGAGAGAGAGAGAGAGAGAGAGAGAGAGAGAGAGAGAGAGAGAGAGAGGGAGAGAGAGAGAGAGAGAGAGAGAGAGAGAGAGAGAGAGAGAGGAAGGGTACCTGGAAACTAGTTGCAGTAGAGCGACTCCACCAGGTTCCTGTTGACGTTGGGGTTGCCCCGCCGCACGTGGCTCAGAATGCACATGAACAGCACCGCCAGGCGCTGCGCGCTGTGATTCGGAGGGTGGTGGAGTGGTAGGGGAAAGAGATGGAACAGGGGTAGGGGTATGGGAGCGAGGACAGGAACGAGGATGAGAGGTGGGACAGGGGTTATGACAATGAAGGGCATACGAGGGGATGAAAGGATAAGTGACAGGGGATGAGGGTGAAGAACAGGGGAGAAGACAGCGTCTGATGGGGAGCGAGCATTCCGCAAGCGCATAGCGCTGGCCGCGAGAGAGGCGCGAGAGATAGAGGAAAGGGCGGACCAGGAGTGGAGGGTATGGGCTGCATATAGAGAATCAGATGAGGGGACGGGTTCAGGGAGTGATTGGGTTCAGGAGATGGAAGGGGACAGGGAGCAGCGGAGGGGGTTGAGTGCGATTGAGATGGAGGATGGGGAGGAAGGCGAGGAGAGGAAGCGGAGTGAGGAGAGCAAGAGGGTGGGGTTGATGGGGGGCCTTAGTGGCCGATTAGGTTCAGGTTTGGTGGGCCGAAGGGGGTCTGGTATGGTGGTGGATGTTGGTAGGCCTAATGATGAAGCAGAGGAGGATGAGGAGGAGGGAGATGGTGAGTGTAGCGAGCATAGTGACGATCATAGTGAGCAGCGGGAGAATGAGGAGTGGTCAGGTTCGGACAGGGGCTTGGCAGTGACCGTGGTTCGGCGGGAGTTTTGGCTCCAGAGCTTACACCCCAGAGGAGCTGGAGGGGTAATGACGTCACCCTTCTGGGCAGTTTCAGGGGTGATGATGCGTTAACTCCCCTGGGCAGATGGGGGGGCGAAGGGGAACTTACCCCGGTTTGGAGGGGTGAAGGGGAGATTACCCCCCAAGGAAGCGGGGACTGGGGAGAAGAGGCACAGAGGGAGAGGGAGGAAGAGGGGGAGGGGGTTTGGACACCTGTGCTAACCCCTCAGGGCAGTTGGAGGGGGGACATGTCAGGGAGCGAGAAAGGGAAGGGTCGGAAGGGGAAGGGTCTGTAATTGAGTTGCATCAGAGGGAGGGGGATTTGACAAGGGAGCTGGAAAGACAAGGGGGAGAGGGAAGGGGTTTTGACGCCTGAGTTGTCGCCTCAGGGGAGTTGGAGGGGAGAGTTTTTGGGGAGTGGGAGGAGGGAAGGGTGGGACGGGCTGGTGGGGGAGGGGTAGGTACGAGGATGAGAGGGGGAGTGAGGAGGGAAGTGAGAGGAGGAGTGAGGAGGGAAGTGAGAGGGGGAGTGAGGGGTCTAGGGGTGAAGAAGAGGAGAGGGAGAGGCAGTGGGAGGGTCTGAGGGACGGGGAAGAGGAGGGGAGTGTGAGAGACGAGGATGAGGAGATGGAGAGAGGGGAGAGTGAGGGGGAACGTGAGGGAGAGAGTGCGGAGGAAGAGAGGGAGAGACAATGGGCCGAGATGCATGCTGGTAGTGAGGAAGGGAGTGAGGATGGAAGTTGACGGTAGGATGGAGAGCGAAGATGAAGAAGTGGAAGAATGAGAGGTGACGGGGGCGAGGGAGTAAACAGAGAAGGGTTTGGGAAGACAAAGAGGAGGAGCAGGAGAAGGAGGAGGAACAGGAGGAGCAGTAGCAGGAGAAGGGATAATATTAGGAGGAACGTTTGAGTGAGGGCGAGTTGAGGGAAGAGGCAACGGGGGACGAGGATGGGGACAGGTCAAGGGCTCAAAGGGACAGGTGGTGATATTGGAAGTGAGAGACGCCCAAGGCAGAAAAGTTGAAGTGCAGTGAGTGGTGAGCGGTGAGCCCCCACGGGGGAGCAGTCACATGTTTCTGGAAGTCATCAAGGGCAGGGCAGTTCAAGTAAAGTGAAGTGAGGGAGTGGGCGCACCTTGACGATGTTGGTGAGTAGGTCATATGGCTCAAAGCGGAATGGCTGTGGGGCGAAGAAGCCTGCAAACACCTGCCGTAGTACCGGTGGGGAGGGAGAGGGGGGAGAGAGAGGAGAGAGAGAGAGAGAGAGAGAGAGAGAGAGAGAGAGAGAGAGAGAGAGAGAGAGAGAGAGAGAGAGAGAGAGAGAGAGAGAGAAAGAGAGAGAGAGAGAGAGAGAGTGGCGGGGTTGAGTAATAGCAAGGAAAGGGTGAGGTCACCGCTGAGCGCATAGCGCTGGCCGCGAGAGAGGCGCAATGCGCCCAACGGCAAGGATTCCGCAGGGCGAATGGCACTAGAGTGAGAGGCGCAATGCGCCCAGCGGTGAGCAATCCGCTGAGCGCATTGCTGGCCGCGAGAGAGGCACAATGCGCCCAGCGGTGAGCAATCCGTTGAGCGCATTGCTGGCCGCGAGAGAGGCGCAATGCGCCCAGCGGTGAGCAATACGCTGAGCGCATTGCCAGGGCGAGAGAGGCGCAATGCGCCCAGCGGTGAGCAATCCGCAGAGCGCATTGCTGGCCGCGAGAGAGGCGCAATGCGCCCAGCGGTGAGCGATCCGCTGAGCGCATTGCTGGCCGCGAGAGAGGCGCAATGCGCCCAGCGGTAAGCGATCCGCTGAGCGCATTGCTGGCCGCGAGAGAGGCGCAATGCGCCCAGTGGTGAGCGATCCGCTGAACGCATTGCTGGCCGCGAGAGAGGCGCAATGCGCCCAGCGGTGAGCGATCCGCTGAGCGCATTGCTGGCCGCGAGAGAGGCGCAATGCGCCCAGCGGTGAGCAATCCGCTGAGCGCATTGCTGGCCGCGAGAGAGGCGCAATGCGCCCAGCGGTGAGCAATCCGCTGAGCGCATTGCTGGCCGCGAGAGAGGCGCAATGCGCCCAGCGGTGAGCAATCCGCTGAGCGCATTGCTGGCCGCGAGAGAGGCGCAATGCGCCCAGCGGTGAGAAATCCGCTGAGCGCATTGCTGGCCGCGAGAGAGGCGGAATGCGCATAGCTTGGCGCATAGCGCTGGCCGCGAGATGCGCGCTACGCGCCCAGCGGCGAGCATTCCGATGGGCGCATAGCGCTGGCCGTGAGATGCGCGCTATCCGCCCAGCGGCGAGCATTCCACTGGCGCATAGCGCTGGCCGCGAGATGCGCGCTATGCGCCCAGCGGCGAGCATTCCGCTGGGCGCATAGCGCTGGCCGCGAGACAGGCGCTATGCGCCCAGCGGCAATCATTCAGAATTTCGAAGAATGGATAGATTCGAGTAGGTTCAGCATATAGGGAAGAGAAAGGGAGAGAGACGCACCTCTGATACGGATCAGCTGTAATTCGAGCTTCCGTGAATTTGATGGGGGTTAATAAATCTGCTAAGAAGTCCTTACTAAGTTAGTGTCGAGAGTGATAGGGCTAGAGCAGGATGACGGGGAGCTATCTGGTGGGGCCACGGGGAACTTGTAGCTTTGCAGGTTGGGTTGTTCTTAGTGTGCACGCGGTGTACAACACGCTTGGTTCTGGTTCGGTTGAGTGGCGAACGTGGTTCAGGAGGACGTGGGTGTCAAAATAAGCGAGAGTGAGCTAAGTTTTAACTAGGGCCTAGGCTTAGGAGCCTAGGCCCAACTTAGGTATCGAGTGAGTTTGGGCAAGGGTGAGAGGATCGAGGAAGTTGGAAAGGAGAAAAGATGGGTTTCACTATAGGTTCAAGGAACATATAGCATAGGAAACAAATGAAATTGGTGCACCACCTACAAAGCACAATAACTACACTACAACTACAAGCAGTTATAAAATATGTCAATTATATTTCGACACGCCCCCATAAGTGCTTGTAGGTAGAAGTATAGTTACGCCCCCTGAGGGGGTACACCATGCAAAATAACAAGCAACAGCAGGTACTGCAGGCGGGCTAACTCTGGATGGTCACCCACTCCATCTCCTCACCCTCCTCCTTCCCCTCCCCCACACTGCTACAGGAGCAGCAGAGAGGGGGGGGAAAGAGGAGAGGTGGAGGGACGGCTGCTGGTTGCCTCACACCCGCCACCTCGGTGCCAATCCCCCTTCTCCCCCACACCCTCACACCCTCCCCCCCAGCGGCAGCTGCAGCAATGGGAACGAAAGGAGGAGGAGGGGAAGGGAAGGAAATGACCCAAAACTCCAACACCCGCCACCCCCATACCCTCCTCCCCACGGCTGCAGGGAGACAAAGGAGGAGGGGGGTGGGCGGGAAGAAAGCCGCAGAGCGGTTACTATATGTTGGCGCAGGTAGGTCAGGGGCGGCTGCAGTGAGGACGGGTGCGGAAAGGCCCGTCGTGTGCCAAGGGGCGCATGACGGGTAAGTTTAAGAGTAGGGCCCGTTTGTGTGCCTCGGGGCGCACGACGAGCAGGGCACCGTCGCGTGCCACGGGGCGTACGACGGGCAGGTTTAGGGCACCGTCGCGTGCCACGGGGCGCGCGACGGGCAGAGAAAGAGTCACACGCCAACCGGGGGCGGGACTAGAAGAAAATCGCCACGCGCCCTAGGCGCGCGACCGGAAAAGTAGCAGCGGAAGCTTAAGGCGGGCCCACACAGGCCAGATCGAAACGTGCTCTGAATCCATGTCAAAATAAGCGAGAGTGAGCTAAGTTTTAACTAGGCATAGGCTTAGGAGCCTAGGCCCAACTTAGGTATCGAGTGAGTTTGGGCAAGGGTGAGAGGATCGAGGAAGTTGGAAAGGAGAAAAGATGGGTTTCACTATAGGTTCAAGGAACATATAGCATAGGAAACAAATGAAATTGGTGCACCACCTACAAAGCACAATAACTACACTACAACTACAAGCAGTTATAAAATATGTCAATTATATTTCGACAGTGGGTGCATCACAACTCGTGGATTGGTTTGGCGCGAGCGGGAAACCGTCAAATCAAGGTCATGTCAGAGCTGATTTCATCAAAGTTACCATTCGCGTGATGGGCTGCTAGTGTATGGTTACCAAACGTGTTAAGCTAGTTACCAAACGCGTTAAGCGAGTTACCAAGTACGTTAAGCGGGTTACCAAACGCGATGAAATCGTTATCGTACGCGTTACAGTGCCCCATGTAAGTTACCATTCACATATTTTCTCTAAAACAATTAACGCGTTCACAAATAGCGCGTAAAATTGACATTTGCCCCTCTCCCGCAACATTCCCCCGAGGCCCAAGCCCTTCACTTGACATGGCACAGGCAGGGCTTGCTGGGACGGGCAGCCATCCGCTCTCCCCCTTCCCGCTCCGCTTCATTTCTTCATCGCTCACGCACGCCACACCGACGGAGCGCAGTAATGGTGGTGTGGGAATTTGCTGATTGCTGCTGGTGTGCCTTACAGCCTGAGTTGTGTGTCACAATGGTAACGCCCATTGTCGTAGCCCGTGGATACACCCGCACGGTCGTACCAAGTTTTCAAGTCTCGTTGCTCGAACACGTGGTGCATAGGAAATGAGAAATGATGTGTTGGAGCTCTTGCATTCAAGTTAATCCATAGCTGTATTTCCTGCGACGCTTCTCCGTTCGACGCGCTGCCATGGCGCTGCGAGAAGCTGCCGACCGTCCACGATGGTTATGGCTGACGATCGTGCTGTCCTCGGCGGTCCACGTCAGCGCCGTGCCAAGCGCTAACGAAAGTATGCAAGACCGCTGTTCAGCACGAGGCTCGTCGCGTCTTTTAGTAGACAATTATTTAGACGTCTCAAAAGTCGCACTGCTGCGGCTGCTGGGGCTTGGCGTAAAAAGGGTATCGTTTTCAGATGCGCGACATACGCCGTGTTTCGATCCGCGACTCGTAGGGGCGACGATCCGGCCCTGTGTAACAAGTGACCAACGTAGCGATATCATCCAGTTTGATTCGAACCGGAATTGCGGACGCACCTTTCCAACTACGACGTTCTCTAGCTATAGACTATGCCCCCCCTCTTTCCCTGCTCGTTCCCCCTCTTTCGAGTTCCCGTACTCCTCCTTATTCCCCTTATTCACCCGAATCCCGTCTATCCTCATAATCCTGTTTATCCTCCGTGAATCCCTAGGCGCCAGCGTTCAGAGCGATTCTCCAGCGCCGCGGGTCCACGTGGAGGGCAGAGTGGCGGAGTTCGAGGGCGCTCTCAACTACCACGTGCCCTCGCTTTACAGGTCGACTCCTGATGCCTCAGCCTGTATACGAGTTTTGCTTTCTAGATTTCTCGCTTCCGGTTTCGTTACAGCTTTCCAAAGTGATAGCACTTTCCAAGAGTTTTAAAGTGATTCCGTTACAGCTATTTTAGGGTTTCATGGTGTTGTCGTAGAACAAATTTCGTTTCTTACTGGGTGAGTTGCAAGCCGATTTCAGCTGCCACGTGGCAGTGATCTACAGGGCTGTTGGAGATAACATAAAAAAACAGTTATAGATGACTTCGAGATCAGCTATATTGCTACATGCCAACGCCGTTACAGTTTAATCCGTGCTGCTAAAGCAGAAATCTAATGTGGGAGAGAGCTGAATACGCATGTCTCTTCTCGCACTCCCCTTTGCTTCTCACTCACCCCTCTCGCCCCCCTCTCTCGTTCCCCTCAACCACCCACAGGAACCACCCTGAGCGATCCGCCCTGAAAATTCACCCGCTTGACTTCCCCCTGGACCTCACTCATCTACCCAACATAATGATGGGTTACTTCGAACACCTACCCCGCCACCCTCCGCCCTCGGACCCCAGGAGCCCTCTCCTTCTCGCCTGCCACGGCCCGCCCTGCCCCTCCTTTGGCGCCTGCTCGGCGCGCTTCCCCAACGTGCAGGCCTGCTGGAACCCCCACCTGGTTGATGAACCTGAGGACACACCCATTCCCCCTATAAACTGCCCCTTTAAGGGCACCAGTGGCGGGGAGAGTGGGAGAGGGGAGTTTGACCCGGAGTGCTCCCATCGGGAGGACTTCACATCGCACGGGGGGTCGGCGCTGCAGGTATTTGAGAGTCTCTGTTGCGAATCCTCAAGAGGGAGAGAGAGGGAGGGAAGGGGAGGGGGAGCGGGGGAGGGAGGGGGAGGAGGAGGGGGGAGGGGAGTTTGACCCGGAGTGCTCCCATTGGGAGGACCAACGTGTTTGTCCTCCAGATGATTGACTTACCTGTCAATGTCTTTAGAGGCGCCTCGAAAGTCGTTTCTTACATGGTGGCGCCTTAACGAACGTTTCTTCACCTGCTATGTTTCTATTGGGTGGGCGACACTGCAGGTGATGCGGCTGGAGGACGTGTTTGTGACGGACAACGGCTTTGCTGTCAACCTCTATTGATGTGCCTCAGAATTCGTTGTCGTTTCTTACACTCGTTTCCTATTGGGCGGGCGGTGCTGCAGGTGATGCGGCTGGAGGATGTGTTTGTGACGGACAATGGATTCGCTGTCAACCAATCCCATGTGTTCGTGCGCAACGGGTGCCGACGGTTCTGGAGAAAGGTGAAAGGTGTGGGAGGGTCAGCGTTGGGTGCGGGGTGTGGGAGGGGAAGGGGTAGGTGAGGGGCGTGGGAAGGAAGGCGAGGGAAAGGGTTGTGGGAGGGTAAGGTAGGACAGGACAGGGGAGTTGTGAGACGTTTCAAGATAGGCGAGGGGATGCAAGCACAAGTGCGTGCCAACGGTTCTGAGAGGCAGGTGATGGGGAGTGGGAGAGCTGATGGTAAGGGCTGACATGAGTCATGCAGTGTTGAGAATGTAATGTAATATGCTGTATGCATTATATTACATTATAATGCATTAGGATGCATTATAGTGCACTATACAGAAAGTCATACACTTTATGCTCTTGCAGTATGGAACACGCAGTATGCTATGCAAGATAAATCATGCATTACGCATGGAATATGATGCATGCACTATGCATGTACGAGCATTCAACCGGGCGCACGTCAGGTTCAAGAACTCGTGCCCCTTCGTTGCTCATCCCGTGCCGTGCCGTGCCGTGCCGTGCCCCCACCCCAGCAACGTGCAATGGCACCCACTGCCATACAGAACGCCACATTCTTCATGCGGCCAAACCCACCCCCATCCCACCTTTGCCCCTTCTACCCCCAGACCAGGTACAAGCAAGGGCACATGGCGCAGCACGTGCAGGGAGCGGCGTTCAACTGGGCGCACCTGATGGGCAAGAACTTCTTCCACTTTACTGTCGAGCTCGTCCCGCTCTTCCTCGTCGTCGCTCCCCTCATGCCCACGCTCAGAACGCTGCCGATAATCCTCAGGAAACCCCAGGTGGATTCCAGGAAGTTGCATGGGCTTGATTCTTTCACTAGTCGCTCACAGATTGCTCCAGTTCACACAATGCCTCTGACTGTGTGGGAGACAGCCCTCATTGTTGCTTCATCCACTCCTCACACGGTCTTAATCGCTGCTCGCTCACTGGCTTCGCCGTCTGTCTCTTCTTTCCCTCCTGTGCGTGCGTGTGTGCATCGCCCGCCTCCCTCTCTCAGTGGCTGTACTGCGATAAGTGGGCGGTGTCTCCTCTCGCTCTGCAGCGAGACAACATGCGCATGTTATCTAAACACACCCTTGACCTCCCCTCTTCCTCTCCCTAACTCCTTCCTCTCGCCTCTCCATGCACCCATCAGTGGCTGTACTACTACAAGTGGGCGGCCCCTCTATTGAGGCGCCTCAAAAGGCACCTGTACTGGGCATAGAGCGAGACACCATGCGCAATCTGCCCATCTACAATCTTGACCTCCCCCCTTTCTCTCTCAAACTATTCCTTCTCTCCCCTGTGCGTGTGTCCCTCTCGCTCAGTGGCTGTACTACGACAAGTGGGCGGCACCTCTAATGGGAATAGAGCGAGACACCATGCGCATGCTGCCCATCTATTTCAATGACCTCATTCATGTCGACGTGCTTTACCAGGTAACGCGGTTACCACGTAACGTGGTTATTACGAAATTTGCTTACATATGAGTTTGTGGTGATTTCTGTAACATACTTACTCTCTGATGCTGCCCATCTATTTCAATGACTTCATCCACCCACGTTGACGTGCTGTCCATGTAATGTGATTACCTAGGTAACGCGTTACCAGGTAATGTACTTTAAATGAGCTTGTCTCAATATTGTGCTGCCCATTTACTTCAATGACCTCATCCACATTGATGTGCTGTAACTGGTAACGCGGTTACCACATAACCTGGCTACTGAGCTCTGCTTCTCCACCCACACCATGCTCTCAAGCACGACTTCCTGCATCCCCAACCGCCCTCCCCCCACCCTGCATACAAAGACTGCGACCATCCCTGCCCCTCCCGCTGGCAATTGCTGCGCAGTACCCACCTGCTGCACCCCTCTTCAACCCGCCTTTCTCCCTCACCCCTCCCATTTCTTCCCCTCCCCAACACCCCCCTCACCCGCCCTCCTCACCAGCCCATCTACGGCGACCATCCCAGCCATTCACTCTGGCAGCTGCTGCAGCGCCGCCACCTCCTGCACCCCACTGGCCTCCCCCTCTTCAAACCCCTCTCCTCCCCCACCTCTCCCATTTCTTCCCCACTTGACCCCCTGCTTCCCTCTCCACCAGTCCATATACCAGGGCTGCGACCGTCCCACCGGTCTCTCTGGCTGTTGCTGCGGCGCACCCACCTCCTCCACCTCGCCAGAATCCCCATCTTCAACCTCCTTCCCCCCCCCCACCTCCCTTTCTTCCCCCCCCCCAACCTCCCCCCCCCCCCAACTTCCTCCCCTCCCTCCAGCCCATATAACAGGACTGCGGCCATCCCAGCCCGTCGCTCTGGCAACTCCCAAGGCGCCGCCACCTGCTGCACCCACCTGTCCCCCCCTCTTCAACCCCCTTCCCCTTTCCTCCCCCACCTCCCCCACCTCCGCCACCTCCCTCCCCCACCAGCCCATATACCAAGACTGCGACCGTCCCAGCCCGTCGCTCTGGCAACTCCTGCGCAGGCGCCACCTCCTCCACCCCTCTGGCCTCCCTCTCTTCAACCGTGACTGGACCTACCGTCAACATTATGCCCCCCTCTCTGCCTCTGAGGCGCGCGCCTTCCCACCCGACTGGCTGGTGGTGCTGGCGAGTCGGCCGGAGGGCGGGGCGAGGGCGCTGGTGAATAAAGGCGAGGTGGAGGCCATGCTGGTGCAGCGGTTTGGGCGAGAGAGGGTGGTGGTGTTTGACGGCTCGATGCCCATTCTGCAAGGTGTGTTGAATTGGGGAAGGTGATCCCAATTCGCCTGCGGTTGCATGGCTGTGGCAATGTTTTGTTCTTGCCTGTTCATGAGTGCAACAATGCAATGCAGCGCTGGCTATTCATGTCCTTGTTTTCTAATCCATGACTGCCTTTTTTGTCACTATCCACCTCCATGGCACGTTGCTCTTTCCCAGCAAGTACAAACAACTAGCGAAGGGTTTGACAGGCAACATCAAATCATATCTCTCATACTGTACACAACCGTTGGTGGCTTATCCTGAAACCCCCCCTCTCCTCTTGTCTTCACTTTCCCTGGTTCCCTTCCTCCACCCAATCCCCCTCTTTCCCCTCCTCCCCTCTACTTCCCCTGCTTCCCCTGCTCCTCCTCCTCCCTGCCTCCCCCTTTGCCCCCGTCTTCAACCCATCCCCTCAGCCCGGTCGTTGTTCCATCAGACCCGCTTCCTCCTGGGGGTGCACGGAGCAGCGCTCACCAACACCATATTCATGCCCGAGGGGGCCGCGCTGCTCGAGATGCGCCCGAGGGACTGTCACATCACCGTCTTCCACCCACTTGCTGCCGCCTGTTCTATCGCATACCACCTGCTGCTTGCTCAGGGGAATTGCTCTTCTCCTGCGGTGGTGGATTTGCCTAGTGTGGCTCGGGTGATTGATATGGTTCATACGCGCTTACAAAGGGGGGATGAGGGGGTTTTGTTGGATATGAATGATGCAGTAAGTCATAATGAAAATACTGCAACAAGAAAATGAAGCATTTTTTCAAACCTACGGTAATTTTCTGCTACAGATAACTTTCTGCTAGAAGGTTTTGTGGTATGGCAGTAAGACCATTTTACACCTGTCCACAATTCCTACAACAGAATGACAATGACGAGTTTCTTTTCTATTGCGATTGTCGTAATAGGCTCCTCAGACCTTCTCCAATCGTTTAGGAAACTATAAGGAATTTTCTCGATATTCCTTAGCGCACCTTGCAACATCGCGTACAATAGCAGCCGTTGTTCGCCCGTTACTGCTAACGGGGCTTCGCCGACTTCGCGCGCACTGTTTCACCAAACCTCGCACTGCTGGCCTGGCAGTATCGGCCTACGCTTCGGGACTAGCCCGAACCTCGCTTCCAGCATAGCACTAGCTAGCTCGCACGCACCACGTTACCGTTTGCATGTTTCGCGTATAAATGTTCGCTCATGCCTTCGCTCACATTTCGTACTCGTTTGACACCTTAGTGCCAGGCCCTCAGATTGGTTTCAGGGCATGCTGATGGATCAACGTGCTCTGCCCAAAGTAGTGACCAAATCAGCGTTGGGGGTGAAGTTTATGCTGATTTTGTCAGGGTAAAATTTCATGGTTAACTGATTTATAAGTGTAGGAATTAAGTTTGAACTTCGTAATCAGTATTTCTAACGTAGCTGTCTGAGGCTTTGTCCTGTTGTTAGAGAGGTCACGGGTTCAAGTCCCGTCAGTGAGAGGCTTACTAGTGCGTGGCAGTGGTTTTCGGCCTAATCCCACGTCCGCGCACTCCATGTCTTGGTAAGTCCGAATCAGTGTGACTCAGTGTACTATACTGATGGTTCATTGTCACTGGTACACCTATACGCTAATTCGTCAGGGTAGTCCTGTGAAGAATAAGGAATGAATGAACTAGCAAGCAGGTGAGTACAAGTAGGAAAACATAGAAGTGTTGTACCCCATATTGTCTACCCCACTACAGCCTACACAGACTATAGCATATGAGTTTGACACACCCCCATAGGCAAAGTGGGGGAGAACAAGAGGTCACAAGACCAGTTAAGCAAAGCAAAGCAAGCTCAGGGTGGATCACAACGTCACCACACAATCCGAGCACAAGAGCAAGGCCAAAAGGCCAGTTCACATGCAAGATCATATATAAAGGTAAACAAGCAAGTGCAGGTATAGAAAGATCACAGTACAAGCAAGGTCAAGAAGTGAGCAAGTGAGGCCAAGTAGGCACAAGACCTAGCATCGTACAGAAGCGCTGATGATCACCAGGCGCAAGTGCCTTGGTAAAGATATCAGCAGTGTTGGCCTCAGAGGCCACGTAAGCAAGGCGCAGCTGACCACGCTGCTGCAGCTCACGAGCAAGGAAGTAGCGGAGAGCAATGTGCTTCGTTCTGTGCTCCAGTCTGTGCTCCCGACACAAGGCTAGCATGGCCTTGTTGTCTACGTACAGAACTGGGGGAGAACGAGGCGGCTCTCCTAGGTCAGTCAGCAGGTAGGTGAGCCAGCGTAGCTCCTGTGCAGCCATGGCCCTCGCGTAGATCTCAGCCTCACAACTGGAGCCGAGAGCAGAAGACGAGCGGGTAGACCGCCACGAAACAGAGCCGGAGCCAAGGCTGAAGATGTAACCCTGTAACGACCGCTGCGTAGCCTGGTCATCAGCCCAAGAAGCGTCTGCGTGACCAGTGAGGACCACTGGACGTCGCCCTCCAAGCACTAGCCCCATGCCCGACGTACTGCACAAGTAGCGCAACACCCTCTTCGCTGTAGCCATGTGCTCTGGTCGGTGTCTCCCAGGAGCAACATAGCGTGCGAGGATGCTAAGAGGGTATGCAAGGTCAGGTCGAGTGCTGGTACATGAGGCAGCCAACAAGCTCTGGGTACGGGCCACTCGGCTCTACGGACTCATCCGAAGGCAGAGCTGAGAGCGAGTGGCGAGTAGACAGAGGAGTGGCCTGAGGCGAGGAGTACGTGAAGTCGAAGCGCTGAAGGACCTGCTGCACCATGTGTGACTGAGTCAGGGTAATGGTGCGGCGTGCTCTGTCCCGGGAGATCTGCATGTCAGAACATCATAGCTTATGCATTTTGTGTAGGCTATAGTGTGGTAGCCCATAAGGGGTACAACCCAATTAGGGTTAGTACTTGTACCAACTCTTGCATAGTCCAATTTATTCTCGTTATAGTTTTCTCATGGTATCGAGCAGGTTCCCTCGTGGGAACTCTTCCTAGGGCCCACCGATTCGATATATTTTTTTTCCTGCCCGGAGCGCACTCACCCCTTGCCCGAGTCGCGCTCCCCTCTCTCGATCCCGTCGCGCCGCCCTAGCGGCTGCGTCGAGCCGCCCTTGCGGCCCCGATCCGCCGCCCTAGCGGCCCCGTCGCCTACCTCTGCAGCCCCGGCGCCGCCCTTCCCGGCCCTGATCCGCCGCCCTGCGACCCCGTCGCCTACCCCGCGGCCCTGGCGCCGCCCTTCCCGGCCCCGATCCGCCGCCCTGCGACCCCATCGCCTACCCCGCGGCCTTGGCGCTGCCCTTCCCAGACCCGATCCGCCGCCCTGCGGCCCCGTCGCCTACCCCGCGGCCCCGGCGCCGCCCTTCCCGGCCTTGGCGCCGCCCTTCCCGACCCAGAACCGCCTCTGCTGGTCCCGTCGCCTACCTGCGGCCCCGGCGCTCCCCTTCCCGGCCCCGTCGCCTACCTTTGCGGTCCCCGTGCCGCCTCTGCCGGCCCCGCCGCTGTCCCCACGCGGCTCCGCCGTCACCACCGAGCCGCCGGCGCCGCCACCTGCTGCCGAGCCGCCCGCCACCCGAGCCGCCGCACCACGCCGAGCCGCCCGAGCTGCCGTGTCGCCGAGCCGCCCAAGCGCCCGAGCCGCCTGAGCCGCCCGAGCCGCCGAGTCGCCAAAGCCGCCCGAGCCGCCCGAGCCGCCCGAGTCGCCGAGCTATCTGTGCCGCCGAGTCGCCGAGCCGCAGTTGTTGCCGAGCCGCCGAGCAGCCGAGGCGCCGAGCCGCCCGAGCCGCCCTGTCCGGTAAGAGCAGCGCCGCTATTACTGCACTGCCCCTACCCTACTCTTCGCGCTGCTAGTCTACTACAGTCATGGCTACCCCTAGTGTCCTCGCTTTTGACGCTGAGGGTTGGGCTATTGACTTTGACGTCTGGCTAGATGATCTGCAGCTTTTCCTACAGTGCGATAGGGCAGACGGTCTCTCCCTCTTTGACCTTACCTCTGGCGCCTCTCCTGCCCCTACTGGTGATACTGACGCCACTGTTCGCTCACAGTGGGCCACACGTGATGCTGCTGCACATCTTGCTGTGCGTCGCCACCTACCTACCTCTGAGCGTGCGCACTTTAGCCAGTACAAGAGTGCTCAGACCATGTACGACGTGTCAGAATCTTAGCTTGGCTAAGGAGCCATAGCTAGTGAGAAGTTCGAGTGAGTTTGAGTTAGGAGAGTCGAGAAAGTTGAAAAGAGAAGAGGAGTGGTTTCACTATAGAGCGAGCAGTACATATAGGCAAGATGAAAGGTGCACCACCAAAACAGAACATTATATAACTACACTAGTCTACACTACAGGCAATTACAAAACAATATATAGATTTATATATTATTCTGACACGCCCCCATAAGTGCCTGTAGGGAAGAATATGCAGTCAACGCCCCCATAATGGGGTACACCAAGCAGAGTGCAGTTGAAGTAGCAGCAGTAGGCAGGAGCAGTGACAACCAGTGCAGAAAACAGAGAACAGAAGGGAGAGAGGAGAGAGAGAGGGAGAGAGAGGAGAGGAGGTGGTAGGCTCTGGTTGGTCACCCTCTACATCCCCTCACCCTCCCCCTCCCCCTCCCCATCCCCCTCACACTGCTGCAGGAGCAGCAGAGGGGGGGGGGGGGGGGGGGGCAAACGGAGGAGAATGGGGCCGTAGGGCCAGGGGACCAGACATCACCCATCACCCCCACACCCGCCACCCCCAGTCCCTCCCCGGGCTCCCCCACACTCCCACACCCTCCCCCCCAGCGGCAGCAGCAGCAGAGGGAACAAAAGGAGGAGGAGAAGAGGGGGGGGGGGAGGGGGGGGGGCGACGCACGGCCTCCCCGGGCGCCAAAGCAAACGGCAGAGGGGGCGACGACTGCCCCCCCTTTTCAGGTCACGGCCCCCGAAGGAGCCGCGACAGGTGACGGGAAGAAGGGGGGGGGGGGGGGTGCACGTGCCCCCGGTGTGCCGTAGCTGGTGACGAGGCATGGCCGGGACGGGGTCGGGACCGCAGGTGTAGGAGACGGGCGGCTCACGGGCGGGCGGGTGGCTCGCGGACTAGCGGCTCAGAGGCGGCGGCTCACGGGCGGGCGGCGCATGGGCGGGCGGTGCACGGGCGGGCGGCCCACGGGTGGCGCCGGCTCACGGGCGGGCGGCTCACGGGCGGGCGGCGCACGGGCGGGCGGCTCACGGACGGGCGGCGCACGGGCGGCGAGGCCGCAGTGAAGGGCGGCGAGACCGCGACGTAGGGCGGCGGGGCCGCGACAGTAGAGAGGCGGCGAGGCCGCGACAGAAGGGCACACCACGGGGCGTGCATGTTACTCAGTAGCAGCGGAAGCATTAAAGTGGGGCCCACAGGTCAGGACCTTGTCGCTCTAATACCATGTCAGAATCTTAGCTTGGCTAAGGAGCCATAGCTAGTGAGAAGTTCGAGTGAGTTTGAGTTAGGAGAGTCGAGAAAGTTGAAAAGAGAAGAGGAGTGGTTTCACTATAGAGCGAGCAGTACATATAGGCAAGATGAAAGGTGCACCACCAAAACATAACATTATATAACTACACTAGTCTACACTACAGGCAATTACAAAACAATATATAGATTTATATATTATTCTGACACGACGTTGTAGTTGCACGCTACTCCTCCCCTGCCATTGCTGCACTGAGCCGCCTCATGCTATCGCACCTCTTCCCTGACCTTGCTGCCTTCCCCACAGTCGCTGACCTCATAACGCACCTCCGCACTAGTGACACTCGCTACCGCGCTGCGCTACCTGCTGAGTTTTGCGCCAAGAACCCCCCCCCCACCCCCCCTCATGTACATCACCCTCTACTACATAGTCACCCGGCTCCCTGACTCTCTGCGCGTAGTCAGGGACCACTTCCTCTCAGTTTGCCCCACCACTCTCACCGTTGACCTCATCGAGAAGGCCCTCCTAGCAGCAGAGAAGAGCATAGTCGCTGTAGGAGCCTCTCGTGGTGACCCTCGCACCCCCGTCTTTGAGGGGTGTTCCCCCTCCCCCCTCCTGCCCTCTGTTGCCTCTGCTGCTGCGGCCGACCTCGTTGGTTTCGAGTCGGTCGGCGCTGCGTCTGCCCCGAGCACGAGACGCCGCACCGGCAAGGGCAAGGGGGGCAAGGGCGGTGGAGGAGCTGGCGGGGGTGGCGGAGGTGGCGGTGGAGGCAGTGGAGGGGGTGGGGGTGGTGGTGGGAGTGGTGGCGGGGGTGGAGGTGTCGGTGGCGGCAGTGGAGGCGGAGGCGGCGGCGGCGGTGGCGGTGGGAGCGGAGGTGGCGGAGGTGGCGGAGGTGGAGGAGGCGACGGCGGAGGAGGTGGAGCTGGTCGTGGTGGCGCTGCGCAGAGGGCCGGCTCCGGTGGTGGTCAGCGCCAGCAGCAGCAGCAGCACCAGCAGCGCACGCGTGACATCCCCTCCCCTTAGCAGCTCCGTGAGTGGTACGCTGCACGCCAGAGGGGTGGGGGTACTGGTCCGTGCACCTACGTCCTACGCACCGGCGACCGCGCGGGTGAGCAGTGCGGGGGTGCGCACTCCACCCAGCGCTGCTTTGGCCGCCTGACGGACGCTTGGCGTCAACAGTTCCCTGAGGCCACAGAGATCCCTCGCTGGGGCGAGCTGTCTAGGGTGGGAGTGGTTGTCTTTGACCTTGACTTTGATGCTATTCTTGCTGCCATGTATGCTGTGACTGTTAGTGATGAGGGTGACTGTTACCGGTGTTTTCCGCCCAACCCGGGCATTGAGACTCCTGCTCTAGGTGCTGGTGAGGCTACTGCTCTAGGTGCTAGCGAGGCTGCTGATCTAGGTGCTGGTGAGTCTGCGCTCTCAGGTACTGCGTCGGCTTCGGCCTCCCACACCTTCACACTTGACTCGCGGGCTTCTCGCTCCTTCTTTCGAGACCGCACCACACTCACGCCACTTGGTCGGCTAGTTGCAGTCTCTGTGGCAGACCCCTCTGGGGGTCCTATCCTTGCTCACTTCTCCACTGTCCTCCCGTGTCCGGCGGCCCCCTCTGGCACCCTGTCTGGTCTCTACCTCCCCTCGTTCTCTACGAACTTGGTGAGTGGTGCTGACCTACAGGATGCGGGGGTTCACCAGTTCACTCCTGCGAGTCAGCGGGTGACCCACTGCACGGACGCTCGGACAGGCCGACAGTTGGCCACATTTACACGTCGACGGGGGTCAAGCTTGTACACACTGACCACTGCGTCTCCTCCAGTCACTGCGTCTGGTCAGGTAGCTGCGTCGGGTCAAGTGTTTGCTCCAGCGTTCAGGTCTGGTCATGAGTCTGCCCCCTGCTCATGTCGCCTCCTGTCTCACGAGACTCTCCTCGGGCACCACCGCCTTGGTCACCCCTCCCTGCTTTGTCTCCGAAGCATGGCCTCCCGCGTCCTTGTCTCTGGTCTTCCCCGGTCCCTACCTCCCCTTCCTCCGGGGCCTGGCCCCACCTGCGTCCCCTGTGTCGAGGGGCGGCAGCGGGCTGCCCCTCACTCCTCCCCGTTTCCTTTGACAGAGGCCCCGCTGCAGACGCTTCACATGGACGTGTGGGGCCCGGCCCGCGTCGGTGGACATGTTCACGAGCGCTACTTCCTGCTGGTGGTTGACGACTACTCGTGTTACACCACACTCTTCCCCTTGCGCAGCAAGGGTGATGTCACTGAGGTGTTGATCGACTGGATCCGCGCAGCTCGTCTCCAGCTCAGGAGGAGCTTCGGCTCGGACGTTCCTGTTCTGCGTCTGCACTCTGACCGAGGCGGAGAGTTCTCCTCTGGCCTTCTGCGAGCCTACTGTCGTGCACGAGGCATCCGCCAGACCTTCACGCTTCCGGACTCTCCACAGCAAAATGGGATTGCTGAGCGCCGCATTGGCATGGTCATGGACGTCGCCCGTACGTACATGATGCATGCGACTGCCCCCCATTTTCTGTGGCCGTTTGCGGTCCGGTACGCGGCGCATCAGATCAACCTTCAGCCCAAGGTCTCCATGCCGGAGACCTCCCCAGCTTTGCTGTGGACGGGGAAGGTCGGCGATGCGTCTGCGTTCCGTGTCTGGGGATCTCGGGCGTTTGTCCGCGACTTGTTTGCGGACAAGCTATCCCCTCGTGCTGCTCCTTGCGTCTTCCTGGGTTTCCCCCCTGACGCGCCAGGGTGGCAATTCTACCACCCCACCTCTCGCCGTGTTCTGTCCTCCTAGGATGTCACGCTCGACGAGTCGGTCCCCTACTACCGTCTCTTCCCCTACCGCACTCCTTCCCTCCCCCCGCCACCGCTCTTCCTTGTGCCAGGTCCCCCCCCGGTAGACCCCCTCCCACCTCAGGGTCCTGCCCCTTCAGGTGTGTCCCAGGTAGAGGCTGTTGAGCCTGTCAAGGTCGCTGGTGACTCTGGTGCTGCTGAGGGTGCTGAGCTTGGGGGTGCTGACTCTGGGGGTGCTGAGCGTGTGGGTGCTACGCCTGGGGGTGCTGAGCCTGACGGTACTGCGACTAGGGGTTCTGAGCCTGGGGGTGATGAGTATGGGGGTGCTGAGCCTGAGGGTGCTGAGCCTGGGGGTGCTGAGTCTGGGGGTGCTACACCTGGGGGTGCTGAGCCTGGGGGTGCTACGCCTGGAGGTACTGAGCCTTGGGGTGCGGAGCCTGAGGGAGCTGGGCCTACTCGTGTGGCGTCTGGCGGTGCTGTGCCTGGCGGTTCTCCGGGTGCTTCTTCTCGCCGGGAGCCACTCTCTCCACAGGAGCTGCGTGAGTGGTTTGCCCGGCGCTGGAGGCGAGCTGCTGGAGTTGGAGGTGCTGCGGGTACTGGAGGTTCTGCTGCTGCTGAGGGAGCTGGTGCCGCGGGTCCCGGAGGTGCTCGTACTGGGAGTACTGGAGCTGCTGGGCCTGCGGATTCCTCTGGAGCTGGAGCTACTGAGGGTGTTGGCGCGAAGACTACTGTTGTCGGTCCTGGAGGCGTTCCTGCTGGTGGTGCTACTGGTGCTACTAGAGGTACTAGAGCGGGAGGTGCTACTGGTGCTGGTGCTGCCGCTGCTGGTTCTGGTGCTGTCCCTGCTGTGTCTGGAGTCGCCGCGCGGCCTCGGGTGTACTTCGTTCTGCTCATTGAGCAGGTTCTTGGTCTCCCGCCTTCTACTGGTCCTCCTCCTCCCTTAGAGTGTCCACAGTCTGTCCCGTCACAGTTACTGTTACAGCCGGCCTCCCAACTGCCTGCTCCGTCTCCCTACACTGGTCCTACTGGAGGTCTTGCTGAGCGTCGTGAGCCTGCGTCTTGCCCTGCGTCGCCTGTCCGTGCTGCTCGCACTAGTGGTCGCGCTTCGCGTTAGCGTCCTCCTCCTGTCCCTGGCACGCACCGGATGTCTCTGCGTCCGTCCACTGCTCCTCTGCGTGCCCCTTTGCCTTCTCCTCCAACGAGAATGCGCCGGAGGCTCCACTGGGTACTAAGAGGAAACGACCCAGTGAAGCCAGGTGGGCGGCGCAGCTAGTTCTCCTCGTGCAGGCTGCCCTGTAGGAAAGCAGTGCTGAAGTCAAGAGAGTGAAGCTCGTAGTCGCGTTGAGCGGCTATGTGCAGCAGCACCCGAAGAGTGGTCATCTTCGGGGTGGGAGAGAAGGTCTGAAAGTAGTCAACTCCCTGCCGCTGACTGAAGCCTCGAGCCACGTAACGCGCCTTGAAGACAGGCGGAGAACCCGGCGGCCGCTTCACCCTGAAAATCCACATGCCACTGACGATGTTCGCCCCAGGTGGGGGAACCTCGTCGACGTAGGTGCCTGTGGACTTCCTGGAAGCCATCTCTGTGTCCATGGCTGACTGCCACTAAGAGGATTAGGGACCCTCGATCGCCTCAGCGTACGATCGAGGAGTCGGGATGTCTGGTGCATCCGGGTCTCCCTCAGGGGCAATCAGCGTGGACACGAGATGAGGCAAAGCAGCAGCAAAACACTGGAACTTCTCCTGCCTGTCCTCAAGGACGTCCGTGCTAAGAGCACACTCACCCCCGACGGACGGAGGACAAACAGACTCAGACTCAGCAACAAGACTAGCAGCGTAGTCTAGACGACAGCGAGCAGCGAAGTCGATAAGCTCAGCAACTAGGGCAGACGCAGCAGTGGACTCAAAGGAAGGGTCAGTGACAACAGTAGCTAGGAGACGCGTGACAGTAGGACTGGCAGCACGAAGAGAGTCAGACTCCGGGTCAGCAAAAGTAGGAAGAGAGGACTCTGGAGGAGATGGCAACGGGACACGCAGAGGAGCAGTGGAAGGACGCAGTGCCATCTGGTGTGTGCCTGGGACCGCAGGAGGACGCGGATGTGCAGTACGACCTTCAGTGCAAGCAGCACAAACAGGCGACGCAGGACGAGACGCAGGCTCACGACGCTCAGAAGGACCTCCAGTAGGACCAATGTAGGGAGAAGGAGCAGGCAGGGGGGAGGCGGGCTTTAACTATGACTATAACTATGATTGCGACTGGACAGGCGGTGGACACTGTGAGATCCCCGATCGATCCTAGGGGAGGTTACAGGCGCGTTTGCCTGGGGGTTTATGGGCGCATTGACTCGCTACTAAAACAAGCCCTTTTATCCAAACGGTCTAGTGGTTGGGATTCTGACATGGTATCAGAGCGGTCTCGGGTTCGAATCCCGATATATGCTCATGTTGGCCGTTGCCACTGTGCTCAGTCCTGGGCCTCCCTGTGTGGGGGGGGGTGTCAGTAGAGCTACACTGTGACATCCCCGGTCGATCCTAGGGGGGGTTACAGGCGCGTTTGCCTGGGGGGTTATGGGCGCACTGACCCGCTACTGAAACAAGCCCTTTTATCCCAATGGTCTAGTGGTTGGGATTCTGACAAAGGAGGGGCAGGACCAGTAGAAGGCGAAAGACCAAGAACCTGCTCAAGGAGCGGAACGAAGTACGGCCTCGGCCGCGCAGCTCCTCCAAAACAAGCAGGGACAGTACCACTACCTCCAGCGGCAGCACCAGCGCCAGTAGAACCTCCAGCTCAAACAACGCCAAATCCAGCACCCTCAGACGTACTAGCGCCAGCAGCACCACCAGCGCCAACACCCCCAGCAGCTCCAGCTCCAATAGCCCCAACTCCAGCAGGACCAGCAGCTCCACTACCGCCAGCAGCTCCAGCAATACCTCCAGCAGCACCAGCAGCAACAGTAGTACCTCCAGCTCCAGCAGCACGGCTCCAGCGCCGGGCAAACCACTTGCGCAGCTCCTGCGGAGAGAGTGGCTCCTGCCTCGAAGAAGCACCGCGCGAGGCCACATGAGCAGACCCAGCACCCCCAGGCTCAGCACCCCCAGACTCAGCTCCCCCAGGCTCAGCACCCCCACACTCAGCACCCCCAGGCTCAGCACCCCCTTGCTCCGCACCCCTAAACTCAGCACCCCCAGGCTCCGCACCCTCACGCTCAGCACCTCCAGACCCGCCACCCGCAGGCTCAGCACCTCTAGCAGCACCAGAGTCAACAGCTACCTTGACAGGCTCGACTGCGTCTACCTGGGACACACCTGACGGGGCAGGACCCTGAGGGGGGAGGGGGGTCTACCGGGGGAGGACCTGGCGCAAGGAAGAGCGGCGGCGGGGGGAGGGGCGTAGTGCGGTAGGGGAAGAGACGGTAGTAAGGCACCGACTCGTCAAAGGTGACGTCCTGGGAGGACAGAACACGGCGCGAGGTGGGGTGGTAAAACTGCCAACCAGGCGCGTCAGGGGGGAAGCCAAGGAAGACGCAGGGAACAGCACGGGGGGACAGCTTGTCCGCAGACAAGTCGTTTACAAACGCCCGAGATCCCCAGACCCGAAACGCAGACGCATCGCCAACCTTTCCCGTCCACCGCAGGGTGGGGGAGGTCTCTGGCAAGGAGACCCGGGGCTGGAGGTTGAGCTGATGCGCTGCAAACTGAACTGCGAACGGCCACAGAAAATGGGGGGCTACCGCATGGATTATGGACGTACGAGCGACGTCCATGACCATGCCAATGCGGCGCTCAGCAATCCCATTTTGCTGCGGAGAGGCCGGAAGCGTGAAGGTCTGGCGGATGCCCTGTGCTCGATAGAAGGCTCCCAGACGGGCAGAGGAAAACTCCCCGCCTCTGTCAGAGTGCAGACGCAGAACAGGAAAGTCCGAGCCGAAACTCTCTCTCAGCTGGAGACGAGCTGCGCGGATCCAGTCGATCAACACCTCAGTGATGACGCCCTTGCTGCGCAAGGGGAAGAGTGTGGTGTAACGCGAGTAGTTGTCAACCACCAACAGGAAGTAACGCTCGTGCCCCTGTCCACGAACGCGGGTGGGGCCCCACACGTCCATATGAAGAGTCTGCAGCGGAGCGTCCGTCGGAGGAAACTCGGAGGAGTGAGGGGCGGCGCGCTGTCGCCCCTCGATGCAGGGGACGCAAGTAGGGGCGGCCCCCGGAGGTAGGGGAGGGAGAGACCGGGGGAGACCAGAGACAAGGACACGGGAGGCCATGCCTCGGAGGCAAGGCAGGGAGGGGTGACCAAGGCGGTGGTGCCAAAGGAGAGTCTGGTGGGACAGGAGACGACACGAGTAGGGAGCACAGTCAGGACAAGACCTGGACGCTGCAGCAAACACCTGACTCGACGCAGCTACCTGACCAGACGCAGCAGGAGAAGGAGACTCAGTTGTAAGTGTGTAGAGGCTCGACCCTAGCCGACGGGTGAATGTGGCCAAGTGTCGGCCTGTCCGAGCACACGTGCAGTGGGTCACCCGCTGACTCGCAGGAGTGAACTGGTCAACCCCCCTATCCTTTAGGTCAGCTCCACTCACCAAGTTTGTAGAGAATGAGGGGAGGTAGAGACCTGACATGGTGCCAGAGGGGGCTGCCAGGCACGGTAAGACAGTGGAGAAGCTAGCAAGGACAGGACCCCCAAAGGGGTCCGCCAGGGAGAACGCAACCGGCCGACTAAGCCGCGTAAGCGTGGTGCGGTCGCGAAAGAAGGAGCGGGAAGCACCCGAGTCAAGGGTGAAGGTGTGTAAGGCCTGAGCCGACGTAGTACCTGACAGAGCAGACTCACCAGCACTTGGGGAAGTAGACGCACTAGCACCTGGGGCAGCAGCCTCACCAGCACCTAGAGCAGCAGCCTCAATGCCCGGGTCAGGCGGAACATACAGGTAAAAGTCACCCTCAACACTAACAGTCATAGCATACATGGCAGCAAGAATAGCATCATAGTCAAGATCAAAGATGGCAACCCCCGCCCTAGACAGATCTCCCCAGCGAGGGATCTCTGACGCCTCAGGGAACTGGTGACGCCACGCGTCCGTCAGGCGGCCGAAGCAGCGATGGGTGGAGTGCGGGCCCCAGCACTGCTCACCAGCGCGGTCGCCGGTACGGAGAACATAAGTGCAGGGACCAGTACCCCCACCGCGCTGACGCGCAGCGTACCACTCACGAAGCTGCTGAGGGGACAGGGTCTCACGACTGCGCTGCTGCTGCTGGCACGGACCACCACCGGACCCACTCCTCTGCGTAGAGTCGCGAGCAGCTCCACCGCCGCCTCCGCCACCTCCGCCGCCTCCGCCACATCCCCCACTTCCACTCCCTGCGCCACCACCGCCGCCTCCTCCGCCTCCACTGCTGCCACCGCCGCCGCCACCCCCGCCACCACTCCCACCACCACCCCCACCCCCTCCACTGCCTCCACCACCACCTCCACCGCCCCCGCCAGCCCCTCCAGCGCCCTTGCCCCCCTTGCCCTTGCCGGTGCGGCGCCTCCCGCTAGGGGCAGACGCAGTGCCGACCCTGTAGAAACCAACGAGGTCGGCAGCAGTAGTAGAAGCAACAGAGGGCAAGAGGGGGGAGGGGGAACACCCCTCAAAGACGGGGGTGCGAGGGTCACCACGAGAGGCTCCTACGGCTACTATGCTCTTCTCTGCTGCTAGGAGGCACTCCCCGAGGAGGTCAACGTTGAGAGTGGTGGGGCAAACTGAGTGGAAGTGGTCCCGGACTAAGCGAAGAGAGTTAGGGAGCTGGGTGACTATGTAGTAGAGGGTGATGTACATGGGGGGGGGGTTCTTGGCACAGAACTCAGCACGGAGTGCAGCGCGGTAGCGAGTATCACTAGTGCGGAGGTGCGTCATGAGGTCAGCGACTGTGGGAAAGGCAGCAAGGTCAGGGAAGAGGTACGGTAGCATGAGGCGGCTCAGTGCAGCAGTGGCAGGGGAAGAGTAGCGTGCAACTACAGCGTCGTACAAGGTCTGAGCACTCTTGTACTGGCTAAAGTGTGCACGCTCAGTGGTCGGTAAGTGGCGACGCACAGCAAGACGGGCAGTAGCATCGCGTGTGGCCCACTGTGAGCGAGCAGTGCTGTCAGCAGTTACAGGCGGGGCAGGGGAGGCACCAGAGGTTAGGTCGAACAGAGAGAGGCCGTCTGTCCTATCGCACTGGAGGAACAGCTGGAGGTCATTGACCCAGACCTCAAAGTCAACAACACGACCCTCAGTGTCAAAGGTAAGAACACTGGGGGTAGCCATGACTGCAGAGGTCTAGCAAGGAGTGAGCTCACCAGTACGTGTAAGTAGGGCCGGGGCGCGCCGGTAGGACTGGTAGTGGCTCGACGGCAGGGCGGCTTGGCGGCTCAGCGGCTCGGCTGATGGGCGGCTCGGGTGTCGGGCGGCTCGGCGGCTCGGCTGCTGGGCGGCTCGGCGGTCGGGCGGCTCGGCGGTTTGGCTGCTAGGCGGCTCAGCTGTCGAGCGGCTCGGGGGCTAGGCGGATCGGCTGCTGGGCGGCTCGGCGGCTCTGCTGTTGGGCGGCTCGGTGGCTCTACTGCTGGGCTGCTCAGTAGAGGCGGCGTTGGGGCCGCTAGGGGCAGCGACGGGGCCGCTTAGGGAGGGGAGCGGCGACGGGGCCGTGTAGTGGCGGCGACGGGGCCGCGTAGGAAGGGGGGGCGGCGACGGGGCCGCTAGGGGCGGCGAAAGGGCCGCGTAGAGGCGGCGTCGGGGCCGCTTAGGGGCGGCGACGGGGCCGCTTAGGAGAGGCAGCGGGGCCGCTTAAGAGCGGCGACGGGGCCGCGTAGGGTGGGAGGCGGCGACGGGGCCGCTGGGGGCGGCGACGGGCCCGCTAGGGGCGGCGACGGGGCCGCGTAGGGGCGCCGACGGGGCCACGTAGGGTGAGGGGCGGCGACGGGGCCGATAGGGGCGGCGACGGGGCCGCTAGGGGCGGCGACGGGGCCGCGTAGGGGTGGCGACGGGGCCGCGTAGGGGCGACGACTGGGCCGCGTAGGGTAAGAGGCGGCAACGGGGCCGCTAGGGGCGGCGTCAGGGCCGCTAGGGGCGGCGACGGGGCCACGTAGGGGCGGCGACGGGGCCGCGTAGGGGCGGCGACGGGGCCGCGTAGGGTGAGAGGCGGCGACGGGGCCGCTAGGGGCGGCAACGGGGCCGCGTGGAGGGTGGCAACGAGGCCGCTAGGGGCCACTAGGGGCCTGGAAAGGGCGGCGAAAAAGGCGCGCCTCGGGCAGGAGCGACTGGCGCTCCGGTCAGAGAGGAAAATTTCAGTGGTGGGCCCAAGGAAGCGTTCCCACTAGGGAACCTGCTCTATACCATGTGAAGAATGAGGAATGAATGAACTAGCAAGTAGGAAAACTTAGAAGTGTTGTACCCCATATTGTCTACCCCACTACAGCCTACACAGACTATAGCATATGAGTTTGACAAGTCCTATACTTCAAACTGGAAAATCAGTGCAAATATAAAGAAGATACTGAAAACGAGAATCACAGCTGTCAGAACATTATAGCTTACTTATTTGTGTAGGCTATAGTGGGGTATCCCATAGGGGGTACAACCCAATTAGGGTTTCATATTTGTACTCACTTCGTTCATAGTTGATTCATTCTCGTTCAGTTTTTCACATGGTATAGAGCAAGTTCCCCTGTGGGAACTGTGCTTAGGGCCCACCACTCGAAATCTTTTTTTTCTGCCCGAAGCGCACTCATCCCGAGTCGCGCCTCGGGCCACTCCTTCCCCGAGCCGCCCTAGCGGCCGGCCTTACCCTCGTGGCCCCGCCTCCAGTGAACGCGGCCCCGCCGCCTCTTCTCTCGCGGCCCCGCCGCCCAAGCGCTCGCGGCCCCCGCCGTCCCTGATCTCGCGGCCCCGCCGCCCGAGCGCTCCCGGCCCCGCCGCCCCTGATACGCGGCCCCGCCGCCCAAGCACTCGCGGTCCCCGCCGTCTCTGATCTCGCGGCCCCGCCGCCCCTGATACGCGGCCCCGCCGCCCCAGCGCCCGCGGCCCCGCCGTCCCTGATCTCACGGCCCCGCCGCCCCAGCGCTCACGGCCCCGCCGCCCCTGATCTCGCGGCCCCGCCGCTCCAGCGCTCCCGGCCCCGCCGCCCCTGTTACGCGGCCCCGCCGCCCCAGCGCTCCTGGCCCCGCCGCCCCTGATACGCGGCCCCGCCGCCCCAGCGCCCACGGCCTCGCCGTCCCTGATCTCACGGCCCCGCCGCCCCAGCACTCACGGCCCCGCCGCCCCTGATCTCGCGGCCCCGCTGCCCCAGCGCTCCCGGCCCCGCCGCCCCTGTTACGCGGCCCCGCCGCCCTTGGTCTCGCGGCCCCGGCGCCCCAGCACTAACGGCCCCGCCGCCCCTTGCTCTCGCGCCGCCCGACTGCAGCAGCCGAGCTGCCCGGAGCAGCCGAGCCGCCCAGGAGCCGCCGAGCCGCCCAGCAGCAGCCGAGCCGCCCACCTGCAGCAGCCGAGCTGCCCGGAGCAGCCGAGCCGCCCAGGAGCCGCCGAGCCGCCCAGCAGCAGCCGAGCCGCCCAGCAGCAGCCGAGCCGCCCAGAGCCGCCGAGCCGCCCAGCAGCAGCCGCGCCGCCAGCAGCCGCCGAGCCGCCCAGCAGCAGCCGAGCCGCCCAGCAGCAGCCGAGCCACCCGGGAGCCGAGCCGCCCAGCAGCCTAGCGGCCGTTTCGCCAGGCGACCTTCCTCCCGAGCCGCCCGACCTGCCCTGCCCGGTGAGCCTTGCACTGCTGTCACTGCGTACCCTTCCCCTACTGCTTGCACTGCTCCACTGTCGTCGTCATGGCTACACCCAGTGTCCTCGCTTTTGACGCTGAGGGTCGAGCCATTGACTTTGAGGTCTGGCTCGACGACCTGCAGCTGTTTTTACAGTGCGACACGGCCGATGGTCTGTCTCTCTTTGACCTCACCTCTGGCGCCGTCCCTGCCCCTGCTGCTGATGCTGACGCCACTGTTCGCTCTCAGTGGGCCACGCGCGATGCTGCTGCACGTCTTGCTGTGCGTCGCCACCTGCCTACCGCTGAGCGCGCGCACTTTAGCCAGTACAAGAGTGCTCAGGCCTTGTACGACGCTGTAGTTGCGCGCTACTCCTCCCCAGCCACTACTGCACTGAGCCGCCTCATGCTCCCCTTCCTCTTCCCTGACCTTGCCGCCTTTCCCACTGACGCTGATCTCATCATGCACCTCCGCACTAGTGACACTCACTACCGCGCTGCGCTTCCTGCTGACTTCTGCGCCAAGAACCCCCCCCCCATGTACATCACTCTCTACTTCTTAGTCACTCGCCTCCCTGACTCCCTTCGTGTAGTCCGGGACCACTTCCTCGCGGTCTGTCCCACCACCCTCACAGTCGACAGCCTCGAGAAGGCCCTCCTTGCAGCAGAGAAGAGCATAGTTGCTGTAGGAGCCTCTCGAGGTGACCCCCGCGCCCCCATCTTTGAGGGGTGTTCTCCTTCCCCTCTCCTGCCCTCTGTCGCCTCTGCCGCTGCGGCCGACCTCGTTGGTCTTGAGTCGGTCGATGCGGCGTCTGCCCCTAGCGGGAGACGCCGCTCTGGCAAGGGCAAGGGGGGCAAGGGAGCGGGTGGGGCCAGTGGGGGCGGTGGCGGTGGAGGTGGAGGCGGCGGAGGGAGTGGGGGTGGCGGTGGAGGTGGTAGCGGGGGTGGGGGTGCTAGTGGCAGCAGTGGAGGCGGGAGTGGCAGCGGCGGTGGCGGTGGTAGCGGAGGTGGCGGAGGTGGAGGTGGTCGCGGGGGCGGTGGAGGCGGAGGCGGGGGTGGCGGAGGTGGAGGTGGTCGGAGTGGAGCTTCGCAGCAGAGCGGCACTGGTGGCGGTCAGCGCCAGCAGCAGCAGCGTTCTCGCGATGTCCCCACCCCTCAGCAGCTCCGTGAGTGGTACACGCAGCGTCAACGCGGTGGGGGTTTTGGTCCCTGCACCTACGTTCTCCGCACTGGCGACCGCACTAGAGAGCAGTGTGGGGGTGCCCACTCCGCCCAGCGCTGCTTTGGCCGCCTGACGGACGCTTGGCGTCAGCAGTTCCCGGAGGCCGCGGAGATCCCCCGCTGGGGAGAGCTGTCTAGGGCTGGTGTAGCTATCTTTGATCTTGATTTTGATGCTATCGTTGCTGCCATGTATGCTGTGACCATTAGTGAGGAGGGTGACTGTTACCGGTGTTTCCCGCCCGACCCGGGCATTGGTACTGCTGCTCCAGGTGCCGGTGAGGCTTCTGCTCTAGGTGCCAGTGCGTCTGTGCTCTCAGGTGCTCGTGAGACTGCTCTCTCAGGTACTAGTGCGTCTGCGCTCTCAGGTACTGCGTCGGCTTCGGCCTCCCACACCTTCACTCTTGACTCTGGAGCGTCTCGCTCTTTCTTTCGGGACCGCACCACACTTACGCCGCTTATTCGACCGGTTGCGGTTTCCCTGGCTGACCCCTCTGGGGGTCCTGTCCTGGCTCGCTTCTCCACGGTCCTCCCGTGTCCGGCGGCTCCCTCTGGCACCCTGTCTGGTCTCTACCTCCCCTCGTTCTCTACGAACTTGGTGAGTGGTGCTGACCTACAGGATGTGGGAGTCCACCAGTTCACCCCTGCTAGTCAGCGAGTGACGCACTGCACAGAGGCTAGCACGGGTCGTCACCTGGCTACGTTTACACGTCAGCCAGGGTCGAGCCTGTACACACTGACCACTGCTTCTCCTCTAGGTGCTGAGTCTGGTAGAGTCCCTTCGTCTGGTCAGGTGTTTGCTGCTGCGTCCAGGTCTGGTCCTGAGTCTGCCCCCTGTTCGTGTCGCCGTCTGTCTCACGAGACCCTCCTCTGGCACCACCGTCTTGGCCACCCCTCTCTGCTTCGGCTCAGAGGCATGGCCTCCCGTCTTCTTGTGTCTGGTCTCCCCCGGTCTCTACCTCCCCTTCCTCGGGGCCCTGGCCCTGCCTGTGTCCCCTGTGTCGAGGGGCGCCAGCGTGCTGCCCCTCACTCCTCCCAGTTTCCTCCGACAGAGGCTCCGTTGCAGACGCTTCACATGGACGTGTGGGGCCCTGCCCGCGTCCGTGGACTCAGTCATGAGCACTACTTCCTGCTGGTAGTTGACGACTACTCGCGTTACACCACAGTCTTCTCCTTGCGCAGCAAGGGTGATGTCACTGAGGTGCTGATCAACTGGATCCGCGCAGCTCGTCTCCAGCTCAGGAGGAGCTTTGGCTCGGACTTTCCTGTGTTGCGTCTGCACTCGGACAGAGGCGGAGAGTTCTTCTCTGGCCTTCTGCGTGCCTACTATCGTGCGCGAGGCATCCGCCAGACCTTCACGCTTCCGGACTCCCCGCAGCAAAATGGGATTGCAGAGCGCCGCATTGGCATGGTCATGGACGTCGCTCGTACGTCCATGATGCATGCGGCTGCCCCCCATTTTCTGTGGCCGTTTGCGGTCAGGTACGCGGTGCATCAGATCAACCTCCACCCCAGGGTCTCCAGGCCGGAGACCTCCCCAGCACTACTGTGGACGGGGAAGGTTGGCGATGCGTCGGCGTTCCGGGTCTGGGGATCTCGGGCGTTTGTCCGCGACTTGTCTGCGGACAAGCTGTCCCCTCGCGCTGCTCCCTGCGTCTTCTTGGGGTTCCCCCCCGACGCCCCTGGGTGGCAGTTCTACCACCCCACCTCTCGACGTGTTCTGTCCTCCCAGGACGTCACGTTCGACGAGTCGGTACCCTACTACCGCCTCTTCCCCTACCGCACTCCGTCCCTCCCTCCGCCCCCGCTCTTCTTGGTACCAGGTCCCCCCCCTGTAGACCCCCTCCCCCCTCAGGGTCCTGCCCCTTCAGGTGTGTCCTAGGTAGACGCGGTCGAGCCTGTCGAGGTCACTAATGACTCTGGTGCTGCTGCGGGAGCTGAGCCTAGGGGTGCTGAGACTGGAGGTGCTACACCTGCGGGTGCTGAGCCTGGGGGTGCGGAGTCTGGAGGTGCTGAGCCTGGGGGTGCTGAGCCTGGGGGTGCTGAGCCTGGGGGTACTGAGTCTGGGGGTGCTGAGCCTGGGGGTGCTATGCCCGGGGGTACTGAGCCTGGGGGTGCTGAGCCTGGGGGTACTGAGCCTGGGGGTGCTGAGCCTGGGGGTGCTGAGACTGGGGGTGCTCCGCCTGGAGGTGCTTCGTCTCGCCGAGAGCCACTCTCCCCTCAGGAGCTACGTGAGTGGTTTGCCAGGCGCTGGAGGCGTGCTGCTGGTGCTGGAGGTTCTTCGGCTACAGAGGGTACTGCTGCCGAGCGTCCCGGCGGTGCTCGTACTGTGGGTGCTGGAGCTGCTGGGTCTGAAGGTTCTCCTAGAGCTAGTGCTGCTGAGGGTGTTGACGCTGAGACTGCCGCTGGAGGTCCAACTGGTGGTGCTCCTGGTGGTGCTGCTGGAGGTTCTGGAGCTACTGGAGGTGCTGCTGGAGCGGGTACTCCTGCTGGGGGTACTGGTGCTGTCCCTGCTGTTTCTGGCGTCGCCGCGCGGCCCCGGCTGTACTTCATTCCGCTCCTGCAGCAGGTTCTTGGTCTTACACCTTCTCCTGGTCCTCCTCCTCCTCCCTTAGAGGGTCCACAGCCTGTCT
Source organism: Closterium sp. NIES-65 (assembly GCA_948144175.1). Taxonomy (NCBI): domain Eukaryota; kingdom Viridiplantae; phylum Streptophyta; class Zygnematophyceae; order Desmidiales; family Closteriaceae; genus Closterium; species Closterium sp. NIES-65. The sequence goes on from CANXME010000222.1 coordinate 133,144, forward strand.
CGTCACAGTCACAGCTACAGCCTGCCTCACCTTTGCCTGCTCCTTCTCCCTACACTGGTCCGACTGGAGGTCTTACTAAGCGTCGTGAGCCTGCGTCCCGTCCTGCGTCGCCTGTTCGTACTGCGCGCACTAGTGGTCGTGGTTCGCGTCAGCGTCCTCCTCCTGTCCCTGGCACGCACCAGATGTCTCTGCGTTGGTCTACTGCTCCTCTGCGTGCCCCTTTGCCTTCTCCTCCTGCTTCCTCTCTTCCTGCTCTTGCCGACCCGGAGTCGGACTCTCTTCGTGCTGCCAGTCCTACTGTCACGCGTCTTCTTGCTACTGCTGTCACTGACCCTTCCTTCGAGTCTTCTGCTGCGTCTGCCCTTGTCACTGAGCTCGTCGACTTTGCTGCGCGCTGTCGTCTAGACTACGCTGCTAGTCTTGTCGCTGAGTCTGAGTCTGCCTGTCCTCCGTCCGTCGAGGGTGAGTGTGCCCTTGGCACGGACGTCCTTGAGGACAGGCAGGAGGAGTTCCAGTGTCTGGCCGCCGCTTCACCTCATCTCGCGTCTGTACTGCTAGCCCCTGAGGGAGACCCGGATGCACTAGACATCCCTACTCCGCGCTCTTACGCGGAGGCGATAGAGGGTCCCTACTCCTCTCAGTGGCAGGCAGCTATGGATGCAGAGATGGCTTCCTGGAAGTCCACAGGCACCTACGTCGACGCTGTTCCCCCTCCTGGGGCGAACATCGTCAGTAGCATGTGGATTTTCAGGGTGAAGCGGCCGCCGGGTTCTCCGTTTGTCTTCAAGGCGCGTTACGTGGCTCGTGGCTTCAGTCAGCGGCAGGGGGTTGACTACTTTCAGACCTTCTCCCCCACCCCGAAGATGACCACTCTTCGGGTACTGCTGCACGTTGCTGCTCACCGTGACTACGAGCTGCACTCTCTCGACTTCAGCACAGCTTTCTTGCAGGGCAGCCTGCACGAGGAGATCTGGCTGCGTCGCCCACCTGGCTTCACTGGGTCTTTCCCTCCTGGTACCCAGTGGAGTCTCCGGCGTCTAGTCTACGGTCTCCGCCAGGCGCCACGTGAGTGGCACGACACACTGAGGACTACGCTGGCAGCACTTGGGTTTGCTCCTTCTACTACCGACCCGTCGCTGTTTCTGCGCACCGACACCTCTCTGCCGCCGTTGTACATCCTCGTGTACATCGACGACTTGGTCTTTGCCACACCGGACACTGCTGGACTCGCTTACGTGAAGTCCGAGCTGCAGAAGAGATACACGTGCACTGACCTGGGTGAACTGCGCGGCTACCTTGGCTGGCAGATCACCCGGGACAGAGCACGCCGCACCATTACCCTGACTCAATCACACATGGTGCAGCAGGTCCTTCAGCGCTTCGACTTCACGTACTCCTCGCCTCAGGCCACTCCTCTGCCTACTCGCCACTCGCTCTCAGCTCTGCCTTCGGATGAGTCCGTAGAGTCGAGTGGCCCGTAGGCAGAGCTTGTTGGCTGCCTCATGTACCTGATGACCTGCACACGACCTGACCTTGCCTACCCTCTGAGCATTTCCGCACGCTATGTTGCTCCTGGGAGACACCGACCAGAGCACATGGCTGCAGCGAAGAGGGTGTTGCGCTACTTGTGCAGTACGTCGGGCATGGGGCTAGTGCTTGGAGGGCGCAGTCCAGTGGTCCTCACTGGGCACGCGGACGCTTCTTGGGCTGACGACCAGGCTACGCAGCGGTCGTCACAGGGTTACACCTTCGGCCTTGGTTCCGGCTCTGTCTCGTGGCGGGCTACTCGCTCGTCTTCTGTTCTCGGCTCCAGTTGTGAGGCTGAGATCTACGCTGGGGCTATGGCTGCTCAGGAGCTTCGCTGGCTCACCTACCTGCTGACCGACCTTGGAGAGCCGCCTCGTTCTCCTCCGGTCCTGTACGTAGACAACAAGGCCATGCTGGCCTTGTGTCGAGAGCAGCGACTGGAGCACAGGACAAAGCACATTGCTCTCCGCTAATTTCTTGCTCGTGAGGCGCAGCAGCGTGGACAGTTGCGACTTGCGTACGTGGCCTCTGAGGCCAACACTGCTGATGTCTTCACCAAGGCACTTGCGCCTTGTGATCATCAGCGTTGCTGCACGCAGCTGGGTCTTGTGCCTGTCTTGCCTCACTTGCTCACTTCTTGACCTTGCTTGTACCTTGACCTATATATACTCTTGCTCTTGCTTGCTTGACTCTTGTATATCTCTATATATGATCTTGCATGCGAACTGGCCTTGTGGCCCTTGACCTTGCGCTCGGAATGTGTGGTGACTTTGTGATCCACCCTGAGCTTTGCTTTGCTTTGCTTGACTAGTCTTGTGACCCCTTGTTCTCCCCCACTTTGCCTATGGGGGTGTGTCAGAACATTATAGCTTACTTATTTGTGTAGGCTATAGTGGGGTATCCCATAGGGGGTACAACCCAATTAGGGTTTCATATTTGTACTCACTTCGTTCATAGTTGATTCATTCTCGTTCAGTTTTTCACAACAGCTACAAAATCAGCCTAATCAGCGTGTTTTACGTTGATATCTGAGGGCCTGCTTAGTGCAATTCTCGCTACTTCGATTCATTGCATCCGTAAAACTTGGTATCAGAGCCTCTTTCTTTCGGACCGCGCATCTCCGCACCCCAGAAAGTCAACTTTTGATTTTTCACTCGAAGGGACTCACGCACCTTAGCACCTAGGAGCCGCTGTCCTTGTGCTCTCTCGTAAACGCGTGCAGCCACGACTGCGCCTAGACTAAGACGAGCCGACGCCCTTCGGAATGGCTGAACGCATTGACGTTACTAGCCTTACGCAGGCGCGCCTGGACGAGCTGCTACGACAACTGCACGAAAGCTCCGAGGAAATCGCGGCATTAACGGCGGAACGTACCTCCTTGCAAAATGACCTCGCACGAGCATAATCCCAAGCACCTGGCACTCCGATTCAGCCCGCACCACAGGCATCACAACACGGAAGTGTGGGGCAGCCCGCGAGCGCCGCAAGTGATGGCGTCGTCCGCCATGACGAATTCGACGACCATGGCACGACACACCCCGACGCGACGAATGCGGTCGGGAATCAGCCTCGAGTCACCATTTCGGTGCCGGCCGGCGAATCAACCCTACCGTCGCCGATGCCGCTGAAGTCGCAGCGTCCGCCATGTTTCGATCCAAGTCAGCGGGGTGGTCCTACCATTCAGGCATGGCTCTTCACGTTGAACGTTTTTTTTTACGCCAACTACGTCTCGGAGGATACGGCGAAAATCCGCTACGCCGTGTTGTTGCTGCGAATACCCGCCATGGACTGGTGGCATGTCATCGTTACGAAGCCGGTGGACTACGCGACTCTACCGACACGGGAAGGACAAACTGGACCCTGGGCGCCGTCGTATTTCGTGGAGGTGCCCCAGTATCGCACGTGGGACGCATGGTGCGCAGGTTTGCGCGCTCGTTTCGAGCCAATTGCGGCTTCGATCGCGGCGTGATAGAAGCTCCGCACTTGGCGCCAACTCGGTTCCGTCCAAGACTACACGAGCGGATTTCTGGCACTATGCGAGCAGGTGGGATACATGCATGAGAGCGAGCGCATCGACCGCTACATCGGCGGCCTGAAGCAGGACATCGCTCAGGAAATCCAGCTTCGCGGCGTCACCGATTTTCAAGAAATCCTCGCCATGGCAGAGAAACTCGACTTCTTCCGCCGACCGAGACCGGGGTCCTACGGAAGCAGCAATTGGGGACATCGGCCTCGTGGGACGAACGAGGGCGCTACGATACGTGCCGTCACTGCAAATGCCGCTGCCGCACCGTTCAAAGAGCGCTGCTTTGCGTGCAATCGGCTGGGACACCGCAAGAGCGAATGCCCGGAAAATGCTAAGTGAAAGGGGGAAGCCGAGCAGCGGAAACAGACCAAGCAGCAGGGAAACGCTGGGAGTCAGTAACAGATGGGCCCTCTACTGACAGGTCACGCCGCTCGCCCGACCCAACCGACCCTCACCAATTGCTTGTGCCGGTTCACGCAATCGACCACACCCGGCCGAATAAGGAGGGTACTACGGTAGACAACACTATACTGCTTAGTGGGAGAATCGGGACGGACTTAGTTAAAATCTTCGTGGACGGAGGGGCCAGCCACAACCTCATCAACACTGCCACAGCACAAAAACTGCGACTGCCACTGGACAGATGCTTACCTGAGATCGACGCAAGGCTGGTCGACGGCACGCCGCTGGCGATACGGGAACGGGTGGACCGAGTTCGGATTCGATGCGGGGGTAACTTCACGTTTAGCCAGGAAATGCTCGCAACGACCCTCGACGGAACCGATATTTTACTCGGGCGTGATTGGTTGCGACAACACAATCCGCGAATCGACTGGACGACGGGTGACTTCGCTGTGCGAGTGAACGGTAACAACATCGCCTTACCTCGCTGGGGCTCGCCTGAGTCTTCGTCGGTGCGTCTCAACGTGATCACGATGAAACGCGCCGTAGCGATAGGGGCTGACGTGTGCGCGGTTGACATTCGGGAAGCCGAGGCAGCAGACACAGGAGGGGATTTACAGAAACTGCTAGCCGACGTACCGAGTGATCTGGCAGCACTATTGAAGCAGTACAGTGACATCTTCCCGGACGACCTGCCGACGGGACTGCCACCTTAGCGACCGCACGACCACAGGATAGAACTAGAACCGGGGGCACAGCCGATAGTACAGCGACAGTTTCGACTGACCCATCCCGAACTGGACGAACTGAGGAAGCAGCTGGATTGCCTGCTCGAGAAGGACTTCATTCACCCTAGTTCGTCACCCTTCGCAGCACTGATACTGTTCACACCGAAAAAGGATGGGGGTTTTTGCATGTGCATAGACTATAGAGCACTGAATAGGGTTACCATCAAATCCCGTTACCCCATCCCGCGAGCCGACGAACCGATTGACCAACTACTCACAGCCCGGGGTTTCTCGAAAATCGACCTTCGAGGAGGCTATCACTAGATTCGCATCAACCCACCCGACTGCCCTAAGACAGCCTTCCGAATACGCTATGGATCCTTCCAATACACCGTCATGCCCTTCGGACTGACCAACGCTCCCGCCATTTTTCAAATGACCATGAATGAAGCCTTCTGCCCGCTTTTAGATAAATGCGTCATCGTATACCGGGACGACAAGCTGATTTACAGCCCTGACAGAGCACAACACTTACAGGACATCGAAGCAGTTTTTAAGATACTGAGTGAGAACCGCCTACTGACAAAAGCGTCTCAGTGTGAGTTTTTAAAGGACCGACAGGAGTTTTTGGGACACATTATTTCAGCTGCAGGAGTGGAAATAGACCTGAAAAAAATCGCGACGATTCAAGCATGGCACGCGCCAACCAACTTGACCGAGTTGCAGAGTTTTTTGGGGTTCGTCAACTACGTGCGCCGGTTCGTCCCCGACATGGCGAAGCTGACTGCCCCGTTGACCGACCTGCTGAGAAAGGGGGTTGAGTACACGTGGGGGGAGAAACAGGAGGCTGCCTTCTCGGCCCTCAAAACTATTTTGTGCTCACCCCCCGTACTCCACATCGCAGATCCGCACCGTCCGTTTGAACTCGTCACCGACACTAGCGACATTGCTGTGGGAGCAGTACTATTGCAGGACTTTGGGAACGACCTTCAGCCAATCGCGTATGAGTCCCGCAAGCTTCACCCGCCCGAACGCAACTATCCGATACACGACCGCGAAATGCTGGCGATCGTGCACGCGTTCAAAGTGTGGCGATGTTACCTCACGGGAGCCGACGTTACAGTACGGACAGACCACCAATCCCTACAGTACCTCCGCGCCCAACCGAATCTTAACCCACGACAGATCCGCTGGTTGGACTATCTGGAGTCCAACTTCCACTGCACGGTCACGTACAAAAAAGGCGCATCCAACATCGCCGACGCACTCACACGCCCCACCGCCCAACTCCATGCCATTCTACTCGCCCAAACCAACCCACTTCTAACAGGCCTATTCACCCACGGATACAGTACCGACCCATTTTTCACGACCGGAAATTCACAGCAACTGGCAGAGGCCAAATGGGTCTATTGCGTAAAAACAGGCACCAACCGCATCTGGGTACCCGCGTACTCACTACTGAGGGAATTGTTACTGCAGGAGGCACACGACGAGATTACCTTAGGACATTTCGGGGTAGAAGAAACGCGACAGCAACTGCAGCGGGATTACTTCTGGCCGGAGCTGTTGACCGACGTACAGAACCACGTGGGCTCGAGTCCTACGTGTCAGGTGATGAAGAGCTCGCGAAAAAGAAAGGCGGGTCAGTTGCAGCCGATCCCACCGCCTGAGCGCGCCTGGCAGCAGGTTACCATGGATTTCGTCACGGGGTTACCTTCGAACCCCGGGGGTAACGACGCAGTTATGGTCGTCGTTGAGAGGTTGACGAAGATGGCACACTTCGCTGCGTGCAAGAAATCGATCTCAGCCGAAGAAACCGCTCGCCTGTTCATCGCAGCCGTCGTTCGACTGCACGGGATACCAGCCGCGATAATCAGCGACCGCGACACGAAGTTCACCAGCAACTTCTGGAAGAACCTCTGGGAGCAGTTCGGGACAAGGCTACAGTTCAGCTCGTCGTACCACCCCTGTGAAAAATCTAGCAAGGCTAAGGAGCCATAGCTAGTAGTTCGAGTGAATTGAGTATCGAGAGTGTTGAAAAGTCGAGAGTGAAGAAGGGTTTCAATAAAGAGCAAAGGTACAAAGATATAGGCAAGAATTAGGGTAATGAGGTGCACCACCAAACGGGAAACATAACTACACTAACACTACAGACAATTATATAAATATGAATAACATATCTCGACACACCCCCATAATTGTTTGCAGGTGTGAGTGTAGTAACGCCCCCTAAAGAGGGTACACCATGCAGAGTGCAGCTGAAGTAGCAGCAGTAGGCAGGAGCAGTGACAACCAGTGCAAAAAACAGAGAACAGAAGGGAGAGAGGAGAGAGAGAGGGAGAGAGAGGAGAGGAGGTGGTAGGCTCTGGTTGGTCACCCCCTACATCCCCTCACCCTCCCCCTCCCCCTCCCCCCCACACTGCTGCAGGAGCAGCAGAAGGGGGGCGAACGGAGGAGGATGGGAAGGGGAGACCACACATCACCCATCACCCCCACACCCGCCACCCCCAATCCCTCCCCGGGCTCCCCCACACCCTCACACCCTCCCCCCTAGCGGCAGCTGCAGCAGAGGGAGCAAAAGGAGGAGGAGAGGGGAGGGGGGGGGGGGGGGGGGCGACGCACGGCCTCCCCGGGCGCCAAAGCAGGCGGCAGAGGGGGCGACGCCTGCCCCCCCCTTCCACGCGGCCCCCTCAGGTCGCCTCGACAGGTGACGGGAAAAGGGGGGGGGGGCGGTGCACGTGCCCCCGGTGTGCTGCAGCTGGCGACGAGGCATGGCCGGGGCGGGGTCGGGGCATCAAGTGGGTGGGGCCATAGGTAGGCGACGGGGCCGCAGGTGAGGGCGGCGGGGCCGCAATCGAGGGCGGCGACGGGCCGCAAGTGAGGGTGGCGACGGGGCCGAAGCTGAGGGCGGCGTCGGGGCCGCAGGTGAGGGCGGCAATGAGCCACAGGTGAGGGCGGCGACGAGCCGCAGGTGAGGGCGGCGACGGGGCCGCAGATGAGGGCGGCGACGGGCCGCAGGTGAGGGCGACGACGGGGCCGCAGCGGAGGGCGGCGGGGCCGCAGCGAAGGGCGACGGGGCCGCAGTGAAGGGCGGCGGGGCCGCAGCGAAGGGCGGCGGGGCCGACGCGAAGGGCGACGGGGCCGCAGTGAAGGGCGGCGGGAGGGCCGCGAAGGGGCCGCGAGGGGCCAGAAAGGGCGGCAACGGGGCCGCTAAGAAAAAAGGATAAGGGGCACGCCACGGGGCGTGCCGAACACAGAGTAGCAGCGGAAGCTTTAGGGTGGGCCCACGGGTCAGGATCTTGGTCACTCTGATATCATGTGAAAAATCTAGCAAGGCTAAGGAGCCATAGCTAGTAGTTCGAGTGAATTGAGTATCGAGAGTGTTGAAAAGTCGAGAGTGAAGAAGGGTTTCAATAAAGAGCAAAGGTACAAAGATATAGGCAAGAACTAGGGTAATGAGGTGCACCACCAAACGGGAAACATAACTACACTAACACTACAGACAATTATATAAATATGAATAACATATTTCGACAACCCCGAGACCGACGGTCAAACGGAGCAGACGAATCAGACGATGGAGCATTTGATTCGTGCCACGTGCGACGACCCGACCACTTGGGAATAGCAGCTGCCCCTGATCGAGTTTGCGTATAACAACGCCACGTCAGCGACGACGCAGCAGTCCCCTTTCTACCTGAACTACGGGCAAAACCCTACAGTGCCCATGACGCCGAGTCCAGATAACCCAACGCCACGCGCACAACAATTCGCCGAAATTTTGCAAGCTGCCCGCACCAGAGCCGCAGAAGCAATTAAAAAAGCCAATGTCATCGCTAAGCGCAACGCTGACCGCCACCGCCGCCAAGTCACGTACCAGTCAGGAGACTACGTATTGCTCGACACATAGAACCTAAGACTGTCCGTCGTACCGAAATTGCGACCCCGCTACTGTGGACCATTCCAAATCAGCCACATGATTACCCTAGTGACAGCTCACCTACTGTTGCCAACGGACTGGTACGTCAGCCCTTCGTTCCACGTCAGCCTGCTTCGCCCATACATCCCAACCACAAGCCAACTGCCTCGTCACCACCCGCCATCCATGACTCACCCTGCATCGGAGCCGACCATCGAGCCCGAAAAAATCATGAGCCATCGGATTCGACACCCCACGGGAATCAAGAGGATTGAATTCCTCGTTCGCTGGAAGGACCGCATGCCAACTGAAGATAGCTGGGTGCCCCTGGCCAACATCGAAAACCACCCTGCCCTGCAAGTGTACGTGAGGAGCCGGGGCTTCAGCGATATGCACGCACTCGCGTAGCGGAGGGGGTTTCTTGAGGGGGGGGGGGGGGGGGGGGGGGGGGGGGGGTAGTGTAAGGAATTTTCTCGATATTCCTTAGCGCGCCCTGCAACATCGCGTACAGCAGCAGCCGTTGTTCGCTCGTTACTGCTAACAGGGCTTCGCCGACTTCGCGCGCACTGTTTCACCAAACCTCGCACTGCTGGCCTGGCCGTATCGGCCTACGCTTCGGGACTAGCCCGAACCTCGCTTCCAGCATAGCACTATCTAGCTTGCACGCACCGCGTTACCGTTTGCATGTTTCGCGTATAAATGTTCGCTCATGCCTTCGCTCACATTTTGTACTCGTTTGACACCTTAGTGCAATTCTCGCTATTTAGATTCATTGCACCCGTAAGAGAAACACTCTTATTGCGGATTCGAGCTGCTACTTGTGACTGGTGTTTGAGAGCGCAACCAGGCCCGCGCTGACCCAAGGAGATTCACGACGGCATAGCTGACGGCACGTGCGACGACATATGCGACGGTACAGTTGATGACATATGCGACGGCACATGCGACGACATATGCGACGACATGGGCCACTCATCGCGAATTAGTAGCAGCGTTGGAAAGCGAATTCACTGAAGTTTCGCGCTGGGTGAGAGAACCGCATGCAGGTGAATCACACAGCAACGCAAGGCAGGATGGCCGACAGCAAGTGAGAGCGACGAGGGGTGTCGGCTCGAGCGATTGGGAGTTAGATTCGTGAGTGAGCTGCGAGAATCGTTAGAGAGGAACGCGAGGGGATGGCGACGAGGGAGGACAGGGCGGACGGAGGGGTTTCGGCGAGTAGCGGAAGGGCGGAGGAGGATGGCGGGGCGGCGACAGGGGCGGAGGGCGAGGCGAGGGGAAGGCGTGGCGGGCTGTACCTGCCGCGGAAGGGAACCGCAGCATACGCGCTGCTGATATGCCTCCTCAGGTGCTCCTCAGATACTGTTTCAGGTGCCTCCAGTGCCTTCTCAGATGCCGTTTCAGATTTGCCTGCCTTCTCAGCCCTCAGGCTCTCAGGTGTCTCCTCAGGTGCCGCCTCAGGTGTTCATCTTGCCTCATTGCCGGCAGCCCGCAGCTGCCTCAACATTATCCACTCAGGCGCCACTGCTCCTGTTCGCATGTCTCCTTGTAGAGGAAAGCTCTTACGCCAATACTGGCACAAACCTTATGGTTTTTGCCAAGAGAAGCAAGGCAAGTGGGCACTTGTACCCGAAACCGACACAGGTGGGTAGGTAGAAAATACCTAGGGGCGCGAGACAACTCTCTCTAAGGAACTCGGCAAGATGGCCCCGTAACTTGGGGCGAAGGGGCGCCCCCAGCGTTCCGCATTAGGGAGAAGCATCAGTGCAAAGCAAACAGGTGTGGACGAAGCGGAAGTGAGAATGTCTGCTTGAGTAACGCAAACATTGGTGAGAATCCAATGCCCCGAAAACCCAAGGGTTCCTTTCCCCTCCCTTCTCCACTGCTGTCCCTCTTTGGAATGGGCAGGGCGCAGCAGCAGGAGGGGCAGGGCAGCATGAGCAAGGAGCAGCTGGTGGCAGCAGTGGAGGGGAGTGGTCTGACAGACACCAACATGCGGTGAGCGGAGGGGGGTGTGTGGCGAGAGCAGTGGGGATGTTTGTTTGGTGACATAAGGGCGGGGCGATGCTGTGAGAGAGGGGGAGGCATGGGCAAGGAGCAGGTGGGGGCAGCAGTGGAAGTGAGCGGGCTTACAAACACCACCAACATGCGGCGAGAGAAGGGCGAGGGAGGGGTGGGGTGCAAGCGCGGTGGGAGGGTGGGAATTGGGCTTGCGGTGAGAGCAGGGGGCATGCAGGGCGGGAAATGCAGAGTGCGTATATGTGGTGAGAGCGGGCTGCATGCAGGGCGGGAAATGCAGAGAGAAAGAGGATACGTGGTGAGAGGGGGGCATGCAGGGGAGTCATGCGGTCGTGTGAGAGAGAGCCGCACGGGCATGGGATGAGTTATAAGGCAAGGGACACATGAGCTTGCACGATTTTGCCGTTGCTCGGCCCTTGAGAAGGTGGACGGTGGAAGGGCAACGAGGGCCGAGCCTGCTGTCACGGCTGTAAGGAGAACGGTGCCGCAAGCTATGGCTTATGGCGTTCGTTAAGGAAGTACTTGCCACGTGGCATGAGGTATCTGCCATGTGGCATGTAGTATTTGCCGCATGGCACGTAATTTCTGCCACGTGGCATGTGTGTGGTATGAAGAACCTGCATATTGGCTTTTTTGTAGTATCAGTGGAACTAATTACGTGATGGCAGAGAGTCAACGACATAGCGAGTCAAGACATACTTAAGGTATTAGTTGCTAGCGTTCGGGCGACATTACAGGTTATCATGGTCTCGCACGAGTCATGACGTGGCTCATCATGGTATCACGGCGAAAGGTAGCTTCTGTCTCCCTCTCCTCACCTCTCTCTTCTCTATCGCCCCTCCTTCCTCGCCTCTCCCTCTCGCCCATCTCTCTTGCCCCTCTCGCTCACCCGTCTCGCTCACCCCTCTCGTTCACCCCTCTCTCTCGCCCTCTCTCTCACCTCTCCTCCTTCGCCCCTCCTCTCTCCCCGTGTGCCCCAAAGCCCAACTATTCCGCGGCGGGGTGTGCCGTGCCAGTCCTTCGCCCACGTGAGGCACAACTACTACTGCGGCTGGAGCGCTCTCACCACACTCAGGCAGCATGCGCTCGTGGACTGGCGGAAAGGCCGCCCCTCCCTGTGAGTGTGTTGGGTGCTGCCCGCGCTGCCCTGTAAGAGCGTTGCATTGGACACGCGCATCCCTATGTGTCCGCTAGTGCGTCACTCAACTTGTACTGCGGCTGGAGTGCACTCCCCATGCTCAGGCAGCATGCGCTGGTGGACTGGCAGCATGCGCTGGTGGACTGGCAGCATGCGCTGGTTGACTGGCAGCATGCGCTTGTGGACTGGCAGCATGCGCTGGTGGACTGGCAGCATGCGCTGGTTGACTGGCAGCATGCGCTGGTGGACTGGCAGTATGCGCTGGTGGACTGGCAGCATGCGCTGGTGGACTGGCAGCATGCGCTGGTTGACTGGCAGCATGCGCTGGTTGACTGGCAGCATGCGCTGGTTGACTGGCAGCATGCGCTGGTGGACTGGCAGCATGCGCTGGTTGACTGGCAGCATGCGCTGGTTGACTGGCAGCATGCGCTGGTTGACTGGCAGCATGCGCTGGTTGACTGGCAGCATGCGCTGGTTGACTGGCAGCATGCGCTGGTGGACTGGCAGCATGCGCTGGTTGACTGGCAGTATGCGCTGGTTGACTGGCAGCATGCGCTGGTTGACTGGCAGCATGCGCTGGTTGACTGGCAGCATGCGCTGGTTGACTGGCAGCGCCGCCGGTGTGTGCGCTGCTGTGAGAGTGCTGCTGCCGCCGCCCTGCTCTGTAAGAGCGCTGCTTTGGTCATGTGCTTCATCACTTCCTGCCCTCATGCCACCCCATGCTGCCCCCATGCTGCCCCCATGCTGCCCCCATGCTGTCCCCATGCTGCCCACATGCCGCCCGATGCAGCCCTAGGGGCCCCCATGCTTCCCCGTGCTGCTCTGCTGGTTTTTGCGCCTGAATCCCCGCCCACTACCCTCCTAAAACCCCCATTACCCACCTTCCCCTCACTACACATCCCTTCCCCTCACCTCTCTCTGCGCCCCCTGTGCTGCTTATCTCTCAGCTACTCCCTCACACCGGCCGGGGTGGCAGCAGCTCAGATGTGCATGGAGCGAGCAGGGCTGCAGACAGGTGCGTGGGGGAGAGGGGAGAGTGGGAGAGGGGTGAGTGGGAGAGGGGTGAGTGGGAGAGGGGTGAGTGGGAGAGGGGTGAGTGGGAGAGGGGCGAGTAGGAGAGGAGTGAGTGGGAGAGGGGTGAGTAGGCAGAGAGATGAGTGGGGCGAAGGGTGAGAGGGGCAGGAGAGAGGGCAGCAGAGACATGCATGCCCCATGATGCATACCCAATGATGCATGCCCCAAACCCCATGCCCATACCCCATTGCCATTCCCCATCCTATACACCATGCCCATACCCCATGCGCATACCCCATGCCCATACCCCATGCCCATATCCCATGCCCATACCCCATGCCCATACGGTACCCCGTGCCCATACGTTACCCCATGCCCCATGCTTGATGCGTTGCATTCACTCGCCCTCGAAATCCCTTGTTTTACCTCTACTCTCTCCACCTCACCCCCATGCCACGCCACACATGCCACTCAATCCCGCTATCCACACCATCAACCACTGCCTTCCTCCCTGCCTGCCTCTACCTCCTGGCCTTCCTTCCGTGCCCAACTGCCATCTCTCTCACCCCCAGACTCTCTCGTGCAGCCCTCAGATGCTCCACCATCCTCTACCGCTCTGCCACCCTCCACCACCGCTCTGCCATCCGCCCCTCCACCAGCAGCTATGCCTCCATTGAATCCACCCGCTCACCAGGTGAACCTCGGTCACTTTCCCCCGTTTCCTCCTCAATATGCATTCAATTCCTCCCTCCCCTCCCTCCTCCTGCATCCCCTTCCTCATGGCCCATGCCTGCTTTCTCCCACTCCCTACTCCACCCTTGTGGCTCTGCGTGCCCCTCCCTTCCTCATTCCTGCCTCCTTCCATTTCTTTGCACAATCACTTCACTTATGGTAGCCAACTACCACCAAAGTTGCTCTCACATCTGTACAAGCAACCAAACTGCCTCTGGTACAAACAAGGTGATTCCTTGGGAAATTGATCGCAAGAGAGAATTAGAAGTTCTTCGAGGATTTGGTCTTAGCCAATGGAACTTGTGGAACCCGGAATCGAAAATGCCGAGCTTTTGCTTGAGAACCATCACATTTTGTCAGACAAATTTGACCTGTCCCAAACCACTTCCCACAGAATCCGTGGCTTGAAACGCATTTCGATGCAATCTACTTGCATTGATACGAGTCAATACAAATTGTACAGGTAACGAGTCAAGTCGGACGCCCCCAAGTTGGCTGGCTGTCGCTGCAGGTTAATCAACAAGTCATCTCTTTGAAGTGCCTCAGGAACTTGAGGTGGGGGACGGCGTCGAGTCGCCGACTCGCCAAGTTAGTAAAGTCGAGTTCGCTCGGCTTACAGTCGAGCCGTGTCGGAACAAAAGGTGTCGGAACTCGACTCGTTGCCCATGCCCCCCACTCTCTTCTCCATTTCTTTCAACCCCTTGACTCATGTGTACGTGCATTGCACACAGACAGCAGAGGAGCAAGAAGATAGACCCAACACCAGGAGGCAGGAGGCAGGAGTCACAAGGGGTGGGAGAGGGGGGAGGGGTCGAAAGCGGCAAGCAAGCAGTGCTGCCGATGGTGGCGCGACTGTAGCAGCCAGAGCCGCAGTAGCAGCAGCAGAAGCAATAGTGAGTGCGGCAGCTGCAAGGAAGAGAAGAGCACAAGCACCAGTAGCAGCAGCAGCGGTAGGAGAAGCACCAGCACTACTTAGTAGCAGAGTTGGAGGAGGAGCAGCAGCAGCAGGAGAGGGAGAGGCAGCGCTGGGAAGTGAAGCCTCGGCATTCCTGGCATCGCTGCATGCATTCAGTGGTGCGTGCATTCAGTGGTGCGTGCATTCAGTGGTGCGTGCATTCAGTGGTGCGTGCATTGACTGGTGCGTGCATGCAAGTGAATGGCGTTTATATGCATATTCTTCTCTCCCAGCTCTCTCTCCCTGATTTCCCTTCCTCCTTGCTTCTCCGTCTTGCCATTCCTTCCCTTCTCTCACATTGTTTTCATCTTCACCCTTGCATGCAACACTCCCCTGCGTCTCAACAACTCTCAGGCCGACCAGAAGACTGCCACAATTCCTCTGCAGCACCACACCTTTTTCCTTCACAGTTCGCCCTCCTCCCACCTCTGCCCACCTACCGCCCATCGCTATCCACGTTCCCCCCATCATCGACACCCACCTGCCTCTCACTCGCGGAGACAACTGACATCCGCCTGCCCCCCCTGTCAGCGGGGCAGCGCTTCTGCCATGCGTACCGGGTGGTGCTGCTGATTGACAGCCGGGAGAAGGGGTGAGGAGGGGTGGGAAGCGGTGCGGAAGTGTGCGAGGGGTGGGGGTTGGGTGTGAGGTGTGAGGGCAGGACGGGGATAGACAGCAGTTCTGTGGCACGTGCTGAGTGGTGCGTCTGGTATTCAATTCGGAGAAGGGGTGAGGAGGGGTGAGGAGGGGTGAGGAGGGGTGAGGACGGGGTGAGAGTGGCGAGAATCGATGGAGTAGATCAATGCAGCCGTATTTGACGTCTCTCATTCCTCCTTTCTCCCTCCTTCGGTCCTTCATCATTGTTAGCTAGTTTTCCCTTTCCTCACCTCCTTGTCAACTTCACCCTGCTCTTCCACTCCCATCCTCTTACGTTTCTCCTTACTCCCGCTCTGCATGCTCATCTGGCGAACCGGGCAGTCCAGCTCACTGCATTTCTCTCTCCCCGCACCTTCCATCTGCCCCACAGGGCAGCACAGCTCACGGAGTTCCTCACTAGAGTGGAAAAGCTTCCGGCACAGGTACCTTGCCTCGCTGCCTTGCCTTCCTTCTGTGCCTCGCCGCTCTGCTCTGCTAGTGGGCTTTGCCGCTTTGCTAGTGTAGATTCATAACAGGCCGAGTAAATTCTTTACTCCCTTCATATCTGCTGCGCTCCTGCCCGCATAACCGAGTGACAACACCCACTTGATTCAATGCTTCCGGGGGATTCTTAAAGGGGTGCTCCCCAGCATTTGACTCCTCACCCCTTCCCACCTCACCCCTTCCCACCTCACCCCTTTCCACCTCACCCCTTCCCACCTCACCCCTTCCCACCTCACCCCATCCCACCTCACCCCATCCCACCTCACCCCTTCCCACCTCACCCCTTCCCACCTCACCCCTTCCCACCTCACCCCTTCCCACCTCACCCCTTCCCACCTCACCCCTTCCTACCCTCACGCCCTTCCTACCCTCACGCCCTTTCTACCCTCACGCCCTTCCTACCCTCACGCCCTTCCTACCCTCACGCCCTCCCTACCCTCAAACCCTACTCTCTCGCCCTAACCATTCCTGCCCTCCTCGCGCACACTCTGGCCCTCCTCAGTCTAATTCATAACCCCCCCAACCCCACTCCCACCTGCTGTCATCACCACCAGGTCGCATCTCTGCCTGTGTGCGACGCCTTCTGGGTGGCTCACCTCAGCCCCTCACCCCCACCCTCATTCACTGCACCTCCCTCCCGCCCTTTTCTGAGAGCTCTCAGAAGCGCCATCCCTTTCATTCGTGGCGCCTGCCTGCGGCCATCACCATCGGGTCGCAGCACTGCCTGTGGGAGATGCCTTTTAGGTGGCTCAGCCCTTCACCCCTCCGACCACACCCCCTTCCCCATCCACGCCTTTCCAGACTTCTCATAAGCCCCCTCCTCACCTTCCCCGCTCCCGAGTGCTACCATCAGGTGGCAGCACTGCCTGTGGGCGATGCCCTTTGGGTGGCTCAACCTCTCACACTTCCCACCTCATCCGCCGCACCCCCCTCCACCTCCTCCTCCTCTCCACCCTCGTCCGTCCCGCCATCCTCCTCCTCTGCTGATCCCCCATCAGCCCTCCCTGCCTCTTCCGCTCTGCCTGCTCTGCCCGGCACTCTGTTCTGCTTGGAGTGGGTAGCGGAGCGCAAGAGAGTGGATGACTTGTGGCAGTCAATCAAGTCAAAGCGATTCAAGGACCAGAAACTGAGGATCAAGGTGGGTCTAGCTGGTGTTGGATAATTCTCAATAGCCAGCCACTACACTCTATTGCTTCCCCTGCTCTGCCCGCCCCTCTGGTCTGCTTAAAGTGGGTGGCGAAGCGCAAGGGGTGGGTGGATGACTGTGGGGGTCAATCAATTCAAAGCGATCCAAGGACCAGAAGCAGAGGATCAAGGTGGGTTGACTTGAAAGCAATAAGAAGCTGAGAAAGAAGGTTAGTGGAAGCCACAGTCAGTGAGTGTGTAGTGGGAGTGAGACAGAGTGACAGAGTGAGGGTGGAAGAGATGGAGTGATTGAGAGAGGGAGAGGTAGGGAGCAAGTGGTAAATGGGACGAACAGGCGTCCCATCCTTCCTCACCTCGCTCTCACAGTCCTTCCCTTCCCCTTCCCTTTCCTCCTCTCTGCATTGCAGCCTTCTCATGCTCATAAGTACACGTTTCCTCTTCTTCCTCTTGCACCTCTTTGGCCCTTCTCTCTTTCCCCATCTCAGCACTGTGGTCTTCGCCGCCCAATCTACGTGGTGGAGGGCAATCTGGACGCCAGCAACGGAGCGGAGAGCCTGCGCACGGCGTACGTTGTCTCTTTCTCCATCTCGTTTCATCACCCTTTGTGTGTCATGTCACCTTTGGTATCCCCGGACCCCGACCAACGTTTCTTGTTTCCTTCTGAGAATTTTGTAAGCTACGGGGTCTCCTAGTCCAGCATCTCTACAAATTTCTCACCACATCATGGTGACTTAGTCTATACAAAAGCTATGTAGTCTTTTTAGATTTCGCAAAAGCTTCGCCCACTCCAGCATCTCAACAAGTTTCCATCTTTTACCACACCCCCCCCATCTCATCAAATGCCTTGCCCACACTCCCTGTCTTACTTTCCTCTACATTTCCCTTCCACTCCTCCTTTTACTCATACCACCAGGTCCGTTCAAACACTGACTCCATAATGGCGTTGACGTGCATCACACCACGTACATCGCGACCCACTCTCTCGTATCTCTGGCGTCATGTCTTATCACCTTTCCGCACCACCCCACACTACCAGATCCGTCCAAACACAAGTGCACGGCGGCTTCGATGTGCATCACACCACGTGGATCGATACCCGTTCTCTCCTATCTTGAAATCACTTTTGAGAATTCTCATGTGGATCGTTACCTGTTCTCTCCTGTCTTTGTGCCTCATACCCCCTGCCCCTTCACTTCATGCATACATGACACCAGGTCCGTCCAAACATTAGTGCACGACGGCTTTGACGTGCATCACACCACGTGCATCGCTCACACGCGCCGCCACTACGCTCATCTCACTCGGGCCATCACTGACATCTGCAACCGCCTCTCCACCGCACCCCACCACACATCCTCGAGTCAGATGCCCCACTCTCCCGCACTCCATGCCCCGTCCTCCTCTCCCACTCCTCGCGACTGCTGCGTCACCTTTGATCAATTTCTGGATGACTGCCGATCCTCACAGGCTCTCTCAGTGGGCGATGTCTTTGGTCACATGCTGCTGCAGGTGGGCTTTAAGTTGAGTCGACACATCTTGCAGCTTGATGACTGTTGAGTTAGCTCAAAAGTCATCTCACACGCTCTTTTAATTGGGGATGTATTTGGTCATAGACTGCTACAGGTGGGCTTTGGATCGGATCAACAGAGCATTGCTGCAGGTGATTTTTGAGACGTCTCAAAAATCATGTTGCTGCAGGTGCGTTGAGGCCACATGCCTCTGCAGGTGCGTTGAGGCCGCATGCCTCTGCAGGTGCTCTTGAGTCAACTCAACCAATAAGAATTTACACATGCTGCTGCAGGTGAGTTGCTGCCACATCCTGCTGCGGGTGAGTTGCTGCCACATCCTGCTGCGGGTGAGTTGCTGCCACATCCTGCTGCGGGTGAGTTGCTGCCACATCCTGCTGCAGCTGTGATTGCAAAGTCACTCGCGAAAACTCTCCCGCTCGATCGCAATACAGTGTCTTCTTCACATGTGTGTGCCTTCCACAGTGCTGATCCACTTTTGAGACACCTCAAAAACTGGTCCATCTAGCCAAACCCCTCCTCTCGCCCCCTCAGGTGTGCTGGCCTCACAGTGTACACGAGGCCACAACATTCCTGCACCACCACACTCCATTCCCGTCTCTCCGCTCCCACCCCGTCCCTCTTGTCACGTGTCATCTTCCCCCTCATCCCGTCAGGTCCGTGGCCTCTCAGTGGACATGGCTAGCCATCCTCCGCAGCTTCTCTTCATTCCTGTCTTTCCAATTACACTCCGTCCCCTTATCGTTTGCTGTCCTCCACTGCGTTCCCTCAGGTGCGGGGCCTCACAGTGGGTATGCCTCGGCCATCCTCCGCCACCGTACTCATCCCCATCTCTCCACTCCAACCCCGTCCCTTTTCCACGTGCTACCTTCCTCTGCATCCCATCAGGTGAGAGGCCTAACAGTGGACATGGCTACGGCCATCCTCCGCCGCTACCCCTCCCTGCCGGTCCTCCACGCTGCCTACACCTTCCTCGTGCGTCCGCCGTTCCCCTCTTTTGCCTGCATTGCAATTCCCTACTTGACTTAGCATACCCAGCTACACTAACATCAACCCCAAGATAGCTTTTGTACGGTTGCTTATATTCTCCTTGTTCCTATTAACAGTCACATATCTCCAATCTCCTTTCCACCCAACGGAAGAATTGAGGTGTCTGTATCATGAGGCACCCGCCTCATGTCATCCTGTACTCACCATCTTACCCACTCACCCCTCGCCTACCGCCTTCTAACTCTCTGCACCTCTCCTGCCCCCGCCTGCCCTTGCCTGCATCTCTCTCTTCTCCGCTCTCTGTTTCTCACCCTCTCGCCCTCTCCCTAATCTCTCTTCCTCACCTGCATGGGCAGGAGGGAAACCGGGAGGCACAGGAGCGACTGCTGTGTGGTGTGAATGTGAAGGGAAAGGCTGTCGGTGCTGCAATCAGTAAACGGGTTCATGAACTCTTATGTACACCCATCTAGTTACTGTTGGGAACAAACAATCTTAAGCGCCTCTGTCGTGTCGAAACACCAAGACACAAGCGAAGCAGCGCATATCGAGGCACCAGCGAGTCAACCCTCAGAGGTTGATATAACCGCTGGAGGTTACGCGAAAGTCAAAGGTCAGCGACCTTTGACCTGACAAATGCAGCGCGACAGCAAGGACACACAACTGACTCGACATTGAGCAGTTGCCCGAGTCGCACTGTTTCGAACCGCAACAGTAAAGTAGTTATAGTGTCTCTTCATATTCTCTGTATTCATATATATATACTTGTACCTCTTTGCTTTAATCAACTTTGCCCTCACATACTAGCGCAAGGTGGTTCAAGTACCTTACTTAAACACGCTTCCACTACTACATCACTTTACTCAGACTTTAACTCTACCAAAGATCCTAAAGGGCACTCAGCCCAACAGTTACAAGCACTTGGATTCATGCAATACCATGACTTGTACTATGGGATGTGTAACTTAGTTATGTAGTAATTTCTAAGTAGAACTTCTAGCTTCCCCTAACATCAGCCGCCCTAGCTCAGTTGGTAGAGCGCAAGGCTCTTAACCTTGTGGTCGTGGGTTCGAGCCCCACGGGCGGCGAGTCACCTGGGTCTAACGGCCGTTGCCAAATTTGTAGATAATTCTATATATCTGACTCTGAGGTCGGTACTTGGCCAAACCCGAACTTCCAACTTTTGGCCAAAACCTGATCGCAATTTGGTGCCTGCAGAACAGGCCAATTAGGGGATTCGGAGGTGGGCCTCACGTTGGGCCTCACTTTCGGCAAGAAACGGAGCACTGTGAAAGGGGTACTCCAGTTCGCATGTGAAGTAAAGGATACGGGGTTTAGAAAGTTCAGGCTTGCGACATTACATGTTATCATAGTCTTGCATGGGTCATCACGTGGGTCATCATGGTATCACGGCGAAAGGTAGCTTCAACGCTACCACGTTGCTATCGCCCCCATTTGCATCTCTTGTCTTTTCCTACCTGTCTCTCACATCTCTTGGCTCACCCACCTCTTCTGCCTCTGTCTCCCTCTCCTCAGCTCTCTCTCTTCTCTATCGCCCCTCCTCTCTTGCCTCTCCCTCTCGCCCATCTCCCTTGCCCCTCTCGCTCACCCCTCTCTCTCGCCCTCTCTCTCACCTCTCCTCCTCGCCCCTCCTCCCTCCCCATGTGCCCCAAAGCCCAACTATTCCGCGGCGGAGGCTGCCGTGCCAGTCCTTCGCCCACGTGGGGCACAACTACTACTGCGGCTGGAACGCTCTCACCACGCTCAGGCAACATGCGCTCGTGGACTGGCGGAAAGGCCGCCCCTCCCTGTGAGTGTGTTGGGTGCTGCCCGCCCTGCCCTGTAAGAGCGTTGCATTGGTCACGTGCATCCCTATGTGTCCGCTAGTGGGTCACTCAACTTCTAATACGGCTGGAGTGCTTTAACCATGCTCAGGCAGCATGCGCTGGTGGACTAGCAGTGCCGCCGGTGTGTGCGCTGCTGTGAGAGTGCTGCTGCCCCCACCCTGCTCTTTAAGAGCGCTGCTTTGGTCATGTGCTTCATCTCTTCCTGCCCTCTTGCCCCGATGCAGCCGTAGGCCCCCCCCATGCTTTCCCGTGCTGCCCTGCTGGTTCCTGCGCCTGATTCCCCGCCTACTGCCCTCCTAAAACCCCACTGCCCTCCTAAAACACCCACTACCCACCTTTCCCGCACTACACATCCCTTCCCTTCACCCCTCTCTGCGCCTCCTGCCTCTGCGCTCCCTGTGCTGCTTATCTCTCAGCTACTCCCTCACACCGGCAGGGATGGCAGCAGCACAGATGTGCATGGAACGAGCAGGGCTGCAGGCAGGTGAGTGGGGCGAGTGATGTGTGGGGAGAGGGGTGTGTGGGGCGAAGGGCGAGTGGAGAGAGGGCAGCAGAGACACGCCTCTCCATGGCTTTGCCCCATGATGCATGCCCCGTACCGCATGCCTCATACCGCATACCCATTTCCATACCCCATGCCCATGCCCATGCCCATTCCCAATGTTCATGCCCATGCCCATGCCCATTCCCTATGTTCATGCCCATGCCCATGCCCATGCTCTTGCCCATATGGTACCTCATGCCTATACGGTACCCCGTGTCCATACGGCACCCCGTGTCCATACGGCACCCCATGCCCCGTGCTTGATGCGTTGCATAGGGTGCAAGCAACCCATGATCGGCACTAGTCTGCTTGCTAATGCCTATCGTGATCACCACGATCACCCAATTCCAACTTGCGCAGCTCTCAGTTTCCGTAGACCTGAAGTGAAAACTGAATACTTGGTATGGTTTCTGAATACTTGGTATGGTTTCTGATTTCTTGGTTCACCGTTCACTCAATCACAAAAACGTACAAAATAGCCGACGTATTTGAACAGCAAAGTGTTGAACAACCAAGTGTTGAAAATTGATTCTACCACCAACACAATTTATGCGTCCCAGAATATGGTATGTTGTTCGCGTGATGCGATGTTTGCTTTCCACATCGAATTGCACGCGGTACCGAATTCGGTGGTCAACACCGAAACGGAAATTCGGTGACCGACACCGAAACCCTTTTCTTGCATCTGCACCGAATGCGGTTCGGTACGCAGTTGAGCATTTAGGTTCGCGAAAACTGCATATTCGACATTTTTTGAACCCCACTCTTCTACCATTCCGTTTTTCCCACTTTCCTCACACATTCCTTCCACAGTTCTTTAGCTTTCAACCCCACCTTTCTAGCCGTCCCACTTTAGGTCATCGTTTCCCTTCATTACATCGACGGTTTCCCACCACTTCTAGCATTGCGTTACCGATTTTAATCCAAGCGCGTAGGCCGGTAGTCACTAGGGCAGTGGCGAACCACCCTAACACCATCAACTCGTGAGGTCCAGCCCCCTCACTCGCCCTCAAATCCCCTCGTTTTACCTCTTATTTCTCCACCTCACCACCTTACCATGCCACACATGCCACTCAATCCCACGACCCACCAGCAACCAGTCCCTTCCTCCCTGCCTGCCTCTCCCACCCTTCCTTCCTTCCTTCCCTGCCTAACTACCACCTCTCTCGCCAATAGACTCTCTTGTGCCTCCGTCAGATGCTCCACCATTCTCTGTAACAGTGCAGCAGCCGAGTGCTGCTAATTGCAATGCAGGTGGGCGGAAGTCAAGCGCCACCTCACCTATGGTCCACATTGGTCAAGCGCCTCAACCTGCAGTTGGGCGATAAAGTTCTGACAAGCAGCCCAAGTCAAACCCACCCACGAAAATTACGAAACGCAGAACACCAAACTTCTGACCACTCGCCGACTTCGCCAACAACACCGATGAAATTACAGCCTCGTAACCAAGCCCGCCGTCCAATCCTGTACCGCAATAATTCTCTGAATTTCACGGCAAGTTCAGTTCAAAGGGTTGGGTTACCATTGAGAAATTCAGAGTGTCGCGAGTTGGGAGTGCGATGTATGAATGTGCTCTATAAAATTGTACTGTCAAATTTGTGAAGTCATAGTGCAAATTCTAGATAACCCTAGAGAGCACTCCATACTCGCTTCTCAAGCCTACTAAGGCTGCTACCTCCATGCCAGCAACGTTTCACTGGTAATTAGAGTCTGGTTAGTCACTTTGCACGCTCCCGCCATATTCTAGACCCTATGGCTCGGCCGTCTGATATGACTCCGGAACTCTGGAACGAGTTTGTCGCCAATATGGGCCGATAAATTGAGCGCGAGGTGCGTGACCGAATCCTCGGCGAACTCTAGGAACCTGGACTCCTGGGCACACAGGTGCCGGCGCCAGCACCTGCTGTGGTCTGTACACGTCTGAAAGCACCGGAACCTGAGCCGTTTGTCCCTGGAAAACGAGACCTACCTGTGCGAAGGTGGCTCTTCCAAACGGAGGAGTATATTTCCCTATGCCACGTGAACCAAGCCGAATGGGCGCATCACGCCGGCATGATGCTGCGAGGAGCTGCTGCTACTTGGTGGCAGAGCTGCCACGCTACAATTTCAACATGGGAAGAATTTTCAGCATCACTCACCATGAACTTCAAACCTGTCAATGCGATTGAACGCGCTCATGACAACCTCGATGCACTACGCCAACACCACTCCGTAGCCGAATACGTCAACCGCTTCCGGGGATTGGTGCTGGAGATTCCCGATATCCCTGCCTCCGAGCAGATGGATAAGTTCAAGCGTGGACTGAAACCAAAGATACGTACCGAGGTGGAGCTTCGCGGATGCACGTCAATAGATGACATGATCCGTGTGGCAGAACGCTTCGATACGATCAACTTCGCTGCGTTCCAACGCTTCAATGGCATGAGAATGGGCCACATGAATCACGCTCTAGCTGCTCGTGCAAATGGTCCTACACCCATGGAGCTGGAAATGATGGAAAGGCAGCCGCGAAATACCTCAAACGTCATGTGCTACCAATGCGGGAAGATTGGGCACATCAAGCGTAACTACCCAAATCGTCGCAGCCCAAACGAAGGACGGGGAAACGGACAGCGCCAGTAGCAGTGGGGCAGACCTCTGGCGCGTCGCATGCCCCGCTTCTCCCGACACCATTGTTCATCGGCACGTCTGAACTCTATACCACATCAAACACTCCTTTCCCCGCCATCTTTCTATGGGCAAAAAATAAAGGATTGCTACGTTGACTTTCTGCTTTGATACCGACACTTCGGCAAATTTCCTCTCTCCCTCAATTGCTGCTGAACTTTCTCTTCCCGATGTTGGATGCACGTCATTCTGAGTGCATGTCATCCTAACGTCCTGCCAAGTGTTCGTGCTATTCATGCGTGCATTGTTTGCATGAGCATATGTCATTGTGCATGGC
This sequence comes from Closterium sp. NIES-65, assembly GCA_948144175.1. NCBI lineage: Eukaryota > Viridiplantae > Streptophyta > Zygnematophyceae > Desmidiales > Closteriaceae > Closterium > Closterium sp. NIES-65. Next base: position 157,741 of record CANXME010000222.1, read on the forward strand.
TGTTGGATATTACCATCTCTGTGTTTTTCTTTAAGTTTAAAGGCTTGATCATGCAGGAGAAATCCAGAGCTTTCCAACGATACCAAGATCGTCTTATTCCGACCAAGATCGCCCAAGTTACAAGATTTCCAAGACTTGGATTTCTTATTACCTTTTGGGGTTATATCTAATTTGGGTGATTACTTGGACATGACTATAAGGGGATATTTGGTTGGGTGGTTAGGGAAGGCAACTTTGACTTTTGGATTGGGATGGCTAGAAGTTTCTAGCATGGGTTGCAAATGTTGCAACACCTAGGCAAAATCCAACTAGATTGGATTTTGCATGTGACACCTCAAGGACCTCATGATGAGGGTTGCATCCTTGCTGCTAAAAAGGTTCCTACCATCCTTCCCTAGCTCTTGGAGAACCCCTTCCATCTCATGGTTCTCTTGGAGAGTCCCCAACTCCAACTTCCTATGCCTTAATGCTTGTACTTCCTCCACCATTCTAGTCATGCGGCTGCTGGATGTTTTCACTTAGTTCTCACTCTCTGAACCATCTTAACGACTGATTCAACTTGGAGATGGTATCTAAGTCTAAGACGCAACTTCCTACGGAGCGGATTTGCGTTTAGTGGAGTAGTGAGTTCGTCATAAGCTCTCAAAGTGACGGATCCTGAACAACACCCGAAGATCCCAACAGCACCCCGTAGGAAGTGATCATGGCAGATGGTACTCGGCGGCGCTGCGGACCTACCCTCCTCCCCGCACTGCATGTTTGGAAGTCTAGAGGCGGCGGTGACGTTCGAGCAACTGCACCTCTGCGGCTACGAGGGCGTTCTTGGTCGACCGTGGTTGTACCAGCTTGGCGTAACGCAACTGTCACCGTCGGCAACTACGACCTCCCATCCCGCTCCTACCGCTGCCCATGGTCATCCCCAACCACTTCAGCTTCATCAACACATCCACCCCAACCTGCCCCATCTCCAGCCTCACATATCCCCCCTCTCCCTCCTCCTCGCATTGCCCCCGTGCAGCAGCCAACACCACCCAGCTCCCCCGAAGTTATCAACACACCTCCTCCTTCCCCACCCCACCCAATCCAGCAGCCACGTTGTTGCCTCTTCCGCCCCTTCTCTGAAGTTATCAATCCATCAGCCCCACCCCTCCTTCGCCATCTCCTCCTCCTCATCTCCTAGTTATCTTCACGGCTCCCGAGTCTGAAGCACCAGCTACTTCTCTGCCACCACCTTTACAGGATCTACTCACAGGTTATACGGACGAGTTTCCTGATGATCTACCTGCCGAACTTCCACCCGAGCGTACTATTGACCATATCATCCGCCTCATTCCAGGTTCTACACCGCCCGTGCGCCCAACCTACCGCATGAGTACCACTGATTTTTTGGCGCTATGACGCCAACTCGATGACCTTATTGAGAAGGGTTTCATCCGCCCCAGCACCTCACCATACGCTGCCCCCGTACTCTTCACTCGCAAGAAGGAAGGTGACCTGCGTCTTTGCATCGACTACCGCGCCCTCAACGCCATCACGATCAAGAACAAGTACCCACTGCCCCGTGTCAAGGAGTTGTTCGACATGCTTGGAGAAGCGACGGTTTTCAGCAAGCTCGACCTACGATCCGCTTACCACCAGATTCGCCTCGCCAAAGATGAATCAGCAAGACGACGTTTCGAATCCGCTACGGCCACTTTGAGACATTTTTCGGCCCTTCCTCAACTGCTTTGTCATCGTGTTCCTCGATGGCATCCTTATTTTCAGCAAGTCACTCAAAGAACAGGCTCAGCACCTACGCATCGTCCTCGACACGCTTCGCCAACACCGACTCTACGCCAAGCCCTCCAAGCGTACCTTCGCCCGTTCAAGCATCGGCTTTCTCGGCCATGTCATCAGCTCCAAAAGCATTGCTACGGACCCCGCAAATGTCCAGTGCCTTGCTGATTGGCCAGCATCACGCACGGTAGCGGAGCTGCAAAGTTTCATCGGCCTCGCCAAGTATTACCGAAAATTCATCTTCAACTTCTCTCACATCTGCGCCCCTTTGACCTATCTCTTCCATCAAGGAGCTATTTTTCAGTGGGGACTACCGCAGTAGACCGCTTTCACCGCAATCAAATCAGCACTCACCTCTGCACTGGTCTGACAAAAGTTAGAAGAAGAAAGAGGAATGAACTAGCAGAAATGGGGATACAAACAGCAAACCCTAGAAGGGTTGTACTCGCTATAGAGCGCCCCACTACAGGCTAGAACATAAGAATAATATTTTGACATGGTCCTCACCGTCGTTGACCCATCGCGCCCACACTTCATATTGACCGATGCTTCCGATGTCGCTATTGGTGCTATTCTTTGCCAAGACCACGGCCATGGAATGCAGCCACTTGCATTTGAGTCACGCAAGCTTCAACCCGTAGAGCGCAACTACGCAACACACGATCGGGAGCTCCTTGTCAGTGTCCACGCAATCAAGATATGGCGCTGTTACGTGGAGCTGCAGTCCGTCACCGTCTACACCGACCATCGCCCTCTTTAACACTTGAAAACACAGCCCGTGCTCAGCCGCCGCCAAGCTTGATGGGCTGAGTTCTTGGAGCAGTTTGTCCCATCACATCAAATTATCTACCACCTTGGAAAGCTCAATCCAGCCGACGTCTTGTCCAGACCTCCGCCACCAGCCCCACCATCCACCGACCAGCCCCAACACTCACCAACCAGCCCCACCTCATCACCTCCACCTCAAACTCCGACCCCACCATTGCATGGAACCAGCAGCATCACCTGGGATGATGCCTTCATCACAAAGTTTCAGTACGCCTACAAACGTGACATGTTTTTCGTTAAGCAAGCACCCGACAACCCGGTATACTCATTTGAAGACCCATTTTGGTACAACACCATCACCAAGACCATTTGTGCCCCTGCGGATCGCTCGTTACGTCAGCTGCTACTCTCCGAATACCACGACACCCTTACCGGCAGCCACTTTGGTGCTGAGAAGACCTATGCACGCACCTCCAACGTCTACCATTGGCCACGCATGCATGCTGATGTTCTTGACTTCATACGCATCTGCCGAACCTGCCAACAACTCAAAGTATGCACCACCAACCGCTACGAACTCTTGCAGCCCATCCCTCCACATACCAAAGTGTGGGATGAAGTCACCATGGACTTCATCATGGATCTGCCCTGCACACCTCGCAGCTACAACGCCATCCTAGTCGTCGTCGACCGACTCTCCAAAATGAGCCACTTCACTCCCACCCACACAACCGTCACCGCACCCGAAGCATCCCGCCTTTTCTTCGATCACATAGTCTGCCTACATGGTCTCCCATCCACCATAATTTCAGACCGCGACCCTTGCTTCTTGAGCAACTTTTGGCAGAGCATCTTCAAACTTCACAGAACCCGGCTGAAGTTTTCTACCGCATATCACCCTGAAACGGACAGACAAACTGAACAGATGAACTGCACACTTGAAGACGCCCTCCGTGCCCAAGTTACCGCTCGCCAAACAGATTGGGACCTCCACCTCACCGCCATCGAACTCGTATACTACAGCACACCCCACCTTTCCACCGGTCAGCCACCCTTCTACCTCGCAACCGGACAGCACCCACGCCTCCCAACTACCCCACCCTCCCACCTCTCCCACGCACCAGCAGCCTTTGAGTTCCTCACCTCACTCGAATCAGCCATTGACGCCGCTCGCACCTCCATCCTTAACACACAAGCCAAACAAACCCACTATGCCAACTCTTATCGCAAGGATATCCGTTTCAAGGTTGGCGACCAAGTGCTTCTCTCCACTAACCATCTCCCTCTCCTACACAAAGGTATAACCAGAAAACTCGCCCCTCGCTTCATTGGCCCATTCACCATCACCCGAGCCCTCGCACCAGTCACCTACCGCCTCCAACTACCCAGCTATATGAAGATTCACCCCGTCTTCCATGTCCAGCGCCTCCGCCCTTTCCATGCACCTTTACACGACCGTCCAGCCACACGCCAACTTCCACCGATGTTCGAAGGCGCCCCGGCCTGTTTGAGGTTGCATCTATCACTGCTCACCGCGACACACATGGTCGTAACTTTCTCGTTCGTTGGAAAGATCACCCGGCTAGTGAAGACTCGTGGGAACCTGAGAGCCACCTTGACCGTGCTGCAATTGCTGTGAATCGATACTTGACCAGCCACGGTTTGGCGCCGTGGACGACGCCACCTGGAGGGGAAAGTAATGTAACAGTGCAGCAGCCGAGTGCTGCCAATTGCAATGCAGGTAGGCGGAAGTCAAGCGCCACCTCACCTATGGTCCACATTGGTCAAGCGCCTCAACCTGCAGTTGGGCGACAAAGTTCCAACAAGTAGCCCAAGTCAAACCCACCCACAAAAATTACGAAACGCAGAACACCAAAGTTCCGACCGCTCATCGACTTCGCCAACAACACCGATGAAATTACAGCCCCGTAACCAAGCTCGCCGTCCAATCCGTACCGCAATAATTCTCTGAATTTCATGGCAGGTTCATTTCAAAGGGTTGGGCTACCAGTGAGAAATTTAGAGTGTTGCGACTTGGGAGTGCAACCCGATGTATGAATGTGCTTTAAAAAATTGTACTGTCGAATTTGTGAAGTCATAGTGCAAATTCCAGAGAACCCTAGAGAGCACTCCATACTCGCTTCTCAAGCCTACTAAGGCTGCTACCTCCCTGCCAGCAATGTTTCATCCTCTACCACTCTGCCACCCTCTCCCACTGCTCTGCCATCCGTCCCTCCACCAGCAGACATCCCTTCATTGAACCCACCCGCTCATCAGGTGAACCTCGGTCATTTTCCAGATTTTCCCTTTTTCTTGAAATGCATTAATTTCCTCCCTCCCTCCCCTCCCTCCAGCATCCCCCTTCCTCATGGCTCCTTCCTCACTTGCCTGATTTCTTTCATTCCCTAGCCCGCCTTTGCTGCTCTGCATGCCCCCCTCTTCCTCCTTCCTGCCTTGTTCCATTTGTTGGTGCAATAAATCGAAGTCAACTTCACTCAGCTTGCGCTAGCAAACTAGCACAGAAGTTGCTCTTACATCTGAGAAGCAACATATGAGAAGCAAAATATGAGAAGCAACATTTGAAAAACAACATTTGAGAAGCAACATCTGAAAAGCAACCAAACTGCCTGCCTCTGTTACAAGGTGATTCATGGAGAAATTTATTGCAAGAAAGAATTGGAAGTTCTTCAAGGAATTGGTCTTGGAATACGGAACTCGTGGGATCCGGAATTGAAAATGCCGAGCTTATTCTTGAGAACCATTGCATTTTGTCAAACAAACTTGACCTGTCCCGAACCACTTCACACAAAATCCGTGGCTTGAAACGCATTGTAACGCGACTACTTGCATTGGCACGAGTCAATACAGGCATCGTCTCAAGTCCGATGCCATCTAGTCAGTTGGCTCGGCGATGCAGGTCAATTAACAAGTCAGTGTTCTGAGGTGTCTCAGGAACTTGAGGTGGGGGAAGGCGTTGCCAAGTTGTTGTGTTAATGAAGTCGAGCCGGCTTGGCCAACAGTCGAGCCGTGTTGGAACAAAAAGTGGCAGACCTCGACTCCTTGCTCTTGCCCCCCACTCTCGTCTCCATTCCTCTTAACCCTGTGACTTATATGTTAGTGCATTGCACGCAGGCAGCAGAGGAGCAAGGAGATAGACCCAGTATTAGGAGGCAGGAGGCTGGATTCACAAGGGATGGGAGAGGCGGGAGGGGTCTAAGGCGGCAAGCAAGCAGTGCTGCCGATGGTGGCGCGACTGTAGCAGCCCAAGCCGCAGTGGAAGTGGCAGAAGCTGAAGTGAGTGAGGCAGCAGCAAGAAAAAGAAGAGCACAAGCACCAATAGCAGCAGCAGCAGCGGTAGGAGAATCACATGCACCACTCCGTAGCAGAAGTGGAGGAGGAGGAGCAGCAAGAGAGGGCGAGGCAGTGCTGGGAAGTGAAGCCTCAGCATTTCTGGCATCGCTATGTGCAATGAATGGTACGTGCATGCATCCATGCAGTAAGTGGTGTGGAGTTTGTATGCACTGGCTTCCTCCCTGTTTTCCGTCGCAGAGTTCTCTCCTTCTTTGCCGTTCCCTCCCTGCTCCCACACTGCTTGCCCCTACACCCGTGCACCACCCCTTCCCCGCTTGGCAACAACTCTCAGGCCGACCAGATGTCTGCTGCGATTCCTATAGTGCCACTCCTCTCTCCTTCTTTGTCTACCCATCGCCCATCACTCCCCACCCACCTCCCATCGTCGCCATCCACCTGCCTGTCACTCGAAGAGACGGCTGACATTCGGCTGCCCCCGCTAGCGGAGGGGCAGCGCTTCTATGATACATACCGGGTGGTGCTGCTGGTCGACAGCCGGGAGAAGGGGTGAGGAGGGGTGGCGGCAGGATGGGGATAGACAGCAGTATTGTGGCACGTGCTGAGTGGTGTGTCTGATTTACAACGTGGAGGAGGGCTGAGGAGGGGTGGGAAAGGGGTGAGAGTTGGTGAGAATCGATGGACTAGACCAGAGTACAGCCGTATTTGATTTTCTCTCATTCCTCCTTTTTGCCATCGGTCCTTCATCACTGTAATCTTATCAGCCTTCCCTCTCCTCACCTCCGTGTCATCTTCTCTCCCCTCTTCCACTCCCATCTTCCCTCCTTTCTTCTCTCCTCTCTCCCTCTCTGCATGCTCATCTGGCCCACCGGGCAGTCCAGCTCACAGCATTTTTCTCTCCTGTCACTTTCCATCGGTCCCCTCCAGAGGGCAGCACAGCTCACAGCATTTCTCTCACCCTTTATCTGCTTCACAGGGCAGCACAACTCACAGCATTTCTCTCACCCTTTATCTGCCTCACAGGGCAGCACAGCTCACAGCATTTCTCTCACCCTTTATCTGCCTCACAGGGCAGCACAAATCACAGCATTTCTCTCACCCGTTATCTGCCTCACAGGGCAGCACAACTCACAGCATTTCTCTCACCCTTTATCTTTCTCACAGGGCAGCACAGCTCACAAAATTTCTCTCACCCTTTATCTGCCTCACTGGGCAGCACAGCTCACGGAGTTTCTCACCAGAGTGGAAAAGCTTCCAGCACAGGTACCTTGTCTCGCTGCCTTGCCTCGCTGCCTTGCCTTGCTGCCATGCCTTGCTGCCTTGCCTCGCTGCCTTGCCTCGCTGCCTTGCCTCACTGCCTTGCCTCGTTGCCTTGCCTTGCTGCCTTGCCTCGCTGCCTTGCTGCGCTGCCTTGCGTTGCTGCCTTGCCTTGCTGCCTTGCCTCGCTGCCTTGCCTCGCTGCCTTGCCTCGCTGCCTTGCCTTGCCTCTGTGCCTCGCCACTGCGCTCTGCTAGTAGGCTTTGCCGCTTTGCTAGTGTTGGTTCATAACAGTCCACGTAAATGCTGGACTCCCTTTATATCTGCTGCACTCCTGCCTATATAACCGGGTGACAGCACCCACTTGATGCAATCCTTGGGGGGATGCTTGAAGGGGTGCTCCACATCATTCCACTCTCTAATATACTTTGTGAAACTCCGCCCACGCACTCTGCCCCTAGTAATTCCTGCGCTCCGCCCACGCACTCTACCCCTAGTAATTCCTGCCCTCCGCCCATGCACTCTGCCCCTAGTAATTCCTGCACTTCGCCCATGCACTCTGCCCCTAGTAATTCCTGCGCTCTGCCCACGCACTCTGCCCTTGTAATTCCTGCCCTCCGCCCACGCACTCTGCCCCTAGTAATTCCTGCCTTCCGCCCACGCACTCTGCCCCTAGTAATTCCTCCCTCCTCCGTCCCGCCATCCTCTTCCTCTGCTATTCCCCCATCTGCTCTCCTTGCTGCTTCGTCGTCCTCGGCTTTGCCCGAAGGCCCGCTGTTCTGCTTGGAGAGGGTAGCAAATGCAAGAGATTGGACGACTTGTGGCAGTCAATCAAGTCAAAGCAATTCAAGGACCAGAAATTAAGAATCAAGGTGGGTCGGGTTGGCTCTCAATAATTTTCAATAACCAACCATTTTCTTCTGCTTGCCGCTCCGCCCAGCCCGTTATTCCGCCCGGCTTGGGTGGTTGAGCGCAAGAGACTTAAACAAGGTGGGTCTAGCTAGTGTTGGAGAGTTCTAAAAAAAAAAAGTCTCTTTGTGTGATCACTTTCCATGCTATGAGGCATCTGGCTCAAGAAGCCTTCAAAAAGATGCTCCGTCCTCCCTTCTCTTCCCCCTTGCACTTTGTTTTCCCATTCCATTCCGCTTATCCTCTACAACACTGCGGTCTTCGCCGGCCAATCTACGTGGAGGAGGGCAATCTGGACGCCAGCAATGGCGCTGAGAGCCTGCGCATGACGTACGTTGTCTCTTTCTCCATCTCAATTTTTGTATGTTATGTCACCATTTGTCTCCCTGGTTCACGACGTACGTTATCTCTTTTTCCATTTATCACCAACTCCCCATCTTGTTATGTCACCTTTGGTATCTGCGGTTGTTAACCTTCACCAGCATCACCTACTTGTCTGGAGGCTATTATGTATGGAGGCTGTTATGTCTTGAGGCTGTTATGTCTTAAGGCTGTTATGTCTTGAGGCTGTTATGTCTGGAGGCTGTTATGTCTTGAGGCGTTATGTCTGGAGGCTGTTATGTCTAGAGGCTATTATGTCTGGAGGCTGTTATTATTAGAGCTAATTTCTACTTACCAGTTTCTCACCACATCAATGTCAGAATTAGCAGGTAGGAATAGAAATGAGAAAAGGATGGTTTGCACTAGCAGCAGTTCAGATACACATAGGAAACCCTAATTGGGTTGTACTCGCTATAGAGTACCCCACTGCAGGCTAGACAATTATAACATTCTGACACACCCCCATAGTCAAAGTGGGGTATGATCAGTACAACAAGCAGGCATAAAGTAAGTTCACCAATTACAAGCAAAGCTAGAGGTAATCACAGAGGGCAAGTGAGGAGGAGGAGGGACTGTGAGGGGAGAGAAGATTGGAGACGACGGCTGAAGCTGCAGACACACGGGCAACAGGAGCGCACACACAGTGGCTACCCGGACAGCGCCCCGGACTACTGGAGTAACTGGCTCGGCGGCTACGAGGAGCAGCAAGAGCAACGGACCCACGGGCGACACGCACAGCAGGCTCTCTAGGCTACCGAGAGCACGACGGCTCCGGACTACTGGCGCGGCAGGCGACACGACGGCAGCCTCCACGCAACCTCCCCCGACCGTCCCACGCCCCTCTCACACACCCCCTGCTGAAACCCTAGCTCCACTCCCACGGCACCCAGCTTAAACCCTAAACCCTCGGCTCCCACACACCCACCCCCCTCAGCGGCAGCTGCAGCAGTGGGAGACGGAGGAGGAGGAGGAGCTGCAGGTTACCCACACCGGTCACCCCCATGCCCGCCACCCCCAAACCCTAACGCAGGCAGGAGCGCGGGAAGCAGCAGGGGTGGTTCACGGAGGGAAAGTGTCGCGGTATTATGAAGACCATGGAGGGCAACATTATGCCGAGACAGCAGCTGTGGCATAAGGCGTGTGCATGACAAATCAGTGAGATGAGTTTCATTGGGGGAAGTGTAAGCGGAACAAGGAGCAGCAGACGAACGGGCTGCGGTGTACATATTTTGTACCATAGCGAGGACGAGCCTTGAGCAAGTGAATGTCGGGAGAGGGTTTTGGGGGGGGTTTTGCGTGTTTTCTTTGTATGAATGCTGTTCTGTGCTGTGGCAGGGCGAGCGCTGCTAACGAGGATACAAGCAGCACGGCCGACAGGTGGCGAGGGCTGCAAGTGCACATGCGAGACAACCGGGCAGCTGGCACAGTTTCTGGTGCCAAACCACATGCAGCCCCAAACCGCCAGCGGCTTGTACATACGACTCGAGAAGCCCGAGCCTCGCTCACGCGTGATCTCTGTCTGTCCTTTCCGCTGAAGCACTAGGCTAGGGCAGTCAATCTCATCTTGTACATAGAGCTACTGAGCCCTAGTGCTAGGTGCTTCGTCGCATGTTTCCTGCTTTTTCTCAATGTAATCCTTTTAAACCAACACGGGTAGAATCAAGAATAGCAGGAGCCAGCTAGTCGGCCTAGATGGGTTAGTGAGGTTTTTTGACATACGACGAAGGAAATCTCACCACAAGATAGGACGCAGCGGTGAATGCAGCTACGCTCTGGAAGACGATACGAATTGCCTCCGGATCCGCTGGTGATGGCGACTCCAGGATGGCGAGCAGGAGACGCGGCGGGAGAGACCGTCGGCACGCAAGCAGGAGGATCCGGAGGCGCGCCGACGAGAGAAGCGTACACGGCGCCGCATCGGAGGCACAGCATGAGTGACCTGCCGACCGGGGGGCTTGACGCCTTTCACAGCTCGTCCGCTAGACCCCTCGCAGAAGTGGGTGAGACCGTTGAGCCGCCGCGGAGCGGAGATGCCGCACAAGGCACGAGTGCGGAAGGCAAGCTGCTCCGACAGACCAGGAGATTCTCCCTGTCAGAACATCACAACACCGAGGTCACGCGCCCGCCTGTGCGGTATGCGGCGCTGCCAAAGATCGAGGTGCCGGAACGGTTTGCAGGCACTCCGGGCGTGGGAAGCAGCCTTAAGAACTACATGATGCAGATCCGCAACGCGCAATACCGCTGGATGAAGGATGGGCTGGAGCCCGAAGACTTTTTCGGAGGACTTTCGAACACGGTCACGGGAGAAGCGGAGACGGCGTGCGGCATGGAATTGGAGCGCATGCTCAGCGAATCGGTGCTGGCAGCTGGGGTCACGTGGGAAGTGGTGACGCAATTCTTTGCGACGCTTCGCCGACACTTCCCAGTGCAGACACCTGAGCGGATGAAAGAGTTCGCATCATTTTGGAAGAAGCCTAGAGAGTCCTTGCTGGCAACCTATGGCCGACTGCGGGAGCTAGCCTCAGACATGGAGTGTCGCGACGAATGGAGGCTCGTGACGAAATTCCTAAACAGCTTGGACGAAAGGGTGGCAAGTGAAGTACGAGGGAGAGTCTTCGAGATGGGACCGGCGGCCACACTGGAACACGCGTACGAGCTTGCCAAGAAGCAAGAGATGGGTCTGCGGCTGTATGAAATGGAGAGGGGAGGGATGCAACCGGAGGAGCGGCGCAGGCCCGCGTGGTCGGCCGTTTCAACGGGGGAAATTCCCGGCAGGAGGACGGGGCGCGAGACCGAGACGCGCAAGTGTCACCGGTGTGGCCAGGAGGGGCATCTGCAGAGGGACTGCAGCAGGCCACCGAAGTGCGATCACTGCCAAGAGGAGGGACACCTCCGCCGAGACTGCCCCGAAATCCCTAGCTGCGGGAACTGCGGGAAACGCGGGCATGGCACACAGGATTGCTACAGTCGCCGGCCCGGCTCGGCAGGACCGCGGAGCAAGGAAGATCTGGAGAATCAGCTTCAGCAGCTACAGGCAAGGATTCGAGAGCTGGAGGGCGGTGCGCGGAGAGAGCCGGCTATGCTCGCGAAGGAAGAAGAGGGAGAAGGGAGCGAAGCCGAGTTCGTGCTGATGGTGCAAGCACCGCGACAGAGGGAGGAGATCCGGCTCCGCAGCGATGGGCAGGGACGCACAGATCGGCCAGACCGAGTCATAAGAAGGTTCCAGGGTTACGCGGCAGAACCAGAGCAGGAGATGACGTCTGAACGACACCCAAAGGAAAGGATGGTTTGTCAGCCGTTGGTACTGACCATAGAGAAGGGAGGCATCACGGTGGGCGGGCTAGCTGTGGCGCAAGCCATCATGGACACCGGAGCATACCATATCCTGATGGGGAAAGACCTGGCCAAAAGGCTCGAGCTGGATCATCCGAACAGGCTCATAACGAGAGGCATACTGGTAATGACGGCAGAAGGCGGAGAGCCGAAATGAATGCCGTGCACGCGCATGCCGGTGGAAGTGATCCTTCGGCCAGGATCGAAAGACGAATGCCGAATCCGGATGCGCTGCGGGATCTCGCCCTCAGAAGATTACGATCTGCTCATCGGCATGGAGCTGCTGTACCGTATCGGCGCCACCATCTGCACCTGGCAGGAGAAAGTGTTATACCGTGCGCAGTACTGGCGAGATGACGGTCCGGTGGGTACTCTACCGGTGCACTTCGTGAAAAGAGAGCCCCGAGGAGCCTTCCAAGCCCGCATGGCAGAGATGGACGAGCAACTAGAGGACTGGTCCTGGAGGCAGTACGTGCTGGAGCAGGAGACTCGAAGGGCAGAGGAAGAGAATGCAGAGAGGCCCCTCGCTCTGCCTCCACGGATGACGGATCTGGAGAGGCTACAGAAGCCCCTAACCATCGTGGAATTGTTCGGAGGCATCGGGACCGGACTGGCGGCGGCGCTCAAGGCAGGGTGCAGAGTGAAGAAATGGGTGCTCGTGGAACTCGACCCAGTGGTGAGGCGCATGGCCATGCACCACGCGAAGAGGCTGAGAGGAATCTACCCCACGCAAATGATGGCAGGAGTGGAGGCGGAAGCTGAGGAAGATATGACACACGACATCAGGGAGGTGGCGCCGGAGGATGTGAAGCGATGGGGGACGGTAGACCTTCTGGTGGCCGGGTGGGAATGCCAAGGGGTCTCGAGAGACGGAAAGGGCAAGGGGCTGGATGACCCCAGGTCAACCTTGTTTTTGGAGCTGCTGCGGGTGATGAAGCTGGTCTATCAGCAGCACGGAGAGTACCTGTACATCCTAGAGAATCCCGACTTCTCCACGGACTGCAGGGAGCCAGTGCGACGCATGCAGGATGTGGTGGCAGCTGCACTGGGGCCAGGGGTGGCATGGGACGCGGTCCAGCAAGGATCTTACTCACACCGAGTGAGACGATACTGGCAAAACGGGGTGTCGGAAGGAAAGCTGAGGTGGGAGCTCATACAAACTGAGAGGCCAGCGCCGCGCCCGCTGGAAGACATCCTGGAACCTCACCGCCTGGCAGCCCCCGTGCTCAAGCCGGACCACCCCAGTCAGTTCCAGTGTAACGAGCCAGGGCTATCTCGAGAAGCGTGGCCTACGTTGATGGCACGCCCAGAGGCACATGGATTCATCTGGAGCGAGGGTCTGCCAGGGCCCGGGTGTTGAACAAGGACTGAAATGACTAAGAATGAAATGAGTACAAATATGGAAACCTAGAAGTGTGTACCCCCTATAGGCTAACCCACTGTAGCCTAAATAACTACAACAATATATATAATGTTTGACACACCCCCATAGGCGAAGTGGGGAGAACTAGGGGTCACAAGACCAGTCAAGTAAAGCAAAGCAAGCTCAGGGTGGATCACAATGTCACCACACAATCCGAGCACAAGTTCAAGGCCACAAGGCCAGTTCACATGCAGGAGTACATATATATATATATAAGACTAAACAAGCAAGAGCAGTGATATATATATGTAACAGTACAAAGAGGGTCAAGAGGAGCGCAAGTGAGGCAAGACAGACACAAGACCCAGCTGGGTACAGCAGCGCTGATGATCACAAGGCGCAAGTGCCTTGGTGAAAACATCAGCAGTGTTGGCCTCAGAGGCCACGTACGCAAGTCGCAACTGACCACGCTGCTGTAGCTCACGAGCAAGGAAGTAGCGGAGAGCAATGTGCTTTGTTCTGTGCTCCAGTCTCTGCTCTCGACACAAGGCCAGCATGGCCTTGTTGTCGACGTACAGGACTGGAGGAGAACGAGGCGGCTCTCCAAGGTCGGTCAGCAGGTAGGTGAGCCAGCGAAGCTCCTGAGCAGCCATGGCCCCTGCGTAGATCTCAGCCTCACAACTGGAGCCGAGAACAGAAGACGAGCGAGTAGCCCGCCACGAAACAGAGCCGGAACCAAGGCTGAAGGTGTAACCCTGTGACGACCGCTGCGTAGCCTGGTCGTCAGCCCAAGAAGCGTCCGCGTGACCAGTGAGGACCACTGGACTCCGCCCTCCAAGCACTAGTCCCATGCCCGACGTACTGCACAAGTAGCGCAACACCCTCTTCGCTGCAGCCATGTGCTCTGGTCGGTGTCTCCCAGGAGCAACATAGCGCGCAAGAATGCTAAGAGGGTATGCAAGGTCAGGTCGTGTGCAGGTCATCAGGTACATGAGACAGCCAACAAGCTCTGGGTACGGGCCACTCGACTCTACGGACTCATCCGAAGGCAGAGCTGAGAGCGAGTGGCGAGTAGACAGAGGAGTGGCCTGAGGCGAGGAGTACGTGAAGCCGAAGCGCTGAAGGACCTGCTGCACCATGTGTGACTGAGTCAGGGTAATGGTGCGGCGTGCTCTGTCCCGGGTGATCTGCAAGCCAAGGTAGCTGCGCAGTTCACCCAGGTTAGTGCACGTGTGTCTCTTCTGCAGCTCGGACTTCACGTAGGCGAGTCCAGCAGTGTCAGCAGTGGCAAAGACCAAGTCGTCGACGTACACGAGGATGTAGAACGGCGGCAGAGAAGTGTCGGTGCGCAGAAACAGCGACGGGTCGGCAGTAGAAGGAGCAAACCCAAGTGCCGCCAGCGTAGTCCTCAGTGTGTCGTGCCACTCACGTGGCGCCTGGCGGAGACCGTAGACTGGACGCCGGAGACTCCACTGGGTACCAGGAGGGAAAGACCCAGTGAAGCCAGGTGGGCGACGCAGCCAGATCTCCTCGTGCAGGCTGCCCTGCAAGAAAGCAGTGTTGAAGTCGAGAGAGTGAAGCTCGTAGTCCCGGTGAGCAGCAACGTGCAGGAGTACCCGAAGAGTGGTCATCTTCGGGGTGGGGGAGAAGGTCTGAAAGTAGTCAACTCCCTGCCGCTGACTGAAGCCACGAGCCACGTAACGCGCCTTGAAGACAGGCGGAGAACCCGGCGGCCGCTTCACCCTGAAGATCCACATGCCACTGACGATGTTCGCCCCAGGAGGGGGGACAGCGTCAACGTAGGTGCCTGTGGACTTCCAGGAAGCCATCTCTGCATCCATAGCTGCCTGCCACTGAGAGGAGTAGGGACCCTCTATCGCCTCCGCGTAAGAGCGCGGAGTCGGGATGTCTAGTGCATCCGGGTCTCCCTCAGGGGCTAGCCGTACAGACGCGAGATGAGGTGAAGCGGCAGCCAAGCACTGAAACTCCTCCTGCCTGTCCTCAAGGACGTCCGTGCCAAGGGCACACGCACCCCCGACGGACGGAGGACAGACAGACTCAGACTCAGCGACAAGACTAGCAGCGTAGTCTAGACGACAGCGAGCAGCAAAGTCGACGAGCTCAGCAACTAGGGCAAACGCAGCAGAAGACTCGAAGGAAGGGTCAATGACGGCAGTAGCAAGGAGACGCGTGACAGTAGGACTGGCAGCACCAAGAGAGTCCGACGTAGGGTCGACAAGAGCAGGAAGAGAGGAAGCAGGAGGAGAAGGCAAAGGGGCACGCAGAGGAGCAGTGGAAGGACGCAGAGACATCCGGTGCGTGCCAGGGGCAGGAGGAGGACGTGGACGCGAACTACAAGCACTAGTGCTAGCAGGACGGACAGGCGACGCAGGGCGAGACGCAGGCTCACGACGCTCAGTAAGACCGTCAGTAGGACCAGAGTAAGGAGAAGGAGCAGGCAGTGACTGAACAGGCTGTGGACACACTAAAGGAGGGGGAGGACCAGGAGGAGGCGAGAGACCAAGAACTTGCTGAAGGAGCGGAACGAAGTACGGCTGAGGGCGCGCGGCGACTTCAGACACAGCAGGGACAGCACCAGTGCCCCCAGCGGCAGTACCAACGCCCGAGTCCGCAGCACCAGCAGGGACTCCAACACCAGGGTCCTCAGCACCAGTCACAGCTCCAACGCCCAGGTCCTCAGCACCAGCAGCAGCTCCAACGCCCGGGTCCGCAGTACCAGCAGCAGCTCCACCGCCCGGGTCCTCAGCACCAGCAGCAGCTCCAACGCCCGGGTCCTCAGCACCAGCAGCAGTTCCAACGCCCGGGTCCGCAGTACCAGCAGCAGCTCCAACGCCCGGGTCCTCAGCACCAGCAGCAGCTCCAACGCCCGGGTCCGCAGCACCAGCAGCAGCTCCAACGCCCGGGTCCGCAGTACCAGCAGCAGCTCCAACGCCCGGGTCCGCAGCACCAGCAGCAGCAGGGTCCGTGAGACGAGGCGCGCCACTACGAAGTGTGCAACGGCGCTCGTACCACTCACGGATCCGCTCACGAGAGGGGAGCTCCCGACTAGAAGGAGAAGTGCCAGCACCAGTCTCCGTAGCGCGCCTGGTCCCAGAGGTACCTCTCCGGAGGCTGCAGTACTGTAAGTACCACTCACGCAACTGCTCCGAGGAGAGGTCTCGTCCAGGCGTAGGACCCCCTGGCGCAGCATCGTCAGGCTCAGCACCCCCAGTCACCGCACCCCCAGGCTCAGCACCCCCAGTGTTCGCACCCCCAGGCTCAGCACCCCCAGAGTCCGCACCCCCAGGCTCAGCACCCCCAGAGTCCGCACCCCCAGGCTCAGCACCCCCAGTGTCCGCACCCCCAGGCTCAGCACCCCCAGCGTCCGCACCCCCAGGCTCAGCACCCCCAGCAGGACGAGAGTCGACAGCAACCTCAACAGGCTCGACCGGGTCTACCTGAGACACACCTGAGGGAGCGGCACCCTGAGGGGGGAGGGGGTCTACGACAGTAGCACCTGGCGCGAGGAAGAGAGGCGGGGGTGGGAGCGGGGCAGTGCGGTAGGGGAAGAGGCGGTAGTAGGGGACAGACTCGTCAAAAGTGACGTCCTGAGAGGGCAAGACCCGGCGCGAGGTGGCGTGGTAAAACTGCCAACCAGGTGCGTCCGGAACAAAGCCGAGGAAGACGCAGGGAACAGCACGAGAGGAGAGCTTGTCTGCAGACGAATCGCGAACAAAAGCTCGAGATCCCCAGACCCGGAAACGTGACGCATCGCCAACCTCCCCCGTCCACAGCAGTGTGGGCGAGGTCTCCGGCAAGGAGACACGGGGCCAGAGGTTGAGCTGATGCGCAGCGTACCGGACCGCAAACGGCCACAGAAAGTGGGGGGCAGCCGCATGGATCAAGGAGGTACGAGCGACCTCCATGACTAGGCCAATGCGACGCTCCGCAACCCCATTCTGCTGTGGAGAGGCCGGAAGCGTGAACGACTGCTCAATGCCGTGCTCAGCACAGTAGGCTGCCAAGAGGTCGGAGGAGAACTCACCACCTCTGTCAGAGTGCAAGCGCAGGACAGGAAAGTCCGAGCGGAAACGCTCGCTGAGCTGGAGACGAGCTCTGCGGATCCAAGGGATCAAAACATCAGGGACCTCACCCTTGGCTCGCAAGGGGAAGACCGTGGTGTAGCGCGAGTAGTCGTCAACAACGATCAGGAAGTACCTCTCCTGACCCTGACCACGGACGCGGGCTGGGCCCCACACGTCCATGTGGAGCGTCTGCAAAGGAGCAGTCGTCGGGGGAAACGAGGAGGAGTGAGGAGCGGCGCGCTGCCGCCCCTCGACACAGGGAAGGCAGGGAGGAGCAGGCGAGGGTGGGAGAGGAGGGAGAACCCTGGGAAGACCAGAGACAAGGTACCGGGAGTGCATGGCACGAAGGCGCTGCACAGACGGGTGGCCAAGTCGGTGGTGCCAGAGGACAGTCTCGTGCGCTAGAGAGCGACACGAGCAGGGGGCAGACAGCTGACCTGACGCGGACGCAAACGCAGACGCAGACGCAGCGACCTGAGGGGAGGCAGTAGTCAGTGTGTACAGGTCCGACCCCGGCTGCCGGGTGAAGGTAGCCAAGTGGCGGCCCGTACGAGCACACGTGCAGTGTGTCACACGCTCGTAGGCAGGGGTGAACTGGTGAACACCCCCGTCCTGGAGAGCAGAACCTGCCACCAAGTTCGTGGAGAACGAGGGGAGGTGGAGACCTCACAGTGTGCCCGACGGGACCGCAGGACAGGGAAGGACAGTGGAGGAGGTCGCAATGACCGGACCCCCAGAGGGGTCAGCAAGGGAGACAGCAACTGGCCGAGCAAGGGGCTCAAGGGCAGTGCGGTCACGAAAGAAACAGCGAGAGGCACCTGAATCCAGCGTGAAGGTGTGCACTGCTGCAGTCGACACAGTACCAGGGGGGGCAGACATGCACGCACCTAGAGCAGCAGCCTCACCAGCACCTGGGGTAGCAGACACGTGGGTACCTGGAGCAGCAGACGCACTCGTCCTAATGCCCGGGTCGGGCGGGACACTCAGGTACTCAGAACCCTCTCCACTAGTAGACATCACATACATGGCAGAGAGAATAGCATCAAAATCTAGAGCATAAATATCAATCCCCTTCTTCAGGAGATCAAGCCAGCGGGGCAGCTCAGTGGCCTGAGGGAACTGAACACGCCAAGCGTCGCTCAGACGAGCGAAGCAACGCTGTGTGGCGTGCGGTCCCCCACACGGCTGGCCAGTGCGGTCACCAGTGCGAATGACGTACGTGCAGCTAAGGCCACCCCCCCCCCCCCCCCCCCCCGTGCTGAGAGTACCACTCACGGACCTCTTGGGGCGAGGGAGTGTGCTGCTGTCCCTGGCCACCGCCAGTGCCGCCACGCCCACCACTCCCGCCACCACCTCCTCGACCACCCCAACCCCTGCCGCCGCCTCGTCCACCGCCACCCCCACTACCTCCTCCGCCCCGGCCACCTCCCCCGCCGCTGCCGCCACCCCCACCACCGCTGCCACCTCCCCCACCCGCGCCACTCCCCCCGCCACCACCTCCCCCACCACCGCCACCCCCGCTGTCACCACCACCGCCCTTGCCCCCCTTGCCCTTGCCGCTGCGGCGTCCGCCCGAAGCAGACGCAGTCCCGACCTTCTCAGCACCAAGGAGGTCGACAGCAGCAGCAGAGGCGACAGAGGGAAGAAGGGGGGAGGGAGAACACCCCTCAAAGAACGGGGTGCGGGGGTCACCGCGAGAGGCACCTACAGCGACTATGCTAGTCTCGGCTGCAAGGAGTTCCTTCTCGAGGAGGGCAATGGTGAGCTCGGTGGGGCAGCGAGCGAGGAAGTGGTCCCTGACTGAGCGCAGCGAGTCAGGGAGGCGCGTGACTAGGTGGTAGAGAGTGAGCCAGAGCGGGGGTGGGTTCTTGGCAAGGAACTCCTCAGGCATAGCGGCGCGGAAGCGAGCCTCACTAGTGCGGAGGTGGGTAATGAGGTCAGCGACAGTGTGAAAGGAAGCTAAGTCGGGGAACAGGTAGGGAAGAGAGAGACGGCCTAGAGCAGCAGAGGCCGGTGAGGAGTAGCGGGCAACGACAGCAGTGTACAGTGCCTGTGCAGTCTTGTGCTGCCCAATGTGCTCGCGCTCATCTATCGGCAAAGAGTTGCGGATAGCGAAGCGAGCATGGGCGTCACGAGTCTGCCACTGTGAGCGAGCAGTGCTGTCGGCAGTAGCAGCAGGAGCAGTAGCATGGCCTAGGGCGTGATCGTACAGCAAGATGTCTTCCTTGGCAGTGAGCTGTAGGAAGAGGTGTAGGTCATCAAGCCAGGTGTCGAACTTCACTGGGCGCCCCTCAGCATCGAAGGCTAGCACTGGAGGGCTAGCCATGGTAGCAGCAGTAGTAAAAGCAGTAGGAGCAGTAGGTAGGTAGGGCGGCGCGGCTCGGTACAGGTAGGGCGGCACGGCTCGGTATAGGTAGGGCGGCGCGGCTCGGGTCGGGCGGCGCGGCTCGGTTCGGGCGGCTCGGGTCGGGCGGCGCGGCTCGGGTCGGGCAGCTCGGTTCGGGCGGCTCGGTTCCGTTAGGGCCGGGCTGTTCGGTGCGGGCGGCGCGGTCTAGGTGGGGCCGTTTGAGGCGGCTAAGGGGAGCGCGGGGAGCGGGTGGGGTTGGGGACGGGGCCGACGCGGGCTGTAAGGGGTAGGGACGGGGCCGACGCGGGCTGTTAGGGGTAGGGACGGGGCCGACGCGGGCCTCTAGGGGTAGGGACGGGGGCCGACACGGGCCTCTAGGGGTAGGATCGGGGCCGTCGCGGGCCTCTAGGGGTAGGGACGGGGCCGTCGCGGGCCTCTAGGGGTAAGGACGGGGCCGTCGCGGGCCTCTAGGGGTAGGCTCGGGGCCGACGCGGGCCTCTAGGGTAGGCACGGGGCCGACGCGGGCCTCTAGGGGACGAGCTCGGGGCCGACGCGGGCCGTTAGGGTTAGGCGCGGGGCTGATTCGGGGCCTCTAGGTGCAACAGCGCGCGGCCTACAGGGCCTCTAGAGGCGTGAACGTCGAGGCGCCCTAGGGCAGGTAGGCAGATAGGCAGGTAGGTAGTGGTGGGCCCTTAGGAAAAAACGGTCCTAGGAAGGACCTGCTCTATACCATGTTGAACAAGGACTGAAATGACTAAGAATGAAATGAGTACAAATATGGAAACCTAGAAGTGTGTACCCCCTATAGGCTAACCCACTGTAGCCTAAATAACTACAACAATATATATAATGTTTGACACCGGGATGGTGTATGACCGCATGAAGGATCTGTGGGAGGAGCCGACGGCAAGGGAACATGAGCTGGCGATGGGCTTTCTCCCGGACGCAACAGCAGCCGCAGGGGTGGGAAAGACGCCGAGGCGTGAAGCCCTGGGGAGGGCAATGGATGCGGAGGCAATGCACTGGCTGGTGCATGTGATTCAGATGCATTTGGCATCCAAGCAGTTGGAAATGGAGGCAAAAGTGGGTGGCCCAGGGGACGACACAGAGGAGAAGGTGGGTGCCAGCCAGCGCAGGGCAGAGCAGATCCTGTCGGAACTTCAGATGGAGCGGCCACAACAGCGAGAAAGGGGGTGGGCTCTAATGGCAGCAGACGCGGCTAGCAGCGGAGGAGCCCTCGCAGGAGAAAGCTGGATCGAACCACCAGAAGAAGAGATGCAGCAAGGAACGACAGGAGAAGAACCAAAGGCGGAGGGAGCAACCAGGAGGGCGCAAGCTGAGACATCCGAAGCGGCCAGGGAGGAAATAGCGCAGGGACCAGAGCACAACCCTATCCCAGCCGAAGCACCGAGAGAGCGGCAGGTGGAGCAAGAGGTACACTGGGAGGTGGACGAAGGCCTCACGGGGGAGCTGAAGGAGCAGATGAGGGTGGTACTGAAAGAAAACAGACAGGCATTCGCTTTCACCCTACTCGAGCTAGGCAAGTACAGGGGAGGAGAGATGGAGATAAGGCTGACGGAAGAGATACCGGTGTACCAGCGCAAGCGGAGGATGAGCCTGGGCGATTTGGAGGTGTGCATGGAGAAGTGCCGTGAGCTGCTGGAGGCGGGCCTCATCAGGCCCTCTGAGTCAGAGTACGCAGCCGCAACCGTGGTGGCGGCAAGGAAGGAGCCCACCGGAGGAATCCTGTCGTGCCGGATGTGTGGAGACTATCGAGACCTCAACAAACTGACCGTGGCCAACCGCTACCCCATGCCGACGCCAGAAGAAATCTTTGACAAGCTACAGGGGGCACTGGTGTTCAGCACGCTAGATCTTCGACAGGGCTTTAACCAGATACGCATTGCAGAGGCTGACGTGAAGAAAACCGCATTCCACGGGCCAGATGGGTTGTACGAATGGCTCTTCATGCCATTCGGCCTGAAGAACGCCTCTGCAGTCTTCCAGAAAGCCATGGACCGGGTGCTGAGGAATCTGCAGCACTGCGCAGCCTGTTATATCGATGACGTGGTGGTGTATAGCTCATCCGCGGAGCAGCACGTGAAGGACGTCGGGCAGGTGCTTGAGGCGATCAAAGCAACAGGACTAACCTGCCACCCCAAAAAGTGTAGGTTCGGGACACTGACGGTGCAATACCTCGGGTTTGAGGTGTGCAGAAGGCAGATGACGATCCAGCAGGCGAAGGTGGCAGTGCTAGACAAGCTGGCGGTGCCCAAGAGCCGGACGGCGCTAAGGGCCATCCTGGGCTTTCTGAACTTCTACCGCAAATTCGTGCCCAACTTCAGCAAGCGGGCCGCCAGCTTGAATCAGCTCTTAAGGGAAGATGTGGCGTGGAAATGGGGGGCAACGGAGCAGGGGGCATTACAGGATCTGCTGGACGTGGTAAAGTCAGGGCCTGTGCTGCTGCTGCCGAAACCAGAGGGCAGGTTTACTCTCTACTCGGACTGGAGCAGCGCAAGCATGGGGGCAGTGCTCTGCCAGCAAGGGGAGGAAGGAGAAAGGGTGGTGGCGTTCGCCAGCCGCAGCTGCAACGCGGCAGAAGCAAACTACAGCTCTTATGAAGGCAAGTGGCTAGCGGCGGTGTGGGCAGTGACGCATTTCCGAGTCTACCTGCAAGGACGCGAGTTCACACTGGTTACTGACCACCAGCCCCTTCTATGGCTCATGACCAACCACACCCTGACCGAGCGGAATGCACGATGGGCAATTATGCTCCAGGAGTTCGACTTCGTGGTCAAACACAGGCCAGGCCGTACGCTGCAGCACGTCGACGGGCTGTCCCGCAACCCTCCACCCGCAGAGCCGGTGGCGAGCCTGGTGGCGTTGGCGAGAGAGGCAGAGAGGCAAGGGGAGCGCCAGGAGGAGCAGGGGGGGGCGCCAGACATCTGGCTGGACGAGGAGACGCTCAGGTGGCTCAGAGGGGAGACCGAGGCGGAAGAACCAGCCTCAGAGAGAGCACGAGCACGAGGGCAGCACTACAGGTGGTACGCGGGGCAGGTCGAGCTGAGAACGAGGGAGGGATGGAAGCTAGTTCCGCCGCCAGCAGAGCGCGAGGGCATCATTCGCCGAGTGCATCAGCAGTTGGGCCACTTCGGGCATGTCAGGACTACCCAGCTGGTCAACACAGGGTGGTGGTGGGCAGGCATGGCGCGGCAGATTCGGGAGCATGTGGGGCAGTGTGAGGCTTGTGACCGCAACCAAGCCCAGCTGGAGCGCAGCCAGCAGCAGCTGCAATCCCTACCCATCCGCAGACTAGGATACAGATGGTCCCTCGACATGGCGGGGGAGCTACCCTTGAGCCGCCGTGGCAAGAAGTACATACTGGTAATGATCGAGCACGTCAGCAAGTGGGTGGAGGTACGGGCCCTCAGCAGTAAGAGCGCGGCCCTGGTCACAGAGGCGTTCACAGAGCAGGTCCTCACTCGGATGGGAGCATGTGGGGAGGTGCTCACCGATCAAGGCACAGAGTTCCGCGGAGAATTCGACAGAGCCTTGACCGCAGTTGGGATCATGCATCGCAGGACCTCCCGCTACCATCCTCAGGCTGACGGGCTCACCGAACGGATGGTGCAGACCCTCAAGCGCGGCCTGAGGGCATATGGGGAGGCCCACCGGCGCACATGGGACAAGGATCTGCACTGGGTGGCGGCTGGGTACCGTTTCAGCAAGCAAGCGGCACTGCGAGACGTCTCCCCCTATTACCTGTTGTATGGGCGGGAGCCCATACTGCTAGTGGGAGCTCCAAGGGTGCTCAATGACGTCGTGACAGCAGGCGCACCTTAGCTGTGGGCCGCTCTGGCGAAGGCGCGAGGGGACTATCTGCGGGCACTCCTGCCATCGGCCATGGAAAATGTCCACGTGGCACAGCTGCGCGATGCACACAGGTACCAACAGCGGTTGGGGGGACGACGCACGCCCGGGGCAGAGCAGTTGCAGCAGGGGCAAGAGGTGTATCGTCGCACGGCGCGGCAGACTGTCCTGGACCGCGGTCTCAGCGAAGAACGGTGGAAGGTGGTGGAAGCCAGGGAGTCTGGAGTCGTAGTGCTGGAGAATCAGCAAGGGCGACGGGTCAGGGATCACGCCACGAACACCGCCAGAGCTCACACCAGGAGCTCTGGAAGTCTGGAGCTGGGCATGCAGGAGCCGTAGCCAGCTCCAGAGGGGGCAAGTGAGTGGCCATGCTGGATCAAGCAGAGCCGCGAACAAGGAGGCAAGGCAAGCATGAGCCAGAAGAGGGGCAGAGAAAGCATCAGCACCGTGTCCAGAACAGACAGGAGCACTGCAGAGCAACAGAGCAAGACGAGCATGGCAGAGTGGGTAACAGAGAGGCAGGGGAGCCAAGAGATTTCCGACAGCTGTCGCGGTATTATGTAGACCATGGAGGGCAACATTATGCCGAGACAGCAGTTGTGGCATAAGGCGTGTGCATGACAAATCAGTGAGATGAGTTTCATTGGGGCAAGTGTAAGCGGAACAAGGAGCAGCAGACGAACGGGCTGCGGTGTACATATTTTGTACCATAGCGAGGACGAGCCTTGAGCAAGTGAATGTCGGGAGAGGGTTTTGGGGGGGGTTTTGCGTGTTTTCTTTGTATGAATGATGTTCTGTGCTGTGGCAGGGCGAGCGCTGCTAACGAGGATACGAGCAGCACGGCCGACAGGTGGCGAGGGCTGCAAGTGCACATGCGAGACAACCGGGCAGCTGGCACAGTTTCTGTTGCCAAACCACATGCAGCCCCAAACCGCCAGCGGCTTGTACATACGACTCGGGAAGCCCGAGCCTCGCTCACGCGTGATCTCTGTCTGTCTTTTCCGCTGAAGCACTAGGCTAGGGCAATCAATCTCATCTTGTACATAGAGCTACTGAGCCCTAGTGCTAGGTGCTTCGTCGTATGTTTCCTGCTTTTTCTCAATGTAATCCTTTTAAACCAACACGGGTAGAATCAAGAATAGCAGGAGCCAGCTAGTCGGCCTAGATGGGTTAGTGGCCATGCTGGATCAAGCAGAGCCCCGAACAAGGAGGCAAGGCAAGCATGAGCATGAAGAGGGGCAGAGAAAGCATCAGCACCGTGTTCAGAACAGACAGGAGCACTGCAGAGCAACAGAGCAAGACGAGCGTGGCAGAGTGGGTAACAGAGAGGCAGGGGAGCCAAGATATTTCCGACAAAAGGGAGGCGGCGGGGGGGTCTCCTGGGCGCCACGAAGGAGCAGGGCGCGGGCCCCTCGAGGGCGCCACGGCGGGTGACGGGACGGGGGCCGCGCACGGGCCCCCAAGGGCGGCTCGACGGGCGACGGAAGAGGCCGCGCGCGGGCCCCCAAGGCGCCGCGACGAGGCGACGGGAGGGGGCGGCGCGCGGGCCCCCAAGGCGCCGCGACGAGGCGACGGGAGGGGGCGACGCGCGGGCCCCCAAGGTGTTGCGACGAGGCGACGGGAGGGGGGGACGCGTGGGCCCCCAAGGCGCCGCGACGAGGCGACGGGAGGGGCCGGCGCGCGGGCCCCTAGAGCGCCGTGACGAGGCAACGGGAGGAGGGTGACGCGCGGGCCCCCAGGGCGCCGCGACGGGCGACGGGGGGCAGCGCGCAGGTCCCCGGGGGAGCCACGACGGGCAGAAAATTGCCGCGCGAAGCAGGAAACCACCGCGCGCCTCGGGGCGCACGGCGGGCAGAAAACCGCCGCACGCCCCGAGCGCACGGCGGGATGAAAAACGCCGCGCGCTCCGAGTGCGCGGCAGGAAGGAAGGGTCGCGCGCCCGGGGCGCGCGACAGCAGTAGAGCAGCGGAAGCATCGGGTGGGGCCCACCCACAAGATCGACCCAGGAGGGTCGACCTGCTCGGATACCATGTCAGAATTAGCAGGCAGGAACAGAAATGAGAAAAGGATGGTTTGCACTAGCAGCAGTTGAGATACATATAGGAAACCCTAATTGGGTTGTACTCGCTATAGAGTATCCCACTGCAGGCTAGACAATTATAACATTCTGACAATCAAGGCGGTGAATTCTGACCCGAAATGCTTGCTACCATAGAAGCATGTTTTAGGTCACAATGGAGTTGCTCGTTTCAAGGCGAAACAGAACTCGTTTGGGGTAAGTTTGTTAATCTGCCAGTGCCTTTGTTGTATGGAGTATTTTCGTTAATTTGATTCAAGCGAGAGCAGTCGAGAGGCATAGAGAGAGAACTTCGTATTTCGCGAGCCACTCTCTCCCATCATCGTCTCTCATTTCCTTTGCCCCTCCACACATACCACCAAGCTCGTCCAAACACTAGTTTTCGATCGCCTCAACGTGCACCTCACCACGTGCACGTGATAAAATTGATGTTTTGAGACATCTCAAAATACCATGTGCATTACGACCCACTCTCTCTATCATGTTGCTTCATTACCTTTGCCCCTTCACTTCACCCATACCACCGACACCACCAGGTCTGTCCAAACGTTAGTCCACGACAGCTTTGACGTGCATCACACCACGTCCATTGTTACCCATTCTCTCCTACCTTCGTGTCACATCCCCCCTGCCTTTTCACTTCACCCGTACATTCCATCAGGTCTGTCCAAACGCTAGTGTATGATGGCTTTGACGTGCATCACACCACGTGCATCGATACCCATTCTCTCCTACCTTCGTGCCGCATACCCCCTTGCCTTTTCACTTCACCCGTACATTCCATCAGGTCCGTTCAAACGCTAGTGCATGATGGCTTTGACGTGCATCACACCACATGCATAGCCCACACGCGCCGCCACTGCACTCATCTCACTTGTGCCATCACTAACACCTGCAACCGCCACTCCACCGCACCGCACCACACATCCTCGAGTCAGCTGCCCCGCTGGTCTTCCGTACTCCCTGCTATAACATCCTCCCCCCCGCCTCGTGGCTGCTACGTCACCTTTGAACAGTTTCTTGATGACTGCGGCTCCTCGCAAGCTCTCTCAGTGGGGGATGTTTTTGGTCACATGCTGCTGCAGGTGAGTTTCCGAAATTTCAAGAATTGTTGCAGGTGAGTTGTTGCAGGTGAGTTTCTGAGATTTCAAGAATTGTTGCTGGTGAGTTGCTGCAGGTGCGCTTGCAGCTTAATGACTGTTAAGTTGACTCAAAAGGCATCTCGCAGGCACTCTCAGTGGGGGACGTCTTTGGTCACATACTGCTGCAGGTGTGCGTTGAGACCACGCAGTTTAAGACGTCTCAAAAGGCTGCAGGTATGCGTTTATTCGATGCATCACAATGCTTCAGACACTTAAAGCTGCAGATGAGTTGATGCCACATGCTTCTGCACATGCACTTGCAATGCGACCTGCTTTTGTGTTGTAAAATAATGAAAACGGACGAGACATGGTGCAGGTGTGTGCATCACTTAGGTTGGGTGCAACCACCTGCTTGATTGCTATGTGTGGATTGGACTTGAGACTGTGCTATTCACCCCTCTCTGACCACCCTCATCCCATCAGCCATCCTCTAGTGCTTGCCCTCATTCCCCCCTTGTCGCGTGCTATCTTCCCGCATCCAATCAGGTGCGAGGCCTGACAGTGGACATGGCTACGCCCATCCTCTACCTTTACCACTTATTCCCATCTTTCCTCTCCCACTCCGTCCCTTTTCCACTTGCTACTGTCCCCTGTGTTCCCTCAGGTGCAAGGCCTCAAAGTGGACATGGCTACTGCCATCTTCCACGGCTACCCCTCATTCCCAACTCTTCACTCCCACTTCGCCCCTTTTCCACTTGCTACATTCCTCTGCATCCCATCAGGTGCGAGGCCTCACGATGGACATGGCTACGGCCATCCTCCGCCGCTACCCCTCCCTGTCCACCCTCCACGCTGTCTACACCTTTCTCGTGCGTCCGCCATTCCCCTTCCTTGCCTGCTTCGCAATTCTCTATTTGACTTCCCATGCCCAGCCACATTCTCATCAATCTTAAGATAGGTTTGTTACGGTTGCTTATCTTTCCTTTACACTGTCATACTTCTCAACTCTCTATCGTCCGGAATATAAGATGTGTGTCTATATCCTGAGACACCCGCCTCAGGTCATCTTGTACTCACCATCTTACCCACGCCCCACTCGCCTTCCGCCATATATCTCACCTGCCCTCACCTGCCTTCACCTGCCCACACCTGCACTCTTCGGCCGCCACTTGGACTCTCCTGCCTCTGCATTGCCCCACCTGCCCTCACCTGCATCTCTCCCTCATATCCGCTATCTGTCTCATTCTCTCTCCCTCTTGCTCACCTCTCTATTTCAACCTCTCTCCCTCTCCCTCATCTCTCTATCTCACCTGCATGGGCAGGAGGGCGACGGGGAGGCACAGGAGTGGTTGCTGTGTGGTGTGCACGTGAAGGGAAAGGCTGTCAGTGCTACCATCAGTAAGAGGGTTTATGAACCCTTGTATTTGCCGAATTAAATACATGCATCTGGGTGTACTGCCATCCATAACTAAATGCTATGTTACATGTACCAGTTGTGTGTCAATGGACCGCCACTAGGCTCTTGAAACTAGTTGCTAGCTTGATTAAGAGGTCCCCGTAACTCACAGAATACACACACTGCATTCACTTGAAGAAAAAATGTGGGATAGTCACTGAATAACACCTGGAGACAAAAAACTAGGGTGGTAAAATAAACTGACGGACTTGGAGCAGCCGCCCTAGCTCAGTTGGTAGAGCGCAAGGCTCTTAACCTTGTGGTCGTGGGTTCGAGCCCCACGGGCGGCGTCCAGCTAATTGGGGGTCTAATGAAGCGGAGTGTGGCCTTTTCATCACTCCCCCTTTCTTCTTTCCGACTATGATAATAATAATGGGACCTCGTGATACCTGCGACAGTTACAATATACCCCGTCTCTCCCCTTTCTATCACCAAGTAGCACCGCATATCTTTCTCATACCAACGTTCCTATAAATTTCTTTAATCAAGAGAGCTTTATAAGCGCATGGGATGATTTCATATTTCTTTTCCCATCAAATCGAGTCAACGTAGTAAAAGGCCTGATTGAGAATCTCACACAACTTAGGACACAGTTACCAATACACACACAGCTGTCAACACACAGAGTTGCCAACACATACAGCGTTGCCAACACACACAGAGTTGCCATCACACAGAGTTGCCAACACACACAGAGTTGCCAACACACACAGAGTTGCCAACACACACAGAATTGCCAACACACACTGAGTTGCCAACACACACTGAGTTGCCAACACACACTGAGTTGCCAACACACACTGAGTTGCCAACACACACTGAGTTGCCAACACACGCCCAGTTGCCAGCACGCACACAGTTGCCAACACGCACACAGTTGCCAACACGCACACAGTTGCCAACACGCACAAAATTATGTTGCTGAGTCACCTCGTGCCTCCCCATTAAAGGCAAAACAAGTGGACGCGAAGCAGCTGAATCTGCCAAGAGTCTAGGTTGAGATAGGTACGAAGGAATGATGCAGGTCAAGGAAGGGTGGTACAAGAAAGTGTCGAGAAAGTATGTGTACCCCCTAAGGCTAGACCCACTACAGCCTAGATGAATGGTAAACATAAAATTTGACACACCTCCATAGGCAAAGTGGGGGAAAGCTAGAGAAAGAATTGGTCACAAGACTAGTGAAGAGTAGCAACAACGCAAAGCCCAGGGTGGATCTCAAGATCACCACACAGTCCGAGCACAAGCAAGCGGCCACAAGGCTAGTTCACATACAGTGTGATAACAACAAAAGAGATACAATTATCACAACCTAGTAAGTGTACGCATGAAGAGAGCAAAAGTGGCCTGGGAGGCCACGAAAGAAAAGACAGAGCTGAGAACGCTGCTGCAACGCTCGTACGGGAAAGGAACGAAGTGCATAGTGTTCTCCTCTGCTTGCGAGCCTGACCGATTAGCGCAGCACCCTCATAGCAGCCCACCAATGCTCGAGCGTAACGTAACAAGTCTGGATGCTGAGAGGGTACGGCAAGTACTCCAGTTCAAACTGCATGTCCTCAAGGATGTCATAGCCAAGGGTAAGCTCACCCCCGATGGACGGAGGACACGAAGAGGAAGAAACAAGACCCACAAGGTAGGCATGGCGGCAAGGAGCGGCTAAGCCAACGAGCTCAACTACTAAGGCATAAGTAGCAGTAGGCGAAAAAGCATGTGCAGTCACATGCGCGGCTAGACAACAAGGGATAGTCGGGCTAGCAGCATGAGCAAGGACATATACAGGGTCAGGAATGACAGGCAACAACAGAGGAGGAGTAGTACCAGTGGCTGTCGGCTCAGTAGAGGCAGGCGGGAGTCGGAGAAGGTAGTGAAGCGCCAGCTCAGGTAGAGACAACGACATCTGCTCCAAGAAGACATGCCGTCGTGGTAGTGAATGCGACACACCCCCAGACCCAGCATCTCCATCACAATCACCAGGACCGCCAATTCTAGGAACACCTCCAGTGCCAGCACCAGCACCTCCAACGCACCTCAAACTCCACCAACAAGAGGACTCCTAGCACCCCCAGAGTCAGCACCCCTAGAACCAGCACCCCCAGAACCAGAACCCCCAGAGCCAGCACCCTCAGCGTCACCACCCCCAATAGCACCACGGCCCCCAAAGTCCACAGCGTTAGGCTACAGAGGAGGCGAAGACGTCCGAGGTGGAAAACCGGGAGGTGTCTCCAAGCGTGGAGAGTGGCGAGAGGTCGGTGTGTCAGCAGAAGTAGGGAAGGTAAGCGACAGCGCAAGATTGTCTAGGGTGGAAGGAAGGGGGGGGGGGGGGGGGGGGGGGGAAGAGTAGTGCCTAACCACAGCAGTATATGTAACATGGGCCGATGGTAGCTGGCAAAAATTGGCCCTCTGGTTGAGCGAGAGGTGAGCGCGGACTGTAAGTATGGCGGTGGCGTCGCGCCCCACTGCTTGTGAGCAATGCGATCAGCGCGATATTGCGTCTGCACCTCCTCCCAAGTGGCAACAGCAGGCTCAACAAGATCTTCGGGGGGGCGGAAAGGATCTCGATGTGTGCTCAAACATGGAGGCGTTGTTCCGAGTGACACTATGGAGGTAATGGTCCAGACCCTCTAGCCAGGAGTCAAACCAAATCAGGCGACCTTCCGCATCAAAGGAAAGGACAATAACGGCCACCATAGGAGATAGTACCAGCAGGAGCGGCAGTAACAGCAGCAACAGCAGTAGCGTCAACACCTGTAGCAAGGGCGGCTCGGCTAGGCGTCTTGGCAGGGAACAGTAGCGCAGGCGGCAGCAGTAGCGCTGGTGGCAGCAGTAGCTTAGCAGCAGCAGTAGCAGCAATAGTAACAGGTGGCAATAGCAGCGCAAGCGGCAGCAGCAGCTCACGCGGCAGCAGCAGCTCACGCGGCAGCAGCAGCCTAGCAGCAGCAGCAGCAGCTGAGCAGTAGCAGAAACTCAAGCGGCAGCAATAGCTTAGCAGCAGCAGCAGCAGCAGCAGCAGCACAAGTGAGCATCAACGTAGGCGGCAGTAGCAGCTCAGGCGGCAGCAGCAGCAGCTGAGCAGTAGCAGCAGCGCAGCGGTATCAGCAGCGCAGCAGCGAGCTGCTGTCCACATCAGGGCAGGGTAGTGTGAGCGGTGCAGCGCGCAGGGCAACATGGCGTGCAGCACGCAGGGCAGCGCTAGGCGTGCTAGCAGTGCGCGGGCAGCTTGGCAGATCGCGGGCAGCACAGCAGGGCAGTGGTGCTCACGAGACAAGCGGAAGTAGGAGCTTAGTAGCAACTGCAGCACAGGCAAGGCGCGCGCAGGCAGCGTGTGGGCAGCGAGCGGTGTAGGGCAAGCAGAGCACGGGCTGCAGGGCAGGGCAACGCGCGGGATGAAGGGCAGAGTGTCGCGCAGACTATAGGGCAGGGAGTCCCACGGGCTGCAGAGCAGGGAGTTGCACGGGCTGCAGGGCAGGCTAGCGCGGGTGCGAGTTGCTGGCAGGGCACAGGGCAACGCGTTTGCGGGCGGCGCAGGGCAGCGCGTAGGATCAACGGAGCACGCGGGCTGGGCAGCGGGGCGCACGGTCTGGGTAATGGAGCGTGCGAGGCTAGGCAAGAAAAATCGACGCGCCTAGGGCGCGTTTTGGGCAGGATAGAAAAGTGACGCGCCTAGGGGCGCAATTCGGGCAGGAAATCAAAGACTTAGCTTTATTAAAAAGGTCCTATTAAAAATCAACGGTGGGCCCTATTAAAAATCTGGTCCCAAGGACCTAATAGCTTTAATTACCATGTTGAGATAGGTAGGAAGGAATGATGATTAGGTAAAGGAAGGGTGGTACAAGAGAGTGTGGAGAATGTGTACCCCCTAAGGCTAGACCCACTACAGTGTAAATGAATGGTAAACATGTTATTTGGCAACTGAAAGCCCAATATGTGGAACTTAGGGCGCGTAACCATTTTAACGGTTTCATTCTGTCCAAAATGAACCGCTTTAACAAAGTCGTGTTACCACTACCACCCGGTGCATGAGTACGACGTAGCCTTGCGCTTCATGTGCAATCGCTCATTTCATCCTTACAGCGTTGATACATGTCATTGTCAGCTTCTGCTCTGTCCATTTCAGAAGCGTGCACCACCCTTTCGCACGCGGCATTGTGCATGCTCATATCGCCGATTCGATCTTTGGATTGAATCACTTCATCTAGTCGTGTCCCATCAGCACATCGCAATTGTCCAATGTTTTCGCTAACACCTTCATCCAATGCCAGCGCCGTTCCGTCCACCAGTCGCGTCTCAAACTTCAGCAGACACCTGCTCAGCTTCACTCCAAATGTTTTGGCTGTCAAGATGTCGACGAACATTTTGTTTTATAGCCATTAACCCTCCCTACCACCAGCACAGGGTTATCCACATGTTCCGCCACGTTCGGTCTATGGCATGGGTCAGTACCACGACTCGGTGCAATTGACATGCGTCAGAATCCCATCAGTGTTTTCTTCTTTCTGACTGCGATAATAATAATGGAACCTCGTGATTTACGCAACAGTTACAATATACCCTGACTCTCCCCTTTCTATCACCAAGTAGCACCGCACGTTCTCATACCAACGTTTTCGTAAGTTTCTTTTGGTACACATCACACTTGTCTCAAGGATACAGGCAGTAACCCTCCCGATAGAGGCACACTCGT
Organism: Closterium sp. NIES-65; assembly: GCA_948144175.1. Classification (NCBI taxonomy): domain Eukaryota; kingdom Viridiplantae; phylum Streptophyta; class Zygnematophyceae; order Desmidiales; family Closteriaceae; genus Closterium; species Closterium sp. NIES-65. Next base: position 190,432 of record CANXME010000222.1, read on the forward strand.
ACTTACAGTAGAACGCGTATTTGTGTGCGCATGTAATCAAACGAATTTATTAGGCGCACGGGATGATTTCATATCCCTTTTCACACCAAATCGAGTCGCCGTAGTAAAGGGCCTGATTTAGAATCTCGCACACTTAACACAGTTGCCAATACACAGAGTGTCAACACATACGAAGTAGCCAACACACGCACAATTGCCAACACACACAAAGTTGCAAACACACGCATAGTTGCCAACACACACAAAGCTGCCAACAGACAAAGATAGCTACCAACACACACACTTGCCAACACACATACAATTACCAACACAAACACAATTGCGAACATACACACGATTCCCAAGACACGCACTGTTGCCAACACACACAGAGTTGCCAACACATACAGAATCATGTTGCTGAGTCACCTGGTGCCTGCTCATTAAAGGCAAAACGACTGGACACAAAGCAACTGAATTTGCCTAGAGTGACCGGGAGCCCGAGATGTGAAACTTAGGGCGCGTAACCATTTTAACGGTTTCGTTTTTGCCAAAACGAACAGCTTTAACAAAGTCGTGTTACCACTACCACCCCGTGTAGGATGACGTAGCCTTGTGCTCCATGTGTGATCGCTCGCTTCATCCTCACAGCATTGATACATGTTGTGGTCAGCTCCAGCTCCGTCCATTTTGGATGCGTGCACCACCCTTTCGCACATCGTATTGTGCATGCTCATGCCGTCCAATCGATATTCGGACTGAATCGCTTTAGACGGTTGCGTCCCATCACCACATTGCAGCTGTCCAATGTTGTCACCAACATCTTCATCCAATGCCAGCGACGTTCCATCCACCGGTCGCGTCTCCACCTCCAGCAGACACCTGCTCGCTTCAGTCCAAATGTTTTGGCTGTCAAGATGTCGACAAACACTTTGTTTTATTGCCATTAACCCTCCCTACCACCAACACAGGGTTATCCACATGTTCATCAACCTTATTCGGCCAAGTGCGGTCTATGGCATGGATCCGTACCATGACTCGGTGCGATTGACATGCGTCAGGGTCCTGTTGGTGTTTTCTTCTTTCTGAATGCGATAATAATAATGGAACATCGATATACAGAATTACAATATACACTGTCTCTCCCCTTTCTATCACCAAGTAGCACCACATATCATTCTCATACCAACATTTTCGTAAGTTTCTTTTGGTTCGCGTCGCACTTGTCTGAAGGACAGAGGTAGTAACCACTTACAATAAAACATGTATTTCTGTGCGCATGTAATCAAGAGAATTTTATAGGTGCGCGGGATGATTTCACATTCCTTTTCACACCAGATTGAGTCGCCGTAGCAAAGGGCCTGATTGAGAATCTCGCAAGACGTAGCACATATTTACCAACACACACAGAGTTGTCAACACATACAGAGTAGCCAACACACGCACAATAGCCAACACACACAAAGTTGTCTGCATACGCAGAGTTGCCAACACACATACGCTTTCCAACACACAGAGCTGCCAACACATACAGAGTTGCCAACACACAAACAATTGCCAACACAAATACAGTTGCTAACACACACAGTTGCCAACACGCACGCGATTGTCAACACACGCAAAGTTGCCAACACGCACACAGCTGCCAAAACACACACATTTGCCAACACACACAGAATCATGTTGCTGAGTGACCTGGTGCCTCCCCATTAAAGGCAAAACGAGTGGACATGAAGCAACTGAATCTGCCAAGACTGACCGGGAGACCAAGATGTGAAACATAGGGCACGTAACCATTTTAACGGTTTTGAGTTTGCCTAAAGGCATTGCTTTAACAAAGCCTTGTTACCACTACCACCTCGTGCAGCAGTACGACATAGCCTTGCGCTCCATGTGCGATCGTTCGCTTCATCCTCACAACATTGATACATGTCGTGGTCAGCTTTGGCTTCGTCCATTTCAAAAGCGTGCACCACCCTTTTACACATGGCATTATGCATGCTCATGTCGTTGAGACAATAGAACGAGGGAATGGATGAACTAGGAAGAAGGTGGGTACAAGCAGGAAAACCTAAAAGTGTTGTACCCCATATTGTCTACCCCGCTACAGCCTACACTGACTATAGCATATAAGTTTGACACACCCCAATAGGCAAAGTGGGGGAGACCAAGAGGTCACAAGACCAGTCAAGAAGAGCAAAGCAAGCTCAGGGTGGATCACAACGTCACCATGCATTCTGAGCACAAGCAAATGGCCATAAGGCCACTTCACACGCAGAGTTAAAAAAAGCAGAACTTGCAAGACTATGATCACAACCTAGCAAGTGTAAGCATGCAGGTATGTGTATCAAGATCACAGTACAAGCAAAGTCAAGAAGTGAGCAAGTGAGACCAAGTGGGCACAAGGCCTAGAATAGTACACAACTGCTGATGATCACAAGGCTGAAGTGCCTTGGTGAAGATATCAGCAGAGTTGGCCTGAGAGGCCACGTAAACAAGACAAAGCTGACCACGCTGCTGCAACTCTCGAGCAAAGAAGTAGCGAAGAGCAATGTGCTTCGTTCTGTGCTCCAGTCTCTGTTCGCGACACAAGGCAAGCGTTGCCTTGTTGTTGACGTACAGAACTGGAGGAGAACGAGGCACCTCTCCCAGGTCAGTCAGCAGGTAGGTGAGCCAGCGTAGCTCCTGTGCAGCCATGGCCCCTGCGTAGATCTCAGCCTCACAGCTGGAGCTGAGAATAGAAGACGAGCGGGGAGACCGCCTCGAAACAGGATCGGAGCCAAGGCTGAGAACCGGAGCCAAGGCTGAGAACCGGAGCCAAGGGATGCGACATGGCGTTATTGGATTCGACAAAACGTGAAGTTCTGCGATGTAGCGTGAAGTATTGTAAACTGTGAAAATTCTGTGTCAGCTGGCAGTCAGCCCACGCAAGCAACCTGCCCGAATCTGCCTATGTGGGTGCAGTATATGGACAAGAAGCGTGGGGGCCTGAGGCAAGTGTGCGGTGCAATTTGCAGCCATGTTGTGACTTGTGGTCATATTTGGGATGAGTTTTAGCGAAGTTTGTGCGGGTAGCCGCGAGGTAACCTGTGTTGGGGGTGAGTTGGGACCACCCACAATTTTTGAGACGTAGAATACTACCGTCGCACCACTACGACTTAATTTATAGCCGGGTTTAGGGTTCCCCAAACGTGTTAACGTTTTCGTTATGTGGGGCATACGGCCACAACACGGCTAGATCGCTGAGTTGCCAAGCAATCCGGCGAGTCGTTGTTCCGGCACTCCTGCTTGAACACCATGCCGCGTTTAGTGTGCCTAAGTTTGAGCGAGATGAACCCTGGGTTTGCGCGTCGAATGCGACGTTATGACGAGCTAAATTGTGCTCCTCTTGCTATCTAGTTTATCGTCAGAACGACCAAGTGCTAGTAGTATGCCACGGAGTATGGGTGCTGTAGTACGAATCACGCATGCCGTGGTTCATAAACTGCAAAATCAAGTTCCCAACTCCCAGTACGCCCGTCGCAACTGATGACGGGGGAGAGACAACTCGCGCAAGTCCGCAACACTGAACTTAGGTTCGTTTCGGACTCCCATGCACAAGCAGGGTAACTACATGGGGCAAGTGATAAACCTCCCCCCCCCCCCCCCCCCCCCCCCCCCCCCCCCCAAAAATGCACCCTTGATTTAACTGATTTGTTGAAGACCGTCATTGTTACTGGGTATTTTACTGTTCAAGGGTGGTTTACCCTAAACATTATCCCAACCTCATCCCAACCTTATCTTCCAACTCATCCAAGATTTCCAAGATTTCCTGGCACCACGTGGCACTAGCTTTCTTGCCTTCTGCTTTCTAGTCCCATGAAGTACTTTCCAACAATCGCTCTTGCATGGTACTTCAACATTGCTTGTACTTGCCATTATCAACCGATTCTCATTCAACTCTTCAATTACTCGGTAACATATTCGCCTATTTCGCCAATAGTACTTTCGCGAAAGTCTTCCGCCGCGTTTTCATCCTTGACTTAGTCGACCCCGCTAATCTTCAGCGGATTTAGGCCAAGTGGCCTAACACTTGGTATCAGGAACCTTCGCGGGGAGCGACTTCGAGCCTAGGGAGTTTGGCTTTAGGTGTTACCACGGTTCTGACGACATGGGAAGGATTTGAAGTGGCACTGAAAAGTAGGTTCGACTTGGTAAATGCCTCCGAAGCTGCTAGGAAGCGTCTGCGTCATTTCCGACAGATAGGAAACGTCCACGAGTATACACGACGGTTCTTGAGCATCTTCAACAAGATAGACAACATCACGGAAGTAGAGATGTGCGATCGCTACCTCGAAGGGTTGAAGTCGGACATAGCAGAGATCATAGCGATTCATGGCTAGTTCACCTTCGAGTCAGTAGTCGCAACAACATAATGCGTCGACGCCGTATGAAGCCGACGGGGTCGTGACAATCGCGATAGGGGATACAAACCGATCACCGACACTCGATCGAGGGACGGACCATCGCCCATGGAGATAAGTACAGTTAATAGTGACGGCTCGGAGAAAACGGGATTTAGGGGGAACTCTCACTACTGCAAAAAGCCTGGACATATGAAGCGGGACTGCCCACAGCTTAAGGAGCGGCAGCAGGGAAATGGAAACCGCCAGTACATAGCAGGTTGCTAGCTGGTGTGGACGCTTCCGAACCCGCCACGTCTACATGTAGAGGAGATGGCCTTAGCGCACTCATCTACGCCAAACGGGGTAGACACCGTTGATCATCCAGTCGTGCTTCTAGGGAAGCTTCGCGGTGTTCCTATCAAGATTCTCATCGATAGCGGAGTTAGCCACTCATTCGTTTCATCTTCATTAGTTAGTCGTCTCCATCTCGAAGCAGATTCGGCAGTCAACTTCAAGGACGCGCGCATGGTAGATGGGACGCTGCTTCACATAGGACCAGTCATTCGCAAGTTGTGCGTAGTGCTAGGACCAATCATGGTTAGGCGTGATTTTGACTCTGCGACGCTGGACGGTTATGACTTCATCTTCGGTAGAGATTGTTGCGGACGGTTAGTACTCAGTTCAATTGGGCTCAGGGAAGCTGCAGCGTAAAGGTAGATGGCGAGTTCCAGGAGCTGCCATAGTGGAGCGATGGGGCCACATCCTCCACAGCCATCATCAATGATGTTCGTGTGCGGCAGCTGGTGAAGCGAGCAGCACGGATCTTTGCGGTTTTCCTTGAGGAGGTGGAAGCTAAGGAGAGGAAAGGCGCTAGAGTTTTCTCAAAGATCGACCTTCGCTCAGGTTACTACCAGATTCATGTAGTGCCAGAGGACCAGCACAAAATGGCGTTTCGTACGAAGCAGGGATTGTACGAGTTTAGAGTTCTACCGTTCGGGTTGACCAAAGCCCCAGCGACGTTCCAGACACTCATGAACACCGTCCTCTCCAAGTTCCTAGGTTCGTTCGTTTTAGTCTACCTAGACGACATTTTGATCTTCTCCAAGACAAAAGAGGAGCACGTGCAGCACTTGCAGAAGGTCTTCGAGGTCTTGAGGAGGGAGCAGTTGTACGTGAAGCAGTCGATTTGCGAGTCCATCCAGAGGTCGAGATTCTTGGTCACGTTGTTTCCACTAATGGCATTAGGACCGACCCGAAGAAGAGTGCAGCAGTACAGGATTGGATATCACTGACCTTAGTCAAGGAGTTGCAGGGCTTCCTCGGATTTGCTAATTACTATCGTCGTTTCGTTCAGGGTTGCGCTTCCATCGCTAGACCACTCACCGACCTATTTTGGAAGGACGTAGAGTACGTTAATGCAGCAGCAAGCGTTCGAGCAGATGAAGAAGTCGCTCACGTCTTCAGCGACACTGTCGTACCCTGATCCCACTCGCCCGTACATTGTAGTGACCGATGCATCGGATCAGGCCATAGGGGCAGTACTGTCAGAACATTATAGCTTACTTACTTGTGTAGGCTATAGTGGGGTATCCCATAGGGGGTACAACCCAATTAGGGTTTCCTATTTGTACTCACTTCGTTCATAGTTCATTCCATTCTCGTTCTATTCTTCTCATGGTATCGAGCAGGTTCCCCTGTGGGAACTGTGCTTAGGGCCCACCACTACTTCGACTTTTTTTTCTGCCCGGAGCGCGCTCCGGGCTCTCTCTTTCACGCCCGCGCGCCGCCTGTTCCGGCCCTTTGCAGCCCGCGCGCCGCCCTTAGCAGCCCGCGCGCCGCCCTTCGAGCCCGCCCGCCGCCCTAGAGCCAGCGCGCTGCCCTACGCAGCCTGCGCGCCACCCTACACAGCCCGCGCGCCGCTCGCCAGGCCCCAGGCCGCCCGCGCGCCACCCGTGCGCCGCCCTCAGCCGCCCGTGAGCCGCCCGCGCGCCGCCCTCAGCCGCCCGTGAGCCGCCCGTGCGCCGCCCTCAGCTGCCCGTGAGCCACCCGTGCGCCGCCCGTCAGCCGCCCGTGAGCTGCCCGTGAGCCGCTCGTGCGCCGCCCGTGAACCGCCCGTGAGCCGCCCGTGCGCTGCCCGTGAGCCGCCCGTGAGCCGCCCGACAGCAGCCTGTGAGCCGCCCGTGAGCCGCCCTTCAGCCGCCCGTGAGCCGCCCGCGAGCCGCCCGTGAGCCGCCCGTCACGACGCCCGAGCCGCCCGTGCCACTCGCGTCACCCGAGCCGCCTGCGCAGCTGAGGAGCCGAGCCGCCCGAGCCGCCCGAGCCGCCCGAGCCGCCCGAGCCGCCCGAGCCGCCCGAGCCGCTCGAGCCGCCCGAGCCGCTCGAGCCGCCCGAGCCGCCCGAGGAGCCGAGCCGCTGGTGCTGAGGTGCTGCTGTTGCTGCTGGGCCGGCCGAGCTGCCGTGTTTGCTGTGCTGCTGTGCTCCCCGACCCGTCCTATCTGGTGAGATCGCTGGCTGCAGTCATGGCTACCCCTAGTGTCCTAGCTTTTGACGCTGAGGGTCGTGCCATTGACTTTGAGGTCTGGCTCGACGACCTGCAGCTGTTCTTACAGTGCGATAGGGCAGACGGTCTTTCTCTCTTTGACCTCACCTCTGGCGCCGTCCCTGCCCCTGCTACTGATGCTGACGCCACTGTTCGCTCACAGTGGGCCACGCGCGATGCTGCTGCACGTCTTGCTGTGCGTCGCCACCTGCCTACCGCTGAGCGCGCGCACTTTAGCCAGTACAAGAGTGCCCAGACCTTGTACGACGCTGTAGTTGCGCGCTACTCCTCCCCTGCCACTGCTGCACTGAGCCGCCTCATGCTCCCCTTCCTCTTCCCTGACCTTGCCGCCTTTCCCACTGTCGCTGACCTCATTACGCACCTCCGCACTAGTGACACTCGCTACCGCGCTGCGCTTCGTGCTGACTTCTGCGCCAAGAACCCCCCCCCCCCATGTACATCACTCTCTACTTTTTAGTCACTCGCCTCCCGGACTCCCTTCGTGTAGTCCGGGACCACTTCCTCGCGGTCTGTCCCACCACCCTCACAGTCGACAGCCTCGAGAAGGCCCTCCTTGCGGCGGAGAAGAGCATAGTCGCTGTAGGAGCCTCTCGAGGTGACCCCCGCGCCCCCATCTTTGAGGGGTGTTCTCCTTCCCCTCTCCTGCCCTCTGTCGCCTCTGCCGCTGCGGCCGACCTCGTTGGTCTTGAGTCGGTCGGTGCGGCGTCTGCCCCTAGCGGGAGACGTCGCTCTGGCAAGGGCAAGGGGGGCAAGGGAGCGGGTGGGGCCAGCGGGGGCGGTGGAGGTGGCGGTGGAGGCGGCGGAGGGAGTGGGGGTGGCGGTGGAGGTGGTGGCGGGGGTGGGGGTGCTAGTGGCGGCAGTGGGGGCGGGGGTGGCGGCGGCGGTGGCGGTGGGAGCGGAGGTGGCGGAGGCGGCGGCGGTGGAGGCGGAGGCGGGGGTGGCGGTGGCGGTGGCGGTGGGGTGGTGGAGGTGGTCGGAGTGGCACTTCGCAGCGGAGCAGCACTGGGGGTGGTCAGCGCCAACAGCAGCAGCAGCAGCAGCAGCAGCAGCGTTCTCGCGACCTCCCGACGCCTCAGCAGCTCCGTGAGTGGTACACCCAGCGTCAGCGTGGTGGGGGTTTTGGTCCCTGCACCTACGTCCTTCGCACTGGCGACCGTGCTGGAGAGCAGTGTGGGGGTACCCACACCGCCCAGCGCTGCTTTGGCCGCCTGACGGACGCTTGGCGCCAGCAGTTCCCGGAGGCCGCGGAGATCCCCCGCTGGGGAGAGCTGTCTAGGGCTGGTGTAGCTATCTTTGATCTTGACTTTGATGCTATCCTTGCTGCCATGTATGCTGTGACCATTAGTGATGAGGGTGACTGTTACCGGTGTTTCCCGCCCGACCCGGGCATTGGTACTACTGCTCTAGGTGTCAGTGAGGCTTCTGCTCTAGGTGCCAGTGCGTCTGTGCTCTCAGGTACTAGTGAGGCTGCTCTCTCAGGTACTAGTCCGTCTGCGCTCTCAGGTACTGCGTCGGCCTCGGCCTCCCACACCTTCTCTCTTGACTCTGGAGCGTCTCGCTCCTTCTTTCGGGACCGCACCACACTCACGCCACTTAGTCGGCCGGTTGCGATGTCCCTGGCTGACCCCTCTGGGGGTCCTGTCCTGTCTCACTTTTCCACAGTCCTCCCGTGTCCGGCGGCTCCCTCTGGCACCCTGTCTGGTCTCTACCTCCCCTCGTTCTCTACGAACTTGGTGAGTGGTGCTGACCTACAGGATGCGAGAGTCCACCAGTTCACCCCTGCTCGTCAGCGGGTGACGCACTGCACAGAGGCTCGCACAGGTCGTCACCTGGCTACGTTTACACGTCAGCCAGGGTCGAGCCTGTACACACTGACCACTGCTTCTCCTCCAGTTTCTGAGTCTGGTAGGGTCCCTTCGTCAGGTCAGGTGTTTGCTGCAGCGTCCAGGTCTGGTCCTGAGTCTGCCCCCTGTTCGTGTCGTCGCCTGTCTCACGAGACTCTCCTCTGGCACCACCGCCTGGGTCACCCCTCTCTGCTTCGGCTCAGAGGCATGGCCTCCCGTCTTCTTGTGTCTGGTCTCCCCCGGTCCCTCCCTCCCCTTCCTCAGGGCCCTGGCCCTGCCTGTGTCCCCTGTGTCGAGGGGCGCCAGCGTGCTGCCCCTCACTCCTCCCAGTTTCCTCCGACAGAGGCTCCGTTGCAGACGCTTCACATGGACGTGTGGGGCCCTGCCCGCGTCCATGGACTCGGTCACGAGCGCTACTTCCTGTTGGTGGTTGACGACTACTCGCGTTACACCACAGTCTTCCCCTTGCGCAGCAAGGGTGATGTCACTCCGGTGCTGATCGACTGGATCCGCGCACCTCGTCTCCAGCTCAGGCAGAGCTTTGGCTCGGACTTTCCTGTGCTGCGTCTGCACTCGGACAGAGGCGGAGAGTTCTCCTCTGGCCTTCTGCGTGCCTACTGTCGTGCGCGAGGCATCCGTCAGACCTTCACGCTTCCGGACTCACCGCAGCAAAATGGGATTGCATTGGCATGGTCATGGACGTCGCTCGTACGTCTATGATGCATGCGGCTGCCCCCCATTTTCTTTGGCCGTTTGCGGTCAGGTACGCGGCGCATCAGATCAACCTCCACCCCAGGGTCTCCAGGCCGGAGACCTCCCCAGCCCTGCTGTGGACGGGGAAGGTTGGCGATGCGTCGGCGTTCCGGGTCTGGGAATCTCGGGCGTTTGTCCGCGACTTGTCTGCGGACAAGCTGTCCCCTCGCGCTGCTCCCTGCGTCTTCCTGGGCTTCCCCCTCGACGCCCCTGGGTGGCAGTTCTACCACCCCACCTCTCGCCGTGTTCTGTCCTCCCAGGACGTCACGTTTGACGAGTCGGTACCCTACTACCGCCTCTTCCCCTACCGCACTCCGTCCCTCCCCCCACCCCCGCTCTTCTTGGTACCAGGTCCCCCCCCGGTAGACCCCCTTCCCCCTCAGGGTCCTGCCCCTTCAGGTGTGTCCCAGGTAGACGCGGTCGAGCCTCTCGAGGTCACTGGTGACTCTGGTGCTGCTGTGGGTGCTGATCCTAGGGGTGCTGTGATTGGGGGTGCTGTGCCTGGGGGTGCTGAGCCTGGGGGTGCGGGGCTTGGGGGTGCGGAGTCTGGGGGTGCTGAGCCTGGGGGTGCTGAGCCTGGGGGTCCGGAGCCTGGGGGTGCTGAGCCTGGGGGTGCTGAGCCTGGGTGTGCTGAGCCTGGGGTTGCTGAGCCTGGGGGTGCTGAGCCTGGAGGTTCTTTGCCTGGGGGTTCTCTGGGTGCCTCGTCTCGCCGAGAGCCACTCACCCCACAGGAGCTGCGTGAGTGGTTTGCCCGGCGCTGGAGGCATGCTGCTGGTGCTGGAGGTTCTTCGGCTACTGAGGGTGCTGCTGCCGCGCGTCCCGGAGGTGCTCGTACTGGGAGTACTGGAGCTGCTGGGCCTGCAAGTTCTCCTTGAGCTGGTGCTGCTGAGCGTGTTGGCGCTGAGACTACCGCTGGCGGTCCGACTGGTAGTGCTCCTGGTGCTGCTGGAGGTTCTGGGGCTGCTGGAGGTTCTGGGGCTGCTGGAGGTTCTCGTGCTGCTGGAGGTTCTGAGGCTGCTGGAGGTTCTGGTGCTGCTGGAGGTTCTGGGGCTGCTGGAGGTGCTGCTAGGGGTTCTGGAGCTACTGGAGGTGCTGCTGGAGCGGGTACTCCTGTTGGGGGTACTGGTGCTGTCCCTGCTGTTTCTGGCGTCGCCACGCGGCCCCGACCGTACTTCGTTCCACTCCTGCAGCAGGTTCTTGGTCTTACACCTTCTCCTGGTCCTCCTCCTCCTCCCTTAGAGGGTCCACAGTCACAGCTACAGCCTGCCTCCCCTTTGCCTGCTCCTTCTCCCTACGCTGGTCCGACTGGAGGTCTTACTTAGCGTCGTGAGCCTGCGTCACGTCCTGGGTCGCCTGTTCGTGCTGAGCGCACTAGTGGTCGCGGTTCGCGTCAGCGTCCTCCTCCTGTCCCTGGCACGCACCGGATGTCTCTGCGTCCGTCCACTGCTCCTCTGCGTGCCCCTTTGCCTTCTCCTCCTGCTTCCTCTCTTCCTGCTCTTCCCGACCCGGAGTCGGACTCTCTTCGTGCTGCCAGTCCTACTGTCACGCGTCTCCTTGCTACTGCCGTCACTGACCCTTCTTTCGAGTCTTTTGCTGCGTCTGCCCTTATTACTGAGCTCGTCGACTTTGCTGCGCGCTGTCGTCTCGACTACGCTGCTAATCTTGTCACTGCGTCTGAGTCTGCCTGTCCTCCGTCCGTCGGGGGTGAGTGTGCCCTTGGCACGGACGTCCTAGAGGACAGGCATGAGGAGTTTCAGTGTCTGGCCGCCGCTTCACCTCATCTCGCGTCTGTACTGCTCACCCCTGAGGGAGACCCGGATGCACTAGACATCCCGACTCCGCGCTCTTACGCGGAGGCGATAGAGGGTCCCTACTCCTCTCAGTGGCAGGCAGCTATGGATGCAGAGATGGCTTCCTGGAAGTCCACAGGCACCTACGTTGACGCTGTCCCCCCTCCTGGGGCGAACATCGTCAGTGGCATGTGGATTTTCAGGGTGAAGCGGCCGCCGGGTTCTCCGCCTGTCTTCAAGGCGCGTTACGTGGCTCGTGGCTTCAGTCAGCGGCAGGGAGTTGACTACTTTCAAACCTTCTCTCCCACCCCAAAGATGACCACTCTTTGCGTACTGCTGCACGTTGCTGCTCACCGTGACTACGAGCTGCACTCTCTCGACTTCAGCACTGCTTTCTTGCAAGGCAGCCTGCACGAGGAGATCTGGCTGCGTCGCCCACCTGGCTTCACTGGGCCTTTCCCTCCTGGTACCCAGTGGAGTCTCCGGCGTCCAGTCTACGGTCTCCTTCCACTGCAGACCCGTCGCTGTTTCTGCGCACCGACACTTCTCTGCCGCCGTTCTACATCCTCGTGTACGTCGACGACTTGGTCTTTGCCACAGCTGACACTGCTGGACTCGCCCACGTGAAGTCCGAGCTGCAGAAGAGACACACGTGCACAGACCTAGGTGAACTGCGCAGCTACCTTGGCTTGCAGATCACCCGGGACAGAGCACGCCGCACCATCACCCTGACTCAGTCACACATGGTGCAGCAGGTCCTTCAGTGCTTTGGCTTCACGTACTCCTCGCCTCAGGCCACTCCTCTGCCTACTCGCCACTCGCTCTCAGCTCTGCCTTCGGATGAGTCCGTAGAGTCGAGTGGCCCGTATCCAGAGCTTGTCGGCTGCCTCATGTACCTGATGACCTGCACACGACCTGACCTTGCATACCCTCTTAGCATTCTTACACGCTATGTTGCTCCTGGGAGACACCGACCAGAGCACATGGCTGCAGCGAAGAGGGTGTTGCGCTACTTGTGCAGTACATCGGGCATGGGGCTAGTGCTTGGAGGGCGCAGTCCAGTGGTCCTCACTGGGCACGCGGACGCTTCTTCGGCTGACGACCAGGCTACGCAGCGGTCGTCACAGGGTTACACTTTCAGTCTTGGTTGCGGCTCTGTTTCGTGGCGGGCTACCCGCTCGTCTTCTGTTCTTGGCTCCAGTTGTGAGGCTGAGATCTACGCCGTTGCTATGGCTGCACAGGAGCTTTGCTGGCTCACCTACCTGCTGACCGACCTTGGAGAGCCGCCTCGTTCTCCTCCAGTCTTGTACGTGGACAACAAGGCCATGCTGGCCTTGTGTCGAGAGCAGCGACTGGAGCACAGGACAAAGCACATTGCTCTCCGCTACTTTCTTGTGCGTGAGCTGTAGGAGCGTGGACAGTTGCGGCTTGCGTACGTGGCCTTTGAGGCCAACACTGCTGATGTCTTCACCAAGGCACTTGCGCCTTGTGATCATCAGCGCTTCTGCACTCAGTTGGGGCTTGTGCCTGTCTTGCCTCACTTGCTTACTTCTTGACCTTGCTTGTACTGTCACATATATATACTCTTGCTCTTGCTTACTTAGCCTTTTGTATACCTATATGTGTTCTTGCTTGTGAACTGGCCTCCTGGCCTTTGAACTTGTGCTCGGAATGTGTGGTGACTTTGTGATCCACCCTGAGCTTTGCCTTGCTTTGCTTGACTGGTCTTGTGACCCCTTGTTCTCCCCCACTTTGCCTATGGGGGTGTGTCAGAACATTATAGCTTACTTACTTGTGTAGGCTATAGTGGGGTATCCCATAGGGGGTACAACCCAATTAGGGTTTTCTATTTGTACTCACTTCGTTCATAGTTCATTCCATTCTCGTTCTATTCTTCTCAAGTACTTCTTCATGACCAGGGACGCGAGTTGCAGCCGATTGCGTACGAGTCGCGTAAGCTGAGGGGAGCCGAGCTGACTATTCGATTCACGACAAGGAGGCGCTTGCAATCATCCATGCGTATAAGGTGTGGAGGTGCTACCTAGAGGGGGCAGAAAGTGTTATAGGCACAAACCATTGCTCGCTTCCTTTCCTCAAGTCGTTGCCACAGCTGAGTCGTCGCCAGGCTAGAGGGATGGAGTTTATGGAGGGGAGTTTCCACTACAGGATAGAGTACAAGCCAGGCGTGCGCAACTCAGTAGATCCGCTCACTCGCCCTAGTTGCCAGCTCGCTAGTCTCACAGTCACTGCCGGCCATCCATTTCTCACAGCACTCTTCGTGTCAGAGGTCCACTGGTGATCCCCGATTGATCCTAAGGAAGGGTTACAGGCTCGTTGTCTTGGGGGGTTATGGGCGCACTGACCCGCTACTTTACAAGCCCTTTTATCCCAATGGTCTAGTGGTTGGGATTCTGACATGGTATCAGAGCGAAGGTCTCAGGTTCGAATCCCAGTGTGTGCACTTCGGGCATCCTAGTGCGGGGGGGTGTCAGAGGTCCACTGGTGATCCCCGATTGATCCTAGGGAAGGGTTACAGGCTCGTTGTCCTGGGAGATTATGGGCGCACTGACCCGCTACTTAACAAGCCATTTTATCCCAATGGTCTAGTGGTTGGGATTCTGACACTTCGAGCATGGATACACCATAGATCCCAACTTCACACCGCGGCCGCCCGCATGAGCAGAGGTGCAAGGTTGTGTCTACATTCGGAAGGGTACCACATGGATTTGGGTTCCCGCCTACGACAACTTCTTCTTTCCGAGGCGCACGATATAGTTAGCGCGGGTCACTTTGGAGTAGATAAGACGGCTAAGACGCTTAGTCGCACGTACTTCTGGCCAGGGCTTGCAGCAGACGTAGAAGATTACATTCGCTCGTGCAACACGTGTCAGCGTACAAAGTCTTCTCGCCAGCGCAAGGTAGGGATTTTGCAGCCGATTCCACCGCCCGACCGTCCTTGGAAGGTAGTTACGATGGATTTCATAATGTCTCTACCGCGCACAGTTAGGGGTGACAACGCCATCTTCGTGGCACTGGATAAGTTTTCTCAAGCAGCGCACTTCATCCCCACGCACGGCAAGGTCACAGCAGAAGAAGTTGCGCCTGTTGGGATAACGTAGTCCGACTGCACGGGGTTCCAGATTCCATCATCTCAGACCACGACCCTCGTTTCACTTCGAAAATCTGGAAGCAGCTTTTCGCACTGTTGGGACTCGCTTAGCCATGTCGACGACGTATCATCCAATGACAGACGGACAGACCGAGCGCGTGAACCAGACTTTGGAGCAGATTCTTCGTAGCAGTTGGGACAAGAAGCTGAGCATGGCCGAGTTCACCTACAATAACAAGCACCACTCATCCACAGGCATGTCACCGTTCTTCGCACTGTACGGTCAGCACCCCAATGTCCCCACTCGTGTCGATCTCACACCCACAGTCCTTCGTGCGGACAAATTCCGCCAGCATCTCACCTTAATCCATGCATGCAAGGAAGCACCTTGAGCTCGCAAATGCATGCATGGCACGCACCACCAACCGCAGTCGTCGTGAGGTGTCGTTCGCAGTCGTTGACCGTGTTCTTTTGGATAGCCGCAACCTTCGACAGCCACAGGACAAGCTTCGTCCACATTTCATTGGTCCATACGTCATTGAGCGCGCACTTGGTCCGGTCGCATACCGCCTCCACTGTCAACGGGAGTTGTATGTTGGCCCCGTCCACGCTTGGGCGGAGCCGACTTCGTGGTGGGGTGTACGGAAGGTACAGCCGACTTGCTGCAGTGGGCGACGCCGACTTGGGCGAGCTGGTCGACGGGGTTTGTCCACATGCACGGGGCCACTGCAATGCCGCCGACTTGGGAAGCTGGCGGCCGACTTCTACTGGTGGTCGGCGATGTGGCACGTCGACCTGGAAGTCGGCGCCGACTTGCCAGGTCACCGACTTGCCAGGTCACCGACTGTGTAAATGAGTAAGCAGGAATGGATGAACTATGAATGAAAGCAGTACAAATATGAAACCCTAACTGGGTTGTACCCCCTATG
Organism: Closterium sp. NIES-65; assembly: GCA_948144175.1. Classification (NCBI taxonomy): domain Eukaryota; kingdom Viridiplantae; phylum Streptophyta; class Zygnematophyceae; order Desmidiales; family Closteriaceae; genus Closterium; species Closterium sp. NIES-65. The sequence goes on from CANXME010000222.1 coordinate 205,781, forward strand.
GGATACCCCACTACAGCCTACACAGCAGTATAAGCTATAGATATGTTCTGACACACCCCCATAGGCAAAGTGGGGGAGAACAAGGGGTCACAAGACCAGTCAAGCAAGACAAAGCAAAGCTCAGGGTGGATCACAAAGTCACCACACAGTCCGAGCGCAAGAGCAAGGCCAAAGGCCAGTTCACAAGCAAGAGTACAGACATATATATATAAAACTAGACAAGCAAGAGCAGGTATATATATATGTCACAGTACAAGTATAGTCAGGAGGAGAGCAAGTGAGGCAAGACAGGCACAAGACCCAGCTGGGTGCAGAAGCGCTGATGGTCACAAGGCGCAAGTGCCTTGGTGAACACATCAGCAGTGTTGGCCTCAGAGGCCACGTACGCAAGTCGCAACTGACCACGCTGCTGCAACTCACGAGCAAGGAAGTAGCGGAGAGCAATGTGCTTCGTTCTGTGCTCCAAGCGCTGCTCTCGACACAAGGCCAGCATAGCCTTGTTGTCTACGTACAGCACTGGAGGAGAACGAGGCGGCTCTCCAAGGTCAGTCAGCAGGTAGGTGAGCCAGCGAAGCTCCTGTGCAGCCATGGCTCCGGCGTAGATCTCAGCCTCACAACTGGAGCCGAGAACCGAAGACGAGCGAGTAGACCGCCACGAGACAGAGCCGGAACCAAGGCTGAAGGTGTAACCCTGTGACGACCGCTGCGTAGCCTGGTCGTCAGCCCAAGAAGCGTCCGCGTGGCCGGTAAGGACCACTGGACTCCGCCCTCCAAGCACTAGCCCCATGCCTGACGTACTGCACAGGTAGCGCAATACCCTCTTCGCTGCAGCCATGTGCTCCGGTCTGTGTCTCCCAGGAGCAACATAGCGCGCAAGAATGCTCAGAGGGTATGCAAGGTCAGGTCGTGTGCAGGTCATCAGGTACATGAGGCAGCCAACAAGCTCTGCATACGGACCACTCGACTCTACGAACTCATCCGAAGGCAGAGCTGAGAGTGAGTGGCGAGTAGGCAGAGGAGTGGCCTGAGGCGAGGAGTACGTGAAGCCGAAGCGCTGAAGGACCTGCTGCACCATGTGTGACTGAGTCAAGGTAATGGTGCGGCGTGCTCTGTCCCGAGTGATCTGCAAGCCAAGGTAGCTGCGCAGTTCACCCAGGTCTGTGCACGTGTGTCTCTTCAGCAGCTCAGACTTCACGTAGGCGAGTCCAGCAGTGTCCGCTGTGGCAAAGACCAAGTCGTCGACGTACACGAGGATGTAGAACGGCGGCAGAGAAGTGTCGGTGCGAAGAAACAGCGACGGGTCAGCAGTAGAAGGAGCAAACCCAAGAGCCGCAAGCGTAGTCCTCAGTGTGTCGTGCCACTCACGCGGTGCCTGGCGGAGACCGTAGACTGGCCGTCTGAGGCTCCACTGGGTGCCAGGAGGGAAAGTCCCAGTGAAGCCAGGTGGACGGCGAAGCCAGATCTCCTCGTGCAGGCTACCCTGCAAGAACGCAGTGCTGAAGTCGAGAGAGTGAAGCTCGTAGTCGCGCTGAGCGGCTATGTGCAGCAGCACCCGAAGAGTAGTCATCTTCGGGGTGGGAGAGAAGGTCTGAAAGTAGTCAACTCCCTGCCGCTGACTGAAGCCACGAGCAACGTACCGTGCCTTGAAGACAGGTGGAGAGCCCGGCGGCCGCTTCACCCTGAAGATCCACATGCCACTGACGATGTTCGCCCCAGGAGGGGGAACCGCGTCAACGTAGGTGCCTGTGGACTTCCAGGAAGCCATCTCTGCATCCATGGCTGCCTGCCACTGAGAGGAGTAGGGGCCTTCTACGGCCTCCGCGTAAGAACGCGGAGTCGGGATGTCTAGTGCATCCGGGTCTCCCTCAGGGGCAAGCAGTACAGACGCGAGATGAGGTGAAGCAGCTGCTAGACACTGTAACTCCTCCTGCCTGTCCTCTAGGACGTCCGTGCCAAGAGCACACTCACCCCCGACGGACGGAGGACAGACAGACGCAGACAGGAAGAGAGCAGGAAGAGAGGACTCAGGAGGAGAAGGCAAAGGGGCACGCAGAGGAGCAGTGGACGGACGCAGAGACATCCGGTGCGTGCCAGGGACAGGAGGAGGACGCTGACGCGAACTGCGACCACTAGCGCGACCTGCCCTGCCTGGTGAGCACAGTCCCACTGTCACTGCGTGCTCTGATACCATGTGTAAATGAGTAAGCAGGAATGGATGAACTATGAATGAAAGCAGTACAAATATGAAACCCTAACTGGGTTGTACCCCCTATGGGATACCCCACTACAGCCTACACAGCAGTATAAGCTATAGATATGTTCTGACACCGACTTGCCAGGTCACCGACTTGCAAGGTCATCGACTTGCAAAGTCACCGACTTGCAAGGTCGCCGACTTGGGAGGTCGCCGACTTCAAGAGGTCAGTCTGGAAGTCGGCGCCGACGTAGAAGGTGCGTCGACTTGGTGACTCCGACTTTGGGTAGCCGACTTGGGTGGTCGGCTGACAACTGCACTGGTCGACGTGGAGCTGGTCGACCAGGAGCGACGTCGACCTGGAGCTGATCGACCAGAGGAGTGGTCGACCTGGTGAGGTCGACTTGGTGTGGTCGTCGACTTGGGAGGTCGACGAGCACATACAGGAGCAGCTGGTCGACATGGTTGCCCGGTCAACCAGGATACCTGGGTGACGAGGTTCTGCGAAGGAGTGCGACGGTCGCCAAGGCGAAGTTGGCGAGTCCAACCTCGGTGGTAGTATCCCGAGGTCGACGTGGCGGATCAGGTGGAGCCGTCAGCACGAAGATGACTTGGTGCGTGCGCTGTTCAGGTGACAAGGCTTAGCCCTCCAATCATCAACGAGCACCTGCGAAGTAGGTGTGCTGCTGTTCTACGGGAGCAATGCTGGCACGCCGTCAACCTGCAGCGTTGGCACGCTGTCGACTTTGCACTGCTGGAGCGTGGTCGACCAAGTCGTGCTGGAACGCGGTCGACCATGCTGTGCTGGCAGTCGACCGACCTGAATGCTAGCTCTGATGTAGTCTTGCCATGCCAACTTCATTGTATCATTATTGTCAACTTTCTCTAGTGAAACTCTTGCCAAATTGCCCCGTGAACTAGCAAGCAGTGTGAGCACTAGGAAAACGACTAAGGACCAACGAACGCAGAGATCACACGAGCACCCGTGCCTAGCCCGTAGTCTAGCTCCCGTTGAAGCAGTTATCTCCGCATGGTGCGGTGAGCGTGGACGGCACACGACTTACCTTTCAGTCAGGTCAACGTAGAGGTCACTTACCTAAGTTGCTCGTAGGCTGGCAGCTGTACAGGTCCCTAGCGTGCGCGTAGGTGACACCAAGGTGATGGACACCCTGGAGGGACGGCTGGAGGATGCAAGGAAACGCCATGAGGCCCAGGAGTATGGGGCGATACCCTGGGCGGTCGTCGAGGCTGGACTCCGCTCCATGTGGGCGACGGAACATCCCTCTTCTCGACCAGCTTCTCCTCGACCTGTGACCAACGAAGGCGGCGTCGACGTGGGCGTCAACGCAGGAGGTGGCCAAGTCGGCAGCAGTGCAGGAGGCACGTCGAGGCAGTGTGGTGTGATTCACGCTGATGAAGTCGGCGGCGTTCAGGCGCGAGGGGTGCAGTCGTCGGCGGCTGCAGGCTCCTCGCAGGGCTGAGAAAACTGAAACGAGAATGGATGAACTATGAATGAAGTGGGTACAAGTACTAACCCTAATTGGGTTGTACCCCTTATGGGATACCCCACTACAGCCTACACAAAAGCATAAGTTATAATGTTCTGACACACCCCCATAGGCAAAGTGGGGGAGAACAGGGGGTCACAAAACAAATCAAGCAAAGCAAAACAAAGCAAAGCTTAGGGTGGATCACAAAGTCACCACACATTCCGAGCACATGTACAAGGCCACAAGGCCAATTCACATGCAGGAGTACATATATATATAAGGCTAGACAAGCAAGAGCAGGTATATATATATGTAACAGTACAAGCAAGGTCAAGAGGTGAGCAAGTGAGGCAAGACAGGGACCTGACCCAACTGAGTGCAGAAGCGTTGATGATCACAAGGTGGAAGTGCCTTGGTGAAAACATCAGCAGTGTTGGCCTCAGAGGCCACGTACGCAAGCCGCAACTGTCCACGCTGCTGTAGCTCACGAGCAAGGAAGTAGCGGAGAGCAATGTGCTTTGTTCTCTGCTCCAGTCGCTGCTCGCGACACAAGGCCAGCATGGCCTTGTTGTCTACGTACAGCACTGGAGGAGAACGAGGCGGCTCTCCGAGGTCAGTCAGCAGGTAGGTGAGCCAGCATAGCTCCTGTGCAGCCATGGCCCCAGCGTAGATCTCAGCCCACAACTGGAGCCGAGAACAGAAGACGAGCGAGTAGCCCGCCACGAGACAGAGCCGGAACCAAGGCTGAAGGTGTAACCCTGTGACGACTACTGCGTAGCCTGGTCGTCAACCCAAGAAGCATCTGCGTGCCCAGTGAGGACCACTGAACTGCGCCCTCCAAGCACTAGCCCCATGCCCGACGTACTGCACAAGTAGCGCAACACCCTCTTCGCTGCAGCCATGTGCTCTGGTCGGTGTCTCCCAGGAGCAACATAGCGTGCCAAGATGCTAAGAGGGTATGCAAGGTCAGGTCGTGTGCAGGTCATCAGGTACATGAGGCAGCCAACAAGCTCTGGATACGAGCCACTCGACTTTACGGACTCATCCGAAGGCAGAGCTGAGAGCGAGTGGCGAGTAGACAGAGGAGTGGCCTGAGGCGAGGAGTACGTGAAGCCGAAGCGCTGAAGGACCTGCTGCACCATGTGTGACTGAGTCAGGGTAATGGTGCGGCGTGCTCTGTCCCGGGTGATCTGCAAGCCAAGGTAGCTGCGCAGTTCACCCAGGTCTGTGCACGTGTGTCTCTTCTGCAGCTCGGACTTCACGTAGGCGAGTCCAGCAGTGTCAGCTGTGGCAAAGACCAAGTCGTCGACGTACACGAGGATGTAGAACGGCGGCAGAGAGGTGTCGGTGCGTAGAAACAGCGACCGGTTGGCAGTAGAAGGAGCAAACCCAAGAGCCGCAAGTGTAGTCCTCAGTGTGTCGTGCCACTCACGTGGCGCCTGGCCGAGACCGTAAACTGGACGCCGGAGGCTCCACTGGGTACCAGGAGGGAACGACCCAGTGAAGCCAGGTGGGCGGCGCAGCCAGATCTCCTCGTGCGGGCTGCCCTGCAAGAAAGTTGTGCTAAAGTCGAGAGAGTGCTGCTCGTAGTCACGGTGAGCAGCAACGTGCAGCAGTACGCAAAGAGTGGTCATCTTTGGGGTGGGAGAGAAGGTTTGAAAGTAGTCAACTCCCTGCCGCTGACTGAAGCCACGAGCCACGTAACGTGCCTTGAAGACAGGCGGAGAACCCGCCGGCCGCTTCACTTTGAAGATCCACATGCCACTGACGATGTTCGCCCCAGGTGGGGGAACCTCGTCAACGTAGGTGCGTGTGGACTTCCAGGAAGCCATCTCTTTGTCCATAGCTGCTTGCCACTGAGAGGAGTAGGGACCCTCTATCGCCTCCGCGTAGGAGCACGGAGTCGGGATGTCAAGTGCATCCGGGTCTCCCTCAGGGGTAAGGAGTACGGACACGAGATGAGGTGAAGCAGCTGCCAGACACTGGAACTCCTCCTGCCTGTCCTCAAGGACGTCCGTGCCAAGGGCACACTCACCCCCGACGGACGGAGGACAGACAGACTCAGACTCAGCGACAAGACTAGCAGCGTAGTCTAGGCAACAGCGAGCAGCAAAGTCGACGAGCTCAGCAACTAGGGCAGACGCAGCAGTGGACTCGAAAGAAGGGTCAGTGACGCCAGTAGCCAGGAGACGCGTGACAGTAGGACTGGCAAAGAGGAAGAGAGGACTCAGGAGGAGAAGGCAAAGGGGCACGCAGAGGAGCAGTGGACGGATGCAGAGACATCCGGTGTGTGCCAGGGACAGGAGGAGGACGCTGACGCGAACCACAACCACAAGCGCGAGCAGGACGGACAGGCGACGTAGGGCGAGACGCAGGCTCACGACGCTCAGCAAGACCTCCAGTAGGACCAGTGTAGGGAGAAGGAGCAGGCAAAGGGGAGGTAGGCTGCAACTGTAACTGTGACGGGACAGGCTGTGGACACTCTAAGGGAGGAGGAGGACCAGTAGAAGGTGGAAGACAAAGAACCTGCTGCAGGAGTGGAACGAAGTACGGTCGAGGCCGCGTGGCGACGCCAGACACAGCAGGGACATCACCAGTACCCCCAGTAGGAGCACCCGCTCCAGCAGCACCTCCAGTAGCTCCAGAACCTCCAGCAGCACCAGGAGTACCCCCATCAGTACCGCCAGCGGCAGTCTCAGCGCCAACACCCTCAGCAGCACCAGCTCCAGTCGAACCCGCAGGCCCAGCAGCTCCAGTACTCCCAGTACGAGCACCTCCGGGACCCACAACAGCAGCACCCTCTGTAGCCAAAGAACCTCCAGCACCAGCAGCACGGCTCCAGTGCCGGGCAAACCACTCGCGCAGCTCATGTGGAGAGAGTGGCTCCCGCAGAGACGAAGCAACCGGAGAACCTCCAGGCGTAGCACCTCCAAGCTCAGCACCCCCAGGCTCAGCACCTCCAGGTGTAGCACCCCCAGGCACAGTACCCCCAGGCGTAGCACCCCCAGGCACAACACCCCCACGCTCAACACCCCCAGGCTCAGCACCCCCAGGCTCAGCACCCCCAGGCTCAGCACTCCTAGGCTCAGCACCCCCAGGCTCAGCACCCCCAGTCTCAGCACCCCCAGGCTCAGTACCCTCAGCAGCACCAGAGTCACTAGTAACCTCGACAGGCTCGACTGCGTCTACCTGGGACACACCTGAAGGGGCAGGACCTTGAGGGGGGAGGGGGTCTACCGGGGGGGGACTTGGTACAAGGAAGAGCGGGGGGGGGGGGGGGGAAGGGACGGAGTGCGGTAGGGGAAGAGGCGGTAGTAGGGGACCGACTCGTCAAACGTGACGTCCTGGGAGGACAGAACACGGCGAGAGGTGGGGTGGTAGAACTGTCACCCAGGCGCGTCAGGGGGGAACCCCAGGAAGACGCAAGGAGCGGCACGAGGGGACAGCTTGTCCGCAGACAAGTCGCAGACAAACGCCCGAGATCCCCAGACCCGGAACGCCGACGCATCGCCAACCTTCCCCGTCCACAGCAAGGCTGGGGAGGTCTCCGGCCTGGAGACCCTGGGGTGTAGGTTGATCTGATGCGCCGCGTACCTCACCGCAAACGGCCACAGAAAATGGGGAGCAGCTGCATGCATCATAGACGTACGAGCGACGTCCATGACCATGCCAATGCGGCGCTCAGCAATCCCATTTTGCTGCGGGGAGTCCGGAAGCGTGAAGGTCTGACGGATGCCTCGTGCGTGACAGTAGGCTCTCAGAAGGCCAGAGGAAAACTCTCCGCCTCTGTCCGAGTGCAGACGCAGAACAGGAAAGTCCGAGCCAAAGCTCTGCCTGAGCTGGAGACGAGCTGCGCGGATCCAGTCGATCAGCACCTCAGTGACATCACCCTTGCTGCGCAAGGGGAAGACCGCGGTGTAACGCGAGTAGTCGTCAACAACGAGCTGGAAGTTGTGCTCGTGACCCTGTCCACGGACGCGGGCTGGGCCCCACACGTCCATGTGAAGCGTCTGCAGCGGGGCCTCTGTCGGAGGAAACTGGGAGGAGTGAGGGGCAGCCCGCTGGCGCCCCTCGACACAGGGGACACAGGTAGGGCTAGGGCCCTGAGGAAGGGGAGGGAGGGACCGGGGGAGACCAGAAACAAACAAGAAGACGGGAGGCCATGCCTCTGAGCCGAAGCAGAGAGGGGTGACCAAGGCGGTGGTGCCAGAGGAGAGTCTCGTGAGACAGGAGACGACACGAACAGGGGGCAGACTCAGGACCAGACATGGACGCTGCAGCAAACTCCTGACCCGACGCAGCCACCCTACCAGACTCAGCAACTGGAGGAGACGCAGTGGTCAGTGTGTACAGGCTCGACCCCGACTGACGGGTAAACGTAGCCAGGTGTCGGCCTGTGCTAGCCTCTGTGCAGTGCGTCACCCGCTGACGCGTAGGAGTGAACTGGTGTACTCCCCCATCCTGTAGGTCAGCACCACTCACCAGGTTCGTAGAGAACGAGGGGAGGTAGAGACCAGACAGGGTGCCAGAGGGAGCCGCCGGACACGGGAGGACTGTGGAGAAGTGAGACAGGACAGGACCCCCAGAGGGGTCAGCCAGAGACACCGCAACCGGCCGACTAAGCGGCGTGAGTGTGGTGCGGTCCCGAAAGAAGGAGCGAGAAGCCCCAGAGTCAAGGGTGAAGGTGAGGGAGGCCGAAGCCGACGCAGTACCTGAGAGCGCAGACTCACCAGTACCTGAGGACGCAGACGCACTAGCACCTAGAGCAGCAGCGTCGCAAGCACCTACGGCAGCAGCCTCACCAGTACCTAGAGCAGCAGTCTCAATGCCCGGATCGGGCGGGAAACACCGGTAACAGTCACCCTCATCACTAATAGACACAGCATACATGGCAGAAAGGATAGCATCAAAATCAAGATCATAGATGGCAACTCCCGCCCTAGACAGCTCGCCCCAGCGAGGGATCTCTGTGGCCTCCGGGAACTGGTGACGCCACGCGTCCGTCAGGCGGCCAAAGCAGCGCTGGGTGGGGTGCGCACCCCCACACTGCTCACCCGCACGGTCGCCGGTGCGCAGGACGTAGGTGCACGGACCAAAACCCCCACCCCACTGGCGTGCAGTGTACCACTCACGGAGCTGCTGAGGGGACAGGGTCTCACAACCGCGCTGCTGCAGGTGGTGCGGACCACCACCGGAGCCACTCCTCTGCGTAGACCCGCGACCAGCTCCACCGCCACCCCCGCCGCCTCCGCCGCCTCCGCTACTACCGCCGCCTCCGCCGCCTCCTCCACCGCCACCACCTCCGCCACCTCCGCTCCCACCGCCACCACCGCCGCCGCCTCCGCCTCCACTCCCGCCACCGACACCTCCACCCCCACCTCCACTCCCACCGCCACCCCCACTCCCCCCGCCGCCTCCACCTCCACCTCCACCGCCCCCGCTCGCTCCTCCAGTGCCCCTGCCCCCCTTGCCCTTGCCAGAGCGGCGTCTCCCGCTAGGGGCAGACGCCGCACCGACCGACTCAAGACCAAGGAGGTCGGCCGCAGCAGCAGAGGCAACAGAGGGCAGAAGGGGGGAGGGGGAACACCCCTCAAAGATGGGGGTGCGCGGGTCACCACGAGAGGCCCCTACAGCGACTATGCTCTTCTTGGCCGCTAGGAGGGACTTCTCGAGGAGGTCAACAGTGAGAGTGGTGGGACAGACTGAGAGGAAGTGGTCCCTGACTACGCGAAGGGAGTCAGGGAGGCGAGTGACTATGTAGTAGAGAGTGATGTACATGGGGGGGGGGTTCTTGGTGCAGAAGTCAGCAGGAAGCGCAGCGCGGTAGCGAGTGTCACTAGTGCGGAGGTGCGTAATGAGGTCAGCGACTGTGGGAAAGGCAGCAAGGTCAGGGAAGAGGTACGGTAGCATGAGACGGCTCAGTGCAGCAGTGGCAGGGGAGGAGTAGCGTGCAACTACAGCGTCGTACAAGGTCTGAGCACTCTTGTACTGACTAAAGTGCGCACGCTCAGAGGTAGGCAGGTGGTGACGCACAGCAAGACGTGCAGCAGCATCGCGCGTGGCCCACTGTGAGCGAACAGTGGCGTCAGCATCAGCAGCAGGAGCAGGAGAGGCACCAGAGGTGAGGTCAAAGAGGGAGAGACCGTCTGCCCTATCGCACTGTAAGAACAGCTGCAGGTCATCTACCCAGACGTCAAAGTCAATGGCTCGACCCTCGGCGTCAAAAGTGAGGACACTAGGGGTAGCCATGACAACAGTAGACTAGCAGCGCACACAGTATGGAAAGGGCAGTGCAGTGACAGAGGCGCTGTGCTTACCGGACGGGGCTGCTCGGGCGGCTCGGAGGTAGGGCGGCTCGGCGGCTCGGTGGTTCGGCTGCACGGCGGCTCGGCTGCAGGGCGGCTCGGCTGCTGGGCGGCTCGGGTGCAGGGCGGCTCGGCTGCTCGGCTGCTGGGCGGCTCGGGTGCAGGGCGGCTCGGCTGTCCGACTGCTCAGCTGCTGGGCGGCTCGGCTGTGCTGCTGCACGGCGGCGCGGCGGTCGGCTGCTCGGCTAGGTGAGGCGGCTCGGGCGGCTCGGGTGGCGGGCGGCGCTGCAGCAGGTGACGAGGCCGCAGGGAAGGCGGCGGGGCCGCAAGTGAGGGCGGCGGGGACCGCAAGTAAGGGCGGCGGGGACCGCAGGTAAGGGCGGCGGGGACAGCACGTGAGGGCGGCGGGGCCGCAGGTAGGGCGGCGGGGCCGCAGGTAGGGCGACGGGGCCGGGGCGCAGGTAGGGCGACGGGGCCGGGGTCGGAGGTGGGGCGACGGGGCCGGGGTCGCAAGCAGGGCGACGGGGCCGGGGCCGGGGCGCAGGTAGGGTGACGGGGCTAGGGCCGGGGCCGCAGGTATGGCGACGGGGCCAGGGTCGCAGGTGGGGCGACGGGGCCAGGGTCGCAGGTAGGGCGACGGGGCCGGGGCGCAGGTAGGGCGACGGGGCCGGGGCGCAGGTAGGGCGACTGGGCCGGGGCGCAGGTAGGGCGACGGGGCCGAGGCGCAGGTACGGCGACGGGGCCGGGGCCGTAGGTAGGGCAACGGGGTCGCTAGGGCGACGAATCAGGGGCCGCTAAGGCGGCGCGCCTTGGCCGCTAGGGCGGCTCGACGAAATCAGAGAGGGGAGCGCGACTCAGGCTGAGCGCGCTCTGGGCAGGAAAAAAAAAAAAACTTTCGACTTGGTGGGCCCTAAGCACAATTCCCACGAGGGAACCTGCTCGATACCATGAGAAAACTGAAACGAGAATGGATGAACTATGAATGAAGTGGGTACAAGTACTAACCCTAATTGGGTTGTACCCCTTATGAGATACCCCACTACAGCCTACACAAAAGCATAAGCTATAATGTTCTGACAAGGGCGACGTCGGAGGATGACGAAGTGGTTTGTCACCGATGTCGGCGACCCAGGTGACGGCGGTTGGGATTGCGCCGAGCTACGGCTACTTCAAATTCACGCCGGACAGGATCTTGGTCACCCCGCCGCTCGTTGGTCGACCATACATTCTCACCTGGAAGGAAGCTATCGAGCCCCAGCTGGAGATGGCTGGGCTGATCGGCTTCGCCCGAGGGACCGTGGCGACGCCGGAGGAGCACCACGCCGACTTACGAGCAGAGTTTCGCGCCGTGCAGCTGTTGACCTTCACGGTCATCTCGCGGTGCTGCTCGCCAGGCGTGCAGATCGCTTTGAAATGGTGCCGAGAGTACCTTGACGCCGGCCACCGGGCGTGGCACTTCATCGAGTCGACCTACCAAGTCACCGACGACTTGTTCATCGCCCAGCTGGAGGGGCAGCTTGTCAAAATATGGTTACATATTTTATATAATAGTTTGCAGTTGTAGTGTAGACATAGCATCATGTTTGCTGTCGCGGCCTCGCCGCCTGTCTGCTGTCGCGGCCCCGCCGCCCTACTGTAGCGGCCCCGCCGCCCTACTGTCGCGGCCCCGCCGCCCTACGTCGCGGCCCCGCTGCCCTACTCTGCGGCCTCGCCGCCCTACTCCTGCGGCCCCGCCGCCCTACGTCGCGGCCTCGCCGCCCTTCACTGCGACCCCGCCGCCCTTCGCTGCGGCCCCGCCGCCCCTTGCTACGGCCCCGTCGCCCACCACGGCCCCGTCGCCTCCTGCGGCCCCATCGCCTCCTTCGGCCCCGTCACCACCCGCGGCCTCGATGCCACCTGCGGCCCCGCCCACTTGCGGCCCCGACCACGCCCCGGCCATGCCCTGTCGCCAGCCGCGGCACACCGGGGGCACGTGCACCGCTCACCTCCCTTTTCCCGTCACCTGTCGAGGCGACCTGAGGGGCGACCTAGAAGGGGGGGGCAGGCGTCGCCCCCTCTGCCGCCTGCTTTGGCGCCCGGGGAGGCCGTGCATAGGCCCCCCCCCCCCCCCCCCCCCATTCTCCTCCTCCTTCTGTTCCCTCTGCTGCAGCTGCCGCTGGGGGGGGAGGGTGTGAGGGTGTGGGGGAGCCCGGGGAGTGGCACTGGGGTGGCGGGTGTGAGACCACCCAGCCGCAGTCCCTCCACCTCTCCTCTCTTCCCCCCTCTGCTGCTCCTACAGCAATGTGTGGGGGAGGGGGAAGGGGAGGGGTAAGGGGAGGGGGAGGGTGAGGGGATGGAGTGGGTGACCAGCGTGGGCGGTTTACACTTACCAGAGTGGGCGTTTTACACTTACTCCTGCAATCAATTATGGGGGCGTGTCAAAATATGGTTACATATTTTATATAATAGTTTGCAGTTGTAGTGTAGACATAGCATCATGTTTGGTGGTGCACCTCCTTGTGTTGCTGTTTGCCTATATGTACTTGCCATTCTTGTTCAACACAGCTGACTCATCTGCGTATGGGCGACGAGGAGACGGCGACCGACTACTGCAACCGGGCCCGGCGAATTCTCGCCACCATCAGGATGGCCGGGGCGCAGTACTCGACGGCGTCGTACGTCACCCACGTTATGCAGGGACTCTCGAGCAGCTACAACCTCCTGAAGCGGCTGTCAATGGCGCCGAGCACGAGGATGACGCTCAACGAGGATAACCTGACCTCGTATATCCGGCAGGATGAGGCGATGCAGGAGGCCGAGTGATCCCAGGAGCTCTTGGCGCAGGTAAACTTCGTCGCCCCGGCGAAGCAAGGAGGTCGACCGGGGCAGCGCGGACAGTCCGGCTGTGGCGGTAGCAGTGGCTGGAAGCCGGCCAAGGAGGTCGACAAGAAGAAGTCGACCAAAGACAGCGGTCGAGGAGGAGTAGGTCGACGACGGGAGTGCTGGCTGTGCGGCGACCCCGACCACCTCTCCTACGAGTGCCCCGACCGCAGTGACTCCGACGACGACGACGCCAAGGGAGGCTGCGGGAGGTCTGGCAGTCGTCGTCCTCATCGAGGAGGAAACAAGCTGCGCAAGGAGAAGCAGTCGACGACGTCGACCTCGGCGAAGGACGCCGACTCCTCTGCAAGCGGCAAGGGGCGGGACGACAAGACGGCGTCGTGCTCGCTGGTCGACGTCGTGGAGCCGACCGTCTCGCTGGCGCCAAAGGCCGGGGAAGACTTCCAGGCGGTGGCGGCAGCTGTCCAAGCGAACCCGGCGGTGGTACTGCTCGACAGTGGTTGCTCCCACCACCTGATGGGGACGAAGGAAGTCTTCGTCGACCTGCAGCCGAGCGGCTCCATCAAGCACGTGCGCGGCTTCAATGGGGCATTGCAGGACGTCCAGGGCCGCGGCACCGTCGCTCTGCAAGGGGATGCTGGGAAGCAGGTGCTCATCCCCGACGTGCTGTACGTCCCAGGTGTGCGGGCGAACTTGCTGTCGTCCGGCCAGCTGGAGGAGCACGGCGTGAAGCTGCAAGAGGACGGCGACGGGATGCTGCTCGTCTTGCCAATGGGAGAGGTGCTCGGTCGGGCTACGTACTCCGGGCGTGTCCTCTGCACCGACCTGCGTCCCTGCTCAACGAGGCCGACGTCGCCCACGACGGAGGTTGTGGCCCTGCAGGCGACCGTCTCGAAAACAAAGTCGACGCCGGACAGGATGCATGCTAGACTTGCGCACGCCGGCATGGACATCATCAAGAGCTCGGCGAAGAACGAGGTCGCCATTGGGCTGGACCTCAAGTCGGCGACGGGCGCCGACTCACCGTGTGTCTCGTGCGTCGGCGGGAAGCTGGCGCGGCACAACTTCCCCGACCAAGGCTCCGACGCCGACGACGTGCTGGCCGTCGTGCACATCGACCTGTGCGGGCCGTTCCGCGTGGCTGCCAAGGACGGCAGCCTGTACTTCCTGCTGCTGAAGGACCGCAAGACCCGCTTCGTGTGGGTGAGGACGGTCGCCAAGAAGTCGGATGTGTTGATGGAGTTCCAGGAGTGGCTGGTGTTGGTGGAAAGGCAGACGCAGAAGCCGGTGCTGATGCTTCGCTCCGACCGAGGAGGGGAGTTCCTCAGGAAGAAGTTCACCGACTAAGTGGATGGACAGGGGATCGTCCACGACCTTACCTGCCCGTACACCCCGCAGCAGAACGGCATGGCAGAGCGGGAGTTGAGGACAGTGGTGGAGTCGGTGCGGACGATGCTACTACACATGGGCGTGCAGCACCACTGGTGGCACCTCGCTCTGCGGCAGGCCGTCTGGGTCCGCAACTGTCTTGAGCGGTCGACGCTGCCGCCGGGGATGACGCCGTACCAGCTGCTGGCCGGCCAGAAGCCCGACTTGTCGATGGCGAGGGTGTGGGGATGTATGGCGCAGCACCTTGTCCCCGAGCAGCAGCGTGGTGGGAAGCTGTGTCAGAACATTATAGCTTATACATTTGTGTAGGCTGTAGTGGGGTAGCCCATAAGGGGTACAACCCAATTAGGGTTAGTACTTGTACCCAACTGTTTCATAGTTCATTCATTCCATTCTCACTTCTCGTCATGGTATCGAGCAGGTTCCCGAGTGGGAATACTGCCTAGGGCCCACCACGAATTTTTTTTCTTCCTTCCCTGCCCGGAGCGCGCTTAGCTCCTAACCCAAGTAGCGCCTCGAGCTGCCTTAGTGGCCCCTATTGGCCGCCCTTACTGCCCCTCGAGCCGCCCTCTACGGCCTCGCTTAGGCTGCTACGGCCCCGCTACGGCCCCGCTTAGGCCCCGTCGGCCCCGCTACGGCCCCGCTTAGGCCCCGTCGGCCCCGCTACGGCCCCGCTTAGGCCCCGGTAATGCCCTGCTACGGCCCCGTTATCAAATCATAATGTTCTGTAGGCTGTAGTGGGGTAGCCTATATGGGGTACACATTTCTAGGGTTGCATATTTGTACCACATTCCATTCCTTAGTGCACTCATTCTCATTTCAATTTTAACATGGTATCGAGCAGGTTCCCTCGTGGGAACTGTGCCTAGGGCCCACCAAGTCGAAAGTTTTTTTTTTCCTGCCCGGAGCGCGCTCTGCCAGAGTCGCGCTCCCTTCTCTGACTTCGTCGAGCCGCCCTAGCGGCCAAGTCGCGCCGCCTTAGCGGCCCCTGATTCGTCGCCCTAGCGACCCCGTCGCGCTACCTACGACCCCAGCCCCGTCGCCCTACCTGCGCCTCGGCCCCGTCGCCCTACCTGCGCCCCGGCCCCGTCGCCCTACCTGCGCACCGGCCCCGTCTCCCTACCGTCGACCCGGCCCCGTCGCCCTACCTACGGCCCGGCCCCGGCCCCGTCGCCCTGCCTACGGCCCGGCCCCGTCGCCCTACCTTCGACCCGGCCCCGTCGCCCTACCTACGGCCCGGCCCCGGCCCCGTCACCCTACCTACGGCCCGGCCCCGGCCCCGTCGCCCTACCTTTGACCCGGCCCCGTCGCCCTACCTGCGCCCCGGCCCCGGCCCCGTCGCCCTACATGCGCACCGGCCCCGTCGCCCTACCTTCGACCCGGCCCCGTCGCCGTACCTACGGCCCCGCCCGAACCGCCTACGCAGCCGAGCCGCCCGCGCCGCTCAGCAGCCCGAGCCGCCCGTTCCGCCCGAGCCGCCCGAGCCACCCGAGCCGCGCGAGCCGCCCGAGCCGCCCGAGCCGCCCGAGCCGCCCGAGCCGCCCGAGCCGCCCGAGCCACCTGAGCAGCTGAGGAGCCGAGCCGCGGGTGCCGCCGAGCCGCAGTTGCTGCCGAGCCGCCCGAGCTGCCCGAACCGCCCTGTCTGGTGAGCGCAGCGCCTCTGTCACTGCACTGCCCCCGCTCTACAGCCAGCGCTGCTAGTCTACTGTTGTCATGGCTACCCCTAGTGTCCTCGCTTTTGACGCCGAGGGTCGAGCCATTGACTTTGACGTCTGGGTAGATGACCTGCAGCTGTTCTTACAGTGCGATAGGGCAGACGGTCTCTCCCTCTTTGACCTCACCTCTGGTGCCTCTCCTGCTCCTGCTGCTGATGCTGACGCCACTGTTCGCTCACAGTGGGCCACGCGCGATGCTGCTGCACGTCTTGCTGTGCGTCGCCACCTGCCTACCTCTGAGCGTGCGCACTTTAGTCAGTACAAGAGTGCTCAGACCTTGTACGACGCTGTAGTTGCACGCTACTCCTCCCCTGCCACTGCTGCACTGAGCCGTCTCATGCTACCGTACCTCTTCCCTGACCTTGCTGCCTTTCCCACAGTCGCTGACCTCATTACGCACCTCCGCACTAGTGACACTCGCTACCGCGCTGCGCTTCCTGCTGACTTCTGCACCAAGAACCCCCCCCCCATGTACATCACTCTCTACTACATAGTCACTCGCCTCCCTGACTCCCTTCACGTAGTCAGGGACCACTTCCTCTCAGTCTGTCCCACCACTCTCACTGTTGACCTCCTCGAGAAGTCCCTCCTAGCGGCCGAGAAGAGCATAGTCGCTGTAGGGGCCTCTCGTGGTGACCCGCGCACCCCCATCTTTGAGGGGTGTTCCCCCTCCCCCCTTCTGCCCTCTGTTGCCTCTGCTGCTGCGGCCGACCTCCTTGGTCTTGAGTCGGTCGGTGCGGCGTCTGCCCCTCGTGGGAGACGCCGCTCTGGCAGGGGCAAGGGGGGCAGGGGCACTGGAGGAGCGAGCGGGGGCGGTGGAGCTGGAGGTGGAGGCGGCGGGGGGAGTGGGGGTGGCGGTGGGAGTGGAGGTGGGGGTGGAGGTGTCGGTGGCGGCAGTGGAGGCGGAGGTGGCGGCGGCGGTGGCGGTGGGGGCGGAGGTTGCGGAGGTGGTGGCGGTGGAGGAGGCGGCGGAGGCGGCGGTAGTAGGGGGGGCGGCGGAGGCGGCGGAGGCGGCGGGGGTGGCGGTGGAGCTGGTCGCGGGTCTACGCAGAGGAGTGGCTCCGGTGGTGGTCCGCGCCAGCAGCAGCAGCGCGGTCGTGAGACCTTGTCCCCTCAGCAGCTCTGTGAGTGGTACACTGCACGCCAGCGGGGTGGGGGCTTTGGTCCGTGCACCTACGTCCTGCGCATCGGCGACCGTGCGGGTGAGCAGTGTGGGGGTGCGCACCCCACCCAGCGCTGCTTTGGCCGCCTGACGGACGCGTGGCGTCACCAGTTCCCGGAGGCCACAGAGATCCCTCGCTGGGGCGAGCTGTCTAGGGCGGGAGTTGCCATCTATGATCTTGATTTTGATGCTATCCTTTCTGCCATGTATGCTGTGTCTATTAGTGATGAGGGTGACTGTTACCGGTGTTTCCCGCCCGATCCGGGCATTGAGACTGCTGCTCTAGGTACTGGTGAGGCTGCTGCCGTAGGTGCTTGCGACGCTGCTGCTCTAGGTGCTAGTGCGTCTGCGTCCTCAGGTACTGGTGAGTCTGCGCTCTCAGGTACTGCGTCGGCTTCGGCCTCCCTCACCTTCACACTTGACTCAGGGGCTTCTCGCTCCTTCTTTTAAGACCGCGCCACACTCACGCCGCTTGGTCAGCCGGTTGCAGTCTCCCTGGCAGACCCCTCTGGGGGTCCTGTCCTTTCTCACTTCTCCACTGTCCTCCCGTGTCCGGCGGCCCACTCTGGCACCTTGTCTGGTCTTTACCTCCCCTCGTTCTCTACGAACTTGGTGAGTGGTGCTGACCTACAAGATGCGGGGGTTCACCAGTTTACTCCTGCAAGTCAGCCGGTGACTCACTGCTCGGACGCTCGCACAGGCCGGCACCTGGCCACGTTTACGCGTCGGCCGGGGTCGAGCCTCTACACCCTGACCACTGAGTCTCCTCCTGTCCCTGCGTCTGGTCAGGTAGCTGCGTCGGGTCAGGTGTTTGCTGCAGCGTCCAGGTCTGGTCCTGAGTCTGCCCCCTGCTCGTGTCGCCTCCTGTCTCACGAGACTCTCCTCTGGCACCAGCGCCTTGGTCACCCCTCCCTGCCTCATCTCCGAGGCATGGCCTCCCGTGTCCTTGTCTCTGGTCTTCCCTGATCCCTCCCTCCCCTTCCTCCGGGGCCAGGCCCCACTTGCATCCCCTGTGTCGAGGGGCGGCTGCGGGCTGCCCCTCACTCCTCTCAGTTTCCCCAGACAGAGGCCCCGCTGCAGACGCTTCACATGGACGTGTGGGGCCCGGCCCGCGTCCGTGGACAGGGTCACGAGCGCTACTTCTCGCTAGTGGTTGACGACTACTCGCGTTACACCACAGTCTTCCCCTTGCGCAGCAAGGGTGATGTCACTGAGGTGTTGATCGACTGGATCCGCGCAGCTCGTCTCCAGCTCAGGAGGAGCTTCGGCTCGGA
Organism: Closterium sp. NIES-65; assembly: GCA_948144175.1. Lineage (NCBI taxonomy): Eukaryota > Viridiplantae > Streptophyta > Zygnematophyceae > Desmidiales > Closteriaceae > Closterium > Closterium sp. NIES-65. Next base: position 224,130 of record CANXME010000222.1, read on the forward strand.
CTTTCCTGTTCTGCGTCTGCACTCGAGGCGGAGAGTTCTCCTCTGGCCTTCTGCGAGCCTACTGTCATGCGCAAGGCATCCGCCAGACCTTTACGCTTCCGGACTCTCCACAGCAAAATAGGATTGCTGAGCGCCGCATTGGCATGGTCATGGACGTCGCCCGTACGTCCATGATGCATGCGGCTGCCCCCCATTTTCAGTGGCCGTTTGCGGTTCGGTACACGGCGCATCAGATCAACCTTCACCCCAGGGTCTCCATGCCAGAGACCTCTCCAGCTTTGTTGTGGACGGGGAAGGTAGGCGATGCGTCTGCGTTCCGTGTCTAGGGATCTCGGGCGTTTGTCCGCGACTTGTCTTCGGACAAGCTGTCCCCTCGTGCTGCTCCTTGCGTCTTCCTTGGCTTCCCCCATGACGCGCTAGGGTGGCAGTTCTACCACCCCACCTCTCGTCGTGTTCTGTCCTCCCAGGACGTCACGTTTGACGAGTCGGTCCCTTACTACCGCCTCTTCCCCTACCACACTCCTTCACTCCCCCCGCCACCGCTCTTCCTTGTGCCAGGTCCCCCCCCGGTAGACCCACTCCCCCCTCAGGGTCCTGCCCCTTCAGGTGTGTCCCAGGTAGACGCAGACGAGCCTGTCGAGGTTATTGGTGACTCTGGTGCTGCTGAGGGTGCTGAGCCTGGGGGTGCTGACTCTGGGGGTGCTGAGCGTGTGGGTGCTACGCCTGAGGGTGCTGAGCCTGAGGGTGCTACTACTGGGGGTGCTGCGTCTGGGGGTGCTGAGCCTGGGGGTGCTACGCCTTGGGGTGCTGAGCCTGGGGGTGCTGAGCCTGGGGGTGCTACGCGTGGAGGTACTGAGCCTGGGGGTGCGGAGCCTAAGGGAGCTGGGCCTGCTGGTGCTGTGCTTGGCGGTTCTCCGGGTGCTTCGTCGTGCCGATAGCCACTCTCTCCACAGGAGCTGCGTGAGTGGTTTGCCCGGCGCTCGAGGCGAGCTGCTGGAGCTGGAGGTGCTGAGGGTGCTGGAGGTTCTGTTGCTGCTGAGGGAGCTGGTGCCACGGGTCTCGGAGGTACTCGTACTGGGAGTACTGGAGCTGCTGGGCCTGCGGGTACTTCTGGAGCTGGAGCTGCTGAGGGTGTTGGTGCGGAGGCTCCTGCTGTCGGTCCTGAAGGCGGTCCTGCTGGGGGTACTACTGGTGCTGCTGGAGGTACTGGAGCTGGAGCTGCTACTGGTGCTGGTGCTGCCACTGGGGGTGCTGGTGCTGTCCCTGCTGTGTCTGGAGTCGCCGCGCGGCCTCGGCCGTACTTCGTTCCGCTCCTTCAGCAGGTTCTTGGTCTCCCGTCTTCTACTGGTCCTCCTCCTCCCTTAGAGTGTCCACAGCCTGTCCCGTCGCAGCTACAGTTACAGCCGGCCTCCCCACTGCCTGCTCCGTCTCCCTACACAAGTCCTACTGGAGGTCTTGCTGAGCGTCGTGAGCCTGCGTCTCGCCTTGCGTCGCCTGTCCGTGCTGCTCGCACTAGTGGTCGCAGTTCGCGTCAGCGTCCTCCTCCTGTCCCTGGCACGCACCGGATGTCTCTGCGTCCGTCCACTGCTCCTCTACGTGCCCCTTTGCCTTCTCCTCCTGAGTCTTCTCTTCCTGCTCTTGCCGACCCGGAGTCGGACTCTCTTCGTGCTGCCATTCCTACTGTTACGCGTCTCCTTGCTAGTGTCGTCACTGACTCTTCTTTTGAGTCCACTGCTGCGTCTGCCCTAGTTGCTGAGCTCGTCGACTTTGCTGCTCGCTGTCGTCTAGACTACGCTGCTAGTCTTGTCGCTGAGTCTGAGTCTGTCTGTCCTCCGTCCGTCGGGGGTGAGTGTGCCCTTGGCACGGACGTCCTTGAGGACAGGCAGGAGGAGTTCCAGTGTCTGGCTGCTGCTTCACCTCATCTGGTGTCCGTACTGCTTACCCCTGAGGGAGACCCGGATGCACTTGACATCCCGACTCCGCGCTCTTACGCGGAGGCCGTAGAGGGTCCCTACTCCTCTCAGTGGCAGGCAGCTATGGATGCAGAGATGGCTTCCTGGAAGTCCACAGGCACCTACGTTCACGCGGTTCCCCCACCTGGGGCGAACATCGTCAGTGGCATGTGGATCTTCAGGGTGAAGAGGCCGCCAGGTTCTCCACCTGTCTTCAAGGCTCGGTACGTGGCTCGTGGCTTCAGTCAGCGGCAGGGAGTTGACTACTTTCAGACCTTCTCTCCCACCCCGAAGATGACCACTCTTCGGGTGCTGCTGCACATAGCCGCTCAGCGTGACTATGAGCTTCACTCTCTTGACTTCAGCACTGCTTTCTTGCAGGGTAGCCTGCACGAGGAGATCTGGCTGCGCCGCCCACCTGGCTTCACTGGGACTTTTCCTCCTGGCACCCAGTGGAGCCTCCGGCGGCCAGTCTACGGTCTCCGCCAGGCACCGCGTGAGTGGCACGACACACTGAGGACTACGCTTGCGGCTCTTGGGTTTGCTCCCTCTGCTGCCGACCCGTCGCTGTTTCTGCGCACCGACACCTCTTTGCCGCCGTTCTACATCCTCGTGTACGTCGACGACTTGGTCTTTGCCACTGCTGACACTGCTGGACTCGTCCACGTGAAGTCCGAGCTGCAGAAGAGACACACGTGCACAGACCTGGGTCAACTGCGCAGCTACCTTGGCTTGCAGATCACCCGGGATAGAGCACGCCGCACCATTACCCTGACTCAGTCACACATGGTGCAGCAGGTCCTTCAGCGCTTCGGCTTCACGTACTCCTCGCCTCAGGCCACTCCTCTGCCTACTCGCCACTCGCTCTCAGCTCTGCCTTCGGATGAGTCCGTAGAGTCGAGTGGCCCGTACCCAGAGCTTGTTGGCTGCCTCATGTACCTGATGACCTGCACACGACCTGACCTTGCATACCCTCTTAGCATTCTTGCACGCTATGTTGCTCCTGGGAGACACAGACCGGAGCACATGGCTGCAGCGAAGAGGGTGTTGCGCTACTTGTGCAGTACGTCGGGCATGGGGCTAGTGCTTGGAGGGCAGAGTCCAGTGGTCCTCACTGGGCACGCAGACGCTTCTTGGGCTGACGACCAGGCTACACAGCGGTCGTCGCAGGGTTACACCTTCAGCCTTGGTTCCGGCTCTGTTTCGTGGAGGGCTACTCGCTCGTCTTCCGTTCTCGGCTCCAGTTGTGAGGCTGAGATCTACGCAGGAGCCATGGCTGCTCAGGAGCTTCACTGGCTCACCTACCTGCTGACTGACCTCGGAGAGCCGCCTCGTTCTCCTCCAGTGCTGTACGTAGAGAACAACGCCATGCTGGCCTTGTGTCGGGAGCAGCGCCTGGAGCACAGAACGAAGCACATTGCTCTCCGCTACTTTCTTGCTCGTGAGCTGCAGCAGCGTGGTCAGTTGCGACTTGCGTACGTGGCCTCTGAGGCCAACACTGCTGATATCTTCACTAAGGCACTTGCGCCTTGTGATCATCAGCGCTTCTGTACTCAGCTTGGTCTTGTGCCTGCCTTGCCTCACTTGCTCACTTCTTGACCTTGCTTGTACTGTCACATATATATACTCCTGCACTTGCTTGTTTATCCTTTTATATATATATGTGTGCTCCTGCATGTGAACTGGCCTTCTGGCCTTGAACTTGTGCTCGGAATGTGTGGTGACTTTGTGATCCACCCTGAGCTTTGCTTTGTTCTGCATGACTGGTCTTGTGACCCCTTGTTCTCCCCCACTTTGCCTATGGGGGTGTGTCAAATCATAATGTTCTGTAGGCTGTAGTGGGGTAGCCTATATGGGGTACACATTTCTAGGGTTGCATATTTGTACCACATTCCATTCCTTAGTGCACTCATTCTCGTTTCAATTTTAACACCCGTCGGCCCCGCTTAGGCCCCGCTACGGCCCCGCTACGGCCCCGTCGGCCCCGCTACGGCCCCGCTTAGGCCCCGTCGGCCCCGCTACGGCCCCGATTAGGCCCCGTCGGCCCCGCTACGGCCCCGCTTAAGCCCCGCTACGGCCCCGCTACGGTCCCACTACGGCCCCGCTACGGCCCCGTCGGCCCCGTCGGCCCCGCTACCGCCCCACTTAGGCCCCGTCGGCCCCGCTACGGCCCCGCTTAGGCCCCGCTACGGCCACGCTACGGCCCCGCTACGGCCCCGTCGGCCCCGCTTAGGCCCCGCTACGGCCCCACTACGGCCCCGCTACGGCCACGTCGACCCGGTCGGCCCCGCTTAGGCCCCGCTACGGCCCCGCTACGGCCCCGTCCGCCCCGTCGGCCCCGCTACGGCCCCGCTACGGCCCCGCTTAGGCCCCGCTGCGGCCACGCTACGGCCCCACTTCGTCCCCGTCGGCCCCTCTACGGCCCCACTTAGGCCCCACTACGGCCCCGTCGCCACCGCGGTCCCGCCCACCCTTGCGGCCCGCCGCCACCTGCGACCTCTCCACCACCTGCGACCCTGCCTCCCAGCGCCCGCAACGCCGAGCAGCCGAACCGCCGGCCTTCCGAGCTGCCCAGCAGCTGAGCCGCCCGACAGCCGAGCCGCCCAGCACCGTGCAGCCGAGCCGCCCAGCAGCCGAGCCGCCCAGCAGCCGAGCCGCCCGACAGCCGAGCCGCCCCGCACCAGCAGCCGAGCCGCCCAGCAGCCGAGCCGCCCAGCAGCCGAGCCGCCCTGCAGCCGAGTCGCCCGACAGCCGAGCCGCCGAGCAGCCCGATCGCTCCACCTTCCTGGTAAGAGCACAGTCTCTGCCACTGCACTGCCCTGCCTCCTGCTGTTATGGCTTCCCCTAGCGTTCTCACCTTTGACGCTGAGGGTCGGGCAGTGGACTTTGAGGTATGGGTAGATGATCTGCAGCTTTTCCTGCAGTGCGATAGGGCAGACGGCCTCTCCCTGTTTGACCTCACTTCTGGTGCCTCCCCTGCCCCTGCTGCTGATGATGACGCCACTGTTCGCTCACGGTGGGCCACACGTGACGCTACTGCTCGCCTTGCTATGCGCCGCCACTTACTGACCACTGAGCGTGCACACTTTAGCCAGTACAAGAGTGCTCAGACCTTGTACGACGCTGTAGTTGCACGCTACTCTTCCCCTGCCACTGCTGCATTGAGCCGCCTCATGCTACCGTACCTCTTCCCTGACCTTGCTGCCTTTCCCACTGTTGCTGACCTCATTACGCACCTCCGCACTAGTGACACTCGCTACCGCGCTGCGCTTCTTGCTGAGTTCTGCGCCAAGAACCACCCCCCCAATGTACATCACCCTCTACTACATAGTCACCCGTCTCCCTGACTCTCTCCGTGTAGTCAGGGACCACTTCCTCTCTGTTTGCCCCACCACTCTCACCGTTGACCTTCTCGAGAAGGCCCTCCTAGCGATAGAGAAGAGCATAGTTGCTGTAGGAGCCTCTCGTGGTGACCCTCGCACCCCCGTCTTTGAGGGGTGTTCTCCCTCCCCCATCTTGCCCTCTGTTGCCTCTGCTGCTGCGGCCGACCTCGTTGGTTTCGAGTCAGTCGGCGCTGCGTCTGCCCCGAGCGGGAGACGCCGCACCGGCAAGGGCAAGGGGGGCAAGGGCACTGGAGGAGGTGAAGGGGGCGGTGTAGGTAGTGGTGGAGGCGGTGGAGGGAGTGGGGGTGGTGGTGGGAGTGGTGCTGGGGGTGGCGGCGGCGGCGACAGCAGTGGAGGCAGCGGAGGCGGTGGAGGTGGCGGAGGGAGCGGAGGCGGCGGAGGTAGTGGAGGAGGCGGAGGTGGAGGAGGTGACGGAGGCGGCAGAGGCGGCGGCGGAGGCGGCGGTGGTGGAGCGAGTCGCGACTCTGCGTCGAGGAGTGGCGCCGGTGGTGGTCAGCGCCAGCAGCAGCAGCGGAGTGGTGTGACCCTGTCCCCTCAGCAGCTTCGTGAGTGGTACACTGCACGCCAGCGCGGTGGGGGTTTTGGTCCCTGCTCTTACGTTCTCCGTACCGGTGACCGCACTGGTGAGCAGTGCGGGGGTCCGCACTCCACCCAGCGCTGCTTTGGTCGCCTGACGGACGCGTGGCGTTGCCAGTTCCCTGAGGCGTCAGAGATCCCTCGCTGGGGAGATCTGGCTAAGGCCGGAGTTGCTATCTTTGATCTTGACCTTGATGCTCTTCTTGCTGCCATGTATGCTGTTGCTGATAGTGTTGAGGGTGCCTGTTACCTGTGTGTACCGCCTGACCCGGGCATTGAGGCTGCTGCGCTAGGTGCTGGTGAGACTGCTGCTCTAGGTGCTAGTGCGTCTGCTGCCCCAGGTGCCAGTGCGTCTGCCGCCCCAGGTGCTGGTGAGTCTGCTCTCTCAGGTACTACGTCGGCTCAGGCCTTCCACACCTTCACCCTGGACTCGGGTGCGTCCCGCTCCTTCTTTCGGACCGCACCACTCTTACGCAGCTTAGTCGGCCGATTGCAGCCTCCCTAGCAGACCCCTCTGGGGGTCCTGTCCTTGCTAGCTTCTCCACTGTCCTTCCGTGCCCTGCAGCCCCCTCTAGCACCCTGTGTGGTCTCTACCTCCCCTCGTTCTCTACGAACTTGGTGAGTGGAGCGGACCTACAGGATCGAGGGGTTGACTAGTTCACTCCTGCGAGTCAGCGAGTGACCCACTGCAGGTGTGCTCGGACAGGCCGACACTTGGCCACGTTCACCCGTCGGCCAGGGTCGAGCCTGTACACCCTTACTGCTGAGTCTCCTCCTACTGCTGAGTCTGCCCAGGTAGCTACGTCGAGTCAGGTGTTTGCTGCGGCGTCCAGGTCTGGTCCTGAGTCTGCCCCCTGCTCGTGTCGTCTGCTGTCCCACCAGACTCTCCTTTGGCACCACCGCCTTGGTCACCCCTCCTTGCCTCGTCTCCGAGGCATGGCCTCCCGTGTCCTTGTCTCTGGTCTTCCTCGGTCTCTCCCTCCCCTTCCTCCGCAGCCTGGCCCTACCTGCGTTCCCTGCGTCGAGGGGCGCATGCGCCGCCCCTCACTCCTCCGAGTTTCCTCCCACAGAGGCTCCGCTGCAGACTCTACACATGGACGTGTGGGGCCCAGCCCGCGTCAGTGGGCAGGGGAGAGAGCGGTACTTTCTGCTGGTCGTTGACGACTACTCGCGTTACACCACAGTCTTCCCCTTGCGCAGCAAGGGTGATGTCACTGAGGTGTTGATCGACTGGATCCGCGCAGCTCGTCTCCAGCTCAGAGAGATTTTCGGCTCGGACTTTCCTGTTTTGCGTCTGCACTCGGACCGAGGAGGGGAGTTTTCCTCTGCCCGTCTGGGAGCCTTCTGTCGGGCACAGGGCATCCGCCAGACCTTCACGCTTCCGGCCTCTCCACAGCAAAATGGGATTGCTGAGCGTCGCATTGGCATGGTCATGGACGTCGCGCGTACGTCCATGATGCATGCGGCTGCCCCCCATTTTCTGTAGCCGTTTGCGGTTCAGTACGCCGCGCATCAGCTCAACCTTCAGCCCCGGGTCTCCTTGCCAGAGACCTCCCCCGCCTTGCGGTGGACAGGGAAGGTTGGCGATGCGTCTACGTTTCGGGTCTGGGGATCTCGGGCGTTTGTCCGCAACTTGTCTGCGGACAAGCTGTCCCCCCATGCTGTTCCTTGCGTCTTCCTTGGCTTCCCCCCTGACGCGCCTGGCTGGCAGTTTTACCACCCCACCACGCGCCGTATTCTGTCCACCCAGGACGTCACCTTTGACGAGTCGGTGCCTTACTACCGTCTCTTCCCCTACCGCACTGCGCCCCTCCCCCCGCCGCCGCTCTTCCTTGCGCAAGGTGCTACTCAGGTAGACCCCCTCCCACCTCAGGGTCCTGCCCCTTCAAGTGTGTCCCAGGTAGACGCAGTCGAGCCTGTCGAGGTAGCTGTAGACTCTGGTGCTGCTAGAGGTGCTGAGCCTGCGGGTGCCGGGTCTGCGGGTGCCGGGTCAGGGGGTGCTGAGCCTGCGGGTGCCGGGTCTGCGGGTGCCGGGTCTGGGGGTGCTGAGTTTGGGGGTGCTGGGTCTGGGGGTGCGGAGCCTGGGGGTGCTGGGTCTGCTCGTGTGGCCGCCGGCGGTACTTCGTCGAGGCGAGAGCCGCTCTCTCCACAGGAGCTGCGCGTGTGGTTCGCCCGCCGCTGGAGACGTGCTGCTGAGACTGGGGGTGGTGGCGCTGGTGTTTCTACTGGTGCTGGTGCATCTGAGGGTGCTGCTGAGGCAGCTGGTGCTGATGGTCCTACTGGAGTTGGTGCTACTGGAGCTGGAGCTGCTGGGAGTGTTGGCGCTGGTGTTTCTACTGGTGCTGGTGCGTCTGGGGGTGCTGTTGAGGCAGCTGGTGCTGACGTGTTGAACAAGGAATGAAATGACTAAGGATGAAATGAGTACAAATGTGGAAACCTAGAAGTGTGTACCCCCTATAGGCTAACCCACTGTAGCCTAAACAACTACAACAATATATATAATGTTTGACGCACCCCCATAGGCGAAGTGGGGGAGAACTAGGGGTCACAAGACCAGTCAAGTAAAGTAAAGCAAGCTCAGGGTGGATCACAATGTCACCACACAATCCGAGCACAAGTTCAAGGCCACAAGGCCAGTTCACATGCAGGAGTACATATATATATATATAAGACTAAACAAGCAAGAGCAGTGATATATATATGTAACAGTACAAAGAGGGTCAAGAGGAGAGCAAGTGAGGCAAGACAGATACAAGACCCAGCTGGGTACAGCAGCGCTGATGATCACAAGGCGCAAGTGCCTTGGTGAAAACATCAGCAGTGTTGGCCTCAAAGGCCACGTACGCAAGTCGCAACTGACCACGCTGCTGTAGCTCACGAGCAAGGAAGTAGCGGAGAGCAATGTGCTTTGTTCTGTGCTCCAGTCTCTGCTCTCGACACAAGGCCAGCATGGCCTTGTTGTCGACGTACAGGACTGGAGGAGAACGAGGCGGCTCTCCAAGGTCGGTCAGCAGGTAGGTGAGTCAGCGAAGCTCCTGAGCAGCCATGGCCCCTGCGTAGATCTCAGCCTCACAACTGGAGCCGAGAACAGAAGACGAGCGAGTAGCCCGCCACGAAACAGAGCCGGAACCAAGGCTGAAGGTGTAACCCTGTGACGACCGCTGCGTAGCCTGGTCGTCAGCCCAAGAAGTGTCCGCGTGACCAGTGAGGACCACTGGACTCCGCCCTCCAAGCACTAGTCCCATGCCCGATGTACTGCACAAGTAGCGCAACACCCTCTTCGCTGCAGCCATGTGCTCTGGTCGGTGTCTCCCAGGAGCAACATAGCGCGCAAGAATGCTAAGAGGGTATGCAAGGTCAGGTCGTGTGCAGGTCATCAGGTACATGAGACAGCCAACAAGCTCTGGGTACGGGCCACTCGACTCTACGGACTCATCCGAAGGCAGAGCTGAGAGCGAGTGGCGAGTAGACAGAGGAGTGGCCTGAGGCGAGGAGTACGTGAAGCCGAAGCGCTGAAGGACCTGCTGCACCATGTGTGACTGAGTCAGGGTAATGGTGCGGCGTGCTCTGTCCCGGGTGATCTGCAAGCCAAGGTAGCTGCGCAGTTCACCCAGGTCAGTGCACGTGTGTCTCTTCTGCAGCTCGGACTTCACGTAGGCGAGTCAAGCAGTGTCAGCAGTGGCAAAGACCAAGTCGTCGACGTACACGAGGATGTAGAACGGCGGCAGAGAAGTGTCGGTGCGCAGAAACAGCGACGGGTCGGCAGTAGAAGGAGCAAACCCAAGTGCCGCCAGCGTAGTCCTCAGTGTGTCGTGCCACTCACGTGGCGCCTGGCGGAGACCGTAGACTGGACGCCGGAGACTCCACTGGGTACCAGGAGGGAAAGACCCAGTGAAGCCAGGTGGGCGACGCAGCCAGATCTCCTCGTGCGGGCTGCCCTGCAAGAAAGCAGTGTTGAAGTCGAGAGAGTGAAGCTCGTAGGCCCGGTGAGCAGCAACGTGCAGGAGTACCCGAAGAGTGGTCATCTTCGGGGTGGGGGAGAAGGTCTGAAAGTAGTCAACTCCCTGCCGCTGACTGAAGCCACGAGCCACGTAACGCGCCTTGAAGACAGGCGGAGAACCCGGCGGCCGCTTCACCCTGAAAATCCACATGCCACTGACGATGTTCGCCCCAGGAGGGGGGACAGCGTCAACGTAGGTGCCTGTGGACTTCCAGGAAGCCATCTCTGCATCCATAGCTGCCTGCCACTGAGAGGAGTAGGGACCCTCTATCGCCTCCGCGTAAGAGCGCGGAGTCGGGATGTCTAGTGCATCCGGGTCTCCCTCAGGGGCTAGCAGTACAGACGCGAGATGAGGTGAAGCGGCAGCCAAGCACTGAAACTCCTCCTGCCTGTCCTCAAGGACGTCCGTGCCAAGGGCACACGCACCCCCGACGGACGGAGGACAGACAGACTCAGACTCAGCGACAAGACTAGCAGCGTAGTCTAGACGACAGCGAGCAGCAAAGTCGACGAGCTCAGCAACTAGGGCAAACGCAGCAGAAGACTCGAAGGAAGGGTCAGTGACGGCAGTAGCAAGGAGACGCGTGACAGTAGGACTGGCAGCACCAAGAGAGTCCGACGTAGGGTCGACAAGAGCAGGAAGAGAGGAAGCAGGAGGAGAAGGCAAAGGGGCACGCAGAGGAGCAGTGGAAGGACGCAGAGACATCCGGTGCGTGCCAGGGGCAGGAGGAGGACGTGGACGCGAACTACAAGCACTAGTGCTAGTAGGACGGACAGGCGACGCAGGGCGAGACGCAGGCTCACGACGCTCAGTAAGACCGTCAGTAGGACCAGAGTAAGGAGAAGGAGCAGGCAGTGACTGAACAGGCTGTGGACACACTAAAGGAGGGGGAGGACCAGGAGGAGGCGAGAGACCAAGAACCTGCTGAAGGAGCGGAACGAAGTACGGCTGAGGGCGCGCGGCGACTCCAGACACAGCAGGGACAGCACCAGTGCCCCCAGCGGCAGTACCAACGCCCGAGTCCGCAGCACCAGCAGGGACTCCAACACCAGGGTCCTCAGCACCAGTCACAGCTCCAACGCCCAGGTCCTCAGCACCAGCAGCAGCTCCAACGCCCGGGTCCGCAGTACCAGCAGCAGCTCCACCGCCCGGGTCCTCAGCACCAGCAGCAGCTCCAACGCCCGGGTCCTCAGCACCAGCAGCAGCTCCAACGCCCGGGTCCGCAGTACCAGCAGCAGCTCCAACGCCCGGGTCCTCAGCACCAGCAGCAGCTCCAACGCCCGGGTCCGCAGCACCAGCAGCAGCTCCAACGCCCGGGTCCGCAGTACCAGCAGCAGCTCCAACGCCCGGGTCCGCAGCACCAGCAGCAGCAGGGTCCGTGAGACGAGGCGCGCCACTACGAAGTGTGCAACGGCGCTCGTACCACTCACGGATCCGCTCACGAGAGGGGAGCTCCCGACTAGAAGGAGAAGTGCCAGCACCAGTCTCCGTAGCGCGCCTGGTCCCAGAGGTACCTCTCCGGAGGCTGCAGTACTGTAAGTACCACTCACGCAACTGCTCCGAGGAGAGGTCTCGTCCAGGCGTAGGACCCCCTGGCGCAGCATCGTCAGGCTCAGCACCCCCAGTCACCGCACCCCCAGGCTCAGCACCCCCAGGCACAGCACCCCCAGGCTCAGCACCCCCAGTGTTCGCACCCCCAGGCTCAGCACCCCCAGAGTCCGCACCCCCAGGCTCAGCACCCCCAGAGTCCGCACCCCCAGGCTCAGCACCCCCAGTGTCCGCACCCCCAGGCTCAGCACCCCCAGCGTCCGCACCCCCAGGCTCAGCACCCCCAGCAGGACGAGAGTCGACAGCAACCTCAACAGGCTCGACCGGGTCTACCTGAGACACACCTGAGGGAGCGGCACCCTGAGGGGGGAGGGGGTCTACGACAGTAGCACCTGGCGCGAGGAAGAGAGGCGGGGGTGGGAGCGGGGCAGTGCGGTAGGGGAAGAGGCGGTAGTAGGGGACAGACTCGTCAAAAGTGACGTCCTGAGAGGGCAAGACCCGGCGCGAGGTGGCGTGGTAAAACTGCCAACCAGGCGCGTCCGGAACAAAGCCGAGGAAGACGCAGGGAACAGCACGAGAGGAGAGCTTGTCTGCAGACGAATCGCGAACAAAAGCTCGAGATCCCCAGACCCGGAAACGTGACGCATCGCCAACCTCCCCCGTCCACAGCAGTGTGGGCGAGGTCTCCGGCAAGGAGACACGGGGCCAGAGGTTGAGCTGATGCGCAGCGTACCGGACCGCAAACGGCCACAGAAAGTGGGGGGCAGCCGCATGGATCAAGGAGGTACGAGCGACCTCCATGACCAGGCCAATGCGGCGCTCCGCAACCCCATTCTGCTGTGGAGAGGCCGGAAGCGTGAACGACTGCTCAATGCCGTGCTCAGCACAGTAGGCTGCCAAGAGGTCGGAGGAGAACTCACCACCTCTGTCAGAGTGCAAGCGCAGGACAGGAAAGTCCGAGCGGAAACGCTCGCTGAGCTGGAGACGAGCTCTGCGGATCCAAGGGATCAAAACATCAGGGACCTCACCCTTGGCTCGCAAGGGGAAGACCGTGGTGTAGCGCGAGTAGTCGTCAACAACGATCAGGAAGTACCTCTCCTGACCCTGACCACGGACGCGGGCTGGGCCCCACACGTCCATGTGGAGCGTCTGCAAAGGAGCAGTCGTCGGGGGAAACGAGGAGGAGTGAGGAGCGGCGCGCTGCCGCCCCTCGACACAGGGAAGGCAGGGAGGAGCAGGCGAGGGTGGGAGAGGAGGGAGAACCCTGGGAAGACCAGAGACAAGGTACCGGGAGTGCATGGCACGAAGGCGCTGCACAGACGGGTGGCCAAGTCGGTGGTGCCAGAGGACAGTCTCGTGCGCTAGAGAGCGACACGAGCAGGGGGCAGACAGCTGACCTGACGCGGACGCAAACGCAGACGCAGACGCAGCGACCTGAGGGGAGGCAGTAGTCAGTGTGTACAGGTCCGACCCCGGCTGCCGGGTGAAGGTAGCCAAGTGGCGGCCCGTACGAGCACACGTGCAGTGTGTCACACGCTCGTAGGCAGGGGTGAACTGGTGAACACCCCCGTCCTGGAGAGCAGAACCTGCCACCAAGTTCGTGGAGAACGAGGGGAGGTGGAGACCTGACAGTGTGCCCGACGGGACCGCAAGACAGGGAAGGACAGTGGAGGAGGTCGCAATGACCGGACCCCCAGAGGGGTCAGCAAGGGAGACAGCAACTGGCCGAGCAAGGGGCTCAAGGGCAGTGCGGTCACGAAAGAAACAGCGAGAGGCACCTGAATCCAGCGTGAAGGTGTGTAGTGCTGCAGTCGACACAGTACCAGGGGGGTCAGACACGCACGCACCTAGAGCAACAGCCTCACCAGCACCTGGGGTAGCAGACACGTGGGTACCTAGAGCAGCAGACGCACTCGTCCTAATGCCCGGGTCGGGCGGGACACTCAGGTACTCAGAACCCTCTCCACTAGTAGACATCACATACATGGCAGAGAGAATAGCATCAAAATCTAGAGCATAGATATCAATCCCCTTCTTCAGGAGATCAAGCCAGCGGGGCAGCTCAGTGGCCTGAGGGAACTGAACACGCCAAGCGTCGCTCAGACGAGCGAAGCAACGCTGTGTGGCGTGCGGTCCCCCACACGGCTGGCCAGTGCGGTCACCAGTGCGAATGACGTACGTGCAGCTAAGGCCACCCCCCCCCCCCATGCTGAGAGTACCACTCACGGACCTCCTGGGGCGAGGGAGTGTGCTGCTGTCCCTGGCCACCGCCAGTGCCGCCACACCCACCACTCCCGCCACCACCTCCTCGACCACCCCAACCCCTGCCGCCGCCTCGTCCACCGCCACCCCCACTACCTCCTCCGCCCCGGCCACCTCCCCCGCCGCTGCCGCCACCCCCACCACCGCTGCCACCTCCCCCACCCGCGCCACTCCCCCCGCCACCACCTCCCCCACCACCGCCACCCCCGCTGTCACCACCACCGCCCTTGCCCCCCTTGCCCTTGCCGCTGCGGCGTCCGCCCGAAGCAGACGCAGTCCCGACCTTCTCAGCACCAAGGAGGTCGACAGCAGCAGCAGAGGCGATAGAGGGAAGAAGGGGGGAGGGAGAACACCCCTCAAAGAACGAGGTGCGGGGGTCACCGCGAGAGGCACCTACAGCGACTATGCTAGTCTCGGCTGCAAGGAGTTCCTTCTCGAGGAGGGCAATGGTGAGCTCGGTGGGGCAGCGAGCGAGGAAGTGGTCCCTGACTGAGCGCAGCGAGTCAGGGAGGCGCGTGACTAGGTGGTAGAGAGTGATCCAGAGCGGGGGTGGGTTCGTGGCGAGGAACTTATCAGGCATAGCAGCGCGGAAGCGAGCCTCACTAGTGCGGAGGTGGGTAATGAGGTCAGCGACAGTGTGAAAGGAAGCTAAGTCGGGGAACAGGTAGGGAAGAGAGAGACGGCCTAGAGCAGCAGAGGCCGGTGAGGAGTAGCGGGCAACGACAGCATTGTACAGTGCCTGTGCAGTCTTGTGCTGCCCAAAGTGCTCGCGCTCATCTATCGGCAGAGAGTTGCGGATAGCGAAGCGAGCATGGGCGTCACGAGTCTGCCACTGTGAGCGAGCAGTGCTGTCGGCAGTAGCAGCAGGAGCAGTAGCCTGGCCTAGGGCGTGATCGTACAGCGAGATGTCTTCCTTGGCAGTGAGCTGTAGGAAGAGGTGTAGGTCATCAAGCCAGGTGTCGAACTTCACTGGGCGCCCCTCAGCATCGAAGGCTAGCACTGGAGGGCTAGCCATGGTAGCAGCAGTAGTAAAAGCAGTAGGAGCAGTAGGTAGGTAGGGCGGCGCGGCTCGGTACAGGTAGGGCGGCACGGCTCGGTATAGGTAGGGCGGCGCGGCTCGGGTCGGGCGGCGCGGCTCGGTTCGGGCGGCTCGGGTCGGGCGGCGCGGCTCGGGTCGGGCGGCTCGGTTCGGGCGGCTCGGTTCCGTTAGGGCCGGGCTGTTCGGTGCGGGCGGCGCGGTCTAGGTGGGGCCGTTCGAGGCGGCTAAGGGGAGCGCGGGGAGCGGGTGGGGTTGGGGACGGGGCCGACACGGGCCGAAAGGGGTAGGATCGGGGCCGACGCGGTCCAAAAGGGGTAGGGACGGGGCCGACGCGGGCTGTTAGGGGTAGGGACGGGGCCGACGCGGGCCTCTAGGGGTAGGGACGGGGGCCGACGCGGGCCTCTAGGGGTAGGATCGGGGCCGTCGCGGGCCTCTAGGGGTAGGGACGGGGCCGTCGCGGGCCTCTAGGGGTAAGGACGGGGCCGTCGCGGGCCTCTAGGGGTAGGCTCGGGGGCGACGCGGGCCTCTAGGGTAGGGGCGGGGCCGACGCGGGCCTCTAGGGGACGATCTCGGGGCCGACGCGGGCCGTTAGGGTTAGGCGCGGGGCCGATTCGGGGCCTCTAGGTGCAACAGCGCGCGGCCTACAGGGCCTCTAGAGGCGTGAACGTCGAGGCGCCCTAGGGCAGGTAGGCAGATAGGCAGGTAGGTAGTGGTGGGCCCTTAG
Organism: Closterium sp. NIES-65; assembly: GCA_948144175.1. Classification (NCBI taxonomy): domain Eukaryota; kingdom Viridiplantae; phylum Streptophyta; class Zygnematophyceae; order Desmidiales; family Closteriaceae; genus Closterium; species Closterium sp. NIES-65. Next base: position 239,636 of record CANXME010000222.1, read on the forward strand.
GAAAAACGGTCCTAGGAAGGACCTGCTCTATACCATGTCGAACAAGGAATGAAATGACTAAGGATGAAATGAGTACAAATGTGGAAACCTAGAAGTGTGTACCCCCTATAGGCTAACCCACTGTAGCCTAAACAACTACAACAATATATATAATGTTTGACATGACGGTCCTACTGGAGTTGGTGCTACTCGAGCTGGAGCTGCTGGGGGTGTTGGCGCTGGTGTTTCTACTGGTGCTGACGGTCCTACCGGAGTTGGTGCTGCTGGAGCTGGAGCTGCTGGGGGTGTTGGCGCTGGCGGTGCTGCTGGCGCTTGTGCTTCTGAGGGTACTGGAGTTGGCGCTGTTCGAGCTGGAGGTTCTGCTGGCGCTGGTGCTGCCGCTGGGGGTACTGGTGCCGTACTTGCAAGTTCTAGAGGCGCTGCGCGGCCGAGGCCGTACTTCGTTCCGCTCCTAGAGCAGGTTCTTGGTCTCCCGCCCTCTACTGGTCCTACTCCTCCCCTAGAGTGTCCACCGCCTGTCCAGTCGCACTCACAGTTACCGCCTGCCTCCCCTCTACCTGCTCCTTCTCCCTACACTGGTCCTACTGGAGGTCTTGTTGAGCGTCGTGAGCCTGCGTCACGTCCCGCGTCACCTGTTCGTGCTGCTCGCACTAGTGGTCGTACTGCGCGTCCACGTCCTCCTGCGGTCCCCGGCACACACCAGATGGCACTGCATCCTTCCACTGCTCCTCTGCGTGTCCCTTTGCCGTCTCCTCCAGAGTCCTCTCTTCCTTCTCTTGCTGACCCGGAGTCTGACTCCCTTCGTGCTGCTAGTCCTTCGGTCACGCGCCTTCTTGCTACTGTCGTCACTGACCCTTCCTTTGAGTCTGCTGCTGCGTCTGCTCTCGTTGCTGAGCTTGTCGACTTCGCTGCTCGCTGTCGTCTAGACTACGCTGCCAGTCTTGTTGCTGAGTCTGAGTCTGTCTGTCCTCCGTCCGTCGGGGGTGAGTGTGCTCTTAGCACGGACGTCGTTGAGGACACGCAGGAGGAGTTCCAGTGCTTTGCGGCTGCTTTGCCCCATCTCGTGTCCACGCTGATTGCCCCTGAGGGAGACCCGGATGCACCTGACATCCCAACTCCTCGATCGTACGCTGAGGCGATCGAGGGTCCCTACTCCTCTCAGTGGCAGTCGGCCATGGACGCAGAGATGGCTTCCTGGAAGTCCACAGGCACCTACGTCGACGAGGTTCCCCCACCTGGGGCGAACATCGTCAGTGGCATGTGGATCTTCAGGGTGAAGCGGCCGCCGGGCTCTCCGCCTGTCTTCAAGGCGCACTACGTGGCTCGAGGCTTCAGCCAGCGGCAGGGAGTTGACTACTTTCAGACCTTCTCTCCCACCCCGAAGATGACCACTCTTCGGGTGCTGCTGCACATAGCCGCTCAGCGCGACTACGAGCTTCACTCTCTTGACTTCAGCACTGCTTTCCTGCAGGGCAGCCTGCACGAGGAGATCTGGCTGCGCCGCCCTCCTGGCTTCACTGGGTCGTTTCCTCCTGGCACCCAGTGGAGCCTTCGGCGACCAGTCTACGGTCTCCGCCAGGCGCCCCGTGAGTGGCACGACACACTGAGGACTACACTTGCGGCTCTTGAGTTTGCTCCTTCTACAGCCAACCCGTCGCTGTTTCTACGCACCGACACCTCTTTGCCGCCGTTCTACATCCTCGTGTACGTCGACGACCTGGTCTTTGCCACTGCTGACACTTCTGGACTCGCCCACGTGAAGTCCGAGCTGCAGAAGAGACACACGTGCACAGACCTGGGTGAACTGCGCAGCTACCTTGGCTTGCAGATCACCCGGGACAGAGCACGCCGCACCATTACCCTGACTCAGTCACACATGGTGCAGCAGGTCCTTCAGCGCTTCGGCTTCACGTACTCCTCGCCTCAGGCCACTCCTCTGTCTACTCGCCACTCGCTCTCAGCTCTGCCTTCGGATGAGTCCGTAGAGTCGAGTGGCCCGTACCCAGAGCTTGTTGGCTGCCTCATGTACCTGATGACCTGCACACGACCTGACCTTGCATACCCTCTTAGCATCTTGGCACGCTATGTTGCTCCTGGGAGACACCGACCAGAGCACATGGCTGCAGCGAAGAGGGTGTTGCGCTACGTGTGCAGTACGTCGGGCATGGGGCTAGTGCTTGGAGGGCGACGTCGAGTAGTCCTCACAGGTCACGCTGACGCTTCTTGGGCTGACGACCAGGCTACGCAGCGGTCGTCACAGGATTACACCTTCAGCCTTGGCTCCGGCTCTGTTTCGTGGCGGTCTACTCGCTCGTCCTCTGTTCTCGGCTCCAGCTGTGAGGCTGAGATCTACGCAGGGGCCATGGCTGCACAGGAGCTATGCTGGCTCACCTACCTGCTGACTGACCTAGGAGAGCCGCCTCGTTCTCCTCCAGTTCTGTATGTAGACAACAAGGCCATGCTGGCCTTGTGTCGGGAGCACAGACTGGAGCACAGAACGAAGCACATTGCTCTCTGCTACTTCCTGTCTCGTGAGCTGCAGCAGCGTGGTCAGCTCCGCCTCACCTACGTGGCCTCTGAGGCCAACACTGCTGATATCTTCACCAAGGCCCTGTCAAAGTAACGAGCTCTAAGAGTAATTGAGAGTTAAGTAGGCCTAGGCTTAGTAGCCTAGGCCTAGGGGATATCGAGTGGGTTGTGCCAAGGCAAGGGTATCGAGAAAGTTGGAATGAAGTGAGTTCACTATAGGTTTGTAAGAACATATAGCACGTGAACAAAGAAGGTGCACCACCTAACAAAGTTTATAATAACTACACTAACTACAGCTACAGGCAGTTACATATATAAATTCTGACAGGCCCTTCCGCCTTGTGATCATCAGCGCTTCTGTATTGTGCTAGGTCTTGTGCCTACCTGGCCTCACTTGCTCACTTCTTGATCTTGTTTGTACTGTCTTCTTTCTATACCTGCCCTTGCTTATTTTACCTTTATATATATGACCTTGCATGTGAACTGGCCTTGTGGCCTTACTCTTGTGCTTGGACTGTGTAGTGACTTTGTGATCCTCCCTGAGCTTGCTTTGCTTTGCTTTTCTTTGCTTGACTGGTCTTGTGACCACTTGTTCTCCCCCACTTTGCCTATGGGGGTGTGTCAGAACATTATAGCTTATACATTTGTGTAGGCTGTAGTGGGGTAGCCCATAAGGGGTACAACCCAATTAGGGTTAGTACTTGTACCCAACTGTTTCATAGTTCATTCATTCCATTCTCACTTCTCGTCAAGCTGAAGCCGAAGGCCCGGTGGGGCCTTCACCTTGGTGTGTCAGCGGCGAGCAAGGGCTGGGAGCTCCTCGACGTCAACGCCAACCGAGTAGTCACCACGTCGGACGTGGTGTTCTACGAGGAGATGTCGTTGGCCGAGTGGAAGTCGGAGCACGGGCCGGTGTCCGGCCGAACGCCGTCCACCCCGCCAACCGACACCTCGTCAGCGACAATGCCTCTGCTCACCGAGGTCGGTGAGTTTGCTGCTGAGGACGTCGAGGCCGTCCGCCCTCCTTCCCCTCCCTCTCCGGCCTCTGCCCCTCCGCTCCTGGTCGACCTGCGCGGGCTGACCTCGGTGTCGGCCTCCGGCGATGAGGGGAGTAGTAGGCCGTCGCCTTCGGCGCCGACCAAGGGCATCGCTGGTGGCCGACGTGACGAGCGGCAAGTCGACGTGGGATTGAGGCCGACGTCGACAGTGGAGGAGCAGGTTGAGGAGCAACAGCCGACAAAGGAGCCGGCAGCAGTGAAGCCAACCACGGAGCAGTCGGCAACCAGGCAGTCGGCAGGGCAGCCGACCACAGGGGAGAGGTCGACCAGGAAGTCGACCGAGGTGCAGCAGGACGACGAGGGCAGTGAAGGTGGTGACGAAGGAGGAGACGCCGAGGAGTCCACCAAGAGTGATGTGGTGGAGGTTCCGCCTGAACCCCGGAAGTCAGGCCGACTTCGGAGGCCACCCGAATTTTTCGTCCCCGCTGCCTTCAGCACGGTGTACGACGTGGACGACGACGACCTGGCGTATGATGACGCCGAGGAGGATGAGGAGTTTTCGGAGCTCGACCCCGACATGCATGCCAACCCCGAGCACCGCTGGGACATCTCGACCATGACGGTGAAGGAGGCGTTGGTGAGCTGGAAGGACCCGGCGGTGAAGGCCGCCATGGAGGAGGAGATCCGCAGCCTCATCAGCATGGGGACTTGGGAGTTGGTTGAACGCCCGCCGGGAGTGAACGTCATGAAGAACCGGTGGGTGTTGACGACAAAGTACCACGTCGACGACACCGTCGAGCGCGAGAAGGCGAGGCTGGTTGTGAAGGGCTTCACGCAGGTGTACGGCGCCGACTACGACGAGACGTTTGCGCCGGTGGGCAGCTACGTCACGCTGAGGATCTTCCTCAGCATCGTCGCCGTCCGCAACCTCAACCTGATGCAGCTCGACATGAAGAACGCCTTCTTGCAGAGCAAGCTCGACAGCGTCCTCTACATGTCCCAGCCGGACTACTTCAACGACGGGACCGGCCGGGTGTGCAAGCTGCTGAAGAGCCTGTACGGGCTGAAGCAGTCGCCGCTGCTGTGGTACTTGGCGCTCAACAACGTGCTGGTCGGCGGCGGGTGGAAGAAGAGCCAGGTCGACGAGGCTCTCTACTTCAAGGTCGGAGAGGACGGAGTGGCCTGCTGGGTGCTGGTCTACGTCGACGACCTGCTTGCCGCCAGCAGCAGCACCGAGATGCTGAAGGAGCTGAAGGAGCTGCTGGAGTCCGCCTTCGAGCTACGTGAGATCTCGCCGGTGCAGAAGTACCTCGGGCTGGAGATCGTCCGCGACAGGTCGGTGGGGAAGCTGTGGCTGCACCAGCAGGGCTACGCCGACAAGCTGCGTAGGCGCTTCATCGACGAGGAGCAGACCGGGCGCACCCCAAAGACGCCGGTCTCGATCGATGCCTATGCCGAGCTCACGTTCGATGACGAGGAGGCACAGGAGCGACAGGAGGAGGAGTACCGGCAGAAGGTCGGCTCGCTGCAGTTCGCGGCGAGGATGACGAGGCCGGACATCGCCTTCGCCTGCAGCAAGCTGGGGAGCGGCCTCACGGTGAGGAGCGACCAGCACTGGCGCGAGGTCGACCGCTGCCTCGCCTACCTCGCCAACACGCGTGACACCGCCCTGGAGTTCGGCGATGGACCTGAGTCGCTGGAGCTGGTCGGCTACGTGGACGCCGACGACGCCGGTGACAAGCAGAACAGGACGAGCACGCGTGGCTACGTGTTCGTCTATGGAGGGGCCGCAGTCTCCTGGTCGAGCCAGCGCATCAAGTGCGCGACGTTGTCGTCCACTGAGTCAGAGTACATGGCAGCCACCGAAGCCGGCAAGGAAGGACGCTGACTTCGCTTCCTCCTTGCAGAGTTCCGGCAGCTGGATGCCGGGAAGCCGACCGTCCTTCGGGTGGACAACAAGTCGGCCATCACAGTCGACGGGGGCATGGGGTTGACGGGCAACCTTAAGCACATGGAGCGGCGACAGGCCTGGCTGCAGCACATGGTGAAGCGCGGGAAGTTCTCGCTGAGGTACATCCCAACCACTGAGCAGCCGACCGACTTCCTGACGAAGGCGCTGCACTATCCGGCCTTCAACCGGTGCTCCGTCGCCATCGGCTAGGTGCGCTTGGCCGACGTGGGCGACGAAGATGACGACGTGCAGCAGTAGGTGCCATGCCCTTCTGTCAGAATGTTATAATTATCTAGCCTGTAGTGGGGTGCTCTATAGTGAGTATAACCCTTTTGGGCTTGCTACTTGTATCCCTCCACTTTCTAGTTCAACCATTCTCCTCTCTCAACTCTCTCGACATTTTTCCTTACCCTCGAACTCAACTACTTCGTAACCTAAACCCATGGCTCCTAAACATGCTAATACTTAGCCTTTTCACATGCTATCAGAGCATCTACGGTCCTGGCCTATGGGCCCACCTAACTGCTTCTGCTGCTACTCTGTGCTCTGCACGCCCCGTGGCGTGCCCCTCGCGCGACCCTTAGTGGCCCCGTCGCCACCCCTCGCGGCCCCGTCGCCGCCCTTCTCGGCCCCTCGCGGCCCCTTCGCGGCCCCGTTGCCGCCCCTTTCAGGCCCCTCGCGGCCCCTTCGCGGCCCGTCGCCGCCCTTCCAGGCCCCTCGCGGCCCCTTCGCGGCCCCGTCGCCGCCCCTATCGGCCCCGTCGCCGCCGCCAGCCGCCCCGTCGCCAACCTCTCAGGCCCCTCGCGGCCCCTTCGCGGCCCCGTCGCCGCCCCTATCGGCCCCGTCGCCGCCGCCAGCCGCCCCGTCGCCGACCCTAGCGGCCCCGTCGCCGCCTCTATCGGCCCCGTCGCCGCCGCCAGCGGCCCCGTCGCCGACCCTAGCGGCCCCGTCGCCGCCCCTATCGGCCCCGTCGCCGCCTCCAGTGGCCCCGTCGCCGCCACTTGCGGCCCCGTCGCCGCCCCTTTCGGCCCTTCCTCGACCCTGCCCTGGCCCCGCCCCGGCCATGCTCCGTCGCCTGGCGCGGCGCACCGGGGGCACGTTTACCGCCCCCCCCCCCCCTTTTCCCGTCGCCTGTCGAGGCGACCTGAGGGGGCCGCGTGCGGGAGGGGCGACCTGGGGGATGGGGGCGAGCGTCGCCCCTTCTGCCGCCTGCTTTGGCGCCCTGGGAGACCGCGCGTCGCCCCCCCCCCCCCCCCGTAACCTCCCTACCCGCCATCCCGCCCTGCCCTGTGTTAGGGTTTGGGGGTGGCGAGTAGGGGGTGGCGGGTGTGTGGTCTCCCCTGCTCCTCCTCGTCCTCTGTCTCCCACTGCTGCAGCTGCCGCTGAGGGGGGTGGGTGTGCGGGAGTCGACGGATCGGTACTAGGGGGTGGGGGGTGAGTGAACCTAGGGTGCAGCAGGGGGTGTGTGAAAAAGGGGGTGACGTGGGAGTGAAGCTAGGGGTGCAGCAAGGAGTGTATGAAAGGGGGGTGGGACAGTTGGGGGAGGTTGAACGGAGGCTGTCGTCGTGTCGTCAGCAGCACCAGTAGTCCGGGGCGCTGCTCCGGTAGCCCAGTCGTATCCAGCTGCGCCAATCGCCCGTGGGTCCGTTGCTCCTGCCGCTCGTCTATAGCCACGGAGCCAGTTACTCCAGTAGTCCGGGGCGCTGTTCTGGTAGCCGCTGTGCTAGTGTGACTCTTGTTGCCCGTGTGTTTGTAGCTTCAGCCGTCGTCTCCTGTCTCCTCTCCTCTTACAGTCTCGCCTCCTCCTCCTCACTTGTTTTTGTGAATGCCTCTAGCTTTGCTTGTCCTTGTGAACTCCTGCTCAATACCTGCTTGCTCATTGTGCTGATTACACCCCACTTTGGCTATGGGGGTGTGTCAGAATGTTATAATTATCTAGCCTGTAGTGGGGTGCTCTATAGCGAGTACAACCCTGTTAGGGTTTGCTATATGTATCCCAACTGCTGCTAGTGAACTCCTCTCTTCTTCATTTCTCGGTTTCTTCACACCTTCTGCATGGCTGGTGCGGTGGACGACGTGCTGTGTGTTGGGTGCACGTCGACGAGCTATTCTCCGAGGAGTACTGCCGAGTGGATTTGGGGGGAGGGGGACAAGCGTGAATGCGGCAGGGGAGTGTCAACGGGAGTTGTGTGTTGGCCATGTCCACGCTTGGGCGGAGCCGACTTCGTGGTGAGGTGTACGGAAGGTACAGCCGACTTGCAGCAGTGGGCGACGCCGACTTGGGCGAGCTGGTCGACGGGGTTTGTCGACATGCACGGGGCCACTGCAATGCCGCCGACTTGGGAAGCCGGCGGCCGACTTCTACTGGTGGTCGGCGATGTGGCACGTCGACCTGGAAGTCGGCGCCGACTTGCCAGGTCACCGACTTGCCAGGTCACCGACTTGCCAGGTCACCGACTTGCAAGGTCATCGACTTGCAAGGTCATCGACTTGCAAGGTCACCGACTTGCAAGGTCGCCGACTTCAAGAGGTCAGTCTGGAAGTCGGCGCCGACGTAGAAGGGGCGTCGACTTGGTGACGCCGACTTTGGGTAGCCGACTTGGGTGGTCGGCTGACAACTGCACTGGTCGACGTGGAGCTGGTCGACCAGGAGTGACGTCGACCTGGAGCTGGTCGACCAGAGGAGTGGTCGACCTGGTGAGGTCGACTTGGTGTGGTCGTCGACTTGGGAGGTCGACGAGCACATACAGGAGCAGCTGGTCGACATGGTTGCCCGGTCAACCAGGATACCTGGGTGACGAGGTTCTGCGAAGGAGTGCGACGGTCGCCCAGGCGAAGTTGGCGAGTCCGACCTCGGTGGTAGTATCCCGAGGTCGACATGGCGGATCAGGTGGAGCCGTCAGCACGAAGATGACTTGGTGCGTGCGCTGTTCAGGTGACAAGCTTAGCCCTCCAATCATCAACGAGCACCTGCGAAGTAGGTGCGCTGCTGTTCTACGGGAGCAATGCTGGCACGCCGTCAACCTGCAGCGTTGGCACGCTGTCGACTTTGCACTGCTGGAGCGTGGTCGACCAAGTCGTGCTGGAACGCGGTCGACCATGCTGTGCTGGCAGTCGACCGACCTGAATGCTAGCTCTGATGTAGTCTTGCCATGCCAACTTCATTGTACCATTATTGTCAACTTTCTCTAGTGAAACTCTTGCCAAATTGCCCCGTGAACTAGCAAGCAGTGTGAGCACTAGGAAAACGACTAAGGACCAATGAACGCAGAGATCACACGAGCACCCGTGCCTAGCCCATAGTCTAGCTCCCGTTGAAGCAGTTATCTCCGCATCCACCTCCCTGCTCGTTTCCGCATGCACCCGTCATCCCATGTATCGCTTCTTCGTCCTTACACCGATTCAAATGCCACCTTCTCGGGCCGTGATTGCACTCCACTGCTGGTAGCTCTTGACACCGACGAGCCCGACTACCAGATCCAACGCATTCTCGGGCACCACCGCCATCTCTAGAGGGGTGTCTCTTTCATCGACTTCTTGGTTCGTTGGCGTGGTTACGATGCAGCAGACGACAACTGGGTTCCTTCGTCCTCGCTGTCCCCCGACAACGCTTGTCTGCAAGCGTACCTTCAGTCTGCAGGCGCCGCGGACGTCGCCTCCTTGGGAGGGGGGTAGTGTTACGGGGTATTTTACTGTTCAAGGGTGGTTTACCCCAAACAATATCCCAACCTCATCCCAACCTAATCTTCCAACTCATCCAAGATTTCCAAGATTTCGTGGTGCTACGTAGGACTCTAGCTTTCTTGCCTTCCGCTTTCTAGTCCCACGAAGTACTTTCCAACAATCGCTCTTGCATGGTACTTCAACATTGCTTGTACTTGCCATTATCAACCAATTCTCATTCAACTCTTCATTTATTCAATAAGATCTTTGCCTATTTCGCCAATAGTTCTTTCGCCCAAGTCTTCCGCCGCGTTTTCATCCTCAACTTAGCCGACCCCGCTAATCTTTAGCGGATTTAGGCCAAGGGGCCTAATAGTCATGAATACGATTCTTTTTTTTTCCCCCGTACATTTCTCCTCCATTTCTCTGTTCATGAAATTCATAACTTCATGCGTACATTTCTCCTCCACCTCATGTAAGACAACTCAAAATACAACTTAAGAAACTGTCAGAATCCCAACCACTAGACCATTGGGATAAAAGGGCTTGTTTCAGTAGCGGGTCACTGCGCCCATAACCCACCAGGCGAACGCGTCTGTAATCCTCTCCAGGATCAATCGGGCATCCACAGTGCAGATCTACTGACACCCCCCCACACTAGGAGGCCCAGGACTAAGCACAACGGTGTTGAACAAGGAATGAAATGACTAAGAATGAAATGAGTACAAATATGGAAACCTAGAAGTGTGTACCCCCTATAGGCTAACCCACTGTAGCCTAAATAACTACAACAATATATATAATGTTTGACACACCCCCATAGGCGAAGTGGGGAGAACTAGGGGTCACAAGACCAGTCAAGTAAAGCAAAGCAAGCTCAGGGTGGATCACAATGTCACCACACAATCCGAGCACAAGTTCAAGGCCACAAGGCCAGTTCACATGCAGGAGTACATATATATATATATATATATATAAAAGACTAAACAAGCAAGAGCAGTGATATAAATATATGTAACAGTACAAAGAGGGTCAAGAGGAGAGCAAGTGAGGCAAGACAGACACAAGACCCAGCTGGGTACAGCAGCGCTGATGATCACAAGGCGCAAGTGCCTTGGTGAAAACATCAGCAGTGTTGGCCTCAGAGGCCACGTACGCAAGTCGCAACTGACCACGCTGCTGTAGCTCACGAGCAAGGAAGTAGCGGAGAGCAATGTGCTTTGTTTTGTGCTCCAGTCTCTGCTCCCGACACAAGGCCAGCATGGCCTTGTTGTTGACGTACAGGACTGGAGGAGAACGAGGCGGCTCTCCAAGGTCGGTCAGCAGGTAGGTGAGCCAGCGAAGCTCCTGAGCAGCCATGGCCCCTGCGTAGATCTCAGCCTCACAACTGGAGCCGAGAACAGAAGACGAGCGAGTAGCCCGCCACGAAACAGAGTCGGAACCAAGGCTGAAGGTGTAACCCTGTGACGACCGCTGCGTAGCCTGGTCGTCAGCCCAAGAAGCGTCCGCGTGACCAGTGAGGACCACTGGACTCCGCCCTCCAAGCACTAGTCCCATGCCCGACGTACTGCACAAGTAGCGCAACACCCTCTTCGCTGCAGCCATGTGCTCTGGTCGGTGTCTCCCAGGAGCAACATAGCGCGCAAGAATGCTAAGAGGGTATGCAAGGTCAGGTCGTGTGCAGGTCATCAGGTACATGAGACAGCCAACAAGCTCTGGGTACGGGCCACTCGACTCTACGGACTCATCCGAAGGCAGAGCTGAGAGCGAGTGGCGAGTAGACAGAGGAGTGGCCTGAGGCGAGGAGTACGTGAAGCCGAAGCGCTGAAGGACCTGCTGCACCATGTGTGACTGAGTCAGGGTAATGGTGCGGCGTGCTCTGTCCCGGGTGATCTGCAAGCCAAGGTAGCTGCGCAGTTCACCCAGGTCAGTGCACGTGTGTCTCTTCTGCAGCTCGGACTTCACGTAGGCGAGTCCAGCAGTGTCAGCAGTGGCAAAGACCAAGTCGTCGACGTACACGAGGATGTAGAACGGCGGCAGAGAAGTGTCGGTGCGCAGAAACAGCCACGGGTCGGCAGTAGAAGGAGCAAACCCAAGTGCCGCCAGCGTAGTCCTCAGTGTGTCGTGCCACTCACGTGGCGCCTGGCGGAGACCGTAGACTGGACGCCGGAGACTCCACTGGGTACCAGGAGGGAAAGACCCAGTGAAGCCAGGTGGGCGACGCAGCCAGATCTCCTCGTGCAGGCTGCCCTGCAAGAAAGCAGTGCTGAAGTCGAGAGAGTGAAGCTCGTAGTCCCGGTGAGCAGCAACGTGCAGGAGTACCCGAAGAGTGGTCATCTTCGGGGTGGGGGAGAAGGTCTGAAAGTAGTCAACTCCCTGCCGCTGACTGAAGCCACGAGCCACGTAACGCGCCTTGAAGACAGGCGGAGAACCCGGCGGCCGCTTCACCCTGAAGATCCACATGCCACTGACGATGTTCGCCCCAGGAGGGGGGACAGCGTCAACGTAGGTGCCTGTGGACTTCCAGGAAGCCATCTCTGCATCCATAGCTGCCTGCCACTGAGAGGAGTAGGGACCCTCTATCGCCTCCGCGTAAGAGCGCGGAGTCGGGATGTCTAGTGCATCCGGGTCTCCCTCAGGGGCTAGCAGTACAGACGCGAGATGAGGCGAAGCGGCAGCCAAGCACTGAAACTCCTCCTGCCTGTCCTCAAGGACGTCCGTGCCAAGGGCACACGCACCCCCGACGGACGGAGGACAGACAGACTCAGACTCAGCGACAAGACTAGCAGCGTAGTCTAGACGACAGCGAACAGCAAAGTCGACGAGCTTAGCAACTAGGGCAAACGCAGCAGAAGACTCGAAGGAAGGGTCAGTGACGGCAGTAGCAAGGAGACGCGTGACAGTAGGACTAGCAGCACCAAGAGAGTCCGACGTAGGGTCGACAAGAGCAGGAAGAGAGGAAGCAGGAGGAGAAGGCAAAGGGGCACGCAGAGGAGCAGTGGAAGGACGCAGAGACATCCGGTGCGTGCCAGGGGCAGGAGGAGGACGTGGACGCGAACTACAAGCACTAGTGCTAGCAGGACGGACAGGCGACGCAGAGCGAGACGCAGGCTCACGACGCTCAGTAAGACCGTCAGTAGGACCAGAGTAAGGAGAAGGAGCAGGCAGTGACTGAACAGGCTGTGGACACACTAAAGGAGGGGGAGGACCAGGAGGAGGCGAGAGACCAAGAACCTGCTGAAGGAGCGGAACGAAGTACGGCTGAGGGCGCGCGGCGACTCCAGACACAGCAGGGACAGCACCAGTGCCCCCAGCGGCAGTACCAACGCCCGAGTCCGCAGCACCAGCAGGGACTCCAACACCAGGGTCCTCAGCACCAGACACAGCTCCAACGCCCGGGTCCTCAGCACCAGCAGCAGCTCCAACGCCCGGGTCCGCAGTACCAGCAGCAGCTCCACCGCCCGGGTCCTCAGCACCAGCAGCAGCTCCAACGCCCGGGTCCTCAGCACCAGCAGCAGCTCCAACGCCCGGGTCCGCAGTACCAGCAGCAGCTCCAACGCCCGGGTCCTCAGCACCAGCAGCAGCTCCAACGCCCGGGTCCGCAGCACCAGCAGCAGCTCCAACGCCCGGGTCCGCAGTACCAGCAGCAGCTCCAACGCCCGGGTCCGCAGCACCAGCAGCAGCAGGGTCCGTGAGACGAGGCGCGCCACTACGAAGTGTGCAACGGCGCTCGTACCACTCACGGATCCGCTCACGAGAGGGGAGCTCCCGACTAGAAGGAGAAGTGCCAGCACCAGTCTCCGTAGCGCGCCTGGTCCCAGAGGTACCTCTCCGGAGGCTGCAGTACTGTAAGTACCACTCACGCAACTGCTCCGAGGAGAGGTCTCGTCCAGGCGTAGGACCCCCTGGCGCAGCATCGTCAGGCTCAGCACCCCCAGTCACCGCACCCCCAGGCTCAGCACCCCCAGGCACAGCACCCCCAGGCTCAGCACCCCCAGTGTTCGCACCCCAAGGCTCAGCACCCCCAGAGTCCGCACCCCCAGGCTCAGCACCCCCAGAGTCCGCACCCCCAGGCTCAGCACCCCCAGTGTCCGCACCCCCAGGCTCAGCACCCCCAGCGTCCGCACCCCCAGGCTCAGCACCCCCAGCAGGACGAGAGTCGACAGCAACCTCAACAGGCTCGACCGGGTCTACCTGAGACACACCTGAGGGAGCGGCACCCTGAGGGGGGAGGGGGTCTACGACAGTAGCACCTGGCGCGAGGAAGAGAGGCGGGGGTGGGAGCGGGGCAGTGCGGTAGGGGAAGAGGCGGTAGTAGGGGACAGACTCGTCAAAAGTGACGTCCTGAGAGGGCAAGACCCGGCGCGAGGTGGCGTGGTAAAACTGCCAACCATGCGCGTCCGGAACAAAGCCGAGGAAGACGCAGGGAACAGCACGAGAGGAGAGCTTGTCTGCAGACGAATCGCGAACAAAAGCTTGAGATCCCCAGACCCGGAAACGTGACGCATCGCCAACCTCCCCCGTCCACAGCAGTGTGGGCGAGGTCTCCGGCAAGGAGACACGGGGCCAGAGGTTGAGCCGATGCGCAGCGTACCGGACCGCAAACGGCCACAGAAAGTGGGGGGCAGCCGCATGGATCAAGGAGGTACGAGCGACCTCCATGACCAGGCCAATGCGGCGCTCCGCAACCCCATTCTGCTGTGGAGAGGCCGGAAGCTTGAACGACTGCTCAATGCCGTGCTCAGCACAGTAGGCTGCCAAGAGGTCGGAGGAGAACTCACCACCTCTGTCAGAGTGCAAGCGCAGGACAGGAAAGTCCGAGCGGAAACGCTCGCTGAGCTGGAGACGAGCTCTGCGGATCCAAGGGATCAAAACATCAGGGACCTCACCCTTGCCTCGCAAGGGGAAGACCGTGGTGTAGCGCGAGTAGTCGTCAACAACGATCAGGAAGTACCTCTCCTGACCCTGACCACGGACGCGGGCTGGGCCCCACACGTCCATGTGGAGCGTCTGCAAAGGAGCAGTCGTCGGGGGAAACGAGGAGGAGTGAGGAGCGGCGCGCTGCCGCCCCTCGACACAGGGAAGGCAGGGAGGAGCAGGCGAGGGTGGGAGAGGAGGGAGAACCCTGGGAAGACCAGAGACAAGGTACCGGGAGTGCATGGCACGAAGGCGCTGCACAGACGGGTGGCCAAGTCGGTGGTGCCAGAGGACAGTCTCGTGCGCTAGAGAGCGACACGAGCAGGGGGCAGACAGCTGACCTGACGCGGACGCAAACGCAGACGCAGACGCAGCGACCTGAGGGGAGGCAGTAGTCAGTGTGTACAGGTCCGACCCCGGCTGCCGGGTGAAGGTAGCCAAGTGGCGGCCCGTACGAGCACACGTGCAGTGTGTCACACGCTCGTAGGCAGGGGTGAACTGGTGAACACCCCCGTCCTGGAGAGGAGAACCTGCCACCAAGTTCGTGGAGAACGAGGGGAGGTGGAGACCTCACAGTGTGCCCGACGGGACCGCAGGACAGGGAAGGACAGTGGAGGAGGTCGCAATTACCGGACCCCCAGAGGGGTCAGCAAGGGAGACAGCAACTGGCCGAGCAAGGGGCTCAAGGGCAGTGCGGTCACGAAAGAAACAGCGAGAGGCACCTGAATCCAGCGTGAAGGTGTGTAGTGCTGCAGTCGACACAGTACCAGGGGGGGCAGACACGCACGCACCTAGAGCAGCAGCCTCACCAGCACCTGGGGTAGCAGACACGTGGGTACCTGGAGCAGCAGACGCACTCGTCCTAATGCCCGGGTCGGGCGGGACACTCAGGTACTCAGAACCCTCTCCACTAGTAGACATCACATACATGGCAGAGAGAATAGCATCAAAATCTAGAGCATAGATATCAATCCCCTTCTTCAGGAGATCAAGCCAGCGGGGCAGCTCAGTGGCCTGAGGGAACTGAACACGCCAAGCGTCGCTCAGACGAGTGAAGCAACGCTGTGTGGCGTGCGGTCCCCCACACGGCTGGCCAGTGCGGTCACCAGTGCGAATGACGTACGTGCAGCAAAGGCCACCCCCCCCCCCCGTGCTGAGAGTACCACTCACGGACCTCCTGGGGCGAGGGAGTGTGCTGCTGTCCCTGGCCACCACCAGTGCCGCCACGCCCACCACTCCCTCCACCACCTCCTCGAGGAGGGCAATGGTGAGCTCGGTGGGGCAGCGAGCGAGGAAGTGGTCCCTGACTGAGCGCAGCGAGTCAGGGAGGCGCGTGACTAGGTGGTAGAGAGTGATCCAGAGCGGGGGTGGGTTCGTGGCGAGGAACTCATCAGGCATAGCGGCGCGGAAGCGAGCCTCACTAGTGTGGAGGTGGGTAATGAGGTCAGCGACAGTGTGAAAGGAAGCTAAGTCGGGGAACAGGTAGGGAAGAGAGAGACGGCCTAGAGCAGCAGAGGCCGGTGAGGAGTAGCGGGCAACGACAGCAGTGTACAGTGCCTGTGCAGTCTTGTGCTGCCCAAAGTGCTCGCGCTCATCTATCGGCAGAGAGTTGCGGATAGCGAAGCGAGCATGGGCGTCACGAGTCTGCCACTGTGAGCGAGCAGTGCTGTCGGCAGTAGCAGCAGGAGCAGTAGCGTGGCCTAGGGCGTGATCGTACAGCGAGATGTCTTCCTTAGCAGTGAGCTGTAGGAAGAGGTGTAGGTCATCAAGCCAGGTGTCGAACTTCACTGGGCGCCCCTCAGCATCGAAGGCTAGCACTGGAGGGCTAGCCATGGTAGCAGCAGTAGTAAAAGCAGTAGGAGCAGTAGGTAGGTAGGGCGGCGCGGCTCGGTACAGGTAGGGCGGCGCGGCTCGGTATACGTAGGGCGGCGCGGCTCGGGTCGGGCGGCGTGGCTCGGTTCGGGCGGCTCGGGTCGGGCGGCGCGGCTCGGGTCGGGCGGCTCGGTTCGGGCGGCTCGGTTCCGTTAGGGCCGGGCTGTTCGGTGCGGGCGGCGCGGTCTAGGTGGGGCCGTTCGAGGCGGCTAAGGGGAGCGCGGGGAGCGGGTGGGGTTGGGGACGGGGCCGACGCGGTCCGAAAAGGGGTAGGGACGGGGCCGACGCGGGCTGTAAGGGGTAGGGACGGGGCCGACGCGGGCTGTTAGGGGTAGGGACGGGGCCGACGCGGGCCTCTAGGGGTAGGGACGGGGGCCGACGCGGGCCTCTAGGGGTAGGATCGGGGCCGTCGCGGGCCTCTAGGGGTAGGGACGGGGCCGTCGCGGGCCTCTAGGGGTAAGGACGGGGCCGTCGCGGGCCTCTAGGGGTAGGCTCGGGGCCGACGCGGGCCTCTAGGGTAGGCACGGGGCCGACGCGGGCCTCTAGGGGACGAGCTCAGGGCCGACGCGGGCCGTTAGGGTTAGGCGCGGGGCCGATTCGGGGCCTCTAGGTGCAACAGCGCGCGGCCTACAGGGCCTCTAGAGGCGTGAACGTCGAGGCGCCCTAGGGCAGGTAGGCAGATAGGCAGGTAGGTAGTGGTGGGCCCTTAGGAAAAAACGGTCCTAGGAAGGACCTGCTCTATACCATGTTGAACAAGGAATGAAATGACTAAGAATGAAATGAGTACAAATATGGAAACCTAGAAGTGTGTACCCCCTATAGGCTAACCCACTGTAGCCTAAATAACTACAACAATATATATAATGTTTGACAAGCGGCAACGGCCTACATGTGCATATACCGGGAATCGAACCCGAGACCGCTCTGATACCATGTCAGAATCCCAACCACTAAACCATTGACAGAAACGGCCCAGTGCTCATTGTATATGTCGAACAAGACTATGGGGGTGTTCAAATGTGTCAGAATGAGAAGTGTATGAACTATGAAAAGATGGAGTACAAGTAGTGAACCCTAGTTTTGTGTACTCCCTAAAGGCTAACCCACTATAGCCTACACAACAACAACACATATAGTGTTTGACACACCCCCATAGGCAAATTGGGGGAGAGCAAGGGGTCACAAGACCAGTCAGGAAAGACAAGCAAGATCAGGATGGATCACGACGTCACCACACATTCCGAGCACAAGCAAAGGGCCGTATGGCCAGTTCACATGCAAAAGTATATATGTAGTACAAACAACAAGGGTGATCTCAGCCTAGCAGAGCAAACAGGCAAGAGTATATATAGAGATCACGGTACAGGCAAAGCCTACAACAAGTGAGGAAAAGTGGGCACCAGCCCCAGCAAAGTAAAGAAGCGCAGATGATCACCAGGCTGAAGTGCCTTGGTGAATATATCAGCGGTGTTGGCCTGAGAGGCCACGTAACGCAGATGAAGCTGACCACGCTGTTGCAGCTCTCGAGCAAGGAAGTAACAGAGAGCGATGTGCTTCGTTCTGTGCTCCAGTCTGTGCTCCTCACATAAGGCAATGGCAGCCTTGTTGTCGACGTACAGCACTGGAGGAGAACTAGGCCTCTCTCCAAGGTCGGTCAGCAGGTAGGTGAGCCAGCGTAACTCCTGTGCAGCCATGGCTGTGGCGTAGATCTCAGCCTCACAACTGGAGCTGAGAACTGAAGACGAACGTGTAGAGCGCCACGAAACTGAACCAGAACCAAGGTTGAAGGTGTAACCCTGTGACGACCGCTGAGTAGTCTGGTCGTCAACCCAAAAAGCGTCTGAGTGCCCAGTGAGAACAACTGGGCTCCCTCCTCCAAGCACGAGCCCCATGCCTGATGTACTACACAAGTAGCGCAACACCCTCTTTGCAGCATCCCAGTGCACCATTCGGTGCCTACCAGGAGCTACGTAGCGGGCCAGAAGGCCAAGAGGGTATGCTAGGTCAGGACGAGTGCAAGTCATCAGGTACATGAGGCAACCAACTAACTCTGGGTAAGGACCACTCGACTCTACGGACTCATCCGAAGGCAGAGCTGAGAGCGAGTGACCTACAGCCAGAGGAGTGGCCTGTGCAGAGGACCAGGTGAAGCCGAAGCGCTGAAGGACCTGCTGCACCATGTGTGACTGAGTCAGGGTAATGGTGCGGCGTGCTCTGTCCCGGGTGATCTGCAAGCCAAGGTAGCTGCGCAGTTCACCCAGGTCTCTGCACGTGTGTCTCTTATGCAGCTCCGACTTCACGTGGGCGAGAGCCTCAGTCTCAGCAATGGCAAAGACCAAGTCGTCGACGTACACGAGGATGTAGAACGGCGGCAGCGAAGTGTCAGTGCGCAGAAACAGCGACGGGTCAGCAGTAGAGGGCGCGAACCCAAGTGCCGAAAGAGTAGTCCTCAGTGTGTCGTGCCACTCACGTGGTGCCTGGCGGAGACCGTAGACCGGCCGACGGAGGCTCCACTGGGTACTAGGAGGAAACGACCCAGTGAAGCCAGGAGGGCGGCGCAGCCAGATCTTCTCGTGCAGACTGCCCTGCAAGAAAGCTGTGCTGAAGTCAAGAGAGTGAAGCTCGTAGTCACGCTGAGCAGCAACGTGCAGTAGTACCCGAAGAGTGGTCATCTTCAGGGTGGGGGAGAAGGTCTGAAAGAAGTCTACTCCCTCTCGCTGACTGAAGCCTCAAGCAACGTAACGAGCCTTGAAGACAGGCGGAGAACCCGGCGGCCGCTTCACCCTGAAAATCCACATGCCACTGACGATGTTCGCCCCAGGTGGGGGAACCTCGTCGACGTAGGTGCCTGTGGACTTCCAGGAAGCCATCTCTGCATCCATGGCTGACTGCCACTGAGAGGAGTAGGGACCCTCGATCGCCTCAGCGTACGATCAAGGAGTCGGGATGTCTAGTGCATCCGGGTCTCCCTCAAGGGCAATCAACATGGACACGAGATGGGGCGCAGCGGCTGCAAGACACTCAAGGTCCTCTTGTCTGTCCTCAAGGACGTCAGTGCCTAGAGCACACTCACCCCCGACGGACGGAGGACAAACAGACTCAGACTCAGCAACAAGACTGGCAGCGTAGTCTAGACGACAGCGAGCTGCAAAGTCGACAAGCTCAGCAACTAGGGCTGACGCAGCAGCAGACTCAAAGGAAGGGTCAGTGACAGCAGTGGCCAGGAGACGTGTGACAGTAGGACTGGCAGCACGAACGGAGTCAGACTCCGGGTCAGCAAGGGCAGGAAGAGAGGACGGGGGAGGAGACGGCAGAGGGACACGCTGTGGAGCAGTGGAGGGACGAAGTGACATCCGGTGTGTGCCAGGGACAGGTGGCGGACGCTCACGTGGTACACGGCGACTAGCACAACATCACAAAAACCCTATGCCAAGTTTGGACGAATTTTGATTGGGATTGTCTTCGCGTAAAAAATTCGGGACCGAATTTTGACCGACAGTTTGAGTCATTTGATAGGAGCTCCGACACACATCTCGCGACAAGGCTTGGCTCGGGTCAAGTTCCAATTTGGCACGCGTGCTGTTCCGGCTGACATTCGCGCGCAATCCGTTTAGGGTCAGTTTTGTGACCAAATCATTTAAAAATGGATTTTGTTTTTGTTTTATTCTGGGAATTGAGGATTTCAGAATTACATTCAATATTCGCGGGTTACAGCTTCCATTATTCAGCATTCTAACAACCAGCAGTTTTAACACCCAGTCAAATAGTCTACGCAATGGTGGGCCCTGCAAGCCCCCGGTAGGCAAGAACAACATCTCCAAGGTCGCCATCGTCGATGAGGAACTTGTTCGGGAAGACGAACGCACCCTGAGCCGGATCGTGTGGGATGCGTCGCTCCACAACGGCAAAGTGTATCATCTGTTTGACCTTGTCACACCACTCGAAGTAGTCCGGCCTGTTTTGTTTCGGCTGGGCCGGAATACGCTTGCGGCGCTTGTCCTGCAGAAGGGGCCACTCGATCTGCAATGTGGTGTAGGGTTGGGTGGATGGTGTATGAGGGGAGGTTATGGGCATATGATCCAACTGAAAGCAGAGAAGACGTCACACCCTACGTAACCGCAAACGCCTAAGCGACCTGGGTTTTAGATGAAGTACAGGCGAGGGGTTTAGGGGATGAGGCATGGGTGTAGTGTCACTTATCTACCTCCTTACCGAAAACAGGCCCCATGCCACCATGCGGCTCTTGAACTTGGTGAACACGACCCCGCTCCTCTTGAAGGAGAGCTTGAACGCATAAGCAAACAAGGGGTTGCTGAAGGGCGTTCCGGTGGCCTTGTCAAAGTGCCAGTTGAGGGTCCACTGTTCTGCATTTTGGGAGGGAGCGTATGGGTTGGAAAGGGGGTGCAGATAGATCAAGTGGGGGGGTGAGAGACAGGGTCAGAGTACCACGGCACGGTTATTTGTAGCTGCTGACTGGCTTATGGGCAGGGGGATATGGTGTGTTTGAGACGCACATACCATCTCTGTACTCGGCCAGGAGCTGCTCGTCGTTGAACCACTTCTCCGGGCGTAGCTCAGTGGGCAGGCTATCCACCGCATTGGCGTAATCGGAGAGACCCATGCCGGCGTACGTTGCTGGCCTGAGGGTGCTGTTGATTGTTGACCTGGTTGATGACATCTGGTGGTTGAAGACACCCATGGTTGACTTGTCGTTGTGCAACCACAGCAGCTTCATTGACTCTAGCCCTTCGTGAGACAAGTGGACAGCGAACGCCTCGAACACTTCCTCCGGTGCAAGGTAATACTGAATCTTCTCCGGGGGGTTCAGAAACAGGAGCTGAGAGCACACTAAGTAGGCTTTGCTCTGCGCATGGGTGTGGATTTACAACACGACACGGGGAGAGAGAAACCATCAATTATGACTCTGGCCGCGTGACCAACCCTCCCGCGTCCGCCACGTCAGGGAGGAACCAGCCCCACTTGCCACGTCACATCCACCCACCCCATGCCACGTCACCCCCCACCCACCCTCCTCCATCCGCCAAATCCACCAACGACCCTCCCCACGTGACACGTCACACCCACCCTCCCCATGCCACGTCACCCCCACCCACCTGACACGTGTAGCGTCGTCACGCGCCGCTCCCGTGTACCCTTCCAAGCCGCCACGTCAGCACCAAGCCACACATCCCGCCACGTCACACGCCCTTGCGTCTGCCACGTCAGGGATCAGCCAGCCCCACGTGACACGTCACACCCACCCTCCCCATGCCACGTCACCCCCCACCCACCTGACACGTGTAGCGTCGTCACGCGCCGCTCCCGTGTACCCTACCAAGCCGCCACGTCAGCACCAAGCCACACATCCCGCCACGGCACACCCTCCTGCATCCGCCACGTCAGGGAGCAGCCAGCCCCACGTGACACGTCACACCCGCCCACCCCATGCCACGTCACCCCCCACTCACCTGACACGCGTCGCCTCGTTGAGCGCCGCTCCCTTGTGCCCTTCCAAGCCGCCACGTCAGCACCAAGCCACACATCCCGCCACGTCACACGCCCTTGCGTCCGCCACGTCAAGGATCAGCCAGCCCCACGTGCCACGTCATACCCGCCCACCCCATGCCACGTCACCAAGCCACCCACCGCACACGTGTAGCATCGTCATGCGCCGCTCCCGTGTACCCTTCCAAGCCGCCACGTCAGCACCAAGCCACACATCCCGCCACTGCACACCCTCCTGCATCCGCCACGTCAGGGAGCAGCCAGCCCCACGTGACACGTCACACCCGCCCACCCCATGCCACGTCACCCCCCACCCACCTGACACGCGTCGCCTCGTTGAGCGCCGCTCCCTTGTGCCCTTCCAAGCCGCCACGTCAGCACCAAGCCACACATCCCGCCACGTCACACGCCCTTGCGTCCGCCACGTCAGGGATCAGCCAGCTTCACGTGCCACGTCATACCCGCCCACCCCATGCCACGTCACCAAGCCACCCACCGCACACGTGTAGCATCGTCACGCGCCGCTCCCGTGTACCCTTCCAAGCCGCCACGTCAGCACCAAGCCACACATCCCGCCACGGCACACCCTCCTGCATCCGCCACGTCAGGTAGCAGCCAGCCCCACGTGCCACGTCACACCCGCCCACCCCATGCCACGTCACACCCCACCCACCTGACACGCGGCGCCTCGTTGAGCGCCGCTCCCGTGTGCCCTTCCAAGGTGCCACGTCAGCACCAAGCCACACATCCCGCCACGTCACACCCTCTTGCGTCCGCCGTCTAAACCCACCAACCCTACCCACTTGCCACGTCGCACACAGAGATCCGAAAGAGCCACGTCAGCCCCTGCCCACATGTGGAGTCACGTGTCGCCCTGCACCGCTCCCGCGCACCCTTTCCAACCGCCAGGTCATTCCCAACCCTGCCCTGGTTGCCACGTCAACCCCAACCCGCCACATACCGGGAATGGGTTGGTCTCCTGCAGCACAAGCACACGTGCCTTGTCCACGGCACTCATCGGCGGCGGGGTACCACCCATCGGCACCACTGCGGCCCCCCCGGCATAGCTGGCAGTTGCTCCCCGACGCAGGCCGAGCTGAGCAAACATGGCGTACATCTCATACCGTAGCTGCTGGAACTCGTCTCGTGTAACAAACTGCCCGTGCTCTGCACCTTCAGCCAGCGCATCCATGACATCCGGAAAAGGGTGTGTAGAAACCCCTCTCTGGCCAAGGGGATCAACGTCTTCTGCAGCAGCACCGTGTGCCCTCACACTATCACGCTGGCGGGAAAAGGGAAGCTCAGGGAAGGGATTGGCAAAGGTGCTTGGTTGATGCACACGCGATGGACCGGCGAGGGGGGAGACCGCCCTGCCCCGGGCTGGAGAAGCGTGTAGTGGCCGAAATGGGTATGAGGGAGAGGCGAGTGGGGAGTGCGTGACGGGGGCTGGTGGAGGGGATTCGGATTCCTCGCCTGTTGCCGCGCCGGGTGCAGTCGCAGCAACTTTGCTCGGGCCAGAGTATGGCGTGAAGAACCTTGGTCCTCCTGTGGATAGCGGTGCCACACTCGCTCTTCCGGCCCCTTTTGCTAGCTGCATCCGTTGCACGGTTACTGGTGGCCCAATGCCTGTAACACGGGGGGCTGAGAGTCACACGGAGGATGAGCACGGAGCTGGTGTCTGTAAGGTGCATTTGGACACGTGCAAACATGACGAGCAACCGCATGATTCTAACATGGGTGTAGCACGGAACTGTAGTGTATAGTCACGCCTTACCCGGGTTAGCCGATTCGTCAACCTTCTCCTTCCCTGCGGCGGGAAAAGACGGGTGGAACACGGTGTTGTTAGGGTCTGTTCAGCACAAACCGCGGCAGCTATGCCAGTCGTTTGTGACACGTTGCTTACCACGTTGCTGTCCCTTCGGTTTTGCTGCCTGCTCCTTATCGTTGCCCCGTTTCCACGGTGTGCTTTGGCGGGTGCTGCCTCGTTTACGGGCAGGTTCTTTCTTTGCCGAACCCACAGGTACCCCTTTCGCGCGCGGTCCCTTTCCGTCTCCATCGCCTTTAGCTCCCTGTCTCACTTGCTTCCTTCCACCCCGGTCAAGTTCAACCTTCACCTTACGCGCCTTCGATTTGCCCGCTGGTCCGGCACGCATTGCGTCACCCGCCCCGCGTTTCCGGGATTGTCCAGACCGGCCCCCCACCTTCCCTGTGCCACTCCCCCGTCCGCCTCGCGCGCCCCGTCCTTTCCCTGCCGGCTCCTCCTCCTCCTCCTCCTCATCCGCCCCTTCCTCCACCTCCTCTTCCTCCTCGTCGTCCTCCTCCTCCTCATCCTCCTCCTCATCATCCTCCTCCTCCTCCTCTTCCTCCTCCTCCTCCTCCTCCTGCTCCTCCTCCTCCTCCTCCTCCTCCTCCTCCTCCTCCTCCTCCTCCTCCTCCTCCTCCTCCTCCTCCTCCTCCTCCTCCTCCTCCTTCTCCTCATCCTCGTCGTCCCCCTCATCGTCCTCCTCATCGTCCTCATCCTCATCCTCCTCCTCCTCCTCCTCCTCCTCCTCCTCCTCATCATCGTCGCCCTCCTGCTCATCCTCGTCCTTTTCTCCCTCCCCTGCATCCTCGTCCTCCTCCTCCGCATCCTCCTCGGCCTCCTCCTCCCCATCCCCCTCGTCCTCAACATCCGCTTCACCAGGGCCTTCTTTGCCGCGCTTCGGCCTATTCCCCCCCGAAGATTGCTTCCCCCTCCGTCCGCTAGATGGTTTCCTCGGACCGGATCCCACCTTATGCCGCATTGCATGATCTGTCGCCAAGCCACTTGGCGCCGTGGTGCCTCGCATTGTCCCAACTTCAGCACCACCGGCGTCGTCACCGCTAGCTGTCGTCTGCCTCCTCTTCGCGCGTATGGGCATGTCCTCAGCCACGGGGGTGTCATTCTCCTCCTCACCATCGCTCTTCCTCTGCCTACGCCTCCCGCGTCCCCCAGAGGGAGGAGATCCACCTACGTCGGCAATGTCGTGTTTCGGCCCCTCCGTGCAATCGTGCGCAGCATCCTTCTCCTTATCTATCACTGCAGCAGATATTTCGACCACGGGCGGGTGGGGCAGCGTCAGATGCTGCTGCTTTGCCTCTGCCACGGACGTCGAAGTTGCGGCCTGATCTTGGCGGGGAGAGTCGCCGTGCTTTCCTCCAGTCGCAAAGCCCTCTCTGTCCCCCGACCGGACGGCAACACTCACGCCGCCACGCCCAGGGTCTTCGTTCCCGCCGATGGTGCCGTCGTCAGAAGGACCGGGCTCGAGGGCAGCAGTGGCAACATCCGCATCGCTCCTGACGGCCGAAACACGCTTGCGTGCCGTTGGTTGCTTCCCCTTGTCCTCCGCCTTCTTCCCGGGCTTCTGCTTTCCCACCTCAGCCTTTTTCCCCGCCGCACGTTTCGTTTGATTGGTTTGCGCGGCGGCCTTTTTAGTAGCCCTAGATCTGGCCCCACCCTCTTGGTCGGTCTGATGCGACATCCTTCGTGTCGTGCGTCGTTTTGCCTCCTCCTTCTGCTTTTCTGTTTGCCGAGTAGCAGGTGTCATGAGGGTGGTACGAATGCAAGTTTTAAATTGCGGGATTGGATAGCTGAGTTTAAAAAAAAAAAACCGGAAAGGTTTGTTGCTATTTGACCCCGTCCCGGTGAAGCCAATACTTTTTCACCCTAAATCGGAAGGTACAATTACACCTGAATTAGTAGCTACTAAGCACATGGCGTCAGCCCTTTCCTTCGTCGCTACTCCGTCTAACTGGCGATTTGGAAACTCCTGTGTTCAGCAGCGAGCGGCGTCAAGGTAGTGGGTATGAGGGTGACGGAAGCTGGTGAGTGGGGCACGACGGTAGTTGGGGTGGTTTGCGAGTCTATCGAGAGGACTGTAAGCAGAAAACGCACCATCGGACGGTCTACGATTTGCCTCCCGATCAGAAACGCACTACACGCTTGATCACAGTCGCTGCTTCCGCGGCGAATGTCCAGCTTGACTGGTGCGGTAGTGGGGAGGGTCGTTTGAGATGCGTCGGCCAATCAGCGCCAACGCATCAATCTCCACGGAATCTAGTACCGTTTCGACACCACCAATCATCACATCCTGCAAAATACAGTGCCTAGTGCAATGATCAAATTTTAACATAGTAGCTGAATACACTTGCAAAGTACAACTAAGACAATTTGAAGTGAATAGCCGTTTATGGTGTCATATGGTGTGAAGTTTAGTGAGTGCATGGGGCTTAGGACGCACTCTTTGTGCTTCCAACTCGTGGACTATGGAATGCTATACTGAGCACACATTGAGAATGGGCGACGGATACTGGTCGTTGGAAGTTGTTCAAGCACGACGTGTACTAGTGCCAACTGGAATGGAGATGTAGTGTGGTGTTGGCTTGGGCTCCATTCTTGCGTGGGCCCTCGACATGGTGAATTGAGGGTGTGGGATGAAGCACAGGCCCAACGCACGAGCGTTGATGCGCAATCGACATCGCTGTTTAGTTTGGCGACGTTGCTGCGTTCGCATCCATACAATGCTTGCGCGACCAGGCGAATCCGTTGTGGAATGGTGTTGGATGGGGCTCCATTCTTGCATGGGCCCTCCGCTAGGTGCACTGAGGGTGTGGGATGAAGCACAGGCCCAACGCACGAGCGTTGATGCGCAATCGACATCGCTGTTTAGTTTGGCGACGTTGCTGCGTTCGCATCCATACAATGCTTGCGCGACCAGGCGAATCCGTTGTGGAATGGTGTTGGATGGGGCTCCATTCTTGCATGGGCCCTCCGCCAGGTGCATTGAGGGTGTGGGATGAAGCACAGGCCCAACGCACGAGCGTTGATGCGCAATCGACATCGCTGTTTAGTTTGGCGACGTTGCTGCGTTCGCATCCATACAATGCTTGCGCGACCAGGCGAATCCGTTGTGGAATGGTGTTGGATGGGGCTCCATTCTTGCATGGGCCCTCCGCCAGGTGCATTGAGGGTGTGGGATGAAGCACAGGCCCAACGCACGAGCGTTGATGCGCAATCGACATCGCTGTTTAGTTTGGCGACGTTGCTGCGTTCGCATCCATACAATGCTTGCGCGACCAGGCGAATCCGTTGTGGTACAGTGTTGGATTGTCATCTAACCTTGCACGGACATTCAAGTAGGTGCCTCAAAGGGGTATGAAGTAGAGCCACTGTTGGAAACAATGGAACTTAAACGCTTCAGCAGTGTCAAAACATTGCACCAGAAGCGAGGCAACCTACACCGAAGCACCTGCGAGTCAACCCTCGGAGGTTGAATCGGCTGCAGGAAGTTACGCGAAAGTCAAAGGTCGCTGACCCTTGACCTGACAAGAACAGAGCGACAGTTAAGGACACACAACTGACTCGTTACAGAGCAGTTGCCCGAGTCGCACTGTATCGAACCCCAACAGCAACAGTAAAAGTAGTTATAACCGTATCTCTTCATATTCCCTGTATTATTATATAAGCTTGTATCCTTTCAATATAATTCAATCTACTTTGCTCTCACACACTAGTGCAAGGTCGGTTCACAAAGCTTCATTAAACGCTTCCGCTATTACAAAAGTATTCTACCCAGAGTTATCCTCTGAAAAAGATCCTTAGGGCCTTTTCAGCCCAACAGCCACAACGCACAATCGGCGATGCGTTATCGTGAGGGCACGAAGTTCTTGTGTACTTCCCGTATGTTGCCAGACCACACTAGAGATCTTGTATGGTTTTTAGAATGTCACGTTGTCAACTACGGGTGGATCTCGAGCAGGCATTTTCATGTGACCGTGTAGTAGTTATCATCAACGAGTTTAGTGTATAGATTAAATGCAATTGTACAATGTAATATCCTGCGCTGTATTTTGTCCGTTGTCGAGCTCACCACTGTGAGCTCACTAACGTGAGCGCGATCTCCCCCGTATAACAATTCGCAACTGAACTACAGATCCAAACGGATCTCTTCCCGCTCTTCCTCATCCCACTCGACTCTCACGCACCAAGAGTGCGTGAATCCACAGGCACGTCCTTCTCACCGAGCTCGCAACGCACACACAAGACCTACCGTCTTAGAATCAAGCGCATTCTCCGCTGCTCCATGTGCCTTGTCACGACCGCGCGGCGCGCACATCGTTAGGCACGTCCAAACATAAGCTGCCCGCTCAAGTGCCAGTCGTGCAGTGATACAAGCCGCCTTGAACAGTGCGCGGTTTGGCGATGACCGTGTTGCATTACCAGCCTTCTTGCACGGAGTACTTAATGCCTTCTCAAGCTTCCCACGACGCTCGTTGCTTCACAGGCCATTCCTCAACACTTAGACAGATCCGTACCGCATGGGCTCCTTACCTGGCGTCGTCTGCGAGTTTTGCAATAGATGGTTCCCCAACGCCCAAGTTTATGGCGGTCACAAGTCACGGCGGACCCCTTGCCAAGGCCTTTCCGCCCTGGCAAGGCCCTCGCAATCTGCACCATCCGCCGTGTGAAAGGAATGAACAGGAATGAATGGACTAAGTCAGAGTTGGGTACAAATACAACCCTAGCAAACTGTACCCCATATGTGCTACCCCACTATAGCCTACAAACATGCATCAGCTATAATAATCTGACACACCCCCATAGGCAAAGTGGGGGAGAACAAGGGGTCACAAGACCAGTCAAGCAAAGCAAAGCAAGCTCAGGGTGGATCACAAAGTCACCACACAGTCCGAGCACAAGAGCAAGGCCAGAGGCCAGTTCACATGCAGGAGTACAGACATATATATAAAACTAGACAAGCAAGAGCAGGTATATATATGTCAAAGTACAAGTAAAGTCAAGAAGAGAGCAAGTGAGGCAAGACAGGTACAAGACCCAGCTGGGTACAAAAGCGCTGATGGTCGCAAGACGCAAGTGCCTTGGTGAACACATCAGCAGTGTTGGCCTCAGAGGCCACGTAAGCAAGTCGCAACTGACCACGCTGCTGCAGCTCACGAGCAAGGAAGTAGCGGAGAGCAATGTGCTTCGTTCTGTGCTCCAAGCGCTGCTCTCGACACAAGGCCAACATGGCCTTGTTGTCTACGTACAGCACTGGAGGAGAACGAGGCAGCTCTCCAAGGTCAGTCAGCAGGTAGGTGAGCCAGCGAAGCTCCTGTGCAGCCATGGCCCCGGCGTAGATCTCAGCCTCACAACTGGAGCCGAGAACCGAAGACGAGCGAGTAGACCGCCACGAGACAGAGCCGGAACCAAGGCTGAAGGTGTAACCCTGTGACGACCGCTGCGTAGCCTGGTCGTCAGCCCAAGAAGCGTCTGCGTGCCCAGTAAGGACCACTGGACTCCGCCCTCCAAGCACTAGCCCCATGCCCGACGTACTGCACAGGTAGCGCAATACCCTCTTCGCTGCAGCCATGTGCTCTGGTCGGTGTCTCCCAGGAGCAACATAGCGTGCAAGGATGCTCAGAGGGTATGCAAGGTCAGGTCGTGTGCAGGTCATCAGGTACATGAGGCAGCCAACAAGCTCTGCATACGGACCACTCGACTCTACGGACTCATCCGAAGGCAGAGCTGAGAGTGAGTGGCGAGTAGGCAGAGGAGTGGCCTGAGGCGAGGAGTACGTGAAGCCGAAGCGCTGAAGGACCTGCTGCACCATGTGTGACTGAGTCAGGGTAATGGTGCGGCGTGCTCTGTCCCGAGTGATCTGCAAGCCAAGGTAGCTGCGCAGTTCACCCAGGTCTGTGCACGTGTGTTTCTTCAGCAGCTCGGACTTCACGTAGGCGAGTCCAGCAATGTCCGCTGTGGCAAAGACCAAGTCGTCGACGTACACGAGGATGTAGAACGGCGGCAGGGAAGTGTCGGTGCGAAGAAACAGCGACGGGTCAGCAGTAGAAGGAGCAAACCCAAGAGCCGCAAGCGTAGTCCTCAGTGTGTCGTGCCACTCACGCGGTGCCTGGCGGAGACCGTAGACTGGCCGTCGGAGGCTCCACTGGGTGCCAGGAGGGAAAGTCCCAGTGAAGCCAGGCGGACGGCGCAGCCAGATCTCCTCGTGCAGGCTACCCTGCAGGAACGCAGTGCTGAAGTCGAGAGAGTGAAGCTCGTAGTCGCGCTGAGCGGCAATGTGCAGCAGCACCCGAAGAGTGGTCATCTTCGGGGTGGGAGAGAAGGTCTGAAAGTAGTCAACTCCCTGCCGCTGACTGAAGCCACGAGCCACGTAACGCGCCTTGAAGACAGGCGGCGAGCCCGGCGGCCGCTTCACCCTGAAGATCCACATGCCACTGACGATGTTCGCCCCAGGAGGGGGAACCGCGTCAACGTAGGTGCCTGTGGACTTCCAGGAAGCCATCTCTGCATCCATAGCTGCCTGCCACTGAGAGGAGTAGGGACCCTCTACGGCCTCCGCGTAAGAACGCGGAGTCGGGATGTCTAGTGCATCCGGGTCTCCCTCAGGGGCTAGCAGTACAGACGCGAGACGAGGTGAAGCAGCGGCTAGACACTGGAACTCCTCCTGCCTGTCCTCTAGGACGTCCGTGCCAAGGGCACACTCACCCCCGACGGACGGAGGACAGGCGGACTCTGACTCAGCGACAAGACGAGCAGCGTAGTCTAGACGACAGCGCGCAGCAAAGTCGACAAGCTCAGTGACAAGGGCAGACGCAGCAGACGACGCGAAGGAAGGGTCAGTGACAGCAGTAGCAAGGAGACGCGTGACAGTAGGACTGGCAGCACGAAGAGAGTCCGACTCCGGGTCGGCAAGAGCAGGAAGAGAGGAAGCAGGAGGAGAAGGCAAAGGGGCACGCAGAGGAGCAGTGGACGGACGCAGTGACATCCGGTGCGTGCCAGGGACAGGAGGAGGACGCTGACGCGACCCGCGACCACTAGCGCGCTCAGTACGAACAGGCGACGCAGGACGAGACGCAGGCTCACGACGCTCAGTAAGGCCTCCAGTCGGACCAGCGTAGGGAGAAGGAGCAGGCAAAGGGGAGGCAGGCTCTAGCTGTGGCTGTGACCGGACAGGCTGCGGACCCTCTAAGCGAGGAGGAGGAGGAGCAAGACCAAGAACCTGCTCCAGGAGCGGAACGAAGTACGGTCGAGACCGCGCGGCGACGCCAGAAACAGCAGGAACAGAACCAGCAGCTCCGGCCGGAGCACCCACTCCAGCAGCACCTCCAGCAGAACCACCAGAAGCTCCAGAACCTCCAGCAGCAGCACCAGGAGCACCGTCAGTCGGACCACCAACCGCAGGCTCAGCGCCAACGTCCTCAGCAGGACCAGCTCCAGGAGAACCCTCAGACCCAGCAGCTCCAGCACCCACAGGACGAGCACCGCCAGGTCGCGTGGCAGCAGCGCCCTCCGCAGCCGAAGAACCACCAGCACCAGCGGCACGCCTCCAGCGCCGGGCAAACCACTCACGCAGCTCCTGTGGAGAGAGCGGCTCCCGGCGAGACGAAGCACCCCCAGGCACAGCACCTCCAGGCTCGGCACCTCCAGGCTCAGCACCCCCAGGCTCAGCACCCCCAGGCTCAGTACCCCCAGACACAGCACCCCCAGGCACAGCACCCCCAGGCTCAGCACCCCCAGGCACAGCACCCCCAGGCTCAGCACCCCCAGGCCCAGCACCCCCAGACTCCGCACCCCCAGGCTCAGCACCCCCAGGCTCAGCACCCCTAGACTCCGCACCCCCAGGCTCAGCTCCCGCAGCAGCACCGGAGTCACCAGTGACCTCGACAGGCTCGACCGCGTCTACCTGAGACACACCTGAAGGGGCAGGACCTTGAGGGGGGAGGGGGACTACTGGGGGGGGACCTGGTACCAAGAAGAGCGGGGGTGGGGGGAGGGACGGAGTGCGGTAGGGGAAGAGGCGGTAGTAGGGTACCGACTCGTCGAACGTGACGTCCTGGGAGGACAGAACACGTCGAGAGGTGGGGTGGTAAAACTGCCACCCAGGGGCGTCGGGGGGGAACCCGAGGAAGACGCAGGGAGAAGCACGAGGGGACAGCTTGTCCGCAGACAGGTCGCGGACAAACGCCCGAGATCCCCAGACCCGGAACGCCGACGCATCGCCAACCTTCCCCGTCCACAACAGAGCTGGGGAGGTCTCCGGTCGAGAGACCCTGGGGTGGAGGTTGATCTGGTGCGCAGCGTACCTGACCGCAAACGGCCACAGAAAATGGGGAGCAGCCGCATGCATCATGGACGTACGAGCGACGTCCATGACCATGCCAATGCGGCGCTCAGCGATCCCATTCTGCTGTGGTGAGTCCGGAAGCGTGAAGGTCTGACGGATGCCTCGCACACGACAGTAGGCACTCAGGAGGGCAGAGGAGAACTCTCCGCCTCTGTCCGAGTGCAGACGCAAGACAGGGAAGTCAGAGCCAAAGCTTCTCCGAAGCTGAAGACGAGCTGCGCGGATCCAGTCGATCAACACCTGAGTGACCTCACCCTTGCTGCGCAAGGGGAAGACTGTGGTGTAACGCGAGTAGTCGTCAACCACCAGCAGGAAGTAGCGCTCCTGACCCTGTCCACGGACGCGGGCTGGGCCCCACACGTCCATGTGAAGCGTCTGCAACGGGGCCTCTGTCGGAGGAAACTGGGAGGAGTGAGGGGCAGCACGCTGGCGCCCCTCGACACAGGGGACACAGGCAGGGCCAGGGCCCGGAGGAAGGGGAGGGAGGGACCGGGGAAGACCAGACACAAGGACCCGCGAGGCCATGCCTCTGAGCCGAAGCAGAGAGGGGTGGCCAAGGCGGTGGTGCCAGAGGAGGGTCTCGTGAGACAGACGACGACACGAACAAGGGGCAGACTCAGGACCAGACCTGGACGCTGCAGCAAACACCTGACCAGACGAAGGGGCCCTACCAGACGCAGTACCTGGAGGAGAAGCAGTGGTCAGTGTGTACAGGCTCGACCCCGGCCGACGTGTAAACGTAGCCAGGTGGCGACCTGTATCCGCCTCCGTACAGTGGGTCACCCGCTGACGAGCAGGGGTGAACTGGTGGACACCTGCATCCTGGAGGTCAGCACCACTCACCAAGTTCGTCGAGAACGAGGGGAGGTAGAGACCAGTCAGGGTGCCAGAGGGGGCCGCCGGACACGGGAGGACAGTGGAGAAGCGAGACAGGACAGGCCCCCCAGAGGGGTCCGCCAGGGACACCGCAACAGGCCGACTCAGCGGCGTGAGAGTGGTGCGATCCCTAAAGAAGGAGCGAGACGCTCCAAAGTCAAGGGTGAAGGTGTGAGAGGCCGAAGCCGACACAGTACCTGAGAGGGCGGACTCACCAGTACCTGAAAGCACAGACGCACTGGCACCTAGAGCAGCAGCCTCACTAGTACCTGACGCGGCAGTACCAATGCCCGGGTCGGGCGGGAAACACCGGTAACAGTCATCCTCATCACTACCAGTCACAGCATACATAGCAGAGAGAATAGCATCAAAATCAAGATCATAAATAGCTACACCAGCCCTAGACAGCTCTCCCCAGCGGGGGATCTCAGCGGCCTCCGGAAACTGCTGACGCCAGGCGTCGGTCAGGCGGCCAAAGCAGCGACGGGCTGTGTGGGCGCCTCCACACCTCTCCCCTGCACGGTCACCAGTGCGAAGAACGTAGGGGCAGGGACCAAGCGCACCACCGCGCTGACGCTGCAAGTACCACTCACGGAGCTGCTGAGGGCTGCTGCTGCGGCTGCTGCTGCTGCTGCTGCTGCTGCTGGCGCTGACCACCCCCAGAGCTGCTCCGCTGGGACGAGCCACTCCGACCCCCTCCTCCACCGCCACCCCCGCCTCCACCGCCACCCCCGTCGCCACCGCCACCTCCCCCACCAGGACCGTCGCTCCCACCGCTCCCACCGCCTCCTCCGCTACCACCTCCGCCGCCACCTCCGCCTCCACCGCCGCCACTACTACCTCCACTCCCGCCACCACCCCCCCCGCCACCCCCACTCCCCCCTCCACCCCCACCGCCTCCTCCACCGCCCCCTCTGGCTCCACCCGCTCCCTTGCCCCCCTTGCCCTTGCCAGTGCGGCGTCTGCCACTGAGGGCAGACGCCGCGCCGACCGACTCAAAACCAACGAGGTCGGCCGCAGCGGCAGAGGCGACAGAGGGCAGCAGGGGGGAGGGACCACACCCCTCAAAGATGGGGGTGCGAGGGTCACCCCGAGAGGCCCCTACAGCGACAATACTCTTCTCAGCCGCTAGCAGGGACTCCTCAAGGAGGTCGACAGTGAGAGTGGTGGGACAGACAGAGAGAAACTGGTCCCTAACGACACGAAGGGACTCAGGGAGACGGGTGACG
Organism: Closterium sp. NIES-65; assembly: GCA_948144175.1. NCBI lineage: Eukaryota > Viridiplantae > Streptophyta > Zygnematophyceae > Desmidiales > Closteriaceae > Closterium > Closterium sp. NIES-65. The sequence continues at coordinate 273,336 of CANXME010000222.1, forward strand.
AGAAAGTAGAGAGTGATGTACATGGGAGGAGGGTTCGCAGCGCGGAACTCAGCAGGAAGGGCAGCGCGGTAGCGGGTGTCACTAGCGCGGAGGTGGGTAACGAGGTCAGCGACAGTGGGAAAGGAAGCGAGGTCAGGGAAGAGAAACGGTAGCATGAGGCGGCTAAGGGTAGCGGAGGAAGGGGAGGAGTAGCACGCAACTACAGCGTCGTACAAGGCCTGAGCGGTCTTGCACTGACTAAAGTGGGCACGCTCAGAGGAAGGGAGGTGGCGACGCACAGCAAGACGTGCAGCAGCATCGCGGGTCGCCCACTTGGAGCGAACGGCAGAGTCAGCATCAGCAGGCGGGGCAGGGACAGCGCCAGAGACAAAGTCAAAGAGAGAGACCTCATCTACCGCATCACACAGTAAGTACAGCTGCAGGTCCTCGATCCAGACGGCAAAGTCAATGGCCCTCCCCTCAGCGTCAAAAGTGAGAACATTGGGGGTGGCCATGGCAGCAGCTGAAAGTCTCACCGGGATGGGAGAGTCGGGTAGGTCAGCAGCAGGCGGCTCGGGCTGCTCGGGCGGCTCGGGCGGCTCGGGCGGCTCGGGCGACTCGGGCGGCTCGGGCGGCTCGGGCGGCTCGGGCGGCGCAGGTACCGGGCGGCTCGGCTGCTGCTGGGCGGCTCGGCTGCTGCTGGGCGGTTCGGCTGCTGCTGGGCGGCTCGGCTGCTGCTGGGCGGCTCGGCTGCTGCTGGGCGGCTCGGCTGCTGCTGGGCGGCTCGGCTGCTGTTGGGCGGCTCGGCTGCTGCTGGGCGGCTCGGCTGCAGTGTAGTGGCGGGGCCGGGACAAGGGACGGCGGGGCCGTCAGGGTGCAGCGGTGGGGCCGAGACAGGGGACGGCGGGGCCGTCAGGGTGCAGTGGCGGAGCCGGGACAGGCGCAGTGGCGGGGCCGCAGGGTGCAGCGGCGGGCCGTCAGGATGCAGCGGAGGGCCGCTGGAAGCACCCGCGGCTGAGCAGGCTGCGGGGCCGCGTCGTAGGAGGCGGCAGGGCCGCGGCTGAGCAGGCGGCAGAGGCCGCGTCGTAGAGGGCGGCGGGGCCGCGGCTGAGCAGGCGGCGGAGGCCGCGTCGTAGCGGGCGGCGGGGTCGCGGCTGAGCAGGCGGCGGAGGCCGCGGCGTCTGCAGGCGGCGGAGGCCGCGTCGTAGAGGGCGGCGGGGCCGCGGCTGAGCAGGCGGCGGGGCCGCGTCTTAGCAGGCGGCGGGGCCGCGTCCGAGTAGGCGGCGGGGCCGCGACTGGGTGGCGGGGCCGCGTCTTAGTGGCGGGGCCGCGACTTAGTGGCGGGGCCGCGACGTAAGGGCGGGGCCGCGACGTAAGGGCGGGGCCGCGACTGGACGGCGGGGCCGCGAACGAAGGGCGGCGGGGCCGCAGGGGAAGGGCGACTCGGGGGGGTCGCTAAAAAAAAAAGGATCGCGCGCCTCGGGGCGCGCTTCGGTGGGCCCTAGGCGAAGTTCCCACAGGGAACCCGCTCTATACCATGTGAAAGGAATGAACAGGAATGAATGGACTAAGTCAGAGTTGGGTACAAATACAACCCTAGCAAACTGTACCCCATATGTGCTACCCCACTATAGCCTACAAACATGCATCAGCTATAATAATCTGACACGCCGGACTACACACACTGCTATTCGTGCAAGAGATTCTGTCGGACGCTCCCGCTGCTCCCGCTTCACCTACCGCGTCTAATGCGTCCAACACCGACGCTGTGAATGGTCCTCCTCGCGTGCATGAAGCTGAAGATGACGCAACACCCTCGGCTGGGAACGTGGGGGCTTCTGAATCTGAGCATCAACCGCCACCCGGAACACCTTCAGATGACACGAGTGCGGATCCGGGGTGCCGCCCTGGAGTGAGTCACGCGGCCCCGCCGACAATCATCTCCGGGGAGAGCAATGCGACGCCCCTCAATCCGATTGCGTTGAAGCTGCTGCACTTCGTGAGGCGTGTAAATGGCGGAATGGGCATGGCGGAGATCGACATCAATGGCCTGCTTCAGCTCGTGGTGGAGCCCGGCCTTGCGCCTCTTGTGATCTCAGAGATCCGGAACTGCAAGGATCTGGAGAGGTTCGAGATGGAGCGCTTGGTAGGGCTCAATCGCGGATGGTCAGTGGCGACCTTCGAGATTGAGGGTCATCCTCCACAACGCCTCCTCTTCCAGAACTCTGCGCAGGTAAGCCGGCCGTGGATGCGTGGCTGCGAAATGCATATTCCGCCTCCATTTGGTCCATGTGTGCGATCCGACCCTTCCCCGCTCCCGCCACTAAACCCCTGTTTGGTTCTCCCCCGCTCTTGATGCCGTACTCCAGGCTTTTGCTGAACTGTTTGGGCACACCAACAACGCGCCCGGCTTCAAGCTCAAGGCTCGTATCGATGAGGACCATGGCACAGGCGAGCGTCGCTATAACACGCCAGAAACTGGAACGTGGTGGAACGATGCTCAGGTATGTAAATACCCCGCTGCCACCCAAAACCACACGCGTGCGCCGTCCTCCGTTGACGCGCTGATGTGTAGGGAGCATCTTCAGTGCGTCATGTTAGTGCGGAGTGTTATGTACCATGCTTAATCCGCCAGGCGACACATTACCTTGGTGGTGTTTGACCGTGGGGGTTTTCCGTCTTTGCCGTGCATGCAGGAACACTTCGGATGGTCCGAAGTCGTGGGGGGTATCATCCTATATTCGGATGTGACGCACATGAGCAACAACGGCCGGAAGAAGGCGTGGCCGCTCATGATGACGCTTGCCAACATCTCCCAGGCCAAGCGATGGGGGAAAGCCGGGCACACGCTACTTGCTCTCCTTCCTATCCCCCCTTCGGCAATGTCTGCTGTTGAGAAGGTGATGCTCTTCCAGCGATGCGTCCTCACCGTGCTGCAGCCGCTTCTGGATGGCATGGACAGGTCCGTACTCGATTTCCGTCATGCTATGTCGTCACCGTGTGCACAGCATAGTGTGCGCAGCGCTTTTGTATGTTGCATTACCCTTTGCCCCTCCTCGCTGATGCACAGAGTCGTCATGGCTGTTGACGTTACCACTCTACCCGTTCCTTGCAGCGGCTTCCGTCTCAGGGACCCTTTCGGTGATTGGCAAATAGTGCGGCCACTGCTGTACGCCTGGGTGTGCGACTACCCCGAGAGCGGCAAGATTAGTTGCACACTCTCGCATGGATCGCGGATGCCGTGCAGCATCTGCTATGCTGCAAAGGTGAGCAAACATGCCATGTGAACGCCTTCAGCGCCATCGTCATCTGACTGTCACATGACGGACCTCCTAATTTTTTCACCCTTACCAGTTCATCCCATCCCACCCCCCGTGCTACACCAGGAGCATTTAGTTGCTGTCAAGGCACGGAACACGCCGCGCACGACTGAACAGCAGCAATGGATCGTGAATGAGGCGGCTGGGTTGACATCAAGCCAGGCCGACCCATGCAAGACCTACTCGACCTACCCGGTTGAGGTGAGCGACCTGTCCACCGCGTTACTTTCCTGTCTAAGCACTCCGTGTTGAGAAGCCCTGGGGGAGATGTGCACTGCCATTGCACTGCCCCACATGTTGGCCGAGTCTCTCATATACCTTTCTCTACCATTCCCCACCACACCCCCTCCGCCAGTGTGTGCTCTGGAAATGGGATGTCCCAGGGACCGTGTGGGGCAATCCCTACCTCGTTATCATGCCTGACATCATGCACCAGGCGGACCTGGGCATGATGAGCCACATTGTGGCTGTCGTGCGCAAGATGAAGAAGCGGCGCGTCAAGCAGATGGACAGGTCAGTGCCTTGGGGGATTACTTTCGTGTCAAGAACACTCCAATACGCACTCTCCTCCTACTTACATGCCCATGCATTTGTGCCGGCCTTGAACTCAGATGTATGCGCAGGCGCCTGTCCCTCATTCGCGACCGCACGCGCCTGAACCACCTGCGCCTGCCAGAGAGCGCCTACTTCGAGAGTGGAGCATGTGTCGCGGCCTATGAGCACAGGGCCGTCATGCAGGTGAGCAAGCCATGGTGCATGTGATCCTCGTGAGCGACAGCATGCACCATGCTGAAACAGGATGCTGATTCCAGGCTACAACACCCCCCCTGCTGCATCCTAGTACCCATTCTCCCGCTCTCATCAATTCCGCCCCCTAACCTGTTTGTTAATCGGCACACGCATGTCCCAACTACTCATGCCCACCTGCCGTCCTTAACCCTGAAATTTGCAGGTCATGGTGTTCGTATTTGCTGGCCTGCTTCGCCAGCCCCAGATGGATGCTGTTCGTGCCTATCTTGGCTGGTACCTCTTGTGTTGCCAGCCAACGGGGCACACCGAGCGGTCCCTGCGGGATCTCAAGAAGAAGACCTCCCGGTACTATTGACATGCATGTACAACCCTGGGGATTGCATGAATGCCTGGCCACGGCACCTAAGCTGTTGTAGTAACATATCTTCTGAGGTTGTTGCTGATAAACCATGATAGTATATCAAATAAAGTAGGCTGCAGTATGCTGTAGTAGACTCTGATGTCCTTGCATGCTGTCAACTCCCACTCCCATCAGGCTGGTTGAGCAGTTGCAGGCTGCTTTTCCAAAGCAGCCATCCTCTTGGTGCCTTGTGAAAACCCATCTCGTGTCGCACTACATCGACTCCATTCGCCGTGCGGGACACGTCACGGAATTCAGCACCAACATGTTCGAGCACTTGCATGGCCCGTTGGTAAAGAGGATCTACCGGCGGTCCAACAAGCGCAATGTAGATGGGCAGATTATGAAGTTCCATGCTAGGCGCATCCCGGACGTGGTGCCGGTGGACGATCCCCTTGGCCGGGACACTGCCATGCGGCAGGTAAACCTGTCTAGTGATTGAATTGCAAAGATATGCATGCATAATGTAATAAACTCGCCACTGTTCGTTGGCAGGCCATTGAGACAGGCACAAGGACTCTTATCAAAGAGTCCTACTTTCTCCCTGTGGAGTTACCAGAAGAACCCACCTCCACCAACTGGTTTGCAAGGAAGTGGGCCATGCAACACCCAGTTGCACAAGCTGCCCTCAAGGATGCGCTAGTACGTTATGCTGGATGCGTCCCCAAGATCAGAGTAAGTACTTCGTGGATCATACAATCATTTTTTTCTTGCCCCAAACCCTAAACTGATTACACACTGCAATTGTTATGCAGGCCCATGCATCGTTGGCCATCCCAGCGGCAGATGATGCCAGCTTCTCAAGAGTTTCTCACTTCGTTCGAGCGACCCCTGACTATTTTGAGAGGCCGTGGTACTCGGATGTTGCAGTGGAGGGTGTAAGGCATGGTCGGAGAGAGGAGTGGTATGCAAGGTTGCTCCTGTTGTTCCATACAAAAATACGTGGAGAGAGGGAGGAGCTAGCCTACGTTAGATATTGGAACGCAAGCGGAGAGGATGCTGCAACCGGATGCCTTCGCCTCAAGTGGACAACAGGAATGTACGCATACTCTGTGATTCCGATGGAAGCGCTGCTCCGTCACGTCCATGTGGTGAAGGCATTCCATCTGGACAGTACCTATCTCCTTAATAAGTATCATATGTGATGCATTTATATTGTAATAAAATGGCCTGTTAAGTTATCCAGCACTCACATTTTACATAAGTCAAAACAAACAAAACCAATTACAAATGAATCCCAAATTTGGCACGGTCCAAATAAACAACAATGTACCGGAGTCGCGGATTCGATTTAGACTCGGACAAATAAACGCGGTCCGAATTCATTCCGTGATTGGTCGCGCTTTTGTTTCGGAACTTCGCCAACCAAAACACCTGAACTGTACCCCCCTCCGAACCCCCTTTAAAAACCAAGGTTTTTTGTGATGAAGCAGTACGAACAGGTGACGCCGGACGGGACACATGCGACACAGGACGAGACTCAGGCTCACGACGCTCTGTAAGACCGCCTGTCGGACCAGGGTAGGGAGGAGGACCAGGAAGTGGCGAGGTAGGCGGTAACTGTGACTGCGACTGGACAGGCGGAGGACACTCTACGGAGGGGGGAGGACTAGGAGGAGGCTGCTGACCAAGAACTTGCTGAAGGAGTGGAACGAAGTACGGCCGCGGCCGTGAAGTGCCGCCAGCAGCAGCAGAGACAGCACCAGAACCTCCAGCAGCTCCAGCAGCCCCTCCAGCAGCTCCAGCAGCACCTCCAGCACCTCCAGTGCCTCCAGCACCTGCAGCAGCACCAGTAGCACCGCCAGGAGCTCCATGACCTCCAACAGCGGTAGTGTCTCCAGCTGGCTGTACCTCAACACCAGGAGCTCCACTACAGAGGCTGCAGCGCCGAGTGTACCACTCACGTAGCCGCTGAGGGGAGGGAGGCTCCGGCTACGATACGACACCCGCAGGACCACTAGACTCAGCTCCAGCAGACCCCCAGCTCCAGGAGCTGCACGACGAAGGCTGTAACGCTGGGAGTACCACTCACGCAGCTGCTGCAAAGAAGGAGCGCCAGCAGGCGCAGCACGGTCAGTCCCAAAGCCCCCAGCCGCAGTCCCTCTAGGCACAACACTCCCAGTCGCAGCACCGCCAGGCTCAGCACCTACAGTCTCCGCACCCCCAGACTCAGCACCCCCAGTCTCTGCACCCGCAGTCTCAGCACCCCCAGTCTCCGCACCCCCAGACTCAGCACCCCCAGTCTCCGCACCCGCAATCTCAGCACCCCCAGGCTCAGCACGCTCAGTACCTCGCACAGGACCAGAGTCAACAGCTACCTTGACAAGCTCGACCGGGTCTACCTGGGAAACACCTGAGGAAGCAGCACCCTGGGGAGGCAGGGGGTCTACCGAAGCAGCACCTGGCATGAGAAAGAACGGCGGAGGGGGGAGCGGGGCAGTGTGGTACGGAAAGAGACGGTAAAAGGGTACCGACTCGTCAAAGGTGACGTCCTGAGAGGCGAAGACTCAGCGCGAGGTGGGGTGGTAAAACTGCCAACCAGGCGCGTCAGGGACAAAGCCAAGGAAGACACAGGGAACGGCACAAGAGGAGAGCTTGTCCGCGAACTTATCGCGGACAAAGGCTCGACATCCCCAGACTCGGAACACCGACGCATCGCCAACCTCCCCCGTCCAACGCAGGGTAGGCGAGGTCTCCGGAACAGAGACACGGGGCCAGAGGTTGAGCTGATGCGCGGCGTACTGCACTGCAAACGGCCACAGGAAATGGGGGGCAGCCGCATGGATCATGGAGGTACGAGTGACCTCCATGAGAAGACCAATGCGGCGCTCAGCAATCCCATTCTGCTGCGGAGAGGCCGGGAGCGTGAACGACAGGGTGATGCCGTGCTCCGCACAGTAGGCTGCCAAGAGGTCAGAGGAAAACTCGCCACCTCTGTCAGAGTGCAGACGCAGGACTGGAAAGTCCGACTGGAACCTCTGGCGGAGCTGGAGACGAGCAGCGCGGATCTAGGGGATCAAGACATCAGGGACCTAACCCTTGGTACGCAAGGGGAAGACCGTGGTGTAGTGCGTGTAGTCGTCGACGACCAGCAGAAAGTACCGCTCGTGGCCCTGTCCCCGGACGCGGGCGGGGCCCCACACGTCCAGGTGGAGAGTCTGCAGGGGAGCCTCTGTGGGAGGGAACGAGGAGTGAGGAGCGGCGCCCTGCCGCCCCTCGACACAGGGAAGACAGGGAGGAGCAGGCGAGGGTGGGATGGGAGGGAGAACCCTGGGAAGACCAGAGACAAGGTACCTGGAGTGCATGCCGCGAAGGCGCTGCACTGACGGGTGACCAAGGCGGTGGTGCCAGAAGACAGTCCTGTGAGACAGGGAGCGACACAAGCAGGGGGCAGACAGCTGACCTTATGCAGACGCAGACGCAGCTACCTGAGGAGACTCAGTGGTCAGTGTGTACAAGTCCGACCCCGGCTGCCGAGTGAAGGTAGCGAGGTGACGTCCCGTCCGAGCACACGTGCAGTGCGTCACACGCTCGTAGGCCGGGGTGAACTGGTGAACACCCGCGTCCTGGAGTGCGGAACTCGCCACCAAGTTCGTACAGAACGAAGGGAGGTAGAGGCCTGACAGCGTGCCAAACGGAACAACAGGACAAGGGAGAGCAGTGGTGGAGGTCGCAAGGGCCGGACCCCTGAGGGGTCAGCCAGAGAGACAGCCACCGTTCGAGGAAGCTGCTCTAGGGCAGTGCGGTCACGAAAGAAACAGCGGGAAGCACCTGAGTCTAGTGTGAAGGTGTGTAGTGCCTCAGTAGGTGCGGTGCAAGCAGACGCAGACGCACTAGCACCTAGGGCAGCAGCCTCACTAGGACCTAGAGCAGCAGACGCGCTAGCACCTAGAGCTGCAGCCTCACTGGTCCCAATGCCCGGGTCAGGCGGAACACTCAGGTAACAGTCACCCTCAGCACTAATAGTCAATGCATACCTAGCAGCAAGAATAGCATCATAATCAAGAGCAAAGATATCAATCCCCTTCTTAAGCAGATCTGCCCAGCGGGGCAGCTCAGAGGCGTCACGAAACTGCTCGCGCCAGGCGTCGTCGAGACGAAAGAAACAGCGCTGCGCAGTGTGAAACCTCCCACAAGTCTGGCCAGTGCGGTCACCTGTGCGGATGACATACGAGCAGGTACCCCTTCCCCCAGACCCCCCACGCTGAGAGTACCACTCACGGAGCTGCTAGGGCGAGGGAGCCTCGCCGGGGCGCTGCTGTTGCTGCCTCTGGCTACCGCCAAACCCCCCACGCTGTACCGCTCCACCGCGCCCGCCACCCGCTCCACCGCCGCCACCACTGCCAGCACCACCGCCACCACCCCCACCACCGTCGCCGCTGCCACCACCCCCAGTGCCACCACTGACCCCCCCCCCACCACCCGCGCCACTCCCACTCCCGCCACCACCCCCGCCCCCCCCACCTCCTCCACCGTCGCCGCCCCCGCCCCCACCACCCCTGCCTCCCTTGCCCTTGCCGTTCTTGCGTCTCCCACTAGGAGCAGACGCGGCTCCGACCCTCTCAGCTCCGAGGAAGTCGACAGCAGCAGCAGATGCAATGGAGGGGAGGAGGGGGGAGGGGGAGCACCCCTCAAAGAAGGGGGTACGGGGGTCACCACGAGAGGCACCTACGGCGACAATGCTCTTCTCAGCTGCTAGGAGCTCCTTCTCGAGGAGGTCGACAGTGAGGTCAGTGGGGGAGAGGGCGAGAAACTGGTCCCTGACAGTGCGAAGGGATTCAGGGAGGCGGGTGACAAGGTGGTACAGTGTGAGGTACATCGGGGGGGGGGTTCTTGGCGAGGAAATTGGGGGGGAGCGCTGCACGGTAGCGGAGGTCACTGGTACGGAGGTGGGTGATGAGGTCAGCTACAGTGGCAAAGGCGGACAGGTCTGGGAAGAGGTAGGGCAGTGAGAGACGGCCTATGGCAGCTGTGGCAGGTGAGGAGTAGCGCGCGACTACTGCGTCGTACAGCTCCTTGGCGGTCTTATGCTGTCCGAAGTGCTCGCGCTCATCTAACGGTAGGTGACTGCGAACGGCTAGGCGAGCGTGTGCATCACGGGTCTGCCACTGGGAGCGCGCAGTGCTGTCAGCAGTAGCGGGAGGTGCGGGAGCAGCGCCTGACGTATGGTCATACAGTGAGACATCGTCTTTGGCAGTGATCTGAAGGAACAAGTGAAGATCATCTAGCCAAACCTCAAACTTAATCGGGCGACCCTCAGCGTCAAAGGTGAGAATGGATGGGGTGGCCATTGTGGCAGTAGGAACAGTAGCAGTAGTAGCAGTAGTACAGTAGGAACAGGAACATGAGTTGCTGCAGGTGGGGCACAGTAGGGCGGCGCGGCTCGGCTTGGGCGGTGCGGCTCGGTTCGGGCGGCGCGGCTCGGTTCGGGTGGCGCGGCTCGGTTCGGGCAGCGCGGCTCAGTTCGGGCGGCGCGGCTCGGTTCGGGCGGCGCGGCTCGGTTCGGGCGGCGTGGCCCGGCTCGGGCTGTGCGGCTCGGCTCGGTCTGGGCTACGCGGCGGCGCGCACCTAGGGGATGTGCGCGTGGGTGGCTGTAGCGGGCAGGCCGGGGCCGCTCGTGAGTGGCCTAGGGAGGGCGTCGCGGCGGCCTACGGGTGGCTCACGGGCGGCGCGCGGCTAGGGGGGGGGGGGCGGTCGACGGGCTGCTCGTGGCAGCGTGGGCGGCTAATGGGCGGCGCGCGCTCAAGAACGGCCGCGCGCGGGCTGCTAGGAGGCGACGCGCGGGAAAAAAAAAGGCCGCGCGCGGCACTAGCGAGCCGCGCACAGGCAGGAGGAGAGGACGAGGCGCACGAGGGCGCACTAGGGGAACGGCGCTCGAGGGCGCTAGGACGATGGGGCGCTCAAGGGCGCTTCTAACGGTGGGCCCTTAGGTGAGGCCTAGGTCTAGAACCTAAGCTCTGCTACCATGTCAGAATGAGAAGTGTATGAACTATGAAAAGATGGAGTACAAGTAGTGAACCCTAGTTTTGTGTACCCCCTAAAGGCTAACCCACTATAGCCTACACAACAACAACACATATAGTGTTTGACAAAATGTGCCCCCACCGACCATACTCTTCCACGAAATGCACGACCGAGCAGCGAGGAGATGGCGTGGCGGAACGACCACCACTAGGGTGGAATGCAATTTATTTTGGCGATTGGACAATGTCGGTATCAAGGGTAGGGATGTTTTTGCAAAATACCCGAGAAATGGGGTTCACTGACTATTTTTTGGATTAAAAACTGACACGGGTCCCGAAGGTATTTTCAATTGGTCAAAGCATCAATTTTGGTTAAATAGATCCGGGGGAAGCGCCAGAGGTTTCAGGGTAGTTTTCCATCTTAGCCCAAAGACTCCCATCCCATCCACTTGTGGCTGGTCTTGTGGACTTCACGCGTGTGCTCTTTTAGGGCGCGTAACCATTTTGCATTTTACGATTTTGATGGACAGTCCGCTTAAAACGAAGTGGACGGTCCACCTATCGAGAACGGGACCGTCCGACTGACTTTTTTGCAACTTCGGACTGTCCGAAGACAGTTGTGACACTTTTTTCATAATGTACAGTTTCGCGATCACTGTACAAGCGTTACGCAATTCTCTCAAGGTCGCAAAAGTCGTTATCGAATCATTTTTGTTTATGGGTTGTCTCTGGTTGGTCAATGTCGATTCGTGAAGTAGCCTCGTGCGTTTTTGTTGGTGGACGAGGTGACTCGACAGTTTTTGCGTCGCCCTCCAATCGTGTGCAAGGACTGTCAGACAGTCCGTTTGGGATTCGGACCGTCCACGGTTCAGATTTCGGACCGTTAAGTGGGAAAAAGTGTCACTACAGTCCGTTTTGTTGGCGATGTCGCCAACACCTCAGCGAACAGGATTACGACATTGTGCGAAGCTTGTTACCGTTTTGCTACCCGGACGGTCCACGGCTCGAACCGTCGGGTGCAAAATGGTTACGCGCCCTTATCCCTCCTCCCCATCCATCAGCGTGCACACTCCAATCTCCAATTCTTCCGATGGAAGACATTGCATTGTGTTGTGTTGCTTCTTGCTAAGCTTAGAACGTCATGTAGCTTTGAGAGGGAATGCACTTCATGCTCCACTCGTTTTAAAAACGCTACCCACAGCAAATAGGTCGACATTTTGACGCAATGATAATAATCCATGGGCGTTAGTTATCGTAGCGAATGCTCGAGTGGCGACATCTGGTTCGAGAGGTCAAGCAGGCGAAATTTGCGAGACGCCAGCATCAGCGTATTTATGTTAAATATTATTCATGAAGAGCCCGACCAAATTCAGTCGGTAATATAGATTATTTCAGTATAACCGCGCTACTGCCAATAGCATTCTTTCCGCCGCAATTTCCGCGAGCCGCGCTGCGTGACAGCGCCTGGAGCCAGGCGGCGAAGCATCATGGCTAGTAACGGTGTCGCTGCTGGTGAGTCCAATGGCTAAGTATGTTTGGGCGAGTCCGCGTTGAGGCGTTCACATGCCGTCAAAGGCGGCGGCCTGTCGAGCTACGGTGGTTGTCAGCTCACTGCCGCATGATCGACGCATTTTACGCGTGTTTTTCCCCTCTCAGACCTCTCCTGCATGCCCCACTTTCGCGCGGCTGTCTAAAGTTCCCGTGCCCAGGTGGGAACGCGTCGGCAAAATTCGCAGGTGGTTCAGGTTCAACTCAAAGTTTGTTCGCCGCCCGTCGCGACACCTCGCTGCGATTCGACCTCGTTCGCACAGATGTCGCGACGCAGTGCACCACCAACATTCACTCGCAGAGGTCGCGCCCTCAGCGTTGCTTCTGGATCAACTCATATGGCTATCGCCTAATTTCCCTCGTTTTCCGCTCTCCTCTCCCCCATCCTCTCCTCCCTCCTCTTCCCCCTCTCCCCGTTTCGCTCAATCAACCTCCCTTCCCCCCATCTCCCTCCCTCCAGCCAGCCCCTCCGTTGGTCACGAGTGGCAGGCGGAAGCTGACGTGGAAGTGACAATCGCGGAGGGTGACACAGCAGTGGGCGTTAAGGCAGCAGACAAGGCAGTAGAAAGGGCAGCGGACAGCGCAGCAGCACAGGATGGCAAGACGCAACAAAGGGAGAAAATGCTGCAGGGATTTGCGGAAAAAGACTCAAGCCGGTCGTCCTGGCGTGGATGTGCTGATGTGGCGGGTGGGCGCGGGGGAGTGGGGCGGATGGCGCGGGGGGAGCGGCAGCGCGTGGTGGAGGCGGCGCTGGAGACGACTGAGCAGGACAACGAGGCTGTGATGGGGAAGATCCGCGCCCGCCTGGAGAGGTGCGTGAGTCGGATGGGGCAAGGTGAACGGAGAATGTATGGAGTTCTGTGCACGTGACAGGGGTGGTGGAGGCGGCACTGGAGACGACTGAGCAGGACAACGAGGCTGTGATGGGGAAGATCCGCGCCCGCCTGGAGAGGTGCGTGAGTCGGATGGGGCAAGGTGAACGGAGAATGTATGGAGTTCTGTGCACGTGACAGGGGTGGTGGAGGCGGCACTGGAGACGACTGAGCAGGACAACGACGCGGTGACGGGGAAGATGTGGGCCCGCCTGGAGAGGTGCGTGGGGGAGGAACAGGGGCGTGGGGTTGGGGAGGGTTCGCATGACAGGGAGGCACAGGCGCTGGGGCTGAGTGAGCAGGGCAAGGAGGCGGTGATGGGGAAGATTCGCGTGCAGCTGGAGATGTGAGTGGGATGGGGCAAGGCGGTCAGGTAGTGCGTGCGTTTTGGGAGGGTGCACTTGACAGGGGTGGATTTTGAGGCGCCTGAAATCGGGAAGGTGCACCTGACAGCGGGGAAGGAGGCAGATGCGCTGGGGACGACTGAGCAGGACAGCGAGGCAGTGATGGGGAAGATTCGCGCCCGCCTGGAATGGTGCGTGGGGTAGGAGGTGCACGGGGGACTGTGTGTGTGTTGGGCAAACAAAGGAGCAGGTGCATGGGATGGTGCAGTGCAGGGAACGGAAAGGCGCGTGAGATGGGGCAAGGCAGTCAGTGCACGGAATGCAACCAACACTTCCCCTGTTCCATGAAGCTTATAGAGCAGTCTTTTCCTGCATGACTTGTCGTATAGCCGTGTGCATGCTTTGCTGCATGTATGCCCGGCTGCACATACACATGCCATACATGCACACATACACATGCGTGCATGCCCACATACACTGCGTGCGTACACATACACATACACATACACATGCACATGCACATGCATGTATGCACACATGACAGGGTGGGTCTGGAGCCACCAACAGTGGAGATTAGATTTGAAGACGTGAGCGCGGAAGCAAGGGTGTATGTGGGGAAGAGAGGCCTCCCCACCCTCCCTAACTTCACACTCAATATGATCACAGTAAGTCACGCAATAAGATGACAGCCTCTTGAAATACGTCTCAGCCCCCCTCATTTCCTGTCAATTTGGGATCTTTTATAAGTCTCGCCAAGCAACCTTCTTTTCCTTCTTGTTTCATCAGCATAGACCCTTGGCTCGCACCCCTCGTTCAGTGGCACCGCTCTGACCACCTGTGGTGTGGATACGCTTCCTCTTTCTCCCTCTCGCTCCTTCCCCAACCAACCCGCCTTCTTCCCACGCGCTCCCACCTCCCAGTCAATGCTGCGCAGCATGCGTCTGCTGCCAGACAAGAGGCGTCGTTTCCCCATCCTCCACGGCTGCAGTGGCGCGCTTAAGCCGGGCAGGTGAGGGTTTAATTTGGGGAGGTGGGGTTTAGTTTGGGCAGGTGGGGGTTTAATTTGGGCAGGTGGGGGTAAAGCCAGGCAGGTGGGGTTTTAAGTTGGGAAGGTAGGGGTTTGAGCCAGGCAGGTGAGGGTTTAAGCCGAGCAGGTGGGGGTTTGTGGGGGCAGGGGGGGGTTAAGCTGGACAGGTGTGAGGGTTTAAGCCAGACAGATGAGGCAGGAAGGTGGGGGTTTAAGCCACGGGTTTTAGTAAGACAGGTGAGGATTCAATACAGGCAGGTGCGGGTTTCAAGCCAGGCAGTTGGTGGTGAGGTGCATTTGATATCCTTTTGCTTTCAGATCTTGTCCTAAGGTGCCCCTCTAAACCTCTCATTTCATCCCCACTTCCGACTTTCCCTCCACCCGGTCCGCTGCACACATGCATTGTTGTGCTCATCTTGCTCCTTCCACTTCCACAATTTTCTGAGTAAAATGTTTTTTTTTTTTTTTTTCATTATTATTCTAAGAAAGCATTCTGACCTCCCCTGCTCCTGGCTCCACTCCCTCCTCCCGCTCCTACCAGCCTGCCTCCCCCAGCCGCTCCTATCCCCCACCCACCCACCCACCCCCACCCCCTCCCCCTCTTCCCCCTTCCCTTTTCACAGAATGACGCTTTTCTTGGGCTCTCCTGGCGCTGGGAACACCACATGGATTTTCAGAGATTGCAAAAAGCATTTTCACTTTCCTACTCCTGGCTCTTGGCTGCCCCCCCCCCCCCCCTTCCCCCCCCCTCCCCCTTGCTCTCCCCCCTCTCCTTTTCACAGAATGACGCTTCTCCTGGGCTCTCCTGGCGCGGGGAAGACCACCCTCATGACCGCCCTAGCAGGCCACCTGGATAGACACCTGAAGGTATGGCGGCCATCTGGACAGACACCTGAAGGTACGGTGGGCACCTGGACAGACACCTGAAAGGTATGGGGGCCACCTGGACAGACACCTGGAGGTATGGTGGGCACCTGGACAGACATCTCAAGGTATGGCGGTTACCTGGACAGGAACCTGACCGACTGAATGTGTGCCTGCTTGCTAACACCCCACCCGTGTGGTCTTCAGTTGACTGCGAGGCCTGACCTTGGCATGACAGACACAGTGTTTGAAAGAAATCCAAACCCGTCTGCCCTCCAAGGACCTCGTTTAAGCATGCTATTGCAAGGCACTGCCACGTGCGTGTGCTGCTCTGCTCATTGCGCTCCCTCTTGCCTTTTCCCTCTTGCCCCCTGCTTTTCCCTCTCTGCAGCTCACTGGCTCCATCACGTACAACGGGCAGCAGCTGAAAGATTTCAACCCTGCCCGGACGGCATCCTATGTGCCGGAGTGTGACGAGCACATAGGCGAGATGACCGTGAGGGAGACAATGGACTTTTCCGCGCAGCTGCAAGGGAGGGGACCCTTCCGAGGTGAGATGACATGACAGCTGTGCTGTGCCCTAGGGATGATCATGAGGGCGGGCCAGGGCCCGCCCGGGTCGGGCCCGCCTGGAAATTCCCCGGGCCGGGCTTCGAAATTTCGTCGAGGGCCCGGGGCGGGCCGGGCCGCCGCGACTGCCCGCTTTTGGCCCGCCCATGTACGGGCCGGGCCGGGCCGTGCCAAGCCTATGCGCGGCCCGGGTCGGGCCATCTCGGCCCGGTTTTTATCCCCGCAACAATTTGTCGCGGGGGTCAAAATGTTAGCTGCACTGCATTTGTGCAGTTCGATTTCTGTGACTGGGGTCTTTTAAACTTGCAAACAATGCTTAAACCTTGGTAGGAAACCCCATTTTCTTACTCTTAACCTACGCTGTCTATAAATTATCTCTGCAGCAGGGCCGGGCCTGCCCGGCCCGGGTCGGGCTATATGAAGCCCGGGTCGGGCCGGGCTCGGCCCGCCCGCCTTAAGGGCGGGCTCGGGCCGAATGTTTCCCTAAACTGCCCGGGTCGGGCCGGGCCAGCCCGGCCCGGTTTTTTCCGCCGCCCGGGGTGGGCCCGACCCGGGCCGGGCCCGGCCCGCCCGGTGCTCAACCCTACTGTGCCCCTTGGGCCAACTCAGAGTCAGAAGTCACTATGGTGTTGGGGATGCCCCCACATAGGCGAGATGACCGTGAGGGAGACAATGGACTTTTCCGCGCAGCTGCAAGGGAGGGGGCTGGTGTTGGGGATGCCCCAACTTGAGATGGAGCTCTCATGCTCAGGGGGAGGGTGGGCCGGCGGGTTTCAGAAAAAGCAGGATGAGGGTTTTGCGGGGATGAGGGCAATTGGGGGGTGAGGGCATCTGGGGATGGTGGCAATCAGGGGGTGATGACAAGAAGACTGCGTGGTTGATGTGATGTGTTATGAATCACACATGCTGCCCAGAACGATTTTACTGCGATGTTGAGAGTAGTTGAATTATTTGTGCTCTAATAGATGGAATATTTAGGGTATTTGAGCTAAGCAAATTTCCTCAATGTGCTGGTTTGTGCAGCCATTCTAATTGTCTCTCGACTCTCATTCAGTCGTGTGTGTGCGTGCTCGTGTGTGTGTGTGTGTGTGTGTGTGTGTGTGTGTGTGTGTGTGTGTGTATGTGCGTGTGTGAGTGTGTGTGTGGGGGTGGGTGCATGTGTGTGTGTGCGCGCGCGCAAAAGCTTGCGCGCACGCGTATGTGAGTGTGTGTGTGTGTGTGCGCGCGCGTGTGTGTGTGCGTGTGTGCACGCACGAAAGCGTGCGTGCACGCGTATGTGTGTGTATGTGCGTGTGTGTGTGTGTGTGTGTGTGTGTGTGTGTGTGTGTGTGTGCATGCACGCATATGTGTGTGTGTGAGTGTAGTGCTGGTGGAGGAGTTGGAGAGGAGGGAGAAGGAGATGGGAGTGGAGCCGGATGCAACAACAGCACTGCTCATGAAGGTCAGTCAATGCTGGTCAATGGTGGGTCAACGCTGGTCTAAGGGTGAGCCAACGCAGGTCAATGGTAAGTCATCGCAGGTCAATGGTGAGTCAACGCCGGTCAAGGGTGAGTCAGGTTGGTCTAAGGCGAGTCATCGGCTGGTCAAGAGCGCGACAGTGTTGGTCAAAGCGAGTCAAATCTGATGAAGGTAAGTCAATTCTGAGTCAATGCCGACGACCCCTCTACCATTGATTGCCTCATTTTTCTCCCCTCTCCTCTCCCCCTCCCCCCTCTCCCGTCTCCTCGCCCCTCTCTCATCTCTTCTCTCTCCTCTCGCATCACATCACCGCCAGGCCATGGCAGTGGAGGCCAATCCGTCCAATATGGTCACCAACTACGTGCTCCAGGTGTGCTATCAGCCTATCACTCTCACACACGGGTGTGACTCTAGCAGGTGTGACTTAAGCAGGTGTGACTTAGCAGGTGTGACTTAGCAGGTGTGATGTGAACAGCTGTGACCAAACAGGTGTGTCTCAAGCAGGTGTGACTTACGCCCACCTTGTAAAGACGTGTTGCAAGGGTGACTGTTCTGGTTCCTACATGAAACTATATCCACCACCACCAGACATGCCTGTGTTTGTGTTACATTGTTCTTCAAGCAACACATGCTTGTGAATCACTCTGCATTTTCAAACATTTCCAAGAAATTCCCCCTTGTGCTCTCATTTCCCTTCATGTATTCCCATTTCCACTGGTCCCTGGAACAAACCTAACCTGCCTGGTCGGCAGCTCCTGGGGCGACACGGTGGGGGGCAACGCTCTCGTGAGCGGTAGTTGAGGCACCTCAAAAGCCCTTGTTGTTTCCGTGCCCCTCTCCCGTGCCCCCCAGCAAACCTAACATGTCTGCTCGGCAGCTGCAGGGGCTGCATTTGAGGCGCCTCAAAAGCTGGGCATCTGTGCGGACAGATGGTGAGCAACGCCCCCGTGCATCGCTTTTGAGGCACTTCAAAAGCCCCCTCGATCCGTGCCCCCCTGTCCCCATGCCCCCTGTCCCCATGCCCCCTGTCCCCATGCCCCCTGCCCCCATGCCCCTGCCTATCCCAATGTCCCCGAACTTGCTCCGCAGCTGTTGGGGCTGGGCATCTGTGCGGACACGGTGGTGGGCAACGCTCTCGTGCGCGGCATCTCGGGCGGCCAGAAGAAACGCCTCACCACAGGTGGGTCGATAGGGGTCACATTTGCATCACCACAGGTGGGTGGGAGGCAGAAAAAGCGATGCCACAGGTGTTTGGGGGCCAGTAGAAGTGGCTCGCCAGAGTTGTGTGGGGAGCACAAGTACTGCTGATAGGCATGCAGCATGCAGCCGGTGGCGCTGATGAGTGCGACAAGCACGATCAGCATACAGCCTTTTTCCCTTCCCATTGCTGATCTACTTTCTCACTCAAACCCCTCACCCCTCTCCCCAATCCTTCTCTCCCTCACTGACTCTATCTGTCAGGGAAGGAAGGAGATGGTGTGCAGGTGCGGTGCGCCTACTGGACGAGATCAGCACGGGACTCAACTTCTCCACCACCTTCCTATCTCCTTCCACTCATCCTTCTTATCTCCCTCCCAACACTCGAATCCTATAATACAACCCCTAAACCCTATCAGGCGAGGAACTAGTGGGTATGTGGCAGGTTCTCCCACTGGACGAGATCAGCACAGGCCTCGATGCCTCCACCACCTTCCACCTTCCGCATCTCCCTCCCACTCATCCCTCTTTCTCCCTGCCTTAACTCTAAACCCTGAATTCAAAACGCCAAACCTTGTCAGGCGAGGGTTTAGTGGGCATGCGGCAGGTGCTTCTGATGGACGAGATCAGCACGGGCCTTGACCCCTCCACCACCTTCCGCATAGCTATTTCCCTCCCTAAACCCCAGATCCGAAACCCAAACCTTCCCAGGCGAGGAGCTGGTGAGTATGCGGCAAGTGCTCCAGATTGCGAGATAAGCAGTGGAGCCTGAGATAACCTTCTCGACACTCCTCCACTACCTTCCCCTTCTCCCCAACCTCTCATCCCTATCTCCCTCTCCAATCTCAAAACCTTGAACCCTATCAGGGGAGGAGCTGGTGGGCATGCGGCAAGTGCTGCTGATGGACGAGATCAGCACGGGTCTCGACTCCTCCACCACCTTCCTCATTGCCCGCTGCCTGCGCCATCTCACCCACTCACTCTGCACCACCACGCTCATCGCGCTGCTGCAGCCCGCCCCCGAGACCTTTGCACTCTTTGACGACGTGCTGCTGCTGGCGGAGGGGCACGTGGTGTATCACGGGCCCCGGGAGGGCGTCATGGGGCTGTTCCGCTCCCTGGGGTTTGATTGCCCTCCTAGGAAAGGAATCGCAGATTTCCTGCTGGAGGTGAGAGAGGGGTACTGGGGTCGGTGGGGGAGGGGGGCGGGGGTTTGGATGAGGCTTGATGTGCTGCTTTCCATGGCTTTTGGCGCATCATGGGCCCAGGGAGGGCGTTATGGGGCTGTTCTAGTTGCTGGGGTTTGACTGCCCTCTAAGAAAAGGAGTGGCAAAATTTCTACTGGAGGTAAGTGGGGTTGGGTTAGGGGAGTCTGGATGGTGTGGTTGAGGATTTTGTTTTTGTGGATAGCACGAGTGGCGAGGAGAGGAGGCCGCAGCAGTGTCCCAGCGGAGGGGTCAAAGTTGCACGCATTGCCTTCCCCGTCTCTTCTCTCTTGCTCCCTGTTCTCTCTGTTCTCTCAGGTGACTTCAGCCAAGGACCAGGCACAGTATTGGGTGGATAAGTCGCAGCCTCACGAGTTCATGGCAGCGGGGGACATGGCTGCTGCCTTCCGCCACTCCACACTCGGCAAGCAGCGACAGGCAGAGCTGGCAGTGAGTGTTAGAAACGCCAGATTCTGTGTATTTCCAACAGTCAGTGCAGCAGAGACATGCAGAGCTGGTGTTAGGGTGTGCGGTATCGTATCGACCATTTAAACATCACCATTTATTGGTGCCCCGTGTCTTCTTCCCGTTCCAGACTTCTAGCTTCCTTTCCATTATTCACACTAATCCTTCCCGCTTCCTTTTTCCACTGTTCTTCCATTCTTCTCCCTTTCTTACCTCTTCTTCCTTGTTCTCTCCAGACCCCCTTCCAGCCAACAGAGTCGTCCACGTCAGCACTGGAAACGGCCCCCTACGCTCTCTCGCCCACTCAGATGCTGACAGCTGTCTTTGCCCGGGAATGGCTACTGATGCGGCGCAACGCGCTGCTCTACATGGCCCTCATCATGCAGGTGTGTGTGGCACGATGTATGGATGCCGTGTGGATGTATGGATGCCGTGTGGATGTATGGATGCCGTGTGTATGTATGGATGCCGTGTGGATGTATGACACATGTAGCATGCGCGCAGCTGTCACATCACATACATGGATTGCGTCATGCACGTGTGTACGGGGAAGGATCACTTCTTTCACCACCACCCAGCCCTCCTCTCCCTCCTCAATCATCAACTGCCTTTCTACTCTGACAGCTGCACCCCTTTCCATCCTTCCACCCCTCTCCACCCCTTTCCACCCCTCTCCACCCCTCTCCTCCCCTCTCCACCCTTCTTCACCGCTCTCCATCAGGTGATATTCACGAGCCTGATGTCGTCGACAGTGTTCCTGTACACGCAGAGGGCCATAACAGCCAAGGACGGCAACATCTACCTGGGAGTGCTCTTCCTGGGCATCACCATGATGCTCTTCAACGCCTTCTTTGAGCTCCTCCTCTTCACGCTCCGCCTTCCAATATTCTTCAAGCAGAGGAACACGCGTCTGTACCCGGCGTGGGCCTGGGTGCTGCCCATGGCTGTGCTGTCGCTGCCGCTGTCGGCCGTGGTGGCGGCGCTGTGGACGGCTGGCACGTACTTTCTTGTTGGGTTTGCTCCGGAAGCTGGCAGGTGCGGATGGGTGGATGGGTGGATGGGCGGATGGGTGGATGAGAACATGGGTGGATGGGGTTGAAAGCGGGAGGGAGTCATAAGAGAGTCGAAGGAGTATCCTTCAATCGACTTAAAAGCCACTCTTCCTTCCAATCCCCTTTCCCCACCCAAACCCCTCCCCACCACCTCAGGTTCTTCATCAGCTCCTCATACTCTTCCTCATCCACTACGCCGCCCAGAGTGGCTCTCTTCCGCCTCCTCTTTGCGCCGACTAAAAAGCCATACCTCCTTCCATCCGCCCTGGTTTTCTTTTCCCACCCCCAGGTTCTTCATACAGCTGCTCATATTCTTCCTCATCCACCAGACGGGAGTGGCTCTCTTTCGCCTGCTGGGGGCGGTGGGTCGCAACCTCGTGGTCTCCATCACCCTCGGCAACTTTGCCTTCATCATCCTCTTCCTCCTCGGCGGCTTCATTGTCTCCAAAGGTGCCCCATGCCGTGTTGCTTCTTGCTGCTCCTACTGCCTCTTGCTAAAGCTTCATCTCATCTCTTGAATCATCTGCTCATGTCTCTCGGATTGATCACCCTTCAGTCACCACCACGCCCTTTTGTTTGGGAATCGTTTTTGAGAGTTCTCAAAGTTGGTTCTCAAAAGTGAATCGCTCTTGAGAAAGTATTCTGACCATTTTGCTCAAAAGTAGTCTCTTCCTACCCATCGCCTGGATGAGTTACCCATCAGTCACTCACTTGCACTCATCTGGGCCTACTGGATGTAGCCATCACCTACATGCAAGCATCAATTGACTCACCCCCTCTCGTCCATCACTCCTGCCGTGCCCCGTTGTCTACCCTCTTCTACTTCCCACCCACCCACGCCCCCCTCTCCAGCCATGGTTCATCTGGGCCTACTGGATGTGTCAATTGATACACATGCATCAACTGACACACATGCATCAATCGACACACATGCATCAATTGACACACATGCATCAATTGACACACATGCATCAATTGACACACATGCATCAACTGACACACATGCATCAATTGACACACATGCATCAATTGACACACATGCATCAATTGACACACATGCATCAATTGACTCACCCCCTCCCTTCCCATCTCTCCCCCCCGTCACCCCCCCCCTCAACAGACGACATCCAGCCGTGGTTCATCTGGGCCTACTGGATGTCGCCCATCACCTACACGCAGAACGCCCTCTCAGTCAACGAGCTCCTCGCACCCAGGTGGCAGAAGGTGAGGGGCGTGCCAGGTGGCAGAAGGGGAGGGGCGTGCCAGGTGGCAGAAGGGGAGGGGCGTGCCAGGTGGCAGAAGGTGAGGGGCGTGCCAGGTGGCAGAAGGGGAGGGGCGTGCCAGGTGGCAGAAGGTGAGTGGTGTGCCAGGCGGAGGGGAAGTGAGGGGGCTCCCAACGGGGTGTGGATCGGTGTGGTGGCTCTAATTGGCTGCTCTCTTTCCCCTCCCCCTTCCTCTCCCCCCTCCCCCTGTCCCTTTCCCCTTCCCCCTTCCCCCTTCCCCTCCCCCTCTCCCCACAGTCCACAGCACCGCTAATTCCCAACTCCACGGTGGGCCTGGTGGTGTTGGAGGGGAGGGGCCTCCCCACGGAGAGCAAGTGGGTGTTGATCGGCGTGCTGGCGCTCATCGGCTTCACTCTCCTCC
This sequence comes from Closterium sp. NIES-65, assembly GCA_948144175.1. Classification (NCBI taxonomy): domain Eukaryota; kingdom Viridiplantae; phylum Streptophyta; class Zygnematophyceae; order Desmidiales; family Closteriaceae; genus Closterium; species Closterium sp. NIES-65. The sequence continues at coordinate 295,994 of CANXME010000222.1, forward strand.
TCAACGCCCTCGTTGTCGTTGCCCTCTCCGTCCTCCACCGTCAGTGCTGCTGCATACATGCCCTATTGCTGCTCTTGCTTGTCGCCCCAATGCGCGCTCCATACTCCACTCTCAGTGCTGCTGCTGCATGCCCCACTGCTGCTTTTTATTGTTGCCCCATGCCCCTCCACCCTCCACTGCTTTGTTTCTTAAAATCCTCACTGGATTCTCCTCCTTCAAAACCTGCTCCACCTTGTCAAAGTTTGATACTGACTCTTTTGAAAACCTTCCCCCTTTTCCTCTCCATTCCCTCTCTTCACTTCAGAACTCCCTGTTCCCTCCCCACAACCCATGTTCACTGCTCTTCCTTCTCCACCCAGCCCACCAACTCCCGCATAACTCCTACCCCTCTCATCAACCCCATACATACCATGCCACGTCATCATCCCACATCAGCATGGGCCAAGGACCAGCCAGTAACAGAAGAACAGCTGGACGCCAGAATAGAGGCAGCAGTGGGTCTCACAGCTGCCACAGCCACCAGCAGGCGCCTCTCGAAGCACTACAGCACTGGCAGCCGGCGCAATTCAGAGAGTCATGGCAGGGGGGGGGGCATGGATGGGGATGCGATGCCGATCAGCATCAGCATCAGCATCACGCGCAGCCAGTCGGGGCAAAGCGCCCGCTCTGTTGGGTCGCGCAGTGGTGGCGCCCTCGAACGGTACTGTGAGCGAGGTGAGAGAGAGTTGAGAGTGGTGCAGTGAGGTGAGAGAGGGGTGAGAGCAGTGCAGCGAGGTGAGAGTGGAGAGAGGAGAGATAGATGAGAGAGAGTTGAGAGCGGTACTGCGAGTGAGGTGGGAGCTGTGAGAGAGGTGAGAGCGGTGAGAGAGAGTTGAGAGCGGTGAGAGGGAGTTGAGAGCGGTGAGAAGAGAGGTGAGAGTGATAAGAGAGAGGGCAGATTGGTACTGTGTGTGAGCGAGGTGAGAGCGGGCTGACAGAGAGAGGCAATATAAAGAGGAGATAAAGGTGAGTTATTGGTGAGAGAAGATAACAACAAAGGAGGGATGGTGTGAGGGCGGTTAAAAACTGGAAAGACTTTTGAGGCGCAGCAAAAGGTGCATCGAAATTCTTTCCTTTACCAGCTCAGTGTGTATAGGTCAATATGACACCAAGCGAGCACCTTCCAGTTCTACCATTCCCTCACCACCGCTCCGCACCAATCCTTACCAATCCTCATCACACCCGTGTAGCCATCCACCCCCGCATCTCTCTGTTACTGGCTGGTCCTTAGTTCACTTGATGGTTCGCACTGTAGTAGAGGTAAGAGAGAAGTCAGTGAGAGACTCTGTAGAAACGTGAGCGGGAGATGAAAGAGAGCTGCGACAGTGTGAGGAGGAAGTTTGAACTAGAAGTACCTGGTCTGGATGGTTGAGAGGTTGGACAGAATGATCAGAACGACAGGGATAACCTTTCTCCCTCTTTGCCCTCCATGTCTCTCCTTTCTCCCTCTCCCCCACCTCGTCTGCACTGCAGTCTCATCGTCTCACTCCATGGGACACACAATCGAGCCCTCCCTGTCCCAGGACCTCTCTGTGCCGCCCACCACCACTCGCGGCATGGTGCTCCCCTTCCTCCCCCTCCCCGTCGCCTTCCACAACGTGTGCTACTGGGTCGACATGCCGCCCGCCATGCGCTCCCATGCTGCCCACGCCGCCGGCAACTCTGCCACCCGCCTGCAGCTGCTGAGAAACGTCTCGGGGGCGTTCCGGCCGAAAGTGCTCACCGCGCTGGTGGGGGTGACAGGCGCGGGGAAAACAACCCTCATGGATGTGCTAGCAGGGAGGAAGACCGGGGGGTATATAGAGGGAGATGTGATGGTGGCTGGGCACCCGAAGGTCCATGAGACGTTTGCACGCGTGTCGGGGTACTGTGAGCAGAGCGACATTCACTCGCCGCAGGTCACGGTGCATGAGAGCCTGCTGTTCTCCGCGTGGCTGCGACTTCCCAGGGATATCGACAGAGACGTGCGGGAGGTGCGTGGGGAGGGAGTGTGGGTGTGGGAGTTGGGTGGGAATGGCAAATGGCTGAAGAGACAGATGAGAGGGGGATGAGGGAAGGATGAGTTAAGGATGAAAATGTGGAGAGGTGAATGAGAGAGTGAGGAGAGGAATAAGAGAGAAATGCAGAGAGGAGGAGATGGAGATGGTGGGGATGGGTGGGTATGCTCAGGGACGCGTTGGTGGATCGTTTAGACAATCGTGAATTGTCCCCCTCCCTCACGTCCTCACCCTAGTGTCTAAGCTCGTAGTTAGAACGGCAGCAGTATTAGAAAGAAACGCTTTAGCAGCAGGAACAACAGTGAATACAATGTGAGAAAAATGGTAGATCTGGAAAAACGCCTTGTCTCGAAAAGAGCCTCCTTGCGTAAACTAGTTTCGGCGGACGGGAAACGATCACATCACACCCCAGTCGCGCTTCGTCCCCCTCCCTCACCTCCTCACCCTCTCAACCCCCAATCCCCCTTAACCCCTCTCAAGGCGTATGGTTTCCATTGAGCAGACCTGTGTCTCCTTGCCCTTACCTCTCATTTGCTCCGTGTTGTCCCCCTGTAACCCCCACATCGCACCACACCACACCACACCACACCACACCACACCACACCACACGGCACTGCACCAGGAGTTTGTGGAGGAGGTGATGGAGCTGGTGGAGCTGGACGTGCTTAGGGGCGCGCTGGTGGGGCTGCCTGGGGTGAACGGGCTCAGCACGGAGCAGAGGAAGCGCCTCACCATCGGAGTCGAGCTCGTGGCCAACCCCTCCATCATCTTCATGGATGAACCCACCTCAGGTACCACCTGCTGCTGGATGACCACCTCAGGTACCACCTGCTGCTGGATGACCACCTCAGGTACCACCTGCTGCTGGATGACCACCTCAGGTACTGCCTGCCTGGTGTTGGACGTCTGGATGAAGCCTCCTCAGGTGCTGCTGGAAGCTCGTGGCCAACCCCTTTATCATTCGCCTGGATGAACCCACCTCAGGTACCGCCTGGATGAGCCCACCTCAGGTGGTGCCTGGATGAGCCCACCTCAGGTGATGCCTGGATGAGCCCACCTCAGGTGATGCCTCCTGCTGGACGAACCCGCTCCTCAGGTATCACCTGCTGCTGAATGCGTGGATGAAGCTTCCCCAGGTGCTGCTGGGAGCTTGTGGCCATCCCTCCGTCATCTTCATGGATGGACCCGCCTCAGGTAAGGCCTGGATGAACCCACCTCAGGTAAGGCCTGGATGAACCCACCTCAGGTAAGGCCTGGATGAACCCACCTCAGGTAAGGCCTGGATGAACCCACCTCAGGTAAGGCCTGGATGAACTCTTCGTTGCCCATCCCTGTTCAGCAGCATTCATGATGGATGCAGAGCGGCGCAGAACGGTGTAGAGGCGCGTGGAGCCCTCTAGCTGCCCACACTTCGTCTCCACCTCTCCTCCTGGCCCATCCGCCTCATCTCAGGTCTGAATGCAAGGGCAGCGGCCATGGGATGTGGCGGTTGTTGCAGCGCCTTGAGGATTCCTGTCCCTACCTTCAGGATTCCTGTCCCTACCTTCAGGATTCCTGTCCCTACCTTCAGGATTCCTGTCCCTACCTTCTTTTTCCCCTCACTCTACTCCCGCCCTCTTCCCCCTACTGGCCTCCTTCCGCTGCTACTCCCCTCCTCTCCCTCCTACTGCCCTTCTCCCCATCCCACATCTCTTCCTCTTTTTCCCTCCCCCCCTTCTTCAGGTATGCATGCGAGGCAGCAGTCATAGTGATGTGCAACGCAGTGGAGGCGCATCAGCCGCAAAAGCTCCCACTCCTCCCCTCCTCCCACCCACCCATACGTCAGGTTTGGATGTGAGGTCGGCAGTCATAGTGATGGAAGGGAAACGGTCTCGAAGTGCGACAGTCTCAAAAGCCTCAATTACTCTCCAGCCCCCCTCCCCCCATTTGATCTCCACCTTTCCCCCTCTTCAAGTCTGGATGTGAGGGGAGCAGCCATAGTGATGCACACAGTGTTACGCACCGCACGTCCCACTCCTCCCCTCCCTTCTCACTCCGCACCGCACCGCACCTCAAGACCTCCCATTCCTCTCTGCCTTCCCGCCGTGACGCCGTCAGGTCTGGATGCGAGGGCAGCAGCCATTGTGATGCGAACGGTGCGCAACACGGTGGATACGGGGCGCACTGTAGTGTGCACCATTCACCAGCCCTCCACCGACATCTTTGAAGCCTTTGACGAGGTGCGCTGTAATGAGTATAAGAAACGAGGTCCCTTGAGTCAAAATGGGCTGTAGTGTGCACCTTTCACCAGCTGTCCGCGGACGTCTTTGGGGCCTTTGACGAGGTGCGCTACAACAAGTATGATGATGGAAGGCCCTTCACTTGAATGAGACTGTCGAGTGCACTATTCACCAGCTGTCCATGACATGTTTGAGACCTTATGAAATGCGCTCTTTATACTGAGTATGAACGTGTTGGGCTGTGCAGTCAGTTGGACAGGTTTTCAGTGGGCATGCACGCACGCACCACTCACCACACACCATAGCAATGCGCACCATCCTAGGAGGCATGTTCAGAATTCGTAGAAACTCTCTTTCATCTGTGCCCATCTGGCCTGCATTCCAGGGTGGATGCTGGTGGCACGTGATATTTTCTCATCGCAGTTCACACACTGATATGCATCTCTGTTCCTGTACTGCAGCTGCTCTTAATGAAGACAGGAGGAGAGGTTATCTACATGGGGCCTTTGGGAGTCAACTCGAAGCATCTCATCAAATATCTTCAGGTATCGCCATTTCCCACCCCTCTGCCCCTTCTTCTCCCGTTGATTCTTTACTTTTCCCTTTCATGTGCTCTTTGCGTCATTGGTTCTACTGTGGGTTAGGTCTTAGACATAACATGGACCCCAACTCACCAAAAATCTCCAACCCACCATTTGTATATTTCCCCGATTCCCTTGTCATCCTTTGAACTCATCCTTGACATGCTTAAGAGATCCTTGAGCTTCCTGGAATCTGTTTCTTCCGTCATCCTTTTCTTCCCTCGCCCTCATCCTTTTCTTCCCTCGCCCTCCCTTCCCTGCCCATTACGTCTTACTCCCTGTCTTCCCCATGCGTCCTGCTTTAGGGTACCTGGAGCAAGCAAGGAAGTTTAGATCATCTCTACTTCCTTTCCCCCTCGCAACCCTCCATGCCAGGAGATACCCAGCCCCTCCTTAGGCCCTCTCTCCCCACCGCGCCAAGCCATACCCAGCCGGCATACAGCCCTGATGGTTGCATTGCAACCCCGCCACATGGATTCTGGAGGTCGCTTCACCTCTCTCCACCCCCCCTCCCACGACCCATCACCATGCCAAGCGACACACGGGCTGTGCCCTATCTCTGACGTTCACAGCCATTCTAACGCTCCTTTCCCTCCTCCCCACAACCGGCCACCACGCCAGGCCATACCCGGCGTGCAGCCCATCCCTGACGGCTACAACCCCGCCACGTGGGTGCTCGAGGTCACTGCAACAGGCACAACCGTTATGCCCCTCTCCCACCTTCCCCAACCCACCACGCCAGGCCGTACCCGGCGTGCAGCCCATCCCTGATGGTTACAACCCCGCCACGTGGATGCTTGAGGTCACGGCGCCCGCTGCTGCTGAGAGCATTGGGGCTGACTTTGCAGAGATCTTCAGGAATTCGCAGCTGTTCAGGTGAATATTCAGGGATTTACAGCTGTTCAGGTGATTATTCAGGAGCATGCGACTGTCCAGGTGAGTATGCTTCAAAGGCACAGCAGTTTGGGTGACAGACTAGGCATTCACAGCTGTTGAGGCTTCCGTAATCACTTCTCATCTTCTCCCCCATACTCTTCTCCCCACCCCCACACCCTCCCCTCTCCACCCCCCCTGCAGGGACAACGAGGCGCTGGTATCGTCGCTCTCCACGCCCCCGCCCGGCTCGGCGCCGCTGCACTTCCACTTTTCCCTACACCCCCCCCCCCCTCCCCCCTCTCACTAAAAGCCATCTCCCCCCCCTCCTTTTCGGGAACAACGAGGCATTGATTGCGTCGCTCTCCACGCCCCCGCCCGGCTCGGCGCCGCTGCACTTCCCCACGCGCTACTCCACCTCCCTCCTCACTCACTTCCTTGCCAACCTCTGAAAGCGTTCCCTCGTGTACTGGCGCGCTCCGTACTTCAGGTGGCCTTTGAGCCGACTCAAAAGCTCCTCATGTACTGGCGTGCGCCCGAATTCAACGCAGTGCAGCGCACTCGATCCATCCCCCCGCCTCATCCAGCCTCCGATCTCCTTCCTCCTCTTCCCCCCGCCCCTCCCCCCACCAACCCACCTGCAGGGACAACGAGGCACTGATAGCCTCTCTTTCCGCCCCGCCTCCCAACACAGCGCCTCTCCACTTCCCCACGCGCTACTCCACCTCCTTCCTCACGCAATTCCTTGCCAACTTCTGGAAGCGTGCTCTCATGTACTGGCGAGCCCCCGACTTCAACGCCGTCCGCTTCTTCCTCGCTGTCTGCATCTCCCTCCTCATGGGAGCTGTCATGTTCGGCTTCGGCCACTACCACTCGACGCAGCAGGAGGTGCTGAACGTGATGGGCGCGCTTTATGTCACGTCGCTGCTCATGGGGTGGAACGCTGCAACATCCCTCCAGCCCATGCTGTGTACCGAACGCACAGTGTTTTACAGGGAGCGAGCCGCTGGGTTGTACGGGTCGCTTCCGTACGCGCTAGCGCAGGGGGCGATCGAGACGCCATATGTGGTGGTGGAGACGTTGCTGTTCTGCGTGATCACCTACGCGCTGCTCGAGCTGGAGTGGACGGCCGGCAAGTTTTGGTTGTACTGCGCGTTCATCTGCCTGACGCTGCTGTGCTTTGCGAGCTTCGGCATGATGGCGGTGGCCATCACGCCCAATGAGCTGCTAGCTGTAGTGCTCAGCGGGTTCTTTGTGATGCTCTGGAACCTCATGTGCGGCTTCCTCATCCCCAAGCCGGTGAGTTGGCCATTCGCTTCAAGTGTTGCTCTGGCTTGATATAGATTCGACTATAAGGTCTCTTTGTGATGCTCTGGGACCTCACGTGCGGCTTCCTCATTCCCATTGGCCGTTCAACTGATGAGGCACCTTAACAATAGAATGCTGATGTGGCTTGAAGATCTAGTTGCAATCATGTGTGCATTCTGTGTAAGCACCAGTAGCATTTAACACATGTGTTTCAATCTATTATTCATGTGACTTGCTGCGTCTCTGTATTTATGGACTTGTGTGCTTGCTTGTTGCAATGCGTGTGTGTGCGAGCCTGTGACATTGGTTGCTTCCAGGAAATTCCCGTGTGGTGGAGCTGGTTTTATTACATCAACCCAATCGCCTGGTCACTCTACGGCCTCATCACCTCCCAGGTCCGTTTCACCACCTTTGAGGTTCGTGTGATCTCCTCTCAGGTCCGTGTCATCTCCTCTTGAGTCCGATTCATCTCCTCTCAGGTCCATTTCATCTCCTTCAAGGTGCGTTTCATCTCCTCTCAGGTCTCAGGTCCGTGTCACCCCCTCTCAGGTCCATTTCATCTCCTTCAAGGTGCGTTTCATCTCCTCTCAGGTCCGTGTCATCCCCTCTCAGGTCCGTGTCATATCCTCACAGGCCCGTTTCAACTCCTCCCAGGTCCGTTTCATCTTCTCCCAGGTTTATCTTATCTCCTCCCAGGTCCGTGTCATTCTCAGGTTTGTGTTTTCTCCTGTCAGCTGTGTCATCTCCTGTCAGGTCCGTATCATCTCCTGTCAGGTCCGTATCTTCTCCTGTCAGGTCCGTATCATCTCCTGTCAGGTCCGTATCATCTCCTGTCAGGTCCGTATCATCTCCTGTCAGGTCCGTATCATCTCCTGTCAGGTCCGTGTCATCTCCTGTCAGGTCCGTGTCATCTCCTGTCAGGTCCGTGTCATCTCCTCTCAGGTCTGTGTTGTCTTAACCTCCTAGGCGCATGCGCCCTCTATCTAAACCCATCTCCATGCGCCCCATTCTCCAGCTGGGGAGTGTTCAGGACCACCTCACAGCGCCAGGCTATCCAGTGAGGATCACAGTGGAGCAGTTTCTGGACCTGTGTGTGGGTTACCAGCAATATTGACCTTCAATAACCCTCCCTCCCTCACCTTTTTCCCCATTGCTTCATCCTCCTGCTCCCACTTCTCCAGCTGGGAAACGTTCAGGACTTGCTCACAATACCAGGCTACCCAGTGAAGGTCACGGTGCAGCAGTTTCTAGACCTGTATCTCGGTTACCAGGAGCAGTGGGTTGGTTACGCCAGCCTCATCCTCGTTGCCTTCTCCGCGCTCTTCTTTGTCGTCTTTGCCGTCGCACTCAAAGTCATCAACTTCCAAAAACGCTAGCAAGCAACCCTCATTTTGCGGCGCAGGACACCTAGTCTGTATGCAGCAGATACCGTCATCGCCCGGATATAAGACATATATGTCTTATCTCGTACACGGGCAAAAATGCTTGGGTTGATTGTATTTAGGACGGTTTAGGGTGTCTTTTAAGTCTTATAAATGGACAAAGAACCGTTTAGAAGATACCCCCTCGTTATACAATTGCCCCTAACCCCTACATTGGCTTAATTCGTTCACACAAATAGGTGTCTTATAATGAGGCTACCTCGTTTATAAGAGACACCCGGATAATAGACACCCCCTGTCTTCTATGCAAAACTGTCTTATTTCCGGGTGATGACGGTACTGATGACTTGAAGGCCCAGTAGGGTAGGGTAGGGTTTCCATCATATCAGGAAAAATAATCTTAATTGTTGGGAACAAATACTTTAAGCGCCTCTGTCGTGTCAGAACTCAAGACACAAGCGAAGCAGCTCAAATCGAAGCATCGCGAGTCAACCCTCGGAAGTTAACGTAACCGCTGGAGGTTACGAGAAAGTCAAAGGTCAGCGACCTTTGACCTGACGCAGCGCGACAGCAAGGACACACAACTGACTCGACATTGAGCAGTTGCCCGAGTCGCACTGTATCGAACCGCAACAGTAAAGTAGTCATAATGTCTCTTCATATTCTTTGTACTCATATATTTATTCCTGTATCTCTTTGCTTTAATCTGTCAGTAGAGCTATACTGTGAGATCCCCGATCGATCCTAGGGGGGGTTACAGGTGCGTTTGCCTGGGGGGTTATGGGCGCCCTGACCCGCTACTGAAACAAGCCCTTTTATCTCAATGGTCTAGTGGTTGGGATTCTGACATGGTATCAGAGCGGTCTCGGGTTCGATTCCCGGTGTATGCACATGTAGGCCGTTGCCGCTGTGCTTAGTCCTGGGCCTCCCAGTGTGGGGGGGTGTCAGTAGAGCTACACTGTGAGATCCCCGATCGATCCTAGGGGGGGTTACAGGCGCGTTTGCCTGGGGGGTTATGGGCGCACTGACCCGCTACTGAAACAAGCCCTTTTATCCCAATGGTCTAGTGGTTGGGATTCTGACATAATCAACTTACTTTGCCCTCACATACTAGCGCAAGGTGGTTCAAGGACTTTATTCAACGCTTCCGCGAGACTTTAACTCTACAAAGATCCTAGGGCTTTTCAGCCCAACATGGTATGAGAGCAGTTAGAGTTAAAAGTTACTATTTTTTCAACACTCAATACATCAAGAAGACATGTCTGCTAGAAAGGAGAGGAGCTCCTCCAACGGCTCTCCCGGTACTACCCTTACTCCACCTCCTGCCTCTGGCCTACAGACAGAGGAAGGGACAACGACGAGACCAGCAGCTGGGTCTACGGAAACACCCGCAAACCAAGGCGCGGGCTTCGATCCAAGCATGATGGAGAAATTCTTCTCCTTCATGTCCTTCTACGAGCAGCACCAGCAAGGAGTACCTGCGCAATCAAACAACAGCAACAACAACAACAACAACGTGACACCCATGAGTCTCGATGGCTCATCCTACGCACGCGGGAATCAACATCAACAACCTACCTTTGCTCCGTACGAGCCCCAGCGCGGCTCTGTCAGCTTCATGCCGCAACCACAACCTGCACCGGGACAAGAGAGAGCGCTGGACGCATTACAAGTTCAGTCGCAATTCGCGCATGTTCTAAAACTACAAACGACAAAGCCTTTTGACGGAAAGGACTTCTTTACCTGGTCGTTCGAATTCGAGCTGATGATGGAAGGAGCGCAGATCCTTGGCTTCTTCGACGGGTCCCTGCCATATCCAACAAACGGCACACAGTATGAGAAGCAACAGTACACCTATCAATCGATGATGGCGTACACAATACTACTGAGGAACATCACCCCGACCCAACAGCAGAACATAAGGACTTACCGAGGTTACGGTAACTCCGCGGAGCTCGCGTACAACCACTTGAAGAACCTGTATCAAGCAACAGACAGTGTAAACCAAAGTCGGTTAATGGCGCAGCTGACAACAATAGAAATGAAACCAGGCGAGAAGGGCATGGAGTATATCAGTCGCTGCCGCGAGCTGCGCGACAGGCTTCTTCGATGTGGGGGATCGATCTCAGAAGACGCCTTTGTCACGGTTGTCATCGGCGGTCTCGGCCCTCACTGGCGCTCCACTCGCGCCATACTACGAGCACACGGGAGAATCTCCGAAGCAGCACTCTGCGCCGAAATCCATGCCGAGCAGCAGGACATGGACCTGCAAGAAGAACGACATAAGAAGAAAACGTCAGTACTAGAGTTCGCGTTTCACACCCAGCGACGCTACAACAACAACAACAGTCGACAGCAACAACAACCAAAGCCAGTACCTCCGTTTTGCCACATCTGCAAGACTTCAGGGCATCCTCGTACGCACTGCCCGTATCGTCATCAATTGACAACACCACAGCGACAACTTCGACCTTCGAGCAGCCAAGTCACTTCAACACAAGCTACCCCGACACCTTCAGTCCAAGCTTCAACGACTCCAACAGGACAACCTGCACAAAAAGCAAGAAACATCGTCAACTGCATGGTAAAGATAACAGATTCCTGCACAACCGAGTCACCACCATACTACTCACCAGAAGAGCAACTCGACAACAGCACGCCTCGCCGCGAGTCCCTTCAACCAAACCCGACGTACGCCGCCATTGCTCAAAGCGAACCGTCCGGGAAAGATACATGGTTCTTGGACAGTTGCTGCGGACAGCACATGTGCTCTTCGGGACGCTTCGTCCAACGCGAACATCGACTTCAACGAGAGGTCGTCATCACAGTCGCCAACAACCAGAACCTGCGCACACGACGACAAGGAGTAGTACAACTTCAGTCACGAGAGACAAATGTTATACTGCATATGTCAAAGGTACTAATCGCGGAGGGACTCGGCTACAACTTACTGAGCGTCAGCCAGTTGATGGCGAAAGGCATTCACTTGGAAGCCGACAGTACCACCCAGGAGTTCAAATTATACCACGGGAAAGGCGGCCTCTACATCGGGAAGGCGGTCTTGAAGAACAACGTCTTCGTCCTAGACTTCGTCCCAGACCTGGGCACTGCAGACAGCGACGCCATCGTGAACTTCGCCGACTGGACACATCCTCCGGATCTTGATCCGGACTTCAGCCCGGAAGGCTTCTGGTACTCGCACACCATCCCTGAAGCAGAAAGAACACGCGCGTTAGCAACAATTCAACATTCGGCAGCAGCAGAAACGTCATCGGCAGCAGCAGAAACATCATCGGCAGCAGCAGAATCATCATCGGCAGCAGCAGAAACGTCATCGGCAGCAGCAGAAACATCATCGGCAGCAGCAGAATCATCATCGGCAGCAGCAGAAACGTCATCGGCAGCAGCAGAAACATCATCGGCAGCAGCAGAAACAACATCGGCAGCAGCAGAAACACCATCGGCAGCAGCAGAAACACCATCGCCAGCAGCAGAAACGTCATCGGCAGCAGCAGAAACATCATCGGCAGCAGCAGAAACATCATCGGCAGCAGCAGAGACAACATCGGCAACAGCAGCAGGACCAACGACACCAGTCCTCGTCAACGAAACACCACCAACACTCGCACAGCAGTTGAAACCAACTCAACGAGAAGTCCACAGAAGCGCAAACTTCGTTGCCAGCTTTTACTCCAACTCCGACGCGTATCGACGCTCACCCGGACACCGCGCCTCCGAAGACATATGGCACGCACGAATGGGACATCCAAGCAACACAGTGTTAAATAACACGATAAGAGCAGGAGTCCTAGACAAGGACTCATTATTACTACCCGACGGCAGAGAACTCCAACGGGCACGAGGGACTTGTCTTACCTGCCCCGAAGCCGACTTACCACATCGACCGTTCACTCCTCATCACAACCCGAGCGCACCCGCGTACACACCACTCGAGAAGGTGTACAGCGATATTCTCTTCAATCGAGAACCAGGACAAGTTACCTACAACTACACGATTACCTTCATCGACGCAGCCACTCGATACATCTGGCATCTAAATCTACCCAGCCGCGACATGGCACTCGCAGCGTTCGCCGCCTGGCTACGAGTAGCAGAAAGAGAGTCGGGAGCACAGCTGAAAAGCTTCCAGTCAGACGGAGGAGGAGAATACACCTCTCAGCGATTCAAGCAGTACCTGTCGGAAAGAGGAATCAAGCAACTCCTCTCCCTTCCCTACGCCCATCAGCAGCAAGGTGTTGCAGAACGAATGAACAGGACTCTGCAGAACAGCATGCGCAAACTGTTACGTGGCATGCGGCTACCCAACCACCAGTGGCCTGCAGCAATGGACCATGCTGTCATGCTGCACAACTTGATGTCGTCGTCCTCACTTCCGAACAACGCATCACCGCATCTGCTGTGGACAGGGAAACAGGGCAGCACAAAACTGTTAAGAATTTTCGGGTGCATGGTACAGTACCGACCCCCAGAGGCACGAGCGGGAAGATTTTCACAACGCGCACAGTGGGGACTACACCTCGGCATCGAAAAGAATTACAACGCGTGGAAAATCTTCGACGTCCACTCCAAGGAAACAGTAGCAGCACGTGATGTGATCTTCTACGAACGACTCACGCTTCAGACGTACCTCGCCAACTTGCACGAAAATCAGGACCCCATAGGTGGCTTTCGTGGTGACCGAGCCTTCGCCTCAGCAGCGGACGAAGCTGACTGGGACGAGCAGAACGTCGACAACGCATCAGAAGAAGCCGGACCTCTCCCGTTCTGCTCCGTCAACGTCCCCATGGACGAAGAAAATCCTCGCGAAAGCGCCAACGCCGAAGTCTTCTACCACTTCGCCGACAATGGTTACGTAACACCTGCGACAGTCAACACCAACGAAGCAGAAAGAATAGGACCGAATTTCATAACCGACCCAGAAGCGGGAGATGAAGCAGCTTATCCCGAGGACACAACACTCCCCCGTTACTCACAGACTGGACTGCAGATTCTCGGCCTCGTCACCGCAGTCCACGGCCATCCTCTTCCTGAAGAGCCTGCGACAGTTCAGCAGGCTCTGGGGGGGGAACACAGGGAGAAATGGCGTGAAGCCATGGACAGAGAATTAAAGGCCTTGGAGGAACGGAACACTTGGAAAGTCGTTCCAGTTAGCGTGGCAAGGAACAAGACCATCCTCACTGGGAAATGGGTCTTCCGCATCAAAACGAAGGCAGACGGCACAATCGAGAAGTTCAAAGCACGCTGGGTCGTGCGAGGATTCGATCAGGAACACGGACGGGACTTCACCGAGACATTCGCCGCGATTAGCCTGTCAGATGATTATATTACTGATGCATATATTTAGGCTGTAGTGGGGTAGCCCATAGGGGGTACAACCCAATTAGGGTTGGTACTTGTACTTGTTTCATTTCATAGTGCACTCATTCCTCGCCTCTATCTCAACATGGTATCGAGCAGGTTCCCTAGTGGGAACTGTTCCTAGGGCCCACCTACTATTCCGTCCTGCCCGGAGCGCGCTCTGCCCTAGCCCGAGTCGCGCTGGGCCTTTTTTTTCCTTTGGCGGCCCGATCGCGTCGAGCCGCCCGCAAAATTCTGACGCGCCACCTACGCGGCCTCGTCGCGCCGCCCCTAGACGGCCGCGCCGCGTCGCGCGTGCCGCCCTCTAGTCGCGCGCCGCCCCCCCTCTGACCCTCGCGACGCCGGCGCCGTCGCTGACGGCCCCGCGATCGCCTGCGACGGCCCCGCCGTCCCCTCTACCGGCCCCTCCGCTGCGCTTGACGGCCCCGCTGTCCCCTCTGCCGGCCCCGCCGCTGCGCTTGACGGCCCCGCCATCCCCTCTGCCGGCCCCGCCGCTGCACCCGACGGCCCCGCTGGTCCCTCTGCCGGCCCCGCCGCTGCTTCAGACGGCCCCGCCGCTGCACTTGACGGCCCCGCCGTCCCCTCTGACGGCCCCGCCGCTGCACCTAACGGCCCCGCCGTCCCCTCTGACGGCCCCGCCACTGCACCTACCGGCCCCGCCGCTACCCCTGACGGCCCAGCTGCTGCATCTTCAGGCCCCGCCGTCTCACCTGCCGGCCCCGCTGCTGTACCTCACGGCCCCGCCGCTTCACCTACCGGCCCCGCCACTACCCCTAACGACCCCGCAGCTGCATCTCCCGGCCCCGCCGCCCCAGCAACTGCGCCGCCCCAGCAGCCGAGCCGCCCCAGCAACCGAGCCGCCCCAGCAACCGAGCCGCCCCAGCAGCCGAGCCGCCCCAGCAGCCGAGCCGCCCCAGCAGCTGAGCCGCCCGAGCCGCCCGAGCCGCCGAGCCGCCCGAGCCGCCCAGCAGCCGACCCGCCGAGCCGCCCGAGCCGCCCGAGCCGCCCGAGCCGCCCGAGCCGCCCGAGCCGCCCGAGCCGCCTGCACTGCCCTGTCTGGTGAGCACTGAGCTTTACTCTGCGCACTGCCCTTACCCCACTGCTGTCATGGCTACCCCCAGTGTCCTCACCTTCGACGCTGAGGGCAGAGCCATCGACTTTGACGTGTGGGTAGACGACCTGCTGCTTTTCCTACAGTGCGACAGAGCTGACGGCCTCTCTCTCTTTGATCTCACTTCTGGTGCCTCTCCCGCCCCTGCTGCTACTGAGGATGCCACTGTTCGCTCACAGTGGGCCACACGCGATGCTGCTGCACGTCTTGCTGTGCGTCGCCACCTCCCTCCCTCTGAGCGTGCTCACTTTGGGTCGTACAAGAGTGCTCAGACCTTGTACGACGCCGTTATTGCACGCTACTCCACCCCTGCCACTGCTGCACTGAGCCGCCTCATGCTACCGTACCTCTTTCCCGACCTTGCTTCTTTTGCCACAGTCGCCGACCTCATTACCCACCTGCGCACTAGTGACGCTCGCTTCCGCGCTGCGCTTCCTGCTGAGTTCTGCGCCAAGAACCCCCCCTCCAAGTACTTCACTCTCTACTACATTGTCACCCGCCTCCCTGACTCCCTCCGCGGAGTCAGGGACGACTTACTCTCAGTCTGCCCCACCACTCTCACTGTTAACCTCCTCGAGAAGTCCCTCCTAGCAGCTGAGAAGAGCATTCTCGCTGTAGGGGCCTCTCGTGGTGACCCGCGCACCCCCATCTTTGAGGGGTGTTCCCCCTCCCCCCTCCTGCCCTCTGTCGCCTCTGCTGCTACGGCCGACCTAGTTGGTTTTGAGTCGGTCGGTGCGGCGTCTGCCCCCAGTGGGAGACGTCGCTCTAGCAAGGGCAAAGGGGGCAGGAGCGGTGGTGGAGGCGGCGGGGGCGGTGGGAGCGGCGGTGGAGGCAGCGGAGGAGGTGGGGGTGGTAGCGGGAGTGGTGTCGGGAGTGGAGGTGTCGGCGGCGGCAGTGGAGGCGGGGGTGGCAGCGGCGGTGGTGGTGGGAGTGGAGGCGGAGGCGGCGGTGGCGGCAGCGACGGTGGGAGTGGCGGTGGCAGCGGAGGTGGTGGCGGCGGCGGCGGAGGAGGCGGCGGAGGAGGTCGTGGCTCGTCGCAGAGGAGTGGCTCCGGTGGCGGTCAGCGCCAACAGCAGCGGCAGCAGCGTGGTCAGGAGACCCTCTCCCCGCAGCAGCTCCGTGAGTGGTACGCTGCACGTCAGAGGGGTGGGGGTACTGGTCCGTGCACCTACGTCTTGCGCACGGGCGACCGTGCGGGTGAGCCGTGTGGTGGTCCACACCCCGCCCAGCGCTGCTTCGGCCGCCTGACTGACGCTTGGCGCCGCCAGTTTCCTGACGCCTCTGAGATCCCTCGCTGGGACCAGCTGTCTAGGGCAGGAGTAGCTATCTTTGATCTTGACTTTGATGCTATTCTTGCTGCCATGTATGCTGTGACCATTAGTGAGGAGGGTGACTGTTACCGGTGTTTCCCGCCCGACCCGGGCATTGGTACTGCGGCTCTAGGTGCTGTTGAGGCTGCTGCTCCAGGTGCTGGTGAGGCTGTCGCTCTAGGTGCCAGTGAGTCTGTGTCCTCAGGTGCTGGTGAGTCTGCTCTCTCAGGTACTGCGTCGGCTCCGCCCTCTCTCACCTTCACTCTTGACTCAGGGGCGTCTCGCTCCTTCTTTCGAGACCGCACCACACTCACGCCGCTTAGTCGGCCAGTGGCGGTCTCCCTGGCGGACCCCTCTGGGGGTCCTGTTCTGGCTCGCTACTCCACTGTCCTGCCGTGCCCTGCGGTCCCGTCTGGCGCCCTGTCCGGTCTCTACCTCCCCTCGTTCTCTACGAACTTGGTGGCGGGTGCTGACCTACAGGATGCAGGGGTCGACCAGTTCACCCCTGCACGCCGACGGGACACCCACTGCACGGACGCGGACACGGGTCGACACTTGACCACGTTCACACGTGGGCCGGGGTCGGGCCTGTACACACTCACTGTTCCGTCTCCTCCTCCTGCGTCTGGTCAGGTAGCTGCGTCGGGTCAGGTGTTTGCTGCAGCGTCCAGGTCTGGTCCTGAGTCTGCCCCCTGCTCGTGTCGCCTCCTGTCCCACGAGACCCTCCTGTGGCACCACAGGATGGGTCACCCCTCCCTGCCTCGTCTCCGGGGCATGGCCTCTCGCCTTCTTGTCTCTGGCCTTCCCCGGTCCCTCCCACCCCTTCCTCAGGGGCCTGGCCCTCCCTGTGTCCCCTGTGTCGAGGGTCGCCTGCGGGCTACCCCTCACTCCTCCCCGTTTTCTTCGACGGAGGCCCCGATGCAGACGCTTCACATGGACGTGTGGGGCCCAGCCCACGTTCGTGGACAGGGTCACGAGCGCTACTTCCTGCTGGTGGTTGACGACTACTCGCGTTACACCACAGTCTTCCCCTTGCGCAGCAAGGGTGAGGTCACTGAGGTGTTGATCGACTGGATCCGCGCAGCTCGTCTCCAGCTCAGGCGGAGCTTCGGCTCGGACTTTCCTGTTTTGCGTCTGCACTCGGACAGAGGCGGAGAGTTCTCCTCCGGCCTTCTGCGAGCCTACTGTCGGGCACGAGGCATCCGCCAGACCTTCACGCTTCCGGACTCTCCACAGCAGAATGGGATTGCTGAGCGCCGCATCGGCATTGTCATGGACGTCACCCGTACGTCCATGGTGCATGCGGCTGCCCCCCATTTTCTGTGGCCGTTTGCGGTTCGGTACGCCGCACATCAGATCAACCTTCAGCCCAGGGTCTCCAGACCGGAGACCTCTCCAGCTTTGCTGTGGACGGGGAAGGTTGGCGATGCGTCGGCGTTCCGTGTCTGGGGATCTCGGGCGTTTGTCCGCGACTTGTCTGCGGACAAGCTGTCCCCTCATGCTGCTCCTTGCGTCTTCCTGGGTTTCCCCCCTGACGCACCTGGGTGGCAGTTTTACCACCCCACCTCTCGTCGTGTTCTGTCCTCCCAGGACGTCACGTTCGACGAGTCGGTTCCCTTCTACCGGCTCTTCCCCTACCGCACTCCGTCCCTCCCCCCCCCGCCCCTCTTCTTGGTCCCAGGTCCCCCTACGGTAGACCCCCTCCCCCCTCAAGGTCCTGCCCCTTCAGGTGTGTCTCAGGTAGACGCGGTCGAGCCTGTCGAGGTCACTGGTGACTCTGGTGCTGCTGCGGGTGCGGAGCCTCGGGGTGCTGAGACTGGGGGTGCTGAGACTGGGGGTGCTGAGCCTGGGGGTGCTGAGACTGGGGGTGCTGAGCCTGGGGGTGCTGAGCCTGGGGGTACTGAGCCTGGGGGTGCTGAGACTGGGGGTGCTGAGCCTGGGGGTGCTGTGCCTGGGGGTGCTGAGCCTGGGGGTGCTGAGCCTGGGGGTGCTGTGCGTGGGGGTGCTGAGCCTGGGGGTTTCTGCGTCTGGGAGTGCTGCGCCTGCTGCTTCTGTTCCTGGTGGTTCTCCAGACCGGTCTTCGCGCCGCGAGCCGCTCTCTCCTCTGGAGCTGCGTGAGTGGTTTGCCCGGCGCTGGAGGCGAGCTGCTGGAGCCGGGGGTACTGCGGGTGCTGGAGGTTCCGTTGCTGCCAAGGGAGCTGGTACCACGGGTCCCGGAGGTGCTCGTACTGAGGGTACTGGAGCTGCCGGGCCCGGGGGTGCCTCTGGAGCTGGAGCTGCTGCAGGTGCTGGCGCTGAGGCTACGACTGTCGGTCCTACTGCGGGTACTTCTGCAGCTGCTGGTGGTGCTGGAGTTGGAGCTGCTACTGGTGCTGGTGCTGCCTCTGGAGGTGTTGGTGCTGTCCCTGCTGTCTCTGGCGGTGCTGCGCGGCCTCGGCCGTACTTCGTTCTGCTCCTTCTGCAGGTTCTTGGTCTCCCGCCTTCCACTGGTCCTTCTCCTCCCGTAGAGTGTCCGCAGCCTGTCCCGTCACAGTCACAGTTACAGCCCGCCTCTCCCCTGCCTTCTCCTTCTCCCTACGCTGGTCCTACTGGAGGTCTTGCTGAGCGTCGTGAGCCTGCGTCCCGCCCTGCGTCGCCAGTCCGAGCTGCTCGCTCTAGTGGTCGCGGTTCGCGTCAGCGTCCTCCTCCTGTCCCTGGCACACACCAGATGTCTCTGCGTCCGTCCACTGCTCCTCTGCGTGCCCCTTTGCCTTCTCCTCCTCAGTCTTCTCTTCCTACACTTGCCGACCCGGAGTCGGACTCTCGCCGTGCTGCCAGTCCGACTGTCACGCGTCTTCTTGCTTCTCTTGTCACTGACCCTTCCTTTGAGTCCGCTGCTGCGTCTGCCCTAGTTGCTGAGCTGGTCGACTTTGCTGCTGCGTGTCGTCTGGACTACGCTGCCAGTCTTGTTGCTGAGTCGGCTGAGTCTGCTGAGTCTGCGTCTGCTGCGTCTGCGTCTGCCTATCCTCCGTCCGTCGGGGGTGACTGTGCTCTTGGCACAGACGTCCTTGAGGACAGGCAGGAGGAGTTCCAGTGCTTTGCCGCCGCTTTGCCCCGTCTCGTGTCCATGCTTGTTGCCCCTGAGGGAGACCCGGATGCTCTAGACATCCCGACCCCACGCTCTTACGCAGAGGCGATGGCCGGTCCCTACTCCTCTCAGTGGCAGTCAGCCATGGACGCAGAGATGGCTTCCTGGAAGTCCACAGGCACCTACGTTGACGCTGTCCCCCCTCCTGGGGCGAACATCGTCAGTGGCATGTGGATCTTCAGGGTGAAGCGGCCGCCGGGTTCTCCACCTGTCTTCAAGGCGCGTTACGTGGCTCGTGGCTTCAGTCAGCGACAGGGAGTTGACTTCTTTCAGACCTTCTCCCCGACCCCGAAGATGACCACTCTTCGGGTTCTACTGCACGTCGCTGCTCAACGTGACTACGAGCTACACTCTCTTGACTTCAGCACTGCTTTCCTGCAGGGCCGCCTGCACGAGGAGATCTGGCTGCGCCGCCCTCCTGGCTTCACTGGGTCGTTCCCTCCTGGTACCTAGTGGAGTCTCCGGCGGCCAGTCTACGGTCTCCGCCAGGCGCCGCGTGAGTGGCACGACACACTGAGGACTACACTTGCGGCTCTTGGGTTTGCTCCTTCTACTGCTGACCCGTCGCTGTTTCTGCGCACTGACACCTCGCTGCCGCCGTTCTACATCCTCGTGTACGTCGACGACTTGGTCTTTGCCACTGCGGACACTGCCGCACTCGCCCACGTGAAGTCCGAGCTGCAGAAGAGACACACGTGCACAGACCTGGGTGAACTGACAAGCTATCTTGGCTTGCGGATCACCCGGGAGAGAGCACGCCGCACCATTACCCTGACTCAGTCACACATGGTGCAGCAGGTCCTTCAGCGCTTCGGCTTCACGTACTCCTCGCCTCAGTCCACTCCTCTGCCTACGGGACACTCGCTCTCAGCTCTGCCTTCGGATGAGTCCGTAGAGTCGAGTGGTCCGTATCCAGAGCTTGTGGGCTGCCTCATGTACCTGATGACCTGCACTCGACATGACCTCGCATACCCTCTCAGCATCTTAGCACGCTATGTTGCTCCCGGCCGTCACCGGAAGGAGCACATGGATGCAGCTAAGAGGGTGTTGCGCTACTTGTGCAGTACGTCGGGCATGGGGCTAGTGCTTGGAGGGCGTGAGCGGCCTGTGCTCACTGGGCACTCAGACGCTTCTTGGGCTGACGACCAGGCTACTCAGAGGTCGTCTCAGGGTTACACCTTCAGTCTTGGCTCTGGCTCTGTCTCTTGGCGCTCTACTCGCTCTTCTTCGGTTCTCAGCTCCAGCTGTGAGGCTGAGATCTACGCCACGGCCATGGCTGCCCAGGAGCTTCGCTGGCTCACCTACCTGCTGACTGACCTTGGAGAGCGGCCTCGTTCTCCTCCAGTGCTGTACGTCGACAACAAGGCAACCATTGCCTTGTGTGAGGAGCACAGACTGGAGCACAGGACGAAGCACATTGCTCTGCGCTACTTCCTTGCTCGAGAGCTGCAGCAGCGTGGTCAGCTTCGCCTTCGTTTCGTGGCCACTGAGGCCAACACTGCTGATGTGTTCACCAAGGCACTTCCGCCTCGTGACCATCAGCGCTTTTGCACTCTGCTAGGCCTTGTGCCCACTGGGCCTCACTTGCTTACCTCTTGACCTTGCTTGTACTGCTGCATATATATATCCTTGCTCTTGCTTGTTTAGCACTGTTATATATATATGCTCTGCTGCATGTGAACTGGCCTTGTGGCCTTGACCTTGTGCTCGGAATTTGTGTGGTATCCTTGAGATCCACCCTGAGCTTGCTTTGCTTTGCTTTGCTTTGCTTGACTGGTCTTGTGACCCCTTGCTCTCCCCCACTTTGCCTATGGGGGTGTGTCAGATGATTATATTACTGATGCATATATTTAGGCTGTAGTGGGGTAGCCCATAGGGGGTACAACCCAATTAGGGTTGGTACTTGTACTTGTTTCATTTCATAGTGCACTCATTCCTCGCCTCTATCTCAACATAGCCGACACACCTCACTCCGAATTCTCCTCGCGATCGCCGCCATGAAGAAAAGAAAACTACGGCAAATCGACGTTGCTATCGCCTTCCTCTACGCACCCGTCGACGCCAAAATCTTCGTTGAGCTCCCACATGGTACCCACGGGGAACCTAATCAGGTTTGCCAGCTACTGAAATCGCTCTACGGAATCAAACAGGCCCCACGGCTGTGGCAACAGCACCTACACACCCGCCTCACCCGCATCGGATTCCGTCAACTGCCTCACGACCAAGGCATGTACCGACTCACCAAAGACGCCAACTACATTCTGCTTATCGTCTACGTCGACGATTTACTCTACATCGGTTCTACCGACGACATAACTACCTGGTTCGAAAGGGAGCTGAAGAGGGACCTCACACTCACGGTCTCCACTACCGTCACTCAGTATCTCGGACTCAACATCCGCGAAGAAGAAAACGCGATCTACCTCAGCGCCGAAAAGTATGCCGACACCATCGCCAAACGCTTCGCGCTCACACCCGCTACTATCTCCACACCATACCGCTACACGGCAGGGAACGGCAAGGGAAGCTCCGCCTTACTCAAAACCGCCGGAATACGCGACTACCAGCGAAAACTGGGCTGCCTCCTCTTCGCAGCCGTCACCTGCCGGCCAGACCTGTCCTACTCCGCAAGACAACTTGCTACCTATCTCAAGAGGCTCGAAACAGAACACCTAGCGGAACTCGACCGCACTCTTCACTATTTCGTGAGCACCGCAACGACCGGCCTGACGTACTACAAAAACACAACTACGCCGACGAAACTAATCGGCTACGTCGATGCCGATCACGCCGGCGACTCAGATAACAGGCGCTCCCGCACTGGCTACATCTACCGCCTCGAACCTATCGGACCTATCTCTTGGCAATCGAGCAAGCAGGAACTAATTGCTCTCTCTTCAGCTGAAGCAGAATATATCGCCCTCTGCTCAGCCACCAAGGAAGGACTCTACCTTCGCGAGCTGCTGGAAGAAGCGAAGTTAGCCGAGTTACCCAACTTCACTTTGTTCTGCGACAACCAATCTGCAATTCGCATCGCCAACAAGAGCGGATTCGCGAACAGAACGAAGCACATCGCCCTGGGATACTTCTTCGTGAAGGACGAGATCGAGAAAGGGAAACTCAAACTATCCTACTGTCCCACGTCCGAGATGGCAGCTGACTACTTGACCAAGAAGCTCGGAAAACAGAAGTTCGAGTACTGCATGCTGCTGACTGGACAAAGCCATGTCACCATCAGCGACACTCCAGAAGCGAAGGGGAGTGTTGGGAACAAATAGTTTAAGCGCCTCTGTCGTGTCAGAACTCAAGACACAAGCGAAGCAGCTCAAATCGAAGCATCGCGAGTCAACCCTCGGAAGTTAACGTAACCGCTGGAGGTTACGAGAAAGTCAAAGGTCAGCGACCTTTGACCTGACGCAGTGCGACAGCAAGGACACACAACTGACTCGACATTGAGCAGTTGCCCGAGTCGCACTATATCGAACCGCAACAGTAAAGTAGTCATAATGTCTCTTCATATTCTTTGTACTCATATATTTATTCCTGTATCTCTTTGCTTTAATCAACTTACTTTGCCCTCACATACTAGCGCAAGGTGGTTCAAGGACTTTATTCAACGCTTCCGCTATTACATCACTTACTCAGACTTTTACTCTACAAAGATCCTAGGGCTTTTCAGCCCAACATTAATCACCCTTATTACGGTACTGTAATTTATGTTGGGTGGACCACAGGGTACTAGTTGAGTCCAAATGAATGCATGTACTATATTTTTTTGGGTTGCAAAGCAACCTATTACGATCGTTATGCTCAAAAAAAAAATTCATATTTTTTTTTACTACCTTACTATACTTCTTGTGGTACGTAGGTATATGGCTGTGTGCTCCGTTCTGTGTGTTAAAATTTTGCCTACAAAGCGGCTGTGTATCCTGTAATGCGTATGTTAGTATGATGATTTTAAATAATGATTGCATAATGCATGAATATGATGCATAGTAGAACGCATATTAGTATGGTACATGTTAATTCAGTATGTATGCCAGTAAATGATAGAAATGCGTGATAGTTTTAAGACCTAAACAACTAGGCTACCGCATCCCCTGCCTGGCATGGGGGGGAAGTCAATAGCCTAGCATTTAAGTCATACAACTATCACATGAATACAACACAATCTGTGTGATATAAAAAAATGGTCAATTCCATCAAATCCCGTTCAAATGGACACACTCACTGAGTGTGCAAAGAACGTTCTCGGAAATGATAATCTGATCCTATTTTTTAAAACCCACAGACATGCATTGCTAATGCAATGAATGAATGAGTATAGATGAATACAGACACACAGAAACCTCAATCCACACCAAAACAAGTCAAAGCATTAACAATAGAAGGTGCAAAACAAGATACAACAAATATAATAATAATGACTTTTGCGAATCACCAATCCCCTACTCCCACTTTGCAGAATTATCTTGGCTTCCTGAAATGTACAATATGGTTTTTGATATAGAGGAAATGGGAAGGCAAAAATAGGGAGGATAGGAGAGAGAAAAAAATGCCAGTTTCAACACGAACTTTATCAAGCAATGAGAGTAAGGAAGGAGACAAGTACAACAACAACATGTTGTCAGGTAAGAAGGAAAAAAAATGGCTG
Organism: Closterium sp. NIES-65; assembly: GCA_948144175.1. Lineage (NCBI taxonomy): Eukaryota > Viridiplantae > Streptophyta > Zygnematophyceae > Desmidiales > Closteriaceae > Closterium > Closterium sp. NIES-65. The sequence goes on from CANXME010000222.1 coordinate 319,974, forward strand.
AGAAAGAAGGAAAAGAAATGAGAGGAAGAGAGAAAATGTATCATATGGAAAGCCATAGGTTTAAAAACAAAACTGCAAGTTCCCTTTCTTTCTCTCCCTAAACCCTGCCACTTTCTCTGCCGCTTCTCTTATGCTCTATCCCTCTCTCAAAGAGGAAATCAAAATCAAAATATTTTGGAAAACAAGAGTCATAAAATACATATTGGACAGAATGAAGGAAGGAAGGAAGAAAACAATAAACAATAGAGGTAAAGGGAATAATTTAAGAGTTTCAAGTCCTGTTTCAAGTCGTGTTGAAAGATGTATCATATCGAAAGCCATAGGCTGAAATCTCACCGTTAATAAGATGGGGGAATGAGACCAGGATGCTAAGCGTTTCCTGCAAACACATGAGGGAACATATACACAAATGAATAGGTACAAAACACAGACATAGGAAAATAGAAAGCATGAAACAAAAAAGAGGGAATGGATGGAGAAAACAATAAAACAGGAAACAGAACAATAGGGAAGAATAAAAAAAAACTCAACTATCAATTCACTACGAGCTTGTAACTAGCTGGTCAAGAGGGGATGGAAGGAGGTGAGTGTTGGGGGGAGGGAGGAGGTGGGGGTGATGTTGAGAGGAAAAATACAACAGGGTGGAGAAAGGAGAAAAAGATCGAGGACAAAGTAGAGTGAACAACTTAAGAAGGAACACCTTAAGAAAGATAATGAGAAGCTAGATGTAATGGGTCAGAAACTAGGGCAAGAAAGAGAGAAGGGAAATATAGAAGCAGGTATGGTATACAATAAAGTAAGGAAAAAGGGAGAATCGGAAGGAGTTGAATAGGAAAGGTATAAGAGATATGGGACTAATGAAAGACACAAGGAAGAAATGGAGGAAAGAAATAAGTACAGCAAAAACAACCAATCCGACATACAATATTGCGTTGAGTTACAATTGATGCTGCATATACAATCTTGAACTTCTCTTGAGGACCTGCGAAAAAAAAAGAAGCAATATTGGAAGTTAAAGAAGATAGACCCTGCACTAACAACGACGTAACTCAAACATAATCAGAGTCTTAAAAACAAGCACTAGCAGAAAGTCGAAACGAATATCCCTCTTAAACTCGACCCATCACATATATGGAAATTGACTTCAACAAAACAAAACGGCACAGAAGATAGGACGGTTGCATTCCTTGGCGGAGGATAAATAGGAATGGTAACTAGGTCGAAAATGACTGCATCTTTAAATCGACATAGCAAGGTGCAAGCAACCTTGAAATTTGGATGTTATAATGTTGGCTAAACGAAACGGAAGGGAGAGCGGAGGTCCAAGGTTAGACGGACGGATGAACGGTTACAAACTAAAAGGACGGAAGTATAGAGTAGAAACTTCAAGGAAGGACGGAAGTATAGAGTAGAAACTTCAAGGACGGTATGATCTGCAGCAATAACGTCAGCCAAGAGGTAGTCGCGACTCACAACAGCTTCTAGTCTTACCTTAAAGATGAGATCAGATCTTAAACTTTAGTACGTACAACTAGATGCGATTAGAAGAGAAGCTACGGTATCTGGAGTTGTCAGAGTGGCGAGTAGGTAGATGAAGTCGTAGGAGTAGCTGAAGTTGCGGGATTTTTAAGGGGACAGGCAGAGAAAAGGAAGAAGAAGATTGGAAACCTAACAATTCACGTCAACTAAACTTTACATATAAATTTACGAGCATCCAACTTGCAGTGTTGTTAGCACAGTCGTTTGTGTTTCGGTCGTCAACCGAGCAGTCCCAGGTTTGAATTTGGCAATATGATATTGGATTTCTTGTGGCAATATCTGATTTTGTAGTCTATCAACAAGTACACTTAAAAATATTCTTCAGATTTCATACAGCAATACAAGATTACGTAAATAAAAGGCAAAACGCTTCGCAACCCTACGATGACTTCGTCGCCTCTTGTTTTTTTTTTTTTTTTCATGATGGCTTGATAATCAACGAACTCGCAAGAATGACTGTTGTTTAACCTTTTTCAAAAATCGCCGGAACGAGGCCATTAATTAAGCAGGTCCCTGGTGTTTTTCAACCATATGGACGATCCACAGCATGTGGCCGTCTATATGGCCGTCTGCACCAGTAGGGCACAGTATTACGGCATGTGATTCAACACACATCAGCAGGTTTACACCAGGTGTTTTTTCCTGCCTAGACATAAGTTGTAGGCAAGTTCTTTGAGCAAGCAAAGGGGGGAGGAAGGAGGGGACAGGAGGGGATGAGGAGAGGGGTGGGGGGGAGTAAGGGGGAGAAGGATGGGGGGGAAACAGGGAGGGGGTGGGAGAGGGGGTGAGTGTTGTGGGAGGGGGCAGGTGGGGTTCTTGCATTCTTGCGTTTCACTTCGACCTCCGTTCTCCCCTCTTTTCCCCATATGTGATATCCAACCTGCCATTTGAAATATTCCGCAAATTCAATGGAGATTGCCCCTGACACTTCTCTCATCCTTCTCAATTCATCTTTAATGTTCTTAGAGAGCCATGAGCTTTGTTACCTAGTCGAGAGCCAACAGCCTTCCCTTCCATCCCTCGCCCTCCCGTCCCCTACCTTGCCTTCTCGCTAAATTTGATTAAAAGGTACCACGGTCCTGTAAAGTGCAAATCAAATGAACCCTTTTATTTACACCCCGTGGCTGTAGCTACCATTGTTGTCAGAATGTCGATGTTTGTCTAGCCTGCAGTGTTGATGTCTGGCCGTGTAGTCCGGGGCTCTGCGCCCGGTAGCCACAGTGTGAGCACTCCTAGGAGCACAGCGAGCCAGCTGCGCCTGTCGCCGTGTAGTCCGGGTTTAGCCTGGTAGCGTCAGTGCTGCGCACTCCTATTGCCCGTGTGTCTGCAGCTTCAGCCGTCGCCTCTCATCTTCTCGCCCTCCATAGTTTCTCCTCCTCCTCTCTTGCCCTCTGTGATAGCCTCTAGCTTTGCTTATCCTTTTGAACTATTGCACTGCCTGCTTGTTGTGTTGATTGTACCCCACTTTGACTATGGGGGTGTGTCAGAATGTCGATGTTTGTCTAGCCTACAGTGGGGTACTCTATAGCGAGTACAACCCAATTAGGGTTTCCTATCATCGCACGAAGAAATGTGGCTTCCAGCAATTAGCTGGAAGCCTTCCTGGTGACTCCCGTTTTCGGGAGTCCTGTCAATCTGCTTTCAATACTGTGGGGTAATTGTGGGGCAACAGAACCACCCTGCAGTCAACCTGCGCACTGCCGAAACCAACCTGCGAGGCGATTGAAATGTGTAAGTTGCGCATTGCATGTCAGTTGGGGCGAGTAATCTAGTTTGTTACTTTCGGAAACGAAAAGAAGGCCCTCGCACAGGCGAGAATTGATTAGTTCAGTTGTAACCACTCGCGTAACAAAATTGTTAAAGTTGGTTACCGCGTGATAACAATATGCGTATGTATAAAAGCGATAAAGAAAAGTTTAGTGGATATTTGTTCCTATTGGAGATGTGACAAGGCGACATTTAATTGAGACAACTACACTGCCAAAATTATGATCAGTAGAATTTCGAATGGGTTTATTATCAACAAATCAAAACAATTCCCTAATTATAATTAACTATTATTAAACGCTTACAATACTAATTGGTTAGAAATTAATCAACAAAATATCACATACTAAACCTACATATGCACTACAGCTACATAAAGCTACTGAACATCCTCTACAATCTGCCAATCCTTAACAATGACATCTCCAAAATAGTAGAACCCACTGACTAGTGGAATGCTAGCGTGACGGACCCAGCTCTGAACCTGGAACTTCCTCTTGGTCATTTCGCGGGTGTTGTTCTCGGAATCAGAAAACATGCTGCTTTGATCACGACATAGCATCTCAAACTCGACCTGCCAAGAAAAGAGCGAAATTAGCCGGTTGAAAACGGCAAGATAAAGCATTCTAAATGCATGTTCGCTCACCGCGACCATGGTGTAGCACAGCTGGTCAATGCTCAGGGTGTAGACACCCCCCTCTTTCTTGTGCCACTTGCTTGCAGCAGCTAAGAACGCCTCTCTACAGAACGACTTGTTCTCGTCAACATGCCACGGCAGGCCAAACTCCTCTGAAATTAAAAACACAAAAATCACAAACAAGTCATAACTAGAGCAACAGCAATAAGATAACTCACGTACCAGAGACACAGGCTCGAGCATAATTGCGCCGATCCTCAACGGAGTTTTGAACGACTTTGCCATCAGGGTACTTCAGCAGCTTGAAACTCGCCTTCCGGGACTTGTTCCTGAGTGTCCCCTGCCGGCCGTTACAAATGCCGGTGCACCTCTTCGCCCACTCGCCCTTCTTCCAGTAGTCGTTAAACTTCCCGAAGTCTTCGGGCTCCAGAGCGAGATGAACCACAACGGCCGCCTTGAACTGCTCTTCGTCAGGGTAAATGACTCGCTGGGAGACATCTGATCCCTTGAGCAAATCATCGCACGCCTTCTTACAGGCATCCTGCAAAAAGAACGAGAGTTTAGAACATACACGCGTAAGCCAGACAAAACAATAAGCAAATAACGGACACTTACTTCCATGGTTTTCTCGTTGCACCAGCTCGGCTGGTGCACAATTTTGAGAAGATTCTTGACAGTAGCAGCCAGAGTCTGGTGGATCTCATCCGATACACGAAGCCGGTTTTCAATTCGCAGCATCAGAGTGCGAACGTCTTTCAGCTCGCCGCGTATGGCAGCGTCGATGTGGTTGTACGAGTTGGCCTCGGGGTGATGAACATCACGATCTGACGAGTGCACACCTGAAAACACAAGGGAGGTTTCATTAGAGCAAAACGTCATGACACTTAAATATTTATAATAAGGCCAAATGAAACAATGGAGTGAACGCTGACAGAAACAGAATAGTAATCAGTAAAACGTACCGCCAGTTCTAGCGGATGCGATGACATTTGCCGTAGCACCAGGTTGCGCCACGTGTGCGGTAGCGTTCGAAGCGTGGTTGGGAGAGGCAACTCCATTGTCTGTTGTGTGCTCGGCCTCAAGTGCCTCAAGGTCTTGCAGAGGCTGGGGTTCCGCAGGCTGAGCGCTCGGGGTACCCACCTGCTGGGCTGGAGTAGAAATTCTACGAGCTCCTGTGGTTGGGCTACCAAGCTCGTAGCCTTCGAGACGCCTGTTAGAGGTTCGGGATCTCTTACGCTGCAACTCCATTATTTCTGGGGGCACGCCTACCGCCATGTTTCCTAAAGTGCCCACTAACAGGCGAAGGGCACGTAGATGAAAACGAGGCAAAAAAATAGTGGGACTAGGCGGAACTTTGAGAACGAGAGGAAGCTCGGCTGGTTGGAAACGAAGAGAAGCTGCTCTGGTAGGGTACGAGATGAGTAGCACAGGTCGTTGGTATCGATGACTAAGAGGCATGTTGCGATGGGTATTGTTGACAGCGTGAAGGTTCACCCCGAGCTACTTCACAAGCAAATTATTACACCGATACCACACTTTGCGAGAACAGTGGACCAAACCCTTCACATGGACTTTAATCAACGACCCTGCTCGAATGGACCAGAGCGTTAAACGCTAGTGCGATAGATGATACATCGCACTTAGTTGCGAGTCGTTTAGTAAGTACCGAACAGCATTACACAGAACATGCGAATTCTACTAATGAAAAGGTGCTTTGGTTCATTTTTCGAAACGAGATTGTCCTTGAAATACGCCAAAACGCTCCACACGTTGGTGCTATATCTGGCAATGTATGGTCTCACGACACATACGTGGCAGACAACGCGACAACTGCGCTGCTAAACAACGAACTATTCAGCGAACAATGACAGAGCAAAAAGTTTAGTGACGTGTATCTTTCAAGGCGTGGTCGCTAGGCATGGAAGTCCAACGAATGAGAGGCTTGCCTGCGAAACTGGCAACATTGTCGAAGTCACTGGAAGGCTGACAGCTGTAAGTGACGTCCTGCGAAGCTGTTACGAAGGACCCATTTCTACTTTGCATCGAGCCAGACAAACCTTAACAATGGCATGGTGGACACAACACAACAGGCAGATAACTGCGCGCTAGCCAACGAGGCAGGAAAGGTTACCCAGTTGCGCGGCAGCATGCCAGCAAGCAACTGTGTAATGATTACTAGCGTGGCACAACATCGCCAACAACGCACGGGTGAATGTTACACTTCCAATCGGAACAAGGGATAATAGGGGAGAAATAGCGGACTCGTTTCAACAAGCGATGCTTACAATATTCGGAGTACAGAACTGATTGTGTTATGTCCATCGTTTTTTAATAAAAATTGAACTTGTTCATAACAAAGAGCCCCTCACTGACCGAAACCATATGAGCTACGCGCAAAATGTTATCAAGCTCAAGCAGTTGGTACTCGTTGTCACCTGCCTCCCAAGCATACACCGGGCATTTTGATGTGTGCACCGCACCAATGGCTCTGAAATAGCGGACAAATGCGTACGCGCGCTTGGAAAACGCCTTTGTCTCTGGCGTGTACACGTCGATGGTAAACAACAGCAGGAGTCTTGCATACCATATCACCTTCCGCCTTGTCGTTTGGCCTCCTGCAGCCTCAACCTCCTCTTCACCAAGCACTGCTACATCGTTGAACCATGGTTTGTCGCCGAAAGACGCGCACGCCCGCACATAATGTGTCTGACTGGAGTACTTGGTGAAATCCTCGTCGCCTGGAATAGCCATGCCGTTCTTCACACGTATGGTACCATTTAGTACCTCGCCTTCCTCGGCCTTGCCTTCCAACAGCCCCGCGAGCTTGGTCATGTCACCCGGCGCGGCCAGCGCATGTGCTTTCCACTTGTCACACCCATCCTCAATGCTTTCCTTCCAGCTAACACTAAAGCTGGTGGCTACAAGCGTGTTGCTACCGCTCTCCATAGCCTGCAAAATGCATGTCCATTCAGGCATGGGTGCAAAAAAAAGGCTCGTTGTTTAGGCGATGTTGAATACAGGCACCCAAATACGTTTCAACAAGACTTGAAGCTCCATGCTCACAAGACATAATCCCAGTTACACACACATGCTCACGCATGCACAAACCCTCACACACAGACACACACACACACATACTCACACACACACACGCATGCACACACACACACACACGCACACACACACACGCATATACACACCCTCGCACACACTCACACACACGCACGCGCACGCGTACACAGACATTTACACACACACACACGCACACACACACACGCACCCACGCTCGCACGCGCAAGCGCACAAACACACATAGGCACACACACGCATACATACGCACACAGACACACACACACACACTCGCACACACTCACACACACACGCACGCGCACACATACACTCACACACATACGCATACATACGCACACACACACACACACACACTCGCACACACTCACACACACGCACGCGCACACATACACTCACACACACACATACGCACACCTAAACACCCTCACACTCACTCACACACATGCACGCGTATGCGCACACACAATACGCACACACACACACACATACACACTCACACACACACACACACACGCATACACGCGCGCACACACACACACTCGCACACACTAACACACGCGCACGCGCACACACACACTCACACACACACGCATACATACGCACACACACACCCTCACACACACTCACACACACACACACACACACACACACACGCGCGCACGTACATACAAAAACACTTACACTCACACACGGACGCACGCACACACACACACTCACACACACGCATAGACGCCCACACACACACGCACATACATACAAATACGTGCACACACACACTCTCTCTCTAACGCTCTCTCACACATACACACATACACACACACGCGCACGTACCTCCTGTGGTGCAACCATTTGCTTTGGTCCATCCTCGCTTGGTGCCTCCGATGCTTGGAGCACGCGTAGCATGTGCATTCGCACATCGTGCTTCACAATTTGAGGGATAGGATCCCTCTTGTTGCCTGCACGGTACGTTCGCTTCACGAGAGGTTGATGGAGATACTCGTACATGTTGGCGCTGTAATGCATCGGCACCCCCAATCGAATGATGTCCTCCACCACGTGTGCCAATGAATGCACTTTGGTGATGTCAAACTCAGAATTCTGAAGGCCTGCAAAGACTTCCTTCAAGAGCGGAATCAACTTGTTGGTGGGTATGGCTCACATGAAGAACATTGAAGAGACAAAACTCAATGGGCGCGAAAAAATTAGTAACACAAGACGTCGCAACACATTGGCAAGCATGGAATGCAAGGTATGAGATACATCGAACAAGAAAGAGAAAAACCCTAAACCATGCACAGTTGAGAAAGATGCTTACCTCTTGATGGCCTCATCAAGCTCTTGTAGCGTCTTCGAGGTATGATACCAACGCCGGGCTGCGAGCATGTAGCAATCCACGAATGCTGCCACCGCACCAACCACCGAGTTCGGCACGCCGCAATTTGCAAGCACGATCGTGATCACTTGCATCACTGCGCGATGCTCAAACGCCTGAAACCGTGCAGCACCCGCAAAGTAACCACCCTTCTCGGAAGATGGGATACGGAAACCCGAGATTCGGGTGTCGGTCGCAATGCGCTGCAACTCGGTGTCGAGGGAGCGCAGAAAGTCGCGATCTCGTGCGTAATACGCTCGAATGCAGGAAACGATGTGCAAGAAGACACCAAGGTCCATCGCGTGCATCACCTCGACAAGTAAGGCTCGGTATGGATTGCCGACAGGGGTACGTCCGCCTCTGAAGCCCCACAAGGCTACCTGCGCGGGGGCGAGTAAGTGAAAAACTGTTAGCACACACTTAATTTAACCCACACAACCAAGACAGAGAAACGCATGCACGCAGATTCTTAGAATAACGACACACGAACTAAAGAGGCACGAACAGACGCGCGTACACACACAAATACGCACGCAAAACGTATGGACGCACTCGCAAACCATACGTACCTTGATGGGATGGGTGCTGATTGATTTTGATGCCTTGTTCCGCTCGGGCCCACTCGGCAACGCCAACAACGCCTCAACTTTATCGCCCTGATCGACTTCCGTGCGATATTCGACCACCGCCTCCATGTTGCTAATGTCTTCACGTTTCACGAGACACCTGTGGCACGGGAACATCGCCTTGTGACTTGCAAACGTCCCCGCCAGCTTGCACGCTTCCGGGTGATCAGCCACATATGCGTAGACAGCGGGAAATACCACTTGCGTCTGCCCAAAAGGGTCTTCTATTACAATGCCACTATGTAGGTAGAAAAGGGTGATGAACATAGGAAAGATACAATTATAAGGGGAGGGGAAGTGGATTTGCACATGAGGTGAGCAAGAAAAAACTCATCGTAGCGATAAAGCATACTTGCAACACACACACCCACACCCAGTAGAATGAAAAGCACTCACCCGCACATTCAATAGACACTCACTCGTAAGATGCCTCTTTGAGCTCTTTAAGAACCACATCCAAAGCCAGTTGGAATACCTCCCGATGAAGCGCCTTCCCCTCGTCCGTCCTCGAGTCCACGTTCGGAAGTGGCGGAAGCATAGCAACCATCCGATGCCCGTGTGGTTGCCAACGATTCTTGAGCGTGACGTTTCCAAGTGTGAAATATACCGGATGTCCCGTAACACGCCCATCGTTGCTCAAGTTTGTCCCGTCGCTGTACAGGATGCACGCTGCAATTACACCACCCCTCGGGCATTCTTCTTGCATCTTAATCCATCCATCTCCCGTCTCGGGCCCCGCGTATATCCGCTGCTTCTTGTCGGACGTGTAGACTGCTGCCGGTTTCACCACAAAGCCGTCTCTGTTCGCGTTGTCCGAATACATCGCCACCAATGCTTCGACTATGGAGGTTACGTGCACAGTAACTTTCATGCCGTTGCTCAACTCCACCTCGACAGCTCTCCATTCCACCGTGCCCGTAGTCTCCGCCAGTAAAGACTTTTCGTACTTCGCCAAGCCAGCACTGTTCTTGTATGATGGCTTCATGTAACCGGTCTCGTGCAAAACGCTCAGTAGAGTATTAATGTCAGTTGCCGACATCCCCATGCCTCCATTAAAACCCCGAATCGCCTTCGCCAAAGCCAGGTCTGTGTCAAATGGGAGCTTCTGTGGACTAAGATCTGCCGTTGCATCCGTTGTTGAGAATTCTATGTCATCACCGTCGCCGTCGCTGTCATCCGACGCTGGAAAGTCAAACGGGGGAAGGTTCACACTGGTTTGTGCAGATGGTGCTCCGCTAGTGGTCAAAGGCGGACTTGCTGCGGCACGCGGAGCAACTCGTGCACGCAGCAGCCGGTTCACGTCATTAGCTCGTTTGCGCTTCAAACCCTCTAGAATCCGTACATTTGCACTCTCTGACGCAGTTGGGCGCTTTCTACAAAACAGTTTGTGATTAATCAAGCCCTGTCCAGTAGTGCAGGTGAATCCACAGGCACATGTAAACTCCATTATCAATTATAGGGATACAAGGATCTGTGCAAGCTTGGAGAAGAATTAAAATAGTGAAGAATAACAAGCAAGGTCTAACATATATGCAATGTCTTCAACAGCATCCCCTGGACCTGCATGCAAAGACCACAGAGCACAAACGGTCATGGCCCTCAGTGGCAAGAGGGGGCAAATCTGTGGCTCTAAAACGAACATGGCAAAAAAAAAGCCAAAAAACACTAAAAACGGTACTGACCCCACTAATCCCTCAAGCCGCGGCACTTTCGCGCAATATACCACGCGTCGGCACGCGGCGCATCCGATGGTACAGCGACGAAGTCGCTATTTCTGCCGGGCCGACCCTAAAACTAATGTAGAGAAACCAAAACGGCGAAACCCTCGCGGCCCGTGGATCTGCAACAGCGGGACGCAAGTGTGAAAGTGTACGCCTTGTCGGCACGCCGCGCATGCACTGGTGTGTCGTCGAAAACGCGTTTCGGGCTATGGCGTCCCTAAAATTAGTACATCAAAAAAATTGAGCTCGGCCCGCGCCCTACGATCTACCCTAAGCTGGACGAGCACCTGTCTGGCATGCGGTACGAGGCAAAGAATGGATGGCGAGGCGTCGTTTCCTTAAAAAAAAAAACCGCCAAACTCGGGTAAAACGGGCGGTTCCAGCGAGTTAGCGGGTTCCAGGGAGGCGCCATGGCGGGCTACTTTATTACCACCTCTACGATAATAATGTGCACTTCGAGTGAGGAGGGAAATGGAGGGGTTGGAGGGGAACGGCCGCATGATGCAGGCACCGATAAAAATTGCGCAAAAACGATCTCAACCGCGTTCCACACCCTTCGCCCCTAACTGCCACGGCGACAAAGCAAAAAGTTACGTGCCGTTTTCGCACGTAACAGGGTGTGCGACTCCGTCATCATTCTGGTCCAGCTGGATTTTTCGCGCGCTGAAAATGAGCCGTCCGAAGGGCTCATTTACCTGGTTACCGCTACGGTCATTCGCCAACGGTAAAAGTTATGGTAACTGTAGGCGTACGCGTTTCCATTTCTTCATGGGAATGAAACAATGTGATTATGCAAAATTACAAGCGATTCGTATACATTGACGTGTTCATATTCAGTCTTCACCATTTTTTTTACAATATTAGTTCAGCGCGGAGTTCTATACACCACCGCACCGAATTTCACCGAGCGGTGTTCATCGACCCAACGGGAAGAGTTTTGCACCAATTGCCCGCTAACTGCTCCGTGACTGCACGAATCGAAATTAGGGTAACTGCGGGAGATCGCAGGCAGCTCGGAAACAGAGGGCAATTAGAAAAAAACACCGCAAGCAAACTGCAGGGATGCGATATCGCCAAGCTTACCGCCGGCTGTTTCCCAGCGAACACCTGCAGAGTTGCGATGATATGTATCTCAACTGCTGCTAGTGAAAACCCCTCTTTCCTGTTTCTCGTTTTCGCCTGCCTTTCTGACAATTGTTATAGACTATACACAAGACCCAGATAGCATCATTGCTGCACTTTTCGATGGTACAGCTTTGTCTTTACCACAAATCGGATTGATGTTCAATACTCCCTCACCGCCTCGTCTCCCGTGCTTGGAGGCACCTGGAGCAGCAAGAGAGTTTATGTTGCCTCCCTTCCACTTTCTCAACCCTCATTCCAATTTCCCGATCTTCATCAACCTCGCTCCCTGCCCCTCTCGCCTCTCATATCCCAACTCCCTCCTGTGCGTTTGCACCTCACAGCCAGAACCCCCTCCTTTTTTACTTTGCACCCTACGGCCCAAATCCCCCACCATTCTCGACCCCTTTTCGTCCTAACTCCCCCAGCCTCTCTCATCTATTCCAGCTCCACAAACCCCACCCCTTCTCACCTTCTCCCTCCCCTCCCTTTCCCCCTCCCCACCCACCCTGCTTCCCTGACGCCTATTGCAGCCCCCTTCCTTTTTCTCTCTTGCCTCTCGCAACCCAAATCCCCTCCTCTCTCTAGCGTCTTGCTCTGTATCTCTCTCCTCTTGCAACCCCATTGCCACCTCCCCTTATTTCTCGCTTTTTGCAACCCCATTTCCCCCTCTCTTTTTCTCTCGCCTCGTGTAACCCAGCAGCGCCCCGTACCTTTCTCGCTTCTTGCAGCCAACCCTCACCTCTTCCCACCTCCTCACAACAAGCCCCTGGCCTCAACTCTAATAGCACTCTGGTTTTTTACGTTTAGTGTGCCATCGGATATTGTGCTGTCAGTTGGACGCTCAGCTCAACTATTGACTGAGACTATTGCCATCAAATGTGGTCCTGTGGTTGGCACGCTGTTGGCATCAAAGACTCTTTTGGGTCACTGCACTGGGGCAGGTACTGGACAAGTTCAGGACTCCAAAAACTGCCAAGGACTTTGTCACGAAACATATTGGTAAGTTGCAGCATATTTTGTTCATAGCTATTTGTGGTGTAGGTGGTGTACAAGTTGTTATGCAGGGTATTGGAGTGGTAGTTGAGGACCTGGGGGATCACACGAAGTTGGTGACTCAGAAGATTGCGAAGCGCATGTTGGGAGAATTCGAGGCCTAGGGAGACAGGAAATCGGCGAGGGCCAACCAGAGCCCAGGCGACTCCAGTGCAAGCACAGCCCCCTGAATAATTCGCGACAGGGGAAGCAAGTACTAGTAGTCTAGCCTAGCAGAGCCAGACCTGTTCTCTTGTTTGTTTACCAGTGCATAGTGGATATTACGTCACCGTTCTAAGCCTAGAGCAACCAGGGTGACAAGGCCACTCTTGGTAGCCATTAGTGGGAGCACGGATCTCTCACAAACGAGAGAAGAAAGCCGGCGATATGGATCGCCACGAGCTGCGCTGGCAGCGGATGTATTCACGGCGGGAACATTCTCCGTCGCGAGGCAGGCGCTCAAGGGAGCGTGGGAGGTCGCTGAGGCGCTCGCCATGGAGGGCGGCGTATCGCGCCGATCTGGTGACGCCAGTGGGTGTGCGAGCTGGAGGACGCAGGGCAGATCTGCACGTCAGATCGGAGCCAGGAAGGCGGCCTGCCACCAGCGATCCGTGGGATCTGGCAGGAGGCCGGCGCGGAATGGAAGACGAGCGTCACCATGATGACGATGTGGACATGGATGCGCCGAGTGATAACGGCGAAGAAGAGCTCGACGGATCCCCCACTGCGTGGGGAGGCGGGAGGCGCGCTGGCGCCGATGGCGACGAATCCCCCAGTGCGCGGGGAGGCGGGAGGCGCGCTGGCGCCGATGGCGAAGAATCCCCCACTGCGCGGGGAGGCGGGAGGCGCGCTGGCGCCGATGGCGACGAATCCCCAACTGCGCGGGGAGGCGGGAGGCGCGCTGGCGCCGATGGCGACGAATCCCCCACTGCGCGGGGAGGCGGGAGGCGCGCTGGCGCCGATGGCGACGAATCCCCCACTACGCGGGGAGGCGGGAGGCGCGCTGGCGCCGATGGGGACGAATCCCCAACTGCGCGGGGAGGCGGGAGGCGCGCTGGCGCCGATGGCGACGAATCCCCAACTGCGCGGGGAGGCGGGAGGCGCGCTGGCGCCGATGGCGACGAATCCCCAACTGCGCGGGGAGGCGGGAGGCGCGCTGGCGCCGATGGCGACGAAACCCCCACTGCGCAGGGAGGCGGGAGGCGCACTGGCGCCAATGGCGACGAATCCCCCAGTGCGCGGGGAGGCGGGAGGCGCGCTGGCGCCGATGGCGACGAATCCCCCACTGCGCGGGGAGGCGGGAGGCGCGCTGGCGCCGATGACGACGAATCCCCAACTGCGCGGGGAGGCGGGAGGCGCGCTGGCGCCGATGGCGACGAATCCCCCACTGCGCGGGGAGGCGGGTGTCAGAATGTTATAATTGTCTAGCCTGCAGTGGGGTACTCTATAGCGAGTACAACCCAATTAGGGTTTCCTATATGTATGCCAACTGCTGCTAGTGCAACCTCTCTTTTTCATTCCTCATTCTTCACATGCTATCAGAGCATCTACGCTCCTGGCCTGTGGGCCCACCTAACTGCTTCCGCTGCTACTCTGTGTGCTGCACGCCCCGTGGCGTGCGACGGAATTTTTCTTCCCGTCGGCCGCCCTCTTGTCGAGCACTCCTAGAGGCCCCTCTCACGGCCCCCTCGCGCGACCCTTAGCGGCCCCGTGGCCACCCCTCGCGGCCCCGTCGCTGCCCTTCTCGGCCCCTCGCGGCCCCTTCGCGGCCCCGTTGCCGCCCTTCCAGGCCCCTCGCGGCCCCTTCGCGGCCCCGTCGCCGCCCCTAGCGGCCCCGTCGCCGACCTTTCAGGCCCCTCGCGGCCCCTTCGCGGCCCCGTCGCCGCCCTTCCAGGCCCCTCGCGGCCCCTTCGCGGCCCCGTCGCCGCCCCTATTGGCCCCGTCGCCGCCTCCAGCGGCCCCGTCGCCGCCCCTTGCGGCCCCGTCGCCGCCCCTTTCAGCCCTGCCTCGACCCTGCCCCGGCCCCGCCCCGGCCATGCTCCGTCGCCTGTCGCGGCGCACCGGGGGCCCGTGCACCGCCCCCCCCCCCCCCCCCCCCCCCCCCCCCCCCTCTTTTCCCGTCGCCTGTCGAGGCGACCTGAGGGGGGCCGCGAGGGGCGACCTGGGGGGGGGGGGGGCGAGCGTCGCCCCTTCTGCCGCCTGCTTTGGCGCCCTGGGAGGCCGCGCGTCGCCCCCCCCCCCGCCCCCCCCCCCCCCCCCCCCCTCCCCCCCCTCCCCCCCGTAACCTCCCTACCCGCCATCCCGCCCGGCCCTGTGTTAGGGTTTGGGGGTGGCGAGTAGGGGGTGGCAGGTGTGTGGTCTCCCCTGCTCCTCCTCCTCCTCTGTCTCCCAGTGCTGCAGCCGCCGCTGAGGGGGGTGGGTGTGTGGGAGTCGACGGAGTGGTGCTAGGGGGTGGGGTGTGAGTGAACCTAGGGTGCAGCAGGGGGTGTGTGAAAGGGGGGTGCTGTGGGAGTGGAACTAGGGTTTGAGCAGGGGGTGTGTGTCGAGAGGTGTGGGGCAGCTGGAGGAGGTTGTGTGAAGGTAGCTGTCGTGTCGCCTGCAGCGCTTGTAGTCCGTCGCCCTTGCTTCGGTAGCAGTGAGCCTGTTGCACCAGTCGCCAGTGGGTCCGTTGCTCCTGCCGCTCGTCTATAGCCGCGGAGCCAGTTACTCCAGTAGTCCGTCGCCCTTGCTTCGGTAGCCACTGAGTCAGCCGCTCCTGTGCCCGTGCCTCTACAGCTTCAGTCGTTGCCTCCCATCTTCTCTCCCTCCACAGTTCCTCCTCCTCCTCACTTGCCCGCTGTGATTAACTCTAGCTTTGCTCTCTATTGTGAACTCCTGCTCTATGCCTGCTTGCTCATTGTGCTGATTACACCCCACTTTGGCTATGGGGGTGTGTCATAATGTTATAATTGTCTAGCCTGTAGTGGGGTACTCTACAGCGAGTACAACCCAATTAGGGTTTCCTATATGTATGCCAACTGCTGCTAGTGCAACCTCTCTTCTTCTTTCCTCATTCTTCACAGCGGGAGGCGCGCTGGCGCCGATGGCGACGAATCCCCCACAGCGCGGGGAGGCGGGAGGCCAGAGAAGGTCAAGAGGGAAGTACCTGCAGCCGCACGGGGTGGTGGAACGCATGGAGAAAGAGTGGGAGGAGGTGACGGACGGAGGCATCGCGAAGAAGCACAGACGGAGGAAAGAGGAGGGAGGAAGGGAGAGCGCGTACTTGCAGGACTATACGGGGAGGACGTGAAACATGGCTGGGACAAGGAGGTTGAGCGCCAGGCCAAGGAGCGCCAAGGGAGAGAAAGGAGCCAGGATGCACTTGCTGGAGCATTCCACTCGCCCGAGCCAAGGCAGGGGTATGACCAGAAGCGCCGTATGGCAAGAGGCGATTGGATAAGCTTGGGACTGCCAAGGAGAGGAGAGCGAGGTGGTGAGGAAGAAGACAGCTGGAGATCACAGGCAAGAGGAAGGGAACATGGGGAGGAATACCAAGGGGGACGAGGATTACCGTGCGCGTCAAGGGCAGATGATAGGAAGGGAGAAGACCAGCAGCGGCGAGAAAGAGTAGAGCAGGGAGGGCGATATCAGGGAAGTTCGCCTGCGAGGGAAGATAGGCAGTGGAGGGAAGCCGCCAGGCGCAGGGAGGTTTATGAGGAGGAGAGGAGAAGGAGCCCGAGTCCCAGGAGTTCGTGGAGGCCAGGGCAGGCAGGAGGAGGGTCCAGCGGAGCCAGAGCTGCAAGGGAAGGGATAGAACGGGTGTTATACGGGGGAAGCTCAGGAAGCCGGGGGATGAAGGAGCGCAGAGGAGAATTCAGCCACACAGAGTGAGGGATATCAGGAACCTGGGACGTAGGAAGATGGGGCACTCAGGCGCCGCCTCGGGTGGAGGTGCCTGTGCGCTTTACGGGGAACAAGGGGACAGGCACTAGCCTGAAGAATTACCTGATGCAAATTGGGTACGTCAAATACCGGTGCGATCGGGGAGGGATGGACCCCATCGACTTCTTTCTGAGTTTGCCCAACACCTTGGGAGGGGAGGCAGAGACTTTGTATCGCATGAAAATGCAGGAGTGGCTGAGGAGAGCAGAGGAGGATGGGGATGACCCAACAACTCTGTTCCTGGAGCGGTTGCGCAAACAGTTCCCAGGACACACGCCGGACAGAATCAGAGAGTTTCAGGACTTCAAACGCAGGAAAGAGGAGTCGCTGCTAACGTACTACGGGCGACTCATGAATCTGCCCGAGGATGTGGTGTGTACCGATACGAGCATGCTGATTAGTAAGTTCTTGGCAGGGCTGGATGACGGGTTAGCAGGAGGGCTAAGGATGAGGGTCTATGAGTTGGGGCAGAAGCGACGCTGGAGGAAGTGTTTGAGCTGGCTGAAAAGGTGGAGCTGGCACAAAGGCGTTACGAGGCATACCTGCCTAAAGCAGCAGAGAAGAAACGACCCACCTGGGCAGCTGCGATGATACCAGGGGCAGGAAGCGGAGAGGAGCAGCGGCAGGAGAGGAGGACAGATACTAGGACGTACTACAGATGTAGACAGCCAGGGCACGTGAAGATGAACAGCAAAAACTGTGACACATGTGGCAAACCAGGCCACCGCCGGCGGGAGTGCCCTGATGCGCCGATTTGTGAAGTGTGCGGAAAAAGGGGGCATCAACAGAAAGACTGCTATCAGAAGACGGGAGGATCGAGAAGGTCACAGGAGGACATAGCAAACCAGATCGAGAAGCTGCAAGCGCGGTTGCTGGCGATGGGAGGCAAGAATGAGAAGGAAGCGAGCTTGTATGCAAGAGAGGAGGAAGAGGAGGAAAGAGAGGAGGAAGAACGGTAGCCAGAACACACCTTTTTAGCAATGCGCTGCCGTGAAGACATGGGTCTGAGGAGTGGGGGCAAGGATGGGAGGAAGGAACACATGGTGAAGGAGAGAGGGAGACCGAAGCAGAAAACGGAAGAAAAGAGTGAAGGGGATGAGGAGCCAGCCAGGCATCCCAAGGACCGACTAGCCAGCCAAGCGACGGTGCTGGTGGCAGAAGCAGGAACAATGAATGTGGGAGGGGAGATAGCGAAGACTGCAATCCTAGATACAGGGGCACAGAGCGTGATGCTGGGGAAACGGCTAGCACAGAAGCTGGGACTTACGGGACAAGGGCAGCACATAAAACGGGGAATGCTGGTTATGACTGCAGAGGGAGGCAAGCCCAAGTGGCTGCCATGCACAAAGACTCCAGTGAAGATAGTACTAATGCCGGGGAGGGAAGAGCAAACCAGCATACGACTACAGTGTGGGATCTCTGACTCCGAAGACTTCGATGTACTGCTGGGGACAGATCTGATCTAGGGCGTGGGAATGACCATTTGTACATGGAAGGAGAAGGTGAAATTTCGGAAGCAGTATTGGTATCGGGGGAGCAAAACAGGAGAGTTGCCCGTACAGTTTGTCAGGCAGGAGCCAAGAAGGGCGTACACAGCTGACCAGGCAGGGATCAAGGAAAGAGGAAGAGCAGGATTAGTGGGCAAGGCAGCGGAAGCCAATGCTTGGCAGGAGCTGATAAAGCTGGTGGAGTTATTCGGAGGCATAGGGGCGGGACTGGCGGCGGTACTCAAGGCGGGAATAGGTGTGAGGGAGTGGATATATGTGGAAAAGGATGAGAAAGTGAGAAAGATGGCTGAACATCATGCAAGGAAGCTGCAGAGAGAGTATCCGGAGCTTCTGGAGGAAGCAGTAATAGCAAAGGCAATGCAGGGGACATTGACTGACGTGAGGAACATCACACGGGAAGTGGTGCGGGGCTGGGGGCCCATGGACCTGCTGGTAGCAGGCTGGGAATGTCAAGCAGTCTCGAGAGCGAGGAAAGGGAAGGGATTGGGAGACCCAAGGGGAGCACTACTGGTCAAACTGCTCTGCATCATCGATTGGATCAGAGAAGGGCAAGAGAAGGTGGTGTACCTGCTGGAACACCTGGATCTGGAAGGGGACTGCACAGAACCTGTGAGGAAGGTCCGGGAGCTAGTGACAAGGAAGCTGGGGAAAGGAGTGAGATGTGACGCGGCGAGGCTGGGGGCACGAGCTCACCGTGTTAGACGATACTGGCAGAATATCATAACCAAGGAGCAGCTGCAGAGGGAGCTGGATGGGATACGTAGGGACTGGAGCGGGACTGTGCAAGAGATCCTAGAGCCGGGTAGGACAACAGCACCAGTCAGGAAGGGCAGACATGAGACCCAGTGCCCGTGCAACAAGGTGGGGGCAGAACGCAGGGCGTGGCCGACATTGGTTGGGTACAAGGGGGCAGCCGGGTTCAGGGAAGACGACGGGGTACCAGGAGAGGGCATGGTTTATGATCACAAGACTAAGAGGTGGGAGGAACCAACGGCACTGGAATGGGAGCTGGCATTGGGGTACGGAGAGGAGATAACCAAAGCAGCAGGAGTGACAGCGCAAGAAAGGAGGAAGGCGTTAGGACAGGCGATGGACGGACAGGTTATGCAGTGGCTTTTGCGGCGAATGTGGAGGGGGCTGGTTTTGGGAGAGGAGCAGGAACAGGGGAGTGAGAGGGAAAAGATAAAGAAGGTGGGGGCATGGGCGTGCGTGACAGCCAAGGAAGAGCCGAAATGGGAGGTGGGGAATGCAATGAGCAAGAAGGGGAAGGAGGCGATGCAAGAGGTACTGGCCAGGTATAGACACGCCTTCGCATTCACCTTGCAGGAGCTAGGAAAATGCTCGGTGAAGGAGATGGAGCTGAAGCTGGTCACAGATGAGCCGGTGTTTCAGAGAAAACGGAGAATGACTCCTGGAGATGAGGACATCTACAAGGAGAAATGCAGGGAGTTGTTAGAGGCAGGACTGATACAAAGATAGGAGTCAGAGTACGCGACACCGACGGTCGTGGCTGCACGGAAGGAACTGCTGGGGGAGGTGTTGAGCAGACGCATGTGTGGGGACTATCGAGCACTGAACAAGGTGACAGTGCCCGACAGGTACCCCATGCCGACAGCTGAGGATATCTTTGACAGACTGGGGGCAGGGGAGATTTTCAGCACACTGGATTTAAGGCAGGGGTTTAATCAAATCCGGATAAGGAAAGAAGACGTGCGGAAGACGGCGTTTCATGGGGCAGATGGACTGTACGAATGGTTGTTTATGCCATTCGGGCTGCGGAACGCATCAGCCATTTTTCAGAGAGTGTTGGATAGCGTGCTGAGGGGACTGGAGTGTGCGGCGTAGACGACGTAGTGATCTTCAGCAAGAACGAAGAAGAGCATGTGAAGGATGTAGAGCGGACGCTGAAGGCATTGGCGGCTGCCGTGCTGACCTGCCACCCAAAGAAATGCAGGTGGGGAGAGGCAACCGTACAGTACTTGGGGTATGAGGTCAGGGGCGGGCAGATTGGGATCCAGCAGGCGAAAATTGAGGTGCTGAACAGGCTGCAGCGATCGAAGGATAGGAGCGGACTGAGAGCAGTACTTGGATTCCTGAGTTACTACCGCAGGTTTGTCCCGAACTTTAGCAAGCGTGCGGCACCGCTGAATGGGCTCCTAAGAGAGGACAGAAAGTGGGAATGGGGGACAGAGCAGGAAGCAGCCCTAAAGGACTTGATGGAAGCAGTGCAAACAGCAACAATCCTGCAGCTGCCAAAGGCCGACAAGCCTTTCTGCTTGTACACTGACTGGAGCAGTCAGGGCATGGGGGCCATACTTTGTCAGGAGCTAGATGGGGAGGAAAGGGTTGTGGCATACGCGAGCAGGAGCTGTAATCTGGCAGAGGCAAAATACAGCTCATACCATGGGGAGGGGCTGGCAGCCGTGTGGGCAGTCAAACATTTCAGAGTGTACTTGCAGGGGAGGGAGTTCACCCTCTTAACAGACCATCAACCGCTGCAGTGGTTAATGACTCACCAGGGCTTGACTGGGAGAAACGCACGATGGGCAGTCACCCTGTAGGAGTATGATTTTAAGATAAGGCACCGGCCCGGGAAGACACTGCAGCACGTCGACGGGCTCTCAAGAAACCCGCCACCCTTGGAGCCAGTCCAGGTGCTGATGATGTTGGCAAAGCGAGGAGAGGAAGTGGTGGCAGAGAAGAAAGAGGGACCGCGGGACATATGGGAAGACACTGAGGCGCTGAGGTGGATCAGAGGGGAAACGGAGGGAGATGAACAGGTGCATGAGAGGGCAAGGGCTCAAGGAAACTACTACCGGTGGTACCAGGGGCAGCTGCAGCTGCAGTCAGAAGACCGCTGGAAGTTGGTGCCAGCGCCTGGGGAGAGGGAGGGGTTGATCGAGGAGGTGCACAGGAAGCTAGGACACTTCGGGCACGAGCGAACAATGCAACTGCTGAAAACGGGATGGTGGTGGGATGGGATGAGAAAGCAGGTGAAGGAGTGGGTGAGCGGATGTGAGGGGTGCCAGCGAAGCAAAGCAAGCCTGATGCAAGCAAAACAGGAGTTACAATCTCTGCCGATCAGAGGGCTGGGGTTCCGGTGGTCATTGGACCTGGCGGGAGAGTTGCCGCTGAGCAGGGGAGGGAAGCGGTATATCCTGATCATGGTAGAGCACGCTAGCAAGTGGCTTGAGGTGTGGGCCATAACAAGCAAAGAGTCCAGGCATGTGGCCAAGGCTTTTAAGGAGCAGGTGCTGTGCAGGTTCGGGGCGCCGGGGGAAGTGTTAACTGATCAGGGAACCGAATTCAGAGGAGAATTTCAGACGCTGCTAGATGAGACAAAGATCATTCACCAACTGACGTCAAGGTACCACCCGCAGAGCGATGGTTTAACTGAGCGATTGGTGCAGACACTGAAGCGAAACCTACAGGCGTACGGGGAACAACGGAAGAGGGATTGGGTCGAGGAGCTGCACTGGATTGCAGCCGGGTACAGATTTGGGAAGCAGGCCTCATTGAAGGATCACTTGCCGTACAGCCTGCTGTTTGGAAAGGAACCAATTCTGCCAGTGGGAGTGCCGCGGGTGCTGACTGATACTGTGACGGTGGAGGGAGCAGAAAAGTGGGTGGCATTAGCAGAAGCCAGGACGAGGTACATGAGGGAGATGCTGCCGGCAGCCCTGGAAAACCTGCACACAACGCAACTCAGGGATGCACGCAGATATGAACAGAGGCAGCAGCAGGGAGGCAGAAAGGTTAAAGTAGCAGCGGCAGAGGGCCAGGAGGTGTACCTGCGTAGGGTCAGGAAGGATACACTGGATGTGGGGTTAGGAACCGAGCGGTGGAAGGTGAAGGAGATCAGGGGATCGGGGGTGATAGTGCTGGAGAACGAAAAGGGTGAAAGGACAGTTGACCACCAGACGAACGCAGCTGTGGTGAAAGGACAGAGACCTCAGCAAGTGGGTCCTGTGACACGTGCACGGGCAGCCCGCGCACAGGCACAGGAGGGGGCAGGGAGTGGCTGAGGCAGAAGAGGACTGAGTAAGGGCAGTAGGGAAGGAAAGGGGACAAAAGAGGAATGAGGTGAGAGCAGAGGACGTAACCACGTAGAGCTGGCAAGGATGAGTGAGTTTCTCCGACAGCTGTCACGAAACATATTGGTAAGTTGCAGCATATTTTGTTCATAGCTATTTGTGGTGTAGGTGGTGTACAATTTGTTATGCAGGGTATTGGAGTGGTAGTTGAGGACCTGGGGGATCACGCGAAGTTGGTGACTCAGAAGATTGCGAAGCGCATGTTGGGAGAATTCGAGGCCTAGGGAGACAGGAAATCGGCGAGGGCCAACCAGAGCCCAGGCGACTCCAGTGCAAGCACAGCCCCCTGAATAATTTGCGACAGGGGAAGCAAGTACTAGTAGTCTAGCCTAGCAAAGCCAGACCTGTTCTCTCGTTTGTTTACCAGTGCATAGTGGATATTACGTCACCGTTCTAAGCCTAGAGCAACCAGGGTGACAAGGCCACTCTTGGTAGCCATTAGTGGGAGCACGGATCTCTCAGGGAGTGGCTGAGGCAGAAGAGGACTGAGTAAGGGCAATAAGGGAAGGAAAGGGGACAAAAGAGGAATGAGGTGAGAGCAGAGGATGTAACCACGTAGAGCTGGCAAGGATGAGTGAGTTTCTCCGGCAACTTCCACTTGAACAACGTGCCAGGGACGTCACCGAAGTCCGACCCGAAATTTTAGGGTATCCCATGGAGATGGCATCCCATAGATTTTTCTCAGAGTACGATAATACCTCTTTTTTTTTTTTTTAGTAGGCTTATCAACCAGATCAGTTGGGAGCCCATAAATGTCCTCGACCGCTAAACATCCAAGTGTGTGCAGTGTGCTTGCTGAATTTATGATAGATGTACTACATGGAGCATAGCTTCGCATAGATGTGAGGTTCGCCAGGTGTTTGGATCTCAGACCTCAGCATCTTACGGTAAGGCTATGGCTTGAAGTATACAGGGAGTAGATACGATTTCGGTTACTGAACACACTGGCACTAGTTGAAAGTTATGGATGACCTTACATTATCATACCAGTACCTAAATGCATCTAGCCTAATGAAAGCCTCAACTCTAGGTCTACTGAGGGTGCACATTTGGGCGTGTACATCCCCTCAAGCCCATGTGATGGCTTATCTTGGTCAACCCCCAGCACATGATGGA
Organism: Closterium sp. NIES-65; assembly: GCA_948144175.1. NCBI lineage: Eukaryota > Viridiplantae > Streptophyta > Zygnematophyceae > Desmidiales > Closteriaceae > Closterium > Closterium sp. NIES-65. The sequence goes on from CANXME010000222.1 coordinate 343,522, forward strand.
TGGCTGTAAGATCTTCCATTGATCCACTCTGAAACCTCCTTAGATGCTTCGTAAGGCCCAGGCATATGGCCTTCCTTGGGCTGCCTTTAGTCGTTCGAATCCCTGGTCTCGTTAACTGAACCGCATCTGCACCCGTAGCATGAGTAGCCTTGACAGCGGGAAGACATTGGCCAAGCGTTGACTCAATCAGGTTGCCTCCACCAAGTGCAAAGGAAGCAAGAGGACTATTGCTTCGAGGAGCCGTGGCAGGTGCAGGAGCACACAAAAGAGCAACAGCGTGAGTCATTGATAGGGCAGGCGTGGCAGCCCGGCCACTGTTGGCAAACCCGGCACCCCCCCCAGCAGCAAGTGGTACACAATGCACGGTAACAGCCGATGACTGACTGGACGAGCACCTTACTCTCAACGCCTCTGATGCCTCCACAGGAATGGAGTATTGCTGTTGGGGTGATGCTGCTGCAAGGGAAGATCGAGACTGCATTGTTGTGAGCGCCGATGACATCATCGCTCTGCTGCCAGAAGGGGTTAATGCCGAGGCAACGGGCTTAGTAGAAAGAGAGCCATATGACACAACAAAATTATGGAATGCAGCACCTCAAATCCGATTTTTCAGGTGTCAGGTGACTCATATTTAATTAAGCATTACCTTGTGATTAGAGGTCCTCCTTTGGACGAGAGCACCTTTTCCCCGTATTTGAGCCATTTAAATATCTCAATCTGGCCCGCAGCAGGCGGTAGCTCCATGGCTGATCCAAGAAACAGAAATCAGAGCAGGTTGGCTAGTTGTTCCAAGCTGCAAGGAGATGCAGTGCAAAGGCACTACTATGGTACAATGAGAGCTTGAAGAACACTCAGACTCTGAATATTCTGTGAAGACTCCTAGATTTAAAAGCAGTGTTCTGGCTCTGATCACCTGCAAAGCAAACCCTAGGGAAGGTGAGGTGAGGGAGATCTGGTGGGGAGGGTGGGAAGGCAGGGCAGCCTTTGGCTGGACGGTGATCACAGTTGCTTTCCTCACAGCACAGCAGCGTCAATTTCGCAACTCCTTTGAGACAAGGGCGAGATGGGGGAATGAATCATGATTTGGACTCTGATTTTATTTTTCTGTGCTGAACTTTCACGGCGGCCAGATAAAAGCTCACCTGGGGGCCGTTCATACACGAAACTCTGTGTCGCGGTGTCTGTTTTCCAAAAGCCGATTTTCAGAAAAGGAACAAATAAACACAGTAGTGAGCAAAGGTTTCAGATATCTGCTCGACATGTTTTCGACAATCAAAATACATCATTCGTCCTTCTGCAAAACAACAACCAGCTGTCATGAACAGAAGCACGGAGGCTGAGCACAGTGTAGCAGAGCAGCAAAATGCGCGTGAATCTGGGATGCCGCAGGATGAGATTCGCCTCGGTGCAGCCAGCGCGAATGAGAAATGCCCAACGACGAAACTTCATTGGTCAGCGAAGATGCCGTAAGAGAAAGTGTAACGGGTATAGGTGAAGGGGTGGCTGGCTGCCAGGTGTATAAATCTCGACCAGGCTGGCACGAATGATCCAGGCAGACTACAGTATCGTGACCTACATCTTGGCAAGATCAAGCCTATTAGAGTGTTATAGGTTGAAACCAATGCTTTGAAAAAAAAAAATATTATTTGACTAGCACAATCGTAGCGAAGGCCTAGGAAATAATACCTTAATCCCCTGCATAGTAGACCATAGGGACTTTCTTGAATCCCTTCAAAAATACTAGAGTATACATTATAACGGCAACAATTTTTAAGACCCCTAAACATATATTCCTCTCCTATCAAAGCAGTTTTATCCAGTGTATACATGACTTTAAGGAGGGGGAAGGGGGGGGGGGGGGGTTATTTTGAAAGGCGAATTTCCACTATATGAGAGTCTGTTTTTGCGATCTAACGCGCTCGATGTGTCAGATGTTGTTAGAATACGTGAAAGATCTTTGGACAATATAAGTTAGCTAGAGTAACGACAGTGAAAGCCTTTGTAGGATAACCTTGATCACAGTTAATGTAAATAACAATATGATAATAATGAAGATGACATTTCAATTATAGTTATAGCTAGCCATGCATTCTAAGGGGGTAGTTTGTGAAAGAACGAGGAATGAATGCACTGGAAAACAGGTGGGTACAAGTAGGAAAACCTAAAAGTGTTGTACCCCGTATTGTCTATCCTACTACAGCCTACACAGACTATAGCATATAAGTTTGAAACACCCCCATAGGCAAAGAGGGGGAGAACAAGAGGTCACAAGACCAATAAAACAAAGCAAAGCAGGCTCAGGGTGGATCACAACTGTGAAGAATGAGGAATGAATGAACTAGCAAGCAGGTGAGTACAAGTAGGAAAACCTAGAAGTGTTGTACCCCATATTGTCTACCCCACTACAGCCTACACACACTATAGCATATGAGTTTGACACACCCCCATAGGCAAAGTGGGGGAGAAAAAGAGGTCACAAGACCAGTCAAGCAAAGCAAATCAAGTTCAGGGTGGATCACAACGTCACCACACAATCCCAGCACAAGAGCAAGGCCAAAAGGCCAGTTCACATGCAAGATCATATATAAAGGTAAACAAGCAAGTGCAGGAATAGAAATATCACAGTACAAGCAAGGTCAAGAAGTGAGCAAGTGAGGCCAAGTAGGCACAAGACCTAGCATGGTACAGAAGCGCTGATGATCACCAGGCGGAAGTGCCTTGGTAAAGATATCAGCAGTGTTGGCCTCAGAGGCCACGTATGCAAGGCGCAGCTGACCACGCTTCTGCAGCTCACGAGCAAGGAAGTAGCGGAGAGCAATGTGCTTCGTTCTGTGCTCCAGTCTGTGCTCCCGACACAAGGCCAGCATGGCCTTGTTGTCTACATACAGAACTGGAGGAGAACGAGGCAGCTCTCCTAGGTCAGTCAGCAGGTAGGTGAGCCAGCGTAGCTCCTGTGCAGCCATGGCCCCCGCGTAGATCTCAGCATCACAACTGGAGCCGAGAACAGAAGACGAGCGGGTAGACCGCCACGAAACAGAGCCGGAGCCAAGGCTGAAGGTGTAACCCTGTGACGACCGCTGCGTAGCCTGGTCGTCAGCCCAAGAAGCGTCTGCGTGACCTGTGAGGACCACTGGACGTCGCCCTCCAAGCACTAGCCCCATGCCTGATGTACTGCACAAGTAGCGCAACACCCTCTTCGCTGCAGCTATGTGCTCTGGTCGGTGTCTCCCAGGAGCAACATAGCGTGCCAAGATGCTAAGAGGGTATGCAAGGTCAGGTCGAGTGCAGGTCATCAGGTACATGAGGCAGCCAACAAGCTCTGGGTACGGGCCACTCGGCTCTACGGACTCATCCGAAGGCAGAGCTGAGAGCGAGTGGCGAGTAGACAGAGGAGTGGCCTGAGGCGAGGAGTACGTGAAGTCGAAGCGCTGAAGGACCTGCTGCACCATGTGTGACTGAGTCAGGGTAATGGTGCGATGTGTTTTGTCCCGGATGATCTGCAAGCCAAGGTAGCTGCGCAGTTCACCCAGGTCTGTGCACGTGTGTCTCTTCTGCAGCTCGGACTTCACGTGGGCGAGTCCAGCAGTGTCAGTAGTGGCAAAGACCAAGTCGTCGACGTACACGAGGATGTAGAACGGCGGCAAAAAGGTGTCGGTGCGCAGAAACAGCGACGGGTCGGCTGTAGAAGGAGCAAACCCAAGAGCCGCAAGTGTAGTCCTCAGTGTGTCGTGCCACTCACGGGGTGCCTGGCGGAGACCGTAGACTGGCCGCCGGAGGCTCCACTGGGTACCAGGAGGAAACGACCTAGTGAAGCCAGGTGGGCGGCGCAGCCAGATCTCCTCGTGCACGCTGCCCTGCAGAAAAGCTGTGCTGAAGTCAAGAGAGTGAAGCTCGTAGTCGCGCTGAGCGGCTATGTGCAGGAGCACCCAAAGAAAGGTCATCTTCGGGGTGGGAGAGAAGGTCTGAAAGTAGTCAACTCCCTGCCGCTGATTGAAGCCTCGAGCCACGTAACGCGCCTTGAAGACAGGCGGAGAACCCGGCGGCCGCTTCACCCTGAAAATCCACATGCCACTGACGATGTTCGCCCCAGGTGGGGGAACCTCGTCGACGTAGGTGCCTGTGGACTTCCAGGAAGCCATCTCTGCATCCATGGCTGACTGCCACTGAGAGGAGTTGGGACCCTCTATCGCCTCAGCGTACGATCGAGGAGTCGGGATGTCTGGTGCATCCGGGTCTCCCTCAGGGGCAATCAGCGTGGACACGAGATGAGGCAAAGCAGCAGCAAAACACTGGAACTCCTCCTGCCTGTCCTCAAGGACGTCCGTGCTAAGAGCACACTCACCCCCAACGGACGAAGGACAGACAGACTTAGAGTCAGCAACAAGACTAGCAGCGTAGTCTAGACGACAGCGTAGTCGAAAAGCTCAGAAACTAGGGCAGACGCAGCAGTGGACTCAAAGGAAGGGTCAGTGACAACAGTAGCCAGGAGACGCGGGACAGAAGGACTAGCAGCACGAAGAGAGTCAGACTCCGGGTCAGCAAGAGTAGGAAGAGAGGACTCTGGAGAAAACGGCAACGGGACACGCAGAGGAGCAGTGGAAGGACACAGTGCCATCTGGTGTGTGCCTGGGACCGCAGGAGGACGCGGACACGCAGTACGACCACCAGTGCGAGTAGCACGAACAGGCGATGCAGGACGAGACGCGGGCTCACGACGCTCAGCAAGACCTCCAGTAGGACCAGTGTAGGGAGAAGGAGCAGGCAGGGGGGAGGCGGGCTGTAGCTGTGACTGCGACAGGACAGGCGGTGGACACGCTAAGGGAGGGGCAGGGCCAGTAGAAGGCGGAAGACCAAGAACCTGCTCAAGGAGCGGAACGAAGTACGGCCTCGGCCGCGCAACGCCTCCAGAACCAACAGGGACAGCACCACTACCTCCAGCGGCAGTACCAGCGCCAGCAGCACCTCCAGCTCCAACAGCGCCAACTCCAGCACCCTCAGACGTACCAGCGCCAGCAGCACCACCAGCGCCAACACCCCCAGCAGCTGCAGCTCCAGCAGGACCGGTAGCTCCAGTACCGCCAGCAGCTCCAGAAGTACCTCCACCAGCACCAGCAGCAACAGTAGTACCTCCAGCTCCAGCAGCACGGCTCCAGCGCCGGGCAAACCACTCGCGCAGCTCCTGCGGAGAGAGTGGCTCCTGCCTCGAAGAAGCACCGCGCGAGGCCACACGAGCAGACCCAGCACCCCCAGGCTCAGCACCCCCAGACTCAGCACCCCCAGGCTCAGCACCCCCAGAATCAGCACCCCCAGGCTCAGCACCCCCTGGCTCCACACCCCTAGGCTCAGCACCCCCAGGCTCCGCACCCTCAGGCTCAGTGCCTCCAGACGCGGCACCCACAGGCTCAGCACCTCTAGCAGCACCAGAGTCAACAGCTACCTCGACAGGCTCGACTGCGTCTACCTGGGACACACCTGACGGGGCAGGACCCTGAGGGGGGAGGGGGTCTACCGGGGGAGGACCTGGCGCAAGGAAGAGCGGCGGCGGGGGGAGGGGCGCAGCGCGGTAGGGGAAGAGACGGTAGTAAGGCACCGACTCGTCAAAGGTGACGTCCTGGGAGGACAGAACACGGCGCGAGGTGGGGTGGTAAAACTGCCAACCAGGCGCGTCAGGGGGGAAGCCAAGGAAGACGCAGGGAACAGCACGGGGGGACAGCTTGTCCGCAGACAAGTCGCGAACAAACGCCCGAGATCCCCAGACCCGAAACGCAGACGCATCGCCAACCTTCCCCGTCCACCGCAGGGTGGGGGAGGTCTCTGGCAAGGAGACCCGGGGCTGGAGGTTGAGCTGATGCACTGCGTACTGAACTGCAAACGGCCACAAAAAATGGGGGGCAGCCGCATGGATCATGGACGTACGAGCGACGTCCATGACCATGCCAATGCGGCGCTCAGCAATCCCATTTTGCTGCGGAGAGGCCGGAAGCGTGAAGGTCTGGCGGATGCCCTGTGCTCGACAGAAGGCTCCCAGATGGGCAGAGGAAAACTCCCCGCCTCTGTCAGAGTGCAGACGCAGAACAGGAAAGTCCGAGCCGAAACTCTCTCTAAGCTGGAGACGAGCTGCGCGGATCCAGCCGATCAACACCTCAGTGACGTCGCCCTTGCTGCGCAAGGGGAAGACTGTGGTGTAACGCGAGTAGTCGTCAACCACCAACAGGAAATAGCGCTCGTGCCCCTGTCCACGGACGCGGGCGGGGCCCCACACGTCCATGTGAAGAGTCTGCAGCGGAGCCTCCGTCGGAGGAAACTCGGAGGAGTGAGGGGCGGCGCGCTGTCGCCCCTCAACGCAGGGGACGCAAGTAGGGGCGGGCCCCGGAGGTAGGGGAGGGAGAGACCGGGGGAGACCAGAGACAAGGACACGGGAGGCCATGCCTCGGAGGCGAGGCAGGGAGGGGTGACCAAGGCGGTGGTGCCAAAGGAGAGTCTGGTGGGACAGGAGACGACACGAGCAGGGAGCAGACTCAGGACAAGACCTGGACGCTGCAGCAAACACCTGACTCGACGCAGCTACCTGACCAGACGCAGCAGCCGGAGGAGACTCAGTAGTAAGTGTGTACAGGCTCGACCCTGGCCGACGGGTGAACGTGGCCAAGTGTCGGCCTGTCCGAGCAGACGTGCAGTGGGTCACCCACTGACTCGCAGGAGTGAACTGGTCAACCCCCCTATCCTGTAGGTCAGCTCCACTCACCAAGTTCGTAGAGAACGAGGGGAGGTAGAGACCTGACAGGGTGCCAGAGGGGGCTGCCAGGCACGGTAAGACAGTGGAGAAGCTAGCAAGGACAGGACCCCCAGAGGGGTCCGCCAGGGAGACCGCAACCGGCCGACTAAGCGGCGTAAGCGTGGTGCGGTCGCGAAAGAAGGAGCGGGAAGCACCCGAGTCAAGGGTGAAGGTGTGTAAGGCCTGAGCCGACGTAGTACCTGAGAGAGCAAACTCACCAGCACCTGGGGCAGCAGACGCACTAGCACCTGGGGCAGCAGCCTCACCAGCACCTAGAGCAGCAGCCTCAATGCCCAAGTCAGGCGGAACACACAGGTAACAGTCACCCTCAACACTAACAGTCACAGCATACATGGCAGCAAGAATAGCATCATAGTCAAGATCAAAGATGGCAACCCCCGCCCTAGACAGATCTCCCCAGCGAGGGATCTCTGACGCCTCAGGGAACTGGTGACGCCATGCGTCCGTCAGGCGGCCGAAGCAGCGCTGGGTGGAGTGCGGGCCCCTGCACTGCTCACCAGCGCGGTCGCCGGTGCGGAGAACGTAAGTGCAGGGACCAGTACCCCCACCGCGCTGACGCGCAGCGTACCACTCACTGTGAGGATCTAGGATCGAGCTCAGAAAAGAGAATTGTAATTGAATTGAATGATCACCTGGGTACAACACGAGGCTATATATAGGCTCGACACAAGGCCCCGTAACCAGGTGTTACGCGAAGGTTCCACGAGTCGCGAAGCGTCCCGAACAGATCCTTACCGAATTCGGTAGAAGGCAATTCGGTGGCCGCCGAAAAGCCAGAATTCGGTGCACGCAACCTAGCTCGGTGCGATAACTATAATAAATTATAGGAAAGCACCTAGCCTAGGAAATCAAGCAATTCATGCATGCATATAATTATCCTATGCTAGAAATAGCATCATAAAGTAAAGGCAAGCAAGCATAGCTGGCATAAGCCGTCGTTCTCTCACACGTTCCCCCCTCAAAGCTGGGTGGCATGAGATACACCCTGCTTGACAAGATAGTCCTTGAGAGCACGGCGTGCATTGCCCATATCAGCTTCTGCAACCCAACTATCCTCAGTGGGGTCGTATCCCTTCCAGCGTATCAGGAACTCGAGGGTCTTGCCGCCGCAGCGCCGATGAGTGAGAACGCGCTCCACTTCGTACTCGGGTTCATCCTGTATGAGAACAGGTGGTGGTGGCGGTAGCTGCCGTCCCTGGAACTGTTGGTTGGGGTCCTTGTAGGGCTTCAGTAGCTGGACATGGAAAGCGTTGTGAAGCTTCCATGTATCTGGTAAGCGCAAGCGGAATGTAACTGGTGTCACCTGTGCCTCAACGAGAAAAGGACCACAGAAGCGAGGCCGGAGTTTGGATAGGAGGTGAGACAGGTTCAAGTTGCGTGTGTCAAGAAGCACATGATCTCCGACTGCTACTGAGTGATCACGTTGCTGACGATCGGCATACTGCTTCTGGGAATTCTGCATCGTGGTGAGATGTCGCTGAGTCTTCTCCCATAGCTGCTGCATGGTGGTGACGAAGTCATGTGCGGCTTGGACGTGTGCCGGTGTAGTTGGCTGCTGTGGTGTGAGTGGTTCCCGTCCGTAACACAGGAAGAAAGGAGTTTTCCCTGTGGCCGCATGTGATGCGTTGTTGTAAGCGAACTCTAGGGTCGGTAACTGTGTGTCCCAGTGGCTGACGTCGTCCTTGCAAGCTGTGCGCAGTAACTGTTCAACCACTTGATTGAGTCGCTCTGTATGTCCGTCAGTCTGGGGGTGGTATGCTGAAGACATTGCAAGCTTTGTCCCCAACAGTCCCATGAGCTCCTTCCAGAACTTACTGGTGAATTTTGGGTCTCTGTCTGAGATGAGTGTAGCGGGGATGCCGTGGATGGTGATGATGCGGTCTAAGAAGAGGCGAGCAGTTGCTTCAGCTGTAGCTGTGGCGTTGGTCAGTATGAAGTGACCCATTTTGGAGAACTTATCGATGACTACGAGGATGGAATCGTGCCCCCGTGAGGTCGAAGGAAGTCCTGTGATAAAGTCGAGGCTAACGACCTGCCATGGCTGCTCCGGTACGGGTAAAGGCTGAAGTAACCCTGCTTTTTTCTGCTTGCCACTCTTCATCCGCTGGCACGTGTCGCAAGAGGTGACGAACTGCTGCACGTCTGCTGCCATTCCGGGCCAGTAGTAATACTTCGCTATCCCTGCTAACGTCTTGTTGCTCCCGAAATGTCCCGCATAAGGTACGTCGTGAAACTCCTCCAATAGGATCTGCCGTAGCGGGGCGTAATTTGGTACCCAAATCTTTCCTGAACCCTTCCTTACAGCTAAGTCTTTCTCCCACTGTAACAACTTCTTGGTCTGTGCTGTAGCAATCTCTGCGTCCACGGAGTACCCATGTTGGAATAGACCGTTGAGCAGAGGGTTCATCCCGTCGAGCTGGATGCCTGCTACATGTCCGAGGCGGATCAATGCGTCTGCTTTGTTGTGTAGCCCGGGCTTGTAGATGATGTCGTAGTGGAAGTGAGTTTCCAGGAAGTCCACCCACCGCACCTGTCGTCGTGAGAGCGTCGGCTGCGACTTCAGGTATTTGAGACTGCAGTAGTCACTATAGACTGTAGTCTTGGCTCCCTCTATGTAACACCTCCACGCCTTGAAGGCTATGACTATCGCTAAGGCTTCCTTGTCATGGATGGGGTAGTTCAGTTCTGTTCCGTGTAGCTTCTTACTGAGGTAGGCGATGGGCTGCAAACCGCGTCCGTGATCCTGCATCAGTACTGCTCCGACTGCTTGGTCACTAGCGTCTGCTTCCACCACGTAGTCCTTGTCTAGATCCAGCAAGATGAGTACTGGCGCTGTAGTCAGTGCTGTCTGTAGCTGCTCCACGAACCTGTTGTAGTAGTTGGCGAAGCCTAGGAACTGCTGCAACTCCTTCACGTTCTCCGGTACTTTCCACTTCTTGACGGCTTCGATCTTCCGCGGGTCCACGTGTACGCCCTCGGCACTCACCATGTGCCCGAGAAAGTGCACCTTCTTCAGGGCGAAGTCGCTCTTCGACAGCTTCACGTAGAACTTGTTTTTCCGCAGGATCTCGAACACCTTCCGCAGATGCTCCACGTGCTCCTTCATGTTCTTGGAGTAGATGAGAATGTCGTCCAGGTACACCACCACGCACTCGTCCAGCAGGGGTCGTAAGATGTGATTCATCTCCGCCTGAAACGTTGCTGGTGCGTTGCAGAGTCCGAACGGCATCACCAAGTATTCGTAGGAGCCGTATCTGGTACGGAATGCCGTCTTGTGGATCGAGTTGTCCGCCATCTTGATCTGCCAATAACCCGACCGTAGGTCCAACTTTGAAAAGACTGTTGCACCACGCAGTTGGTCCAGTAGGTCGTCTATGCGCGGTATGGGGTATTTGTTTTTAACAGTCTGTTTGTTCAGTGCACGGTAGTCGATGCACATTCGTAGACTGCGGTCTGGTTTTGGTGTGAAGAGGACTGGTGCACCGTAGGGAGAGGTGGATGGGCGGATCAGTTGTCGGTCCAGTAGATATTCTATCTGTTTCTTCATGTCTGTCAGTTCGGTCGAACTCAGTCGGTATGGTGCACGTGAGACGGGTTTCGCACCTGGTTCCTCCACGATCTCGTGCTCGTGGGTGCGTGCTAGAGGTACTCCTGCGGGTAGGTCGTTGGGCATTATATCTTTGTACTGCTCCAAGACCTCCTTCACTGCTGCAGGTAGCTCCGAACTCGGCTTCTCCTTCTCTGCTGCTGCCATAACCAGTGCTAAGTAACCCGTGTTACTCTCGTTCACCGTCCGTTCGAACCGTGCCAGTGTCGTTTCAAGAATGTTCCCTGTATCCGTCCAGCTTCGCAGCTCCACTCGTTTCCCATTGTTGTAGATGCACGCCTTCTTGTTGACCCAGTCGATCTCGAGGTTGAACCGCTTCAGGAAATCTCGCCCCAAGATGAAATCTAAACTCTTGATGTTCGTGATCGGCAACGTCGGCTTCCACCTCAGCGCCCCTATGTGCAGCTGCAGTGATGCTTCGCTGTGGATGGGAAGTTTCGTACCGTCCACCATTGTTGCCGAGAACTTGGTCTCCTCCGAAAATTCTCCAATTTTCTCCAACGTCCCGCGGTCGCACACCGAGTGGGACGCACCACTGTCCACCATTGCCTGGAGGCGTCGCCCATTGCAGATCACCTCGAGTAGTAGTGGTTTTTGCTGCTCCGAGTAACCGTAGATGGTCTCGCTTATAGGATCGTACGGTACGTCAAATAGATCATCCCTTGGTCCTGCGCTCGAAGCTGCTGACTCCATATCAGTTTCCAACTGAGCACGGTTAGAAGGATTTATCCGAGGCCGATTCAGCTTCGTCTTGGCCTGGAACCTTCCCTTAAGCCTTTGCAGCTGTGTAGGCTTCTCCTGTGGGCAATGGGGTGTCAGAACATTATAGCTTACTTATTTGTGTAGGCTATAGTGGGGTATCCCATAGGGGGTACAACCCAATTAGGGTTTCATATTTGTACTCACTTCATTCATAGTTCATTCATCCTCGTTCTTTCTTTCACATGGAATCAGAGCAGGTTCCCTCCTAGGGACTGCTTCTAGGGCCCACCGAAGCGCGCCCCGAGGCGCGTTTTTCCTTTTTTTTCGCGACCCGTTGTGTCGCCCCCAGCGGCCCGTCGCGCCGCCCTTCCCTTAGCGGCCCCGCCGCCCTTCGATCGCGGCTCCGCCGCCCTTCCTTAGCGGCCCCGCCGCCCTTCGATCGCGGCCCCGCCGCCCTCTGCTAAGCGGCCCCGCCGCCTTGCTCACGCGGCCCCGCCGCCCTCTGCTACGCGGCCTCGCCGCCGCGTCGCCCGTGCACCTGCCCGTGCACCCGCCCGTGCACCTACCCGTGCGGCCGCCAGTGCAGCCGCCCGTGCGCAGCCTACGAGCCGCCCCAGCCACCCGTGCAGCCGCCCGTGCATCGCCCGTGAGCCGCCCCAACCGCCCGTGCAGCCGCCCGCGAGCCGTCCCAGCCGCACGTGCGGCCGCCCGCGAGACCCCCGCGCCGCCCGAGCCGCCCGAGCCGCCCGCGAGACGCCCGCGCCGCCCGAGCCGCCCGAGCCGCCCGCGCCGCCCGAGCCGCCCGAGGAGCCGATCTTCTGCTCCTGTGAGGCTCCTACTGCTCCTGGGCCGGCGCAACTGCTGTGCTGCCGTGTTGCTGTGTCGCTGTGCTACCCGACTCTTCCTGCCCGGTGAGACTGTCAGCTGCTACAATGGCCACCCCCAGTGTCCTGACTTTTGACGCTGAGGGTCGCGCCATTGACTTTGTAGTCTGGATTGAGGACCTGCAGCTGTACTTACTGTGCGATGCGATCAATGAGGTTTCTCTCTTTGACTTTGTCTCTGGCGCTGTCCCTGCCCCTCCTGCTGATGCTGACCCCACTGTTCGCTCCAAGTGGGCCACACGCGATGCTGCTGCACGTCTTGCTGTGCGTCGCCACCTCCCTTCCTCCGAGCGTGCACACTTTAGTCAGTGCAAGACCGCTCAGGCCTTGTACGACGCTGTAGTTGCGCGCTACTCCTCCCCTTCCACTGCTACACTGAGCCGCCTCATGCTACCGTACCTCTTCCCTGACCTTGCTGCCTTTCCCACAGTCACTGACCTCTTTACCCACCTTCGCGCTAGTGACACTCGCTACCGAGCTGCGCTTCCTGCTGCCTTCCTCGCCGAAAACCCCCCTCCCATGTACATCACCCTCTACTTTCTAGTCACCCGTCTCCCTGAGTCCCTTCGTGCTGTTAGGGACCACTTTCTCTCTGTCTGTCCCACCACCCTCACTGTCGACCTCCTTGAGAAGTCCCTGCTAGCGGCCGAGAAGAGCATAGTCGCTGTAGGGGCCTCTCGTGGTGACCCGCGCACCCCCATCTTTGAGGGGTGTTCTCCTTCCCCCCTGCTACCCTCTGTCGCCTCTGCTGCTGCGGCCGACCTCGTTGGTTTAGAGTCGGTCGGTGCGGCGTCTGCCCCCAGCGGTAGGCGCCGCTCTGGCAGGAGCAAGGGGGGCAAGGGAGCGGGTGGAGCTAGCGGGGGCGGTGGCGGAGGAGGTGGGGGCGGCGGGGGGAGTGGGGGTGGCGGTGGGGGTGGAGGCGGGAGTGGAGGTACTGGTGGCGGCGGTGGAGGCGGAGGTGGCAGCGGAGGTGGTGGCGGAGGAGGCAATGGGAGCGGCGGGGGCGAGGGTGGCGGTGGCGGCGGTGGCGGCGGAGGCGGGGGTGGCGGTGGTGGAGGTGGTCGAAGTGGCTCGTCCCAGAGGAGCGGCACTGGGGGTGGTCAGCGCCAGCAGCAGCAGCAGCAGCAGCAGCAGCAGCAGCAGCAGCAGCAGCAGCAGCAGCAGCAGCAGCACTCTCGCGACGTCCCCGCCCCTCAGCAGCTCCGTGAGTGGTACTCGCATCGTCAGCGTGGTGGGGCGTTCGGTCCCTGCACCTACGTCCTTCGCACCGGCGACCGCGCGGGTGAGCAGTGTGGGGGCACCCACACCGCTCGCCGCTACTTTGCCCGCCTGACCGACGCTTGGCGCCAGCAGTTTCCGGAGGCCTTTGAGATCCCCCGCTGGGGAGAGCTGTCTCGGGCTGGTGTAGCTGTGTTTGATCTTGACTTTGATGCTATCCTTGCTGCCATGTATGCTGTGACTGTTAGTGATGATGGTGACTGTTACCGGTGCTTTCCGCCCGACCCGGCCATTGGTACTGCTGTGTCAGGTGCTAGTGAGGCTGCTGCTCTAGGTGCTAGTGCGTCTGTGCTCTCAGGTGCTAGTGAGTCTGCCCTCTCAGGTACTGTGTCGGCTTCTGCCTCCCACACCTTCACCCTTGACTCTGGGGCGTCTCGCTCCTTCTTTCGGGACCGCACCACTCTCACGCCGCTTAGTCGGCCGGTTGCGGTGTCCCTGGCTGACCCCTCTGGGGGTCCTGTCCTCCCTCGTTTCTCCACAGTCCTCCCGTGTCCGGCGGCTCCCTCTGGCACCCTGACTGGTCTTTACCTCCCCTCGTTCTCTACGAACCTGGTGAGTGGTGCTGACCTACAGGATGTGGGGGTCCACCAGTTCACTCCTGCTCGTCAGCGGGTGACACACTGCACAGAGGCTAGACAGGTCGCCGCCTGGCCTTCCTAAGGGCCCTGGCCCTGCCTGTGTCCCCTGTGTCGAGGGGCGCCAGCGTGCTGCCCCTCACTCCTCCCAGTTTCCTCCGACAGAGGCTCCGTTGCAGACGCTTCACATGGACGTGTGGGGCCCTGCCCGCGTCCGTGGACTCGGTCACGAGCGCTACTTCCTGTTGGTGGTTGACGACTACTCGCGTTACACCACAGTCTTTCCCTTGCGCAGCAAGGGTGATGTCATTGAGGTGCTGATCGACTGGATCCGCGCAGCTCGTCTCCGGCTCAGGCAGAGCTTTGGCTCGGACTTTCCTGTGTTGCGTCTGCACTCGGACAGAGGCGGAGAGTTCTCCTCTGGCCTTCTGCGTGCCTTCTGTCGTGCGCGAGGCATCCGCCAGACCTTCACGCTTCCGGACTCACCGCAGCAAAATGGGATTGCAGAGCGCCGCATTGGCATGGTCATGGACGTCGCTCGTACGTCTATGATGCATGCGGCTGCCCCCCATTTTCTGTGGCCGTTTGCGGTCAGGTACGCGGCGCATCAGATCAACCTCCACCCCAGGGTCTCCAGGCCGGAGACCTCCCAAGCCCTGCTGTGGACGGGGAAGGTTGGCGATGCGTCGGCGTTCCAAGTCTGGGGATCTCGGGCGTTTGTCCGCGACTTGTCTGCGGACAAGCTGTCCCCTCGCGCTGCTCCCTGCGTCTTCCTGGGGTTCCCCCCCGACGCCCCTGGGTGGCAGTTCTACCACCCCACCTCTCGACGTGTTCTGTCCTCCCAGGACGTCACGTTCGACGAGTCGGTACCCTACTACCGCCTCTTCCCCTACCGCACTCCTTCCCTTCCCCCGCCCCCGCTCTTCTTGGTACCAGGTCCCCCCCCGGTAGACCCCCTCCCCCCTCAAGGTCCTGCCCCTTCAGGTGTGTCCCAGGTAGACGCGGTCGAGCCTGTCGAGGTCACTGGTGACTCTGGTGCTGCTGCGGGAGCTGAGCCTGGGGGTGCTGAGCCTGGGAGTGTGGAGTCTGGGGGTGCTGAGCCTGGGGGTGCTGAGCCTGGGGGTGCTGAGTCTGGGGGTGCTGAGCCTGGGGGTGCTGCGACTGGGGGTGCTCCGCCTGGAGGGGCCTTGCCTGAGGGTGCTGAGCCTGGAGGTTCTTCGCCTGGAGGTTCTCCGCCTGGAGGTGCTTCGTCTCGCCACTCTCCCCACAGGAGCTGCGTGAGTGGTTTGCCCGGCGCTGGAGGCGTACTGCTGGTGCTAGAGGTTCTTTGGCTGCAGAGGGTGCTGCTGCCGCGTGTCCCGGAGGTGCTCGTGCTGTGGGTGCTGGAGCTGCTCGGCCTGATGGTTCTCCTGGAGCTGGTGCTGCTGAGGGTGTTGGCGCTGAGACTACTGCAGGCGGTCCGACTGGAAGTGCTCCTGGTGCCGCTGGGAGTTCTGGAGCTGCTGCTGGTGCTGCTGGAGGTGCTGCTGGAGGTGCTGCTGGAGCGGGTACTCCTGCTGGGGGTACTGGTGCTGTCCCTGCTGTTTCTGGCGTCGCCACGCGGCCCCGACCGTACTTCTTTCCGCTCCTGCAGCAGGTTCTTGGTCTTACACCTTCTCCTGGTCCTCCTCCGCCTCCCTTAGAGGGTCTATAGCCTGTCCAGTCCCAGTCACAGCTACAGCCTTCCTCCCCTTTGCCTGCTCCTTCTCCCTACGCTGGTCCGACTGGAGGTCTTACTGAGCGTCGTGAGCCTGCGTCTCGTCCTGCGTCGCCTGTTCGTCCTGCACGCACTAGTGGTCGCGGTTCGCGTCAGCGTCCTCCTCCTGTCCCTGGCACGCACCGGATGTCTCTGCGTCCGTCCACTGCTCCTCTGCGTGCCCCTTTGCCTTCTCCTCCTGAGTCCTCTCTTCCTGCTCTTGCCGACCCGGAGTCGGACTCTCTTCGTGCTGCCAGTCCCACTGTCACGCGTCTCCTTGCTACTGCTGTCACTGACCCTTCCTTCGAGTCTTCTGCTGCGTCTACCCTTGTCACTGAGCTTCTCGACTTTGCTGCGCGCTGTCGTCTAGACTACGCTGCTAGTTTTGTCGCTGAGTCTGAGTCTGCCTGTCCTCCGTCCGTCGGGGGTGAGTGTGCCCTAGGCACGGACGTCCTTGAGGACAGGCAGGAGGAGTTCCAGTGTCTGGCCGCCGCTTCACCTCATCTCGCGTCTGTACTGCTCGCCCCTGAGGGAGACCCGGATGCACTAGACATCCCGACTCCGCGCTCTTACGCGGAGGCGATAGAGGGTCCCTACTCCTCTCAGTGGCAGGCAGCTATGGATGCAGAGATGGCTTCCTGGAAGTCCACAGGCACCTACGTTGACGCTGTTCCCCCTCCTGGGGCGAACATCGTCAGTGGCATGTGGATTTTCAGGGTGAAGCGGCTGCCGGGTTCTCCGCCTGTCTTCAAGGCGCGTTACGTGGCTCGTGACTTCAGTCAGCGGCAGGGAGTTGACTACTTTCAGACCTTCTCCCCCACCCCGAAGATGACCACTCTTCGGGTACTGCTGCACGTTGCTGCTCACCGTGACTACGAGCTGCACTCTCTCGACTTCAGCACTGCTTTCTTGCAGGGCAGCCTGCACGAGGAGATCTGGCTGCGTCGCCCGCCTGGCTTCACTGGGTCTTTCCCTCCTGGTACCCAGTGGAGTCTTCGGCGTCCAATCTACGGTCTCCGCCAGGCGCCACGTGAGTGGCACGACACACTGAGGACTACGCTGGCGGCACTTGGGTTTGCTCCTTCTACTGCCGACCCGTCGCTGTTTCTGCGCACCGACACCTCTCTGCCGCCGTTCTACATCCTCGTGTACGTCGACGACTTGGTCTTTGCCACAGCTGACACTGCTGGACTCGCCCACGTGAAGTCCGAGCTGCAGAAGAGACACACGTGCACTGACCTGGGTGAACTGCGCAGCTACCTTGGCTTGCAGATCACCCGGGACAGAGCACGCCGCACCATTACCCTGACTCAGTCACACATGGTGCAGCAGGTCCTTCAGCGCTTCGGCTTCACGTACTCCTCGCCTCAGGCCACTCCTCTGCCTACTCGTCACTCGCTCTCAGCTCTGCCTTCGGATGAGTCCGTAGAGTCGAGTGGCCCGTATGCAGAGCTTGTTGGCTGCCTCATGTACCTGATGACCTGCACATGACCTGACCTTGCATACCCTCTTAGCATTCTCGCACGCTATGTTGCTCCTGGGAGACACCGACCAGAGCACATGGCTGCAGCGAAGAGGGTGTTGCGCTACTTGTGCAGTACGTCGGGCATGGGGCTAGTGCTTGGAGGGCGCAGTCCAGTGGTCCTCACAGGGCACGCGGACGCTTCTTGGGCTGACGACCAGGCTACGCAGCTGTCGTCACAGGGCTACACCTTCAGCCTTGGTTCCGGCTCTGTTTCGTGGCGGGCTACCCGCTCGTCTTCTGTTCTCGGCTCCAGTTGTGAGGCTGAGATCTACGCCGGGGCTATGGCTGCTCAGGAGCTTCGCTGGCTCACCTACGTGCTGACCGACCTTGGAGAGCCGCCTCGTTCTCCTCCAGTCCTGTACGTAGACAACAAGGCCATGCTGGCCTTGTGTCGAGAGCAGCGACTGGAGCACAGGACAAAGCACATTGCTCTCCGCTACTTTCTTGCTTGTGAGCTACAGCAGCGTGGACAGTTGCGACTTGCGTACGTGGCCTCTGAGGCCAACACTGCTGATGTCTTCACCAAGGCACTTGCGCCTTGTGATCATCAGCGTTGCTGCACGCAGCTGGGTCTTGTGCCTGTCTTGCCTCACTTGCTTACTTCTTGACCTTGCTTGTACCTTGACCTATATATACTCTTGCTCTTGTTTGCTTGACTCTTGTATATCTCTATATATGATCTTGCATGTGAACTGGCCTTGTGGCCCTTGAACTTGTGCTCGGAATGTGTGGTGACTTTGTGATCCACCCTGAGCTTTGCTTTGCTTTGCTTGACTGGTCTTGTGACCCCTTGTTCTCCCCCACTTTGCCTATGGGGGTGTGTCAGAACATTATAGCTTACTTATTTGTGTAGGCTATAGTGGGGTATCCCATAGGGGGTACAACCCAATTAGGGTTTCATATTTGTACTCACTTCATTCATAGGTCATTCATCCTCGTTCTTTCTTTCACATGGGGAGCCTTAACACTATGCTGCGGGGAGAGAATATGAACTCCTTGGAACGCACGACCCTTTTCAACGAGAGGGAATATTCTTACCCTCGGGGGTGTTCGGCTGGAGTTTCCCGGTCGGTGCAGAGTCTTGTTTCGCGGAGCCTCCATTTGTCTCGGCGATTTCCCCTGTTGTCGGCCGGTCGTGGCGTTTTAAATTTGCGCCATCATGTCCTCGTTTTTTCGCCATCGTGGATGTCGCACTATTGTTGCCCTGCAGCTCCGCTCGTGCCTTCTTCATTTTCCAACACGCCAAGAGTCGATGTCCTACTGCGCCGCAGAATTCGCACTTCTCATATTTTGTCGGCCGCTGCTTCGCGTCGATCTTGTCGATATCCATTGGGTCGGCGGTTGTGGGTGGTGCTGATCGCTCCGTGCCAAATGATCGGTTTGGCACGTGGCGTCGTGTCTCGGGTTGATCTCGCGTCAGCGCATCGAATCTCTCTGCTGCACACACCATGTCGCGGTAGTTGTTGTAGTTTGCGGCAATCACCTGTCGGCAGACTTCCATCTTTAGCCCCTCAATATACGCTTGGATTTTTTCCCCTTCGGTCAGGTCGGTAATTCGGTTGAAGAGGCTCTCCATCTGCTGCGTGTACTGTGTTACACTGCCGAACTGTTTATGCCGATGAATCTGCTGCCGCGCCATGTAGCTGGAGTTGATTGGTTCGAAACTTTGAATTAAAGCTTCCCGAAACTGCGTCCATGACCCCTCGCCTCGGATCTTATTGCTGTTGTAAATCCACTCGAGCGCCGGGCCTCGTAACAGTGTCGCTGCGAGCCGAATCCGCATTGCATCGTGTGTCAGGGTCGTACAGCCAACGGCCTCGAAGTAAATTTCGAGGGTCGCAATGAATCGACGGACGTCGGTGTCTCTAGCATTCGGATTGAATGTCTCCGGTAGCCTCGGACGTGCCGCCTCAAGATTCATTGTAGCCGCTGCCGCTGCTGCTGGGTGAAGTGTCGGTGTAGCCGCTGCTGCTGCTAACGTCGCTGCTGCATTCACCGCTGCGTTCGTTGCTGCCGTGGCGGCTGCCGACTGGTTCGCAAGAAGCTCCTCTATTCGCTGGAGTGCCGCTCGCGTCTGGTCCAGGCCGGTGTGTAGCTCCGTAATTTTCCGTACGGAATTATCACCGTTTTCCTCCATTTGGCGATTTATAGGAAGATTTGCGACGAAAATACATGAATTCTAGGCGCTGGGCATCTTACTGTGAGTCGAGTTGACTGCAGAAATGACGAGGGCTGATTCTGTAGGTCGCGTGATTCTTCCTTAGTCGAAATTCGCGTCTGATCTCGGCCGTTGAGACGAAATTCGATCCGACGCTCCACATTCCAACTTTTTTGGGCGAAATTCTCGAGGCCGTTGAGATTCCAATCGATCCGACGGTCAAAATTCCAACTTTTTCTCCACTGGACCTAAGGAGTGTTCGTAAACCGGTTCGAGGGGGACGTTAGAAAATAGCGCGGAACTGGTTTACGTACCCGAAATCGGCGCTTTCCGTCGTCGCCCCCGCGGTTTTAAAAGCTAGGTTTAAGCGGTCGAAAAACTTCGCTTGCAAACATGCTCTGATTACCAAGTGTGAGGATCTAGGATCGAGCTCAGAAAAGAGAATTGTAATTGAATTGAATTGAATGATCACCTGGGTACAACACGAGGCTACATATAGGCTCGACACAAGGTCCCGTAACCAGGTGTTACGCGAAGGTTCCGCGGGTCGCGAAGCGTCCCGAACAGATCCTTACCGAATTCGGTAGAAGGCAATTCGGTGGCCGCCGAAAAGCCAGAATTTTGTTGGTGCAACCCTACGGTTTGCACTCGGCTTGTTGTCCGTGTGCGTGCATGTGTGTGTGTATGGAATGGTATGAGGGCATGGGATAATATATATTTCATGCTTATAATTGTGTGTGAATGTTGAGTCATGATGTCGAGTGTGTGTGTCGAGTCAATAGCGAGTTATCGCTAGACGCGTGTTACGCGGTCATTTGTGTCTCGCGCGCGGTTTCTATTTTGTCGTGCGCGGTTTCTATTTTGTCCTGTGTCGAACGTTCGGCGTGTCGCAGGTGTGTGCAGAAGACCCATCAAGAACTCAAGGATGAGTTTGTGATGAAGAGCCCGAGCCTTGGTGTCAAGCCTCAAGTGATTTCGAAGCTCGCCAAAAGGGTGCACCTCAAGATATTGAAGATAGTTACATTACTTTGTGTAGTGTAACATTTCACTTGGTGTAGGCCCTAGTGAAGGGTAGTTTCGAGAACCTTCGTGGTTGGGGACAGTGTGGCACTGTTCCACATCACTGTACCTCGGCTCTTGGGGTTTGTAGGAGCTGGGAGTCATTCCCAACTCGTAACTCTTCCTAACTCTTCCTATCTTGTGTTCTAAGACTATGTTGCTGCCATAGTGCTGTTCGTTCAAACCGACGCTATGTCGTCAGTTCTTAATGATAGCGTGCGATTTAAATTACCTATTGTAGGCGACGTTAAGGCGCTCCAGATCCAAGTTGAATGAAGTCATTTAGAGTTGTGAGCAGATCGCTATGAACGTTTGAAGCCGCTATGCAGAAATCCGACTGTGCACTCTATCTCTCGTTTTAGGCACATTGGAGCCTACTGTGACTATAACAAGTGGTATCAGAGCCCCTTGGAGCAGTTTCGACAATGGCTGGACCTGAGGAAAGGGGTGGCAGAGGTGCTGGTGGCAGTGGAGAAGCCCAAGCTCAAGGCCAACCCCGTGACTCAGCCATGGCGCCCGTGCAACCAAGTGTTGGCCCATCTAGGGACGAGCCTAGAGTGTTTGGCCTTGACAAGTTCAACGGTGACAACTTCGCTGAGTGGTCCTTCAGAATGGAAAACGTGTTTGATCACTATGACCTGCTGGAGGTGATGGAAGGAACGGAGAAGCGCCCCGAGAACGACCCGGAGAAGAGCCCGTGGGTGCGGAAGAGCGCACAAGGCTACCTTCTACTAGGGCAAGCGTTGGGGAGCAGCCAGATCCGTCACATCAAGCCTTTCCAGCGTGAACCAGAGAAGGGACCAAAGGCATGGGCTGCTATCAAGGGTGTACACGCTCCTCCAACAGCTGCGGTAGCTGTGGTGTTGGAACGGCAAATGGCGACACTACGAATTGAAGAGGATGAAGCGGTTGAAGAAGGGGTGCAGAAAGTCTTCGACTTGTTGACGCGGCTTGAGGGAGCTGATTTGAACTATAGTGAGCTCCAAAAGAAGACCAAGTTGCTGGCCCTACTCCCTGAGTCATGGTCCTCGCTCATCATCAACCTTAATCGCGACTTGCCCCGCCTCTCGCTTGAAGACGTGAAGCGAGCTATCCTTCAAGAGGATTTCCGCCGCCGTGAGTTGGCGAGTGCGGATGGCGCTGGGGCAGCGAGCATCGGCCGTGGATATGGTCGAGGAAGAGGTAGAGGACGAGGGGGAGGAAGGTTTGGTGGCAGCAACATCGGCGGAGGCCGCAGGAGTGGCGGTTACGGCAGCGACGACAAGAGCTATGGACGCGGTCGCGGCCGATTCGACGGCGAGTGTCACTATTGCCACAAGAGCGGACACATGTGGCGCGACTGCTACAAACTCCCTGATGGTTGGACCCCTGCTCAAGGCCAAGAGGTAAGAGGAGCAGGAGGAGGAAGAGGACGAGGCCGTGGAGGCCGTGGCGGTCGCGGTGGCGGAGCTGCAAACATGAAGAGCGGAGACAACGACAAGGACCCGAGCGACGATCGATACCCGGGTCTATTCTACTTCGTGTTGACGCAAGTACCGGCTGGTCCAGAGAAGGATGAAGGCTTTGAGGAGCCAGCAGCTGTGGGGAAGGTGACCCTACACCCCCTGGACTATTGGGTGATCGATAGTGGCGCTACCTATAGCATGACACCTCGCCCGGACTTGCTCACCGAACTCGAGCCGTCACCGGTGAAGCATGTCACATCGGCTTTGGGGCAGCGAGCAAAGGTGAAAGGCATGGGAAAGGCCATGTTCAAGGGTGCTGATGGGAAGATGGTGGGCCTCAAGAACGTGCTTTGGGTGCCCAGCCTTGCTGCAAACCTGATTTCCGTGCGGCGGTTGGCAAAGGCCGGCATGGACACGAACTCGAAGGGAGCCAAGACCTACACCGCAAGGCTTGGCGATCGAAGTCTTTGGGACCTTCATGAGGACAGGGATGTCTACAACGAGATGTGGCAGATCTCAGTGGTCCCTATGCCTAAGGAGAGGCAAGTGGCAGCAAGCATCAGCACCAAGGATGGAGCGGTTGGTAGCGACGATGGCGCGAACGGTCGCGCTAAGGAGAATGAGCTCAAGAGGAGCAAACCTGGAGGGACCAGCAAGTTCAGTGAACCTAAGGAGAGTGGTGCAGCAACCAAGGAGCAGCAAAAGGGTGAGGAGAACCCTGAGGCAGCAGCAAAGGAGGACTACGGAGAGAGTATGTGGGGCGCTATTGCGAGCGCGGCATTCTCCAATCCAACTTCGGCTACGGGGGAGTGTGATTGGCTCACCTTGCATCGGCGCATGGGGCATGTGGCCCTGCCCATCTTGCAGCAGCTAGTAAAGAATGAGATGGTTGCTGGCATACGTGTGAAGGGGGAGCCCAATGAGGTACTTGGCTGCCCGACGTGCATGCAAGCCAAGTTCACCCGATTCCCGTTCTCTAGTTCGGAGGCGACGGCTAAGGCACCGCTTGATGAGGTGGTGATGGACGTGGTGGGCCCCCTGAAGCTTGGAGCTGCTGGAGCTGAGTATTTTCTCACCATTGTCGACGTCTACACCCGCATGACTTTGGTGTATGTGCTGGCCAAGAAGAGCGACGTGGCTGAAACGTTGAAGACAGATTGGTTCCCGATGGTGGAGCGGCAACAAGACCGTCTAGTCAAGTCAATCCGCACCGATCGAGGGGGAGAGTTCCTGAGCAAGGAGTTTGGGTTGTGGCTGAAGAAGAATGGTATTCGGCACTCCCTCACCATGCCATACTCCCCTGCAATGAACGGCATCGCCGAGCGAGCGAATCGGACGATTACGGAGGCGGCACGCGGGTTGCTCATTGAAGCCGGGCTACCCGACTATTTCTGGCCTGATGCGGTGCGGAGCGCGTGTGTGGCCAAGAACAGAGTTTTGACTCATGTGGGAGCAGACAAATGGGTGCCCTATGTGGAGTGGCTTGGAAGAAAGCCAAAGGTGGATATGCTTCGGGTGTTCGGGTGCATGTGCATGGCGCTCGTGCCTAAGCATCTTCGGCACAACAAGCTTGGTGCCAAGGCGGTGTGGGCCGTGCACTTGGGCATGGCTCAAAACAGCAAGGGATGGCTTCTTTGGGACCCATTCACCAAGAAGTTCTTGGTGAGCAGGGACTGCAAGTTCATGGAGAACTTCATGTACAAGGATTGGAAGGCGGAGAATGAGGCGAAGATAGGCGTGCGGTTTGGGGAGGTGAAGAGTTCCGGTTTGGAGCATGTGGAGCTGCCTTTGGAGCTGAGCAGCGGCAGCACAACCACGAGGCAATCCTCCCTTGTGAATGGGGGAGAGGAGGCCAATGATGCAGAGGAAGAAGAGGAGGAGGTGCAGCAAGTGAGCGAGCGTGCACCGTCACTCCCTTCCCGTACTACGAGTGCTCCACGGATTCGAGCCACACCGCAGCAACGCCAAGGCCTTCAAGCCCCTGCAGCTGAGGAGGAAGGAAGGGGGAAGAGGAGAGTTCAACCCCCTAATAGGCTGACCTATGATGCACCGGGAAAGCAGGGCAAGACAGCCCTAGCCGGAGCGGCAATGATGGTCGGAGACGACGAGGAGAGTGACTACGAGGAGTGTGCCTTCGCGTTCTTCTCTCCGGTGGAGATGCCGGGAGAACCAGCAACTCTCAAGGAGGCTTTGGAGAGTAGTGATGCTGAGGAGTGGAAGAAGGCCATGGAGAGTGAGCTGAAGAGCATCAAGGAGAATGACACGTTTGAATTGGTGGAGCTACCGGAGGGGCGTACGGCGATAACGTCCAAGTGGCTCTTCAAAATCAAGTCGGATGCCGACGGCAAGATCGAGCGCTGCAAGTCTAGGCTTGTAGCCAAGGGGTACCAGCAGAAGGAGAAGGTGGACTTCAAGGAGCTGTTTGCCCCTGTGGTGAAGCCGACGACGCTGCAAACCCTATTCGCGGGAGCCGCCATGAAAGGATGGGTAGTAAAACAAATGGACATCGTAACGGCATTCCTTATCGGCATCCTTGAGGAGGAGATTTTTATGGCGCAGCCAGAGGGGTTTGACGATGGTAGTGGCAGAGTGTGGAAGCTGAAGAAGGCCCTCTATGGGCTGAAGCAGGCCCCTAGGCAATGGTACATGAAGCTGCGCGAAGTGTTGGAGGGGATCGGCTTCACTCCCTCAACGGCCGATCACTCCTTGTTCATGCTTGGCGAGGGGGAGCAGAGGAGCTTCATGGTGGTGTACGTGGACGACATCCTGATCTTCTCACCCTCTTCTGACCTTGTGAAGGAGCTGATGCTGAAGCTGCAAGAAAAGTTCAAGTGCAAGTCCCTTCGTGACGTGAACTTCTACCTTGGGCTCCACATCGAACGAGACGTGGAGAAGCGGAGCATGCGAGTGCACCAACGGAAGTACCTGGAGGCGTAGGCTGCCAACTTTGGCCAGAGTGAAGGTCATGTGGCTACTCCCTTTCCCTCTGGGTTCAAGTGTGTGAAGGGACCAGAGGAGGAGAGCGTTTGTGAAGAGGAGAGGCGCCGTTTTCACTCGTTGGTGGGCAGCCTCATGTATGCGGCGGTAAACACCCGACCGGACGTCGCGTTTGCTACCGGGCAGCTGGCTAGGGTTGTGCAATGCCCTAATGAGGAGCAGGTAGCAGCTGGAATGAGGGTGGCCAAGTATCTTGGCCAAACACCGACCGTTGGGCTGCAATACTCGGCGGCGGCACAAAGGCGCCAAAAGGGCGCGGATGGTGTTGAACCCGGGAGTTTGTTCCTCACCGCCTACTCGGATGCTTCATATGCATCGGAACCAGAGGACATGACAAGTGTGGGAGGCTTCATATGCTGTGTTGGTGGAGGCCCAACTGCTTGGGAGAACAAGAAGCAGGTTGACCAAGCTTTGAGCTCGGTGGAGTCCGAGTACATGGCACTCTTCCGTGCCGTACGGGAGATTGTGTGGCAGCGGCGTTTGTTGGCTGAATTGGGGGAGGAGCAGCAAGGACCTACCCCACTCTACTGTGACAGCCAGGGTGCAATTGCTCATGCTAAGAACCCTGTGTTGCATGGACTCACAAAGCACATGAGGGTGAAGAAGCATTGGACGAGGAGCATGGTGACCGCGGGTGAAGTTGAGTTGCGGTACGTGAAGACCACGGGGCAGCCGGCTGACATGATGACTAAGAGGCTGGTGGAGCAGCAGCATTGGAAGTGTTGCAAGCTGGCTGGGATGGCTCTGAACTGAGAGAGCAACATATCCTAAGGCCAACAATCCGAGGGGGAGTTTGTTGGTGCAACCCTACGGTTTGCACTCGGCTTGTTGTCCGTGTGCGTGCATGTGTGTGTGTATGGAATGGTATGAGGGCATGGGATAATATATATTTCATGCTTATAATTGTGTGTGAATGTTGAGTCATGATGTCGAGTGTGTGTGTCGAGTCAATAGCGAGTTATCGCTAGACGCGTGTTACGCGGTCATTTGTGTCTCGCGCGCGGTTTCTATTTTGTCGTGCGCGGTTTCTATTTTGTCCTGTGTCGAACGTTCGGCGTGTCGCAGGTGTGTGCAGAAGACCCATCAAGAACTCAAGGATGAGTTTGTGATGAAGAGCCCGAGCCTTGGTGTCAAGCCTCAAGTGATTTCGAAGCTCGCCAAAAGGGTGCACCTCAAGATATTGAAGATAGTTACATTACTTTGTGTAGTGTAACATTTCACTTGGTGTAGGCCCTAGTGAAGGGTAGTTTCGAGAACCTTCGTGGTTGGGGACAGTGTGGCACTGTTCCACATCACTGTACCTCGGCTCTTGGGGTTTGTAGGAGCTGGGAGTCATTCCCAACTCGTAACTCTTCCTAACTCTTCCTATCTTGTGTTCTAAGACTATGTTGCTGCCATAGTGCCGTTCGTTCAAACCGACGCTGTGTCGTCAGTTCTTAATGATAGCGTGCGATTTAAATTACCTATTGTAGGCGACGTTAAGGCGCTCCAGATCCAAGTTGAATGAAGTCATTTAGAGTTGTGAGCAGATCGCTATGAACGTTTGAAGCCGCTATGCAGAAATCCGACTGTGCACTCTATCTCTCGTTTTAGGCACATTGGAGCCTACTGTGACTATAAGAGATTCGGTGCACGCAACCTAGCTCGGTGCTAAAACTATAATAAAATATAGAAAAGCACCTAGCCTAGGAAATCAAGCAATTCATGCATGCATATAATTATTCTATGCTAGAAATAGCATGATAAAGTAAAGGCAAGCAAGCATAGCTGGCATAAGCCGTCGTACTCTCACACTCACGAAGCTGCTGAGGGGACAGGGTCTCACGACTGCGCTGCTGCTGCTGGCGCGGACCACCACCGGACCCACTCCTCTACGTAGAGTCGCGAGCAGCTCCACCGCTGCCGCCGCCGCCGGCGCCTCCGCCGCCGCCGCCGCCGCCTCCGCCGCCTCCGCCACCTCCGCCGCCTTCACCACCTCCGCCACTTCCGCTCCCTCCGCCACCACCGCCGCCTCCTCCGCCTCCACTGCTGCCACCGCCGCCACCACCCCCGCCACCACTCCCATCACCACCCCCACCCCCTCCACTGCCTCCACCACCACCTCCACCGCCCCCGCTAGCCCCTCCAGCTCCCTTGCCCCCCTTGCCCTTGCCGGTGCGGCGCCTCCCGCTAGGGGCAGACGGAGTGCCGACCCCGTACAAACCAACGAGGTCGGCAGCAGCAGCAGAAGCAACAGAGGGCAAGAGGGGGGAGGGGGAACACCCCTCAAAGACGGGGGTGCGAGGGTCACCACGAGAGGCTCCTACAGCTACTATGCTCTTCTCTGCTGCTAGGAGGCGCTCCTCGAGGAGGTCAACGGTGAGAGTGGTGGGGCAAACTGAGAGGAAGTGGTCCCTGACTAAGCGAAGAGAGTCAGGGAGCCGGGTGACTATGTAGTAGAGGGTGATGTACATGGGGGGGGGGGGGGGGGTTCTTGGCGCAGAACTCAGTAGGGAGCGCAGCGCGGTAGCGAGTGTCACTAGTGCGGAGGTGCGTAATGAGGTCAGCGAATGTGGGAAAGGCAGCAAGGTCAGGGAAGAGGTACGGTAGCATGAGGCGGCTCAGTGCAGCAGTGGCAGGGGAAGAGTAGCGTGCAAATACAGCGTCGTACAAGGTCTGAGCACTCTTGTACTGGCTAAAGTGTGCACGCTCAGTGGTCGGTAAGTGGCGACGCACAGCAAGACGGGCAGCAGCATCGCGTGTGGCCCACTGTGAGCGAACAGTGCTGTCAGCAGTAGCAGGCGGGGAAGGGGAGGCACAAGAGGTGAGGTCGAACAGAGAGAGGCCATCTGTCCTATCGCACTGGAGGAACAGCTGGATGTCATCGACCCAGACCTCAAAGTCAACAGCACGACCCTCAGTGTCAAAGGTAAGAACACTGGGGGTAGCCATGACTGCAGAGGTCTAGCAAGGAGTGAGCTCACCAGTACGTGTAAGTAGGGCCGGGGCGCGCCGGTAGGATTGGTAGCGGCTCGGCGGAAGGGCGGCTTGGCGGCTCAGCGGCTCGGCTGCTGGGCAGCTCGGCTGTCGGGCGGCTCGGCGGCTCGGCGGCTCGGCTGCTGGGCGGCTCGGCGGCTAGGCAGCTCGGCTGCTAGGCGGCTCGGCGGCTCTGCTGCTGGGCGGCTCGGCGGCTCTGCTGCTGGGCTGCTCGGTAGAGGCGGCGTTGGGGCCGCTAGGGGCAGCGACGGGGCCGCTTAGGGAGTGGAGCGGCGACGGGGCCGTGAAGTGGCGGCGACGGGGCCGCGTAGGAAGGGGGGGCGGCGACGGGGCCGCTAGGGGCGGCGACAGGGCCGCGTAGAGGCGGCGTCGGGGCCGCTTAGGGGCGGCGACGGGGCCGCTTAGGAGCGGCAGCAGGGCCGCTTAGGGGCGGCGACGGGGCCGCGTAGGGTGGGAGGCGGCGACGGGGCCGCTGGAGGCGGCGACGGGGCCGCTAGGGGCGGCAACGGGGCCGCGTAGGGGCGACGACGGGGCCGCGTAGGGTGAGAGGCGGCGACGGGGCCGATAGGGGCGGCGACGGGGCCGCTAGGGGCGGCGACGGGGCTGCGTAGGGGTGGCGACGGGGCCGCGTAGGGGCGGCGACTGGGCCGCGTAGGGTAAGAGGCGGCGACGGGGCCGCTAGGGGCGGCGACGGGGCCGCTAGGGGCGGCGACGGGACCGCGTAGGGGCGGCGAAGGGGCCGCGTAGGGTGAGAGGCGGCAATGGGGCCGCTAGGGGCGGCATCGGGGCGGCGTGGAGGGCGGCAACGAGGTCGTTGGGGGCCACTAGGGGCCTGGAAAGGGCGGCGAAAAAGGCGCGCCTCGGGCAGGAGCGACTGGCGCTCCGGTCAGAGAGGAAAAATTTTAGTGGTGGGCCCAAGGAAGCGTTCCCACTAGGGAACCTGCTCTATACCATGTGAAGAATGAGGAATGAATGAACTGGCAAGCAGGTGAGTACAAGTAGGAAAACCTAGAAGTGTTGTACCCCATATTGTCTACCCCACTACAGCCTACACAGACTATAGCATATGAGTTTGACAACAACGTCACCACACATTCCGAGCACAAGTTCAAGGCCACAAGGCCAGTTCACATGCAAGATCATATATAAAGGTAAACAAGCAAGTGAAGGTATAGATATCACAAGGCGGAAGATATCAGCAGTGTTGGCCTGAGAGGCCACGTAAGCAAGGCGCAGCTGACCACGCTGCTGCAGCTCACGAGCAAGGAAGTAACGAAGAGCAATGTGCTTCGTTCTGTGCTCCAGTCTGTGCTCCCGACACAAGGCCAGCATGGCCTTGTTGTCTACGTACAGAAGTGGAGCACAACAAGGCGGCTCTCCCAGGTCGGTAAGCAGGTAGGTGAGCCAGCGTAGCTCCTGTGCAGCCATGGCCCCCGCGTAGATCTCAGCCTCACAGCTGGAGCCGAGAACAGAAGACGAGCGGGTGGACCGCCACGAAACAGAGCCGGAACCAAGGCTGAAGGTGTAACCCTGTGACGACCGCTGCGTAGCCTGGTCGTCAACCCAAGAAGCGTCTGCATGACCAGTGACGACCACTGAACGACGCCCTCCAAGCACTAGCCCCATGCCTGATGTACTGCACAAGTAGCACAACACCCTCTTCGCTGCAGCCATATGCTCTGGTCGGTGTCTCCCAGGAGCAACATAGCGTGCCAAGATGCTAAGAGGGTATGCAAGGTCAGGTCGTGTGCAGGTCATCAGGTACATGAGGCAGCCAACAAGCTCTGGGTACGGGCCACTCGGCTCTACGGACTCATCCGAAGGCAGAGCTGAGAGCGAGTGGCGAGTAGACAGAGGAGTGGCCTGAGGCGAGGAGTACGTGAAGTCGAAGCGCTGAAGGACCTGCTGCACCATGTGTGACTGAGTCAGTGTAATGGTGCGCTGTGTTTTGTCCCGGGTGATCTGCAAGCCAAGGTAGCTGCGCAGTTCACCTAGGTCTGTGCACGTGTGTCTCTTTTGCAGCTCGGACTTCACGTGGGCGAGTCCAGCAGTGTCAGCAGTGGCAAAGACCAAGTTGTCGACGTACACGAGGATATAGAGCGGCGGCAAAGAGGTGTCGGTGCGCAGAAACAGCGACGGGTCGGCAGTAGAAGGAGCAAACCCAAGAGCCGCAAGTGTAGTCCTCAGTGTGTCGTGCCACTCACGGGGCGCCTGGCGGGGACCGTAGACTGGCCGCCGGAGGCTCCACTGGGTACCAGGAGGAAACGACCCAGTGAAGCCAGGTGGGCGACGCAGCCAGATCTCCTCGTGCAGGCTGCCCTGCAAGAAAGTTGTGCTAAAGTCAAGAGAGTGAAGCTCGTAGTCGCGCTGAGCGGCTATGTGCAGCAGCACCCGAAGAGTGGTCATCTTCGGGGTGGGAGAGAAGGTCTGAAAGTAGTCAACTCCCTGCCGCTGACTGAAGCCTCGAGCCACGTAACGCGCTTTGAAGACAGGCGGAGAACCCGACGGCCGCTTCACCCTGAAAATCCACATGCCACTGACGATGTTCGCCCCAGGTGGGGGAACCTCGTCGACGTAGGTGCCTGTGGACTTCGAGGAAGCCATCTCTGCGTCCATGGCTGACTGCCACTGAGAGGAGTAGGGACCCTCGATCCCTCAGCGTACGATCGAGGAGTCAGGATGTCTAGTGCATCTGGGTCTCCCTCAGGGGCAATCAGCATGGACACGAGATGAGGCAAAGCAGCAACAAAACACTGGAACTCCTCCTGCCTCTCCTCAAGGACGTCTATGCTTAGAGCACACTCACCCCCAACAGACGGAGGACAGACAGACTCAGACTCAGCAACGAGACTAGCGGCGTAGTCTAGACGACAGCGAGCAGCAAAGTCGACAAGCTCAGCAACTAAGGCAGACGCAGCAGTGGACTCAAAGGAAGGGTCAGTGACAACAGTAGCCAGGAGACGCGTGACAGTAGGACTGGCAGCACGAAGAGAGTCAGACTCCGGGTCAGCAAGACCAGGAAGAGAGGACTCTGGAGGAGATGGCAACGGGACACACAGAGGAGCAATGGAAGGACGCAATGCCATCTGGTGTGTGCCTGGGACCGCAGGAGGACGCGGACGCGGAACACGACGACTAGTGCGAGCAGCACGAACGGGCGACGCAGGACGAGACGCAGGCTCACGACGCTCAGCAAGACCTCCAGTAGGACCAGTGTAGGGAGAAGGAGCAGGCAGGGGGGAGGCGGGCTGTAACTGTGACTGCGACTCGACAGGCTGTGGACACCCTAAGGGAGGAGCTGGACCAGGAGAGGGCGAGAGACCAAGAAACAACTCAAGGAGCGGAACGAAGTACGGCCGCGACCGCTCAGCGCCTCCTGAAACAGTAGGGACCGCACCAGTACCCCCAGCGATGGCACCAGTGCCAGCAGCACCTCTAGCTCCAGCAGCGCCAACTCCAGCACCCTTAGAAGTACCAGCGCCAGAAGCACCCTCAGCGCCAACACTCCCAGCAGCTCCAGTACCTCCAGCACCACCCGCAGCACCTCTAGCAGGACCAACTCCAGTAGCCCCAGCAGCACCCCCAGTCCCAGCAGCTCCAGTACCGCCAGTACGAGCAACTCCAGGACCATGGTCTCTAGTACCTCCAGCGCCAACCCCAGGGTCAGCAGCAACAGTAGCACCTCCAGCTCCAGCAGCACGGCTCCAGTGCCAGGCAAACCACTCCCGCAGCTCTTGTGGAGAGGGTAGCTCCCGCCGAGACGAAGCACCCGAAGGACCCCCAGAACCAGCACCGCCAGAGGCCACACGAGCAGACCCAGTACCCCCAGGCTCCGCACCCCCAGGCTCAGCACCCCCACGCTCCGCACCCCCAGGCCCAGCACCCCCAGGCTCCGCACCCCCAGGCTCAGCACCCCCAGGCTCCGCACCCCTAGTCTCCGCACCCCGAGACTCAGCACCCCCAGGCATAGCACCCCCAGACTCAGCACCCCAAGGCCCAGCACCCCTAGCAGCACCAGAGTCAACAGCTACCTCGACAGGCTCGTCTGCGTCTACCTAGGACACACCTGACGGGGCAGGACCCTGAGGGGGGAGAGGGTCTACCGGGGGGGGACCTGGTGCAAGGAAGAGTGGCAGTGGGGGGAGGGGCGCAGTGCGGTAGGGGAAGAGACGGTAGTAAGGAATCGACTCGTCAAAGGTGACGTCCTTGGAGGACAGAACACGGCGCGAGGTGGGGTGGTAAAACTGCCAACCAGGCGCGTCAGGGGGGAAGCCAAGGAAGACGCAGGGAACAGCACGGGGGGACAGCTTTCCGCAGACAAGTCGCGGACAAACGCCCGAGATCCCCAGACACGAAACGTAGACGCATCGCCAACCTTCCCCGTCCACCGCAAGGTGGGGGAGGTCTCCGGCAAGGAGACCCGGGGCTGAAGGTTGATTTGATGCGCTGTGTACCGAACCGCAAACGACCACAAAAAATGGGGAGCAGCCGGATGGATCATGGACGTAGGAGCGACGTCCATGACCATGCCAATGCGGCGCTCAGCAATCCCATTTTGCTGTGGAGTGGCCGGAAGCGTGAACGTTTGGCGGATGCTCTGTGCACGACAGAAGGCTCCCAGAAGGGCAGAGGAAAACTCCCCGCCTCTGTCAGAGTGCAGACGCAGAACAGGATAGTCCGAGCCGAAACTCTCTCTGAGCTGGAGACGAGCCGCGCGGATCCAGTCGATCAACACCTCAGTGACGTCACCCTTGATGCGCAAGGGGAACACCGTGGTGTAACGCGAGTAGTCGTCAACCACCAACAGGAAGTAACGCTCGTGACCCTGGCCACGGACGCGGGCGGGGCCCCACACGTCCATGTGAAGAGTCTGCAGCGGAGCCTCTATCGGAGGAAACTCGGAGGAGTGAGGGGCGGCGCGCTACCGCCCCTCGACACAGGGAATGCAGGTAGGGGCAGGCCTCGGAGGGAGGGGAGGGAGGGACCGGGGGAGACCAGAGACAAGGTAACGGGAGGCCATGCCTCGGAGACGAGGCAGGGAGGGGTGACCAAGGCGGTGGTGCCAGAGGAGAGTCCGGTGGGACAGGAGACGACACGAGCAGGGAGCAGACTCAGGACCAGACCTGGACGCCGCAACAAACACCTGACCCGACGCAGCTACCTGACCAGACTCAGCAACTGGAGGAGACTCAGTAGTCAGTGTGTACAGGCTCGACCCCGGCTGACGGGTAAACGTGGCCAAGTGTCGGCCCGTAGGAGCACACGTACAGTGGGTCACTCGCTGACTCGCAGGAGTGAACTGGTCAACCCCCCCATCCTGTAGATCAGCACCACTCACCAAGTTCGTAGAGAACGAGGGGAGCTAGAGACCTGACAGGGTGCCAGAGGGGGCCGCCGGACACGGTAAGACAGTGGAGAAGCTAGCAAGGACAGGACCCCCAGAGGGGTCCGCCAGGGAGACATGACAGCAGTGGCAGCAGGCTAGGGGCAGCAGCAGCAGTAGCAACAGGAGGGGCGCGGCTCGGTGGTGCTCTTACCAGGGCAGGGCCGAGGTGCGTCGGCAGGGACGGGGCCGCTACAGGGCGGCAGAGGAGCGCCGCTCCGCTCTGCAGGGCAGGGCCGGGACAGCGGCGGCGGCCCCTGCTTTCGACGGCGACGGCAGCTGCAGGCGGCGGCTGTGGCGGCTGCGGCCCCGGCTGTGGCGACTGCGGCTGCTGCCGTCGGCGGCTGCTGCTGCTGTAGGCTGCTGTGGTGGATGCGGCCCCGGCTGTGGCGGCGGCGGCTGCCTGCTGTCGGCGGCACCGGCGGTGGCGGCTCCCGCTACTGGAGTGGCGTTGGCTGCTGCTGCAGGGGCGGCGACGGCGGGGCGGCAGGTCCGTGAGGGAGCCGAGAAGGGCCCGCGGAGGAGCCGAGAAGGGGCCGCCAAGGGCGGTGAAGGGGCCACGAAGGGCCGTGAAGGGGCCGTGAAGGACGGCGACGGGGCCACGAAGGGGCCGTGAGGGGCCGCGAAGGGTGGCGACGGGGCCGAGAAGGGGCCGCGAAGGGCGGCTACGGGGCCGAGAAGGGTGGCGACGGGGACGCGAAGGGCGGCGACGGGGCCGGGACGGGCGGCGACGGGGTCGCGAAGGGCGGCGACAGGGCCGAGAAGGGGCCGCGAGGGGCCTCGAAGGGCGGCGACGGGGCCGCGAAGGGGCCGCGAGGGGCCACGAAGGGGCCACGAGGGGCCTGAAGGGGCCGCGAAGGGCCGTGAAAGGGGTCGTGAGGGGCCGAGAGAGTGGCCGCTACGGGGCCGTAAGGGAGCGCGACGGGCCGCTAAGGGCAGGGGACGCGACGGGAGGGCAGGCACACGGGGCGCGACTCGGGCAGGAGCAAAGCGCGCTCCGGGCAGGAAAAAAAAATCGATTTTCGGTGGGCCCTAGGAAACGTTCACACTAGGGAACCTGCTCTATACCATGTGAAAGAACGAGGAATGAATGCACTGGCAAACAGGTGGGTACAAGTAGGTGTCAGAGTATTATAGCTGATGCATGTTTGTAGGCTATAGTGGGGTAGCACATATGGGGTACAGGGTTTCTAGGGTTGTATTTGTACCCAATCTTTCCTTAGTCATTCTCATTCCTGTTCATTCTTTTCACATGGTATAGAGCGGGTCCCTCCTAAGGACCGTTTTTTTTTAAGGGCCCACCCACGATTTTTTTTCCTGCCCGGAGCGCGCCCTATTCTCCCCGAGGCGCGCTCCCCCCTAGCGCTTGTCGCGCTGCCCTTGTGGCGCCCCGAAAGTCGCGCGCGCGACTCCCTTTTTTTTCGCGCGCGCGGCCCGGGCCCCACGTAGCGCTGGCCTTACGGCCGCGCCGCGCCGCCCTCTCGGCTCTGCCGCGCCGCGCCGCCCTCACGCCGGCCGCGCGGCCTCTTCGTCGCTGCAGCGGGCCCCGTCACCTGACGGCCCCACCGTCCTACTCCCGGCCCCGCAGCTGCACCCTGCCGGCCCCGCCGCTGCACCTCTTTCGGCCCCGCCGCTGCACCCTAAAGGCCCCGCCGTCCCCTGTCACGGCCCCGCCGTCCCCTGTCACGGCCCCGCCGCTGCACCCTGACGGCCCCGCCACTGCACCAGTCGGCCCCGCCGCTGCACCCTGACGGCCCCGCCGTCCCCTGTCCCGGCCCCGCCGCTGCACCCTGCCGGCCCCGCCGCTTCACCCTGACGGCCCCGCCGCTGCACCCTGACGGCCCAGCCGTCCCCTGTCCCGGCCCCGCCGCTGCACCCTGCCGGCCCCGCCGCTGCACCCTGACGGCCCCGCCGTCCCCTGTCACGGCCCCGCCGCTGCACCTTGCCGGCCCCGCCGCTGCACCCTGACGGCCCCGCCGTCCCCTGTCTCGGCCCCGTTCTGCACCCGAGCCGCCCTGCCGCCGAGCCGCCCGGGAGCCGAGCCGCCCTGCACCCGAGCCGCCCTGCCGCCGAGCAGCCCGGGAGCCGAGCTGCCCTGCACCCGAGGCGCCCTGCCGCCGAGCAGCCCGGGAGCCGAGCCGCCCTGCACCCGAGCCGCCCTGCCGCCAAGCCGCCCGGACGCCGAGCCGCCCTGCACCCGAGCCGCCCTGCCGCCGAGCCGCCCGGGAGCCGAGCCGCCCAGCAGCTGAGTCGCCGAGTCGCCGAGCCGCCCTTCTGCAGAGTTTCCCGGCCTGCCCTGCCTGGTGAGCACAGTCGCACTGTCACTGCGTGCTCTTCCCCTACTGCTTGCACTGCTTCGCTGTCGTCGTCATGGCTACCCCTAGTGTCCTAGCTTTTGACGCTGAGGGTCGCGCCATTGATTTTGAGGTCTGGTTAGACGACCTGCAGCTGTTCTTACAGTGCGACAGGACTGACAGCCTTTCTCTCTTTGACCTCACCTCTGGCGCCTCTCCTGCTCCTGCTGCTGATGCCGATCCCACTGTCCGCTCTCAGTGGGCCACCCGCGATGCTGCTGCACGTCTTGCTGTGCGTCGCCACCTCCCTACCTCTGAGCGCGCGCACTTTAGTCAGTACAAGAGTGCTCAGACCTTGTACGACGCTGTAGTTGCGCGCTACTCCTCCCCTGCCACTGCTGCGCTGAGCCGTCTCATGCTTCCCTACCTCTTTCCTGACCTCTCTGCCTTTCCCACTGTCGCTGACCTCATTACGCACCTCCGCACTAGCGACACTCGCTACCGCGCCGCCCTTCCTGCTGAGTTCTGCGCTAAGAACCCACCCCCCATGTACATCGCTCTCTACTACGTAGTTGCGCGCCTCCCTGACTCCCTTCGCGTCGTCAGGGACCACTTTCTCGCAGTCTGTCCCACCACCCTCACCGTCGACCTCCTCGAGAAGGCCCTCCTCGCAGCGGAGAAGAGCATAGTCGCTGTAGGTGCTTCTCGTGGTGACCCTCGCACCCCCATCTTTGAGGGGTGCTCTCCTTCCCCCTTGCTGCCTTCTGTTGCCTCTGCTGCTGCTGCCGACCTGCTTGGTCTTGAGTCGGTCGGCGCGGCGTCTACCCCTAGTGGGAGACGTCGCTCCAGCAAGGGCAAGGGGGGCAAGGGCGCGGGTGGAGCTGGAGGAAGCGGTGGCGGTGGCGGCGGTGGCGGCGGAGGGGGTGGGGGTGGCGGCAGGACTAGTGGCGGGGGTGGTGGTGGTGGTGGCAGCAGCGGCGGAGACGGTGGTGGTGGTGCCAGCGGTGGTGGTGGAGGCAGCGGCGGGGGTGGAGGCGGCGGAGGTGGAGGGGGTGGAGGCGGCAGCGGAGGAGGCGGTGGTGGTGGAGGAGGTGGAGCTGGTCGGGGTGGTACCCAGCAGCGTAGCGGCGGTGGTGGTGGCCAGCGCTCGCAGCGGCAACAGCAGCAGCGCTCGCGGGACATCCCTCCGCCTCAGCAGCTTCGTGAGTGGTACGCTGGGCGTCAGAGGGGTGGGGGTACTGGTCCCTGCACCTACGTTCTTCGTTCAGGCGACCGCGCGGGTGAGCAGTGTGGGGGTGCCCACGCCACTCAGCGCTGCTTTGGCCGCCTGACGGACGCTTGGCGCCGGCAGTTCCCTGGGGCTAGTGAGATCCCTCGCTGGGATGAGCTTCTAAGGGCTGGTGTAGCGATCTTTGATCTTGATTTTGATGCTATCCTTGCTGCTATGTATGCTGTGGATTATAGTGAGGAGAATGAGGGTTACCGGTGTTTCCAGCCCGACCCGGGCATTGGTACTGCTGCGCTAGGTGCTTGTGAGGCTGCTGCTCTAGGTGCCAGTGCGACTGCGCTCTCAGGTACTGGTGAGACTGCTCTCTCAGGTACTGCGTCGTCCTCGTCCTCCCTCACTTTCACACTTGACTCCGGGGCTTCCCGCTCCTTCTTTCGAGACCGCACTACCCTTACGCCGCTCGGCCGGCCGGTTGCGGTCTCCCTTGCTGACCCCTCTGGGGGTCCTGTCCTTTCTCACTTCTCCACTGTCCTCCCGTGTCCGGCTGCCCCTTCGGGCACCCTGTCTGGTCTGTACCTTCCCTCGTTCTCTACGAACTTGGTGAGTGGAGCGGACCTGCAGGATGTGGGGGTTGACCAGTTCACTCCTGCGAGTCAGCGGGTGACCCACTGCACGGAGGCACGCACAGGCCGACACCTGGCCACGTTCTCGCGTCGGCCGGGGTCGAGTCTCTACACCCTGACCGTTGAGTCTCCTCCTGTCCCTGCGTCTGGTCAGGTGGCTGCGTCGGGTCAGGTGCTTGCTGCTGCGTCCCGGTCAGGTCCTGAGTCTGCCCCCTGTTCTTGTCGCCTCCTGTCTCACGAGACTCTCCTGTGGCACCACCGTCTTGGCCACCCCTCCTTGCCCCGTCTTCGGAGCATGGCTTCCCGTGTCCTTGTCTCTGGTCTTCCCCAGTCTCTCCCTCCTCTCCCCTCCGGGCCAGGACCTTCCTGTGTCCCCTGTGTCGAGGGTCGCCTCCGGGCTACTCCTCACTCCTCCCACTTCCCCCCGACAGAGGCTCCCCTGCAGACGCTTCACATGGATGTGTGGGGCCCAGCCCCCGTCCGTGGGCAGGGTTACGAGCGCTACTTCCTGCTGGTGGTTGACGACTACTCGCGTTTCACCACAGTCCTCCCCTTGCGCAGCAAGGGTGCGGTCACTGAGGTGCTGATCGACTGGATCCGCGAGGCTCGTCTCCAGCTCAGGAAGAGCTTCGGCTCGGACTTTCCTGTTCTGCGTCTGCACTCGGACAGAGGCGGAGAGTTCTCTTCTCGCCTTCTGCGGGACTACTGTCGTGCACGGGGGATTCGCCAGACCTTCACGCTTCCGGACTCACCACAGCAAAATGGGATTGCTGAGCGCCGCATTGGCATGGTCATGGATGTCGCTCGTACGTCCATGATGCATGCGGCTGCCCCCCATTTTCTGTGGCCGTTTGCGGTGAGGTACGCGGCGCATCAGCTCAACCTTCACCCCCGGGTCTCTCGGCCTGCGATGTCCCCAGCCTTGCTGTGGACGGGGAAGGTTGGCGATGCGTCTGTGTTCCGTGTCTGGGGATCTCGGGCGTTTGTCCGCGACTTGTCTGCGGACAAGCTGTCCCCTCGTGCTGCTCCCTGTGTCTTCCTTGGCTTCCCCACTGACGCCCCAGGGTGGCAGTTTTACCACCCCTCCTCTCGTCGTGTTCTGTCCTCCTAGGACGTCACGTTCGACGAGTCAGTCCCCTTCTACCGTCTCTTCCCCTACCGCACTCCTTCCCTCCCCCCTCCCCCGGACTTCCTTGTGCCGGTTCCCCCCCCGGTAGACCCCCTCCCCCCTCAGGTTCCTGCCCCCTCAGGTGTGTCCCAGGTAGACGCCGTTGACCCGGTCGAGGTTACTGGTGACTCTGGTGCTGCTGCGGGTGCTGAGCCTGGGGGTGCTGACTCTGGGGGTGCTGTGCGCGGGGGTGCTGAGCCTGGGCGTGCTACTGCTGGGGGTGCTGGGCCTGAGGGTGCTACTGCGGAGGGTGCGGAGCCTGGGGGTGCTGAGCCGGGGGGTGCTGTGCCTGGAGGTGCTGGGTCTGGGGGTGCTGGGTCGGGAGCTGCTGAGCCTGGGGGTGCTGAGCTGGGAGCTGCTGAGCCTGGGGGTGCTGCGTCTGGAGCTGCTGAGCCTAGGGTTTCTCCTGCTGCTGCGTCTCGCCGGGAGCCCCTCTCTCCACAGGAGCTGCGCGAGTGGTTCGCTCGCCGCTGGAGGCGTGCTGCTGAGTCTGGAGGTGCTGCTGGAGCTGGAGCTGGAGCTTCTTCGACCGTCGAGGGTGCGGGTGCTGCCGGTCCCGGAGCTGCTGGACCTGCGGGTCCTCCTGGAGCTGGAGCTGCTGAGGGTGTTGGTGCTGAGCCTACTGCTGTTGGTCCTGCCGCTGGAGGTGTGGGTGGCGCTGGTGCTGTCGCTGAGGGTGCTGGTGCTGTCCCTCCTGCGTCTGGAGCTGCCGCGCGGCCTCGGCCGTACTTCGTTCCGCTCCTGCAGCAGGTTCTTGGTCTTTCTCCTCCAGTAGAGGGTCCACCGCCTGTCCAGTCGCAGTCCCTGCTGGAGCCTTCCTCTCCACTGCCTGCTCCCTCTCCTTACACTGGTCCTACTGGAGGTCTTGCTGAGCGTCGTGAGCCTGCGTCTCGTCCCGCGTCGCCTGTTCGTGCTGCTCGCGCTAGTGGTCGCAGTTCGCGTCAGCGTCCTCCTCCTGTCCCTGGCACGCACCGGATGTCTTTGCGTCCGTCCACTGCTCCTCTGCGTGCCCCTTTGCCTTCTCCTCCTGAGTCCTCTCTTCCTGCGCTTGCCGACCCTGAGTCGGACTCTCTTCGTGCTGCCAGTCCTACTGTCACGCGTCTGCTTGCTACTGTCGTCACTGACCCCTCTTTTGAGTCCACTGCTGCGTCTGCTCTAGTCGCTGAGCTCGTTGACTTTGCTGCTCGCTGTCGTCTCGGCTACGCTACTAGTCTTGTTGCTGAGTCTACGTCTGTCTGTCCTCCGTCCGTCGGGGGTGAGTGTGCTCTTGGCACGGACGTCCTAGAGGACAGGCAGGAGGAGTTACAGTGTCTAGCGGCTGCTTCACCTCATCTCGCGTCTGTACTGCTTGCCCCTGAGGGAGACCCGGATGCACTAGACATCCCGACTCCGCGTTCTTACGCGGAGGCCGTAGAGGGTCCCTACTCCTCTCAGTGGCAGGCAGCTATGGATGCAGAGATGGCTTCCTGGAAGTCCACAGGCACCTACGTTGACGCGGTTCCCCCTCCTGGGGCGAACATCGTCAGTGGCATGTGGATCTTCAGGGTGAAGCGGCCGCCGGGCTCTCCACCTGTCTTCAAGGCACGGTACGTTGCTCGTGGCTTCAGTCAGCGGCAGGGAGTTGACTACTTTCAGACCTTTTCTCCCACCCCGAAGATGACTACTCTTCGGGTGCTGCTGCACATAGCCGCTCAGCGCGACTACGAGCTTCACTCTCTCGACTTCAGCACTGCGTTCTTGCAGGGTAGCCTGCACGAGGAGATCTGGCTTCGCCGTCCACCTGGCTTCACTGGGACTTTCCCTCCTGGCACCCAGTGGAGCCTCCGACGGCCAGTCTACGGTCTTCGCCAGGCACCGCGTGAGTGGCACGACACACTGAGGACTACGCTTGCGGCTCTTGGGTTTGCTCCTTCTACTGCTGACCCGTCGCTGTTTCTTCGCACCGACACTTCCCTGCCGCCGTTTTACATCCTCGTGTACGTCGACGACTTGGTCTTTGCCACAGCGGACACTGCTGGACTCGCCTACGTGAAGTCTGAGCTGCTGAAGAGACACACGTGCACAGACCTGGGTGAACTGCGCAGCTACCTTGGCTTGCAGATCACTCGGGACAGAGCACGCCGCACCATTACCTTGACTCAGTCACACATGGTGCAGCAGGTCCTTCAGCGCTTCGGCTTCACGTACTCCTCGCCTCAGGCCACTCCTCTGCCTACTCGCCACTCACTCTCAGCTCTGCCTTCGGATGAGTCCGTAGAGTCGAGTGGTCCGTATGCAGAGCTTGTTGGCTGCCTCATGTACCTGATGACCTGCACACGACCTGACCTTGCATACCCTCTGAGCATTCTTGCACGCTATGTTGCTCCTGGGAGACACAGACCGGAGCACATGGCTGCAGCGAAGAGGGTATTGCGCTACCTGTGCAGTACGTCAGGCATGGGGCTAGTGCTTGGAGGGCGGAGTCCAGTGGTCCTTACCGGCCACGCG
The DNA here is from genome assembly GCA_948144175.1 of Closterium sp. NIES-65. Taxonomy (NCBI): domain Eukaryota; kingdom Viridiplantae; phylum Streptophyta; class Zygnematophyceae; order Desmidiales; family Closteriaceae; genus Closterium; species Closterium sp. NIES-65. The sequence goes on from CANXME010000222.1 coordinate 384,442, forward strand.
GACGCTTCTTGGGCTGACGACCAGGCTACGCAGCGGTCGTCACAGGGTTACACCTTCAGCCTTGGTTCCGGCTCTGTCTCGTGGCGGTCTACTCGCTCGTCTTCGGTTCTTGGCTCCAGTTGTGAGGCTGAGATCTACGCCGGGGCCATGGCTGCACAGGAGCTTCGCTGGCTCACCTACCTGCTGACTGACCTTGGAGAGCCGCCTCGTTCTCCTCCAGTGCTGTACGTAGACAACAAGGCCATGCTGGCCTTGTGTCGAGAGCAGCGCTTGGAGCACAGAACGAAGCACATTGCTCTCCGCTACTTCCTTGCTCGTGAGCTGCAGCAGCGTGGTCAGTTGCGACTTGCGTACGTGGCCTCTGAGGCCAACACTGCTGATGTGTTCACCAAGGCACTCGCGCCTTGTGACCATCAGCGCTTTTGCACCCAGTTGGGTCTTGTACCTGTCTTGCCTCACTTGCTCTCCTCTTGACTTCACTTGTACTGTGACATATATATATACCTGCTCGTGCTTGTCTAGTTTTATATATATGTCTGTACTCCTGCATGTGAACTGGCCTCTGGCCCTGCTCTTGTGCTCGGACTGTGTGGTGACTTTGTGATCCACCCTGAGCTTTCTTTGCTTTGCTTTGCTTGACTGGTCTTGTGACCCCTTGTTCTCCCCCACTTAGCCTATGGGGGTGTGTCAGAGTATTATAGCTGATGCATGTTTGTAGGCTATAGTGGGGTAGCACATATGGGGTACAGGGTTTCTAGGGTTGTATTTGTACCCAATCTTTCCTTAGTCATTCTCATTCCTGTTCATTCTTTTCACAGTAGGAAAACCTAAAAGTGTTGTACCCCATATTGTCTACCCCACTACAGCCTACACAGACTATAGCATATAAGTTTGACATAGTTTCCCTTATAAATGGTAATACATGTATCGCTACAGTTGCACTGACTATTGCAATCCCTTCAGTTACGTCGTTGCAGGACGAAACCTCCGGGATGGTTGTGACCTGCAAAGTAGTTCGCAACCTCTTGGTCCAGGTTGGTCAACAATCGCGACGGTTGACCCGCGCGTGCTTTATACGAGCTAACGCGGTATTGATAGAGGTGTTGCTTCGCTAGTGGCAGGTGCGATAAGGCTACACCTTCTAGAATGCTAAAAATTCCTTTCGGTTATTCCAACACTCCCCTTCATTTCTGCCACAAGGTAATTCTTGTCGACCCCGCACATATATGTTCAGTGTTGGTACTTCTGACGTGGGAATTTCTAAGTCAGAACGTCTGTTGCCTTTCCGCTTTTCGCTAGTTGGACAGTAGGTGAGCGTGACATTGCCCTTGTCGATTTTGTCATTCACGAAGAAGTAACGGAGGGCGATGTGTTTCGTGCGGTTCACGAAGCCCGGCTTGTTCGCGTTTTTCATCGCGCTCTGGTTGTCGCACTGTAACCTTAATGACCCGTTCATCGTGAAATTTGCTTCCTGCAGGAGCTCCGTCATGTAGAGATTTCTTCGCGGACAGTTGCGCTCGCGGCGATAAACTCAGCTTCGGCTAACGAGAGGGCGACGAGGTCATGCTTCTTGGAGTTCCAGGAGATGGGTCCGACAGGCTCAAGTTTGAAAAGAAATCCAGTTCGGTACCTTCTATCTTCAGCATCTCCTGCGTGGTTTGCATCCACGTAGCCTGTTAGCTGTAAAGTAGTCGCTAAGTTTGCTTTGTATGTCAGGCCGACGTAAGGTGTAGAGATGAAATATTATAGTGCATGCCGTATGTCTGCCATATGCTCCCCTTTAGGTCGGCGCAGATACTAGGCGAGCTGGCTAGCGACATATGATAAATCCGGTTGGCACGTGACGGCGGCGAAGAGGAAGCGGCCTAGCTGTTGCTGGTTGAGACAATTATCTGCTGCGGAGAGTGGCGTGGTGTCGGGTTCGTGGTTAGGCGGAGAAGATCGGAATTGTGTGGTGAGGTTAATAGGGGCGATGCCGAACTTCTTTGCGAGCATTTCGGCGTACTTAGCAGCGGACAGATGGATAATATCAGCTGACTGGGTGATGTTGAGCCTCAGGAACTGAGTGACGTCATATGAGACGGTCACCACCAGCTTCTCTTCAATGTTTTGCTCGAAGCGATCAAGAAGCTCCGTGTCATTTCCGGTGTACAGGAGGTCGTCCACATAGGCGACGAGTGGAATCTGTTCGCCGCGGAACTCCAGGCGGTACATTCCTTGGTCGTGCAGGAGCTGCTGTAATCCGAGCTCGACGAGTACCGCATGAAGGTACTGCTGCCACAAGCGCCGTGTTGTTTGATGCCGTACAACGACTTATGAAGTAGGCACACAGTGGAGTCATCTTCTTCAAACGCGTGTGTCTGCTTGACGAAATTAATTGCGTCAATGATTGCATAGAGGAACGTGTTGGAGACGTTGATCTGGCGGAGCGGATGTTGCGTGACGACGGCGATCCAGTGTGAAATTCTGTCGGAATAGCTATTCTATTGCTTGTCCTCTTGTAGCAGGACCCCTTTTCTGCCTCTTCTATTGTGCTCAGCTTTCCTTCCTCACCCCCTCAGAGCCCCCAGCTCTCTGTTCATTCCGTGGGTCATTGGTGCAGCCTTACCCACAGTATAAGTTGCTGCTTGTGTTCCTGCTCTGAGTGCAGGGAGAGCTAGCTCGGCAGACTCTAGCACCTCTTGCACGGTGCCTCTATTGCTTTCGAAGGTTGGCTCCTCTGTGAACTTGGCTCTAGGATTTCACCAGGCTCAATTCATGCTCAGTGTAGAAACAAACAAGCAAGCAAGTCATTCCTACGATGACCTTTGCCTAAGTATTCTCATGCCGGTAACCGTTGTTGGCAATGGTGCTTTTCCTTCGCCTCGGCTCCAAATTGTCCCGTTCACTACTTTTGCAGTTCCCCCTTACTTCGGTGTAGCTGATTTCTATGCTAACCACTTGTCTAGTTTTTATATTGTTCATATTTCTACAATTATAAACGTGACAGCTGTCGGAAGAGCTATTCTCTTGCTTCTCCTCTTATAGCAGGACCCCTTTTCTGCCTTGCTCAGCTTTCCTTCCTCACCCCCTCAGAGTCCTCAGCTCTCTGTTCATTGGTCCATTTGCCCCCTCCTCGGCGCTTCTCCTGGCTTCTCCTACCGATGGACTTCTTCCTTCCAAGGCTGCCTCCTCTCCCTTTCTTCTTCTTGTCGCCTTGTATCTTTCTGTCCTCTCCTCGGCCTGGCCCTGGCCACGTTGGTCCTGTGGTCTTTCTTCTCCTGCCCCCGCTCACTCACCAGCACCACCAATACTGATTCTTTCACCTCCTTGACCTTCCACCTCTCGACGTTCAGCCCTATGTCCATCATGTCTTGCTTCGCCTGCTTCAAATACACCTCCTCCCCCACACCTATGTCCTTCTCCTCCTTCTTGGATCCTCCTTCCGTCCTCTTTCTGTACCTCTGGGCGTCTCTGAGCTGTGCCACATGGAGATTCTCCAAAGCTGCTGGCAGCAGCTCCCGCAGCTACCTTGCTCTCGCCTCCGCCAGCCCCACCCAGTTCTCCTCTGATCCTACCGTCACTACTCCAGTTAGCAGTTTGGGTGCATCCACGGGCAGTATGGGTTCCCGTCCAAGCAGCAGGTAATATGGGGAGAGGTCTTTCATGGCGGCTTGCTTGCTGAATCTGTAGCCCGCCACTACCCATGGCAGCCTCGCATCCCAGTCTCTCTTGAACTTCTCTCCGTACGCTCTCAGACCCCTTTTTACCGTTTGAACGAACCTCTCAGCCAGCCCGTCGCTCTGGGGGTGGTAGCGAGAGGTCCTCTTGTGCGCGATTCCACTCTCCTTCAGTAGCTTCTCAAACTTTCCTAGAAACTCTGTGCTTTGGTCGGTCAGCACTTCCCCACACGCCCCAAACCTCGTCAGTACCTGCTCCTTGAAGGCCTCTGCTATTCTTGTCAAGTTCTTGCTTGAGAGCGTCCTTACCTCTACCCACTTGCTCCCATGCTCAATCATGATAAGGATGTATCCTTTTCCTCGGCGGCTCAAGGGCATTTCCCCCATTAAGTATAGGGACCACCTGAACCCTATTCCCCTGATCGGCAGAGATTGCAGCTCCTCTCTTCCCTTTTCCAGTTCGGCTTTCTTCCTGCTACACAGCTCACACGCCTCCACCCACTCCTTGATTTCCCTCCTCATGCCAGCCCACCATCACCCCGTCTCTATCAGCTGGCATGTCCTCAGGCTCCCGTAGTGCCCTAGCCGCCTGTGCACTTTCGCTATAATCTCTTCTCTTTCCTCCCTTGCTGGCACCAACTTCCACCCTTCCTTCGTATTTTTCTTTAGCTGCTCTTGATACCACCTGCAGTGCGCTCCCATTGCTCTGGCTCTCTCGCTCGCTGGCTCTATCTCGGTGGTTTTGCCTTGTATCCAGCGCAGCACCTCTGTGCCTTCCCAGACGTCCTCTGCCCCTTTCTGTTGCTGCTTCTTGGCCCTTACTCCATCAATTTCTCGTGCCAGTGCCACCAGGCACGCCGTCGGACTGGTGGGTGGAGGGTTTTTGGATAGCCCGTCCACGTGTTGCAGTGTCTTTCCGGGCCTGTGCCTGATGTTGAACTTGTACTCTTGGAGGCGCATGGCCCACCTCGCGTTTCTCCCGATCAGCGCCTGATTGGTCATTAGGCAGGTAGTGGTTGATGGTTTGTCACCAGCACGAAGGGCCTTTCCTGCAGGTACACCCTGAAGTGTGTGATGGCTCACACCACTGCCAGGCCCTCTCCTTCATAGGAATTATACTTTGCCTCTGCTGGATTGCAGCTTCTGCTGGAAAAGGCTACCACCATCTCCTGCCCCTCCCTTTCCTGGCACAGTATGCCTCCCATTCCTGCACTGCTCCAGTCCGTGTAGAGCACGAATGGGTCTTCTTTACTCGGCAGGACCAGCACGGTTGCTGTCTTGATTGCTTGGAGCAGTGCATCCATTGCCCCCTGCTCTGCCTCCCCCCACTGCCAGGCTTGCTCCTCTCTCAGCAGGCGGTTCAGTACAGCTGCTGTGCGGCTAAAGTTGGGTACAAACTTGCGGTAGTAGTTTAAGAACCCCAGCACTGCCTTGAGCGTACTCCTGTCTTTTGAGGGGGTAGGCACCCTGTCTAGGACCTCTACTTTTGCTTGCTAAATGCTCATCTTCCCCCCTTCTACCTCAAAGCCCAAGTATCTGACCAAACTATCCCCGAAGCTGCATTTCTTTGGGTGGCAAGTCAGTCCGGCATCCCTTATCTCCTCCAGAGTATCGCTCACGTCCTTCACGTGCTGCTCTTCGGACTCGCTAAACACCACCACATCGTTAATGTAACTCGTGGCTGCTGGCAATTTCCTCAGGGCTGCGTCCATGGTCCTTTGGAATAGGGCTGATGCATTTTTCATACCGAAGGGCATATACTTCCAATCGTATAGGCCATCCGGTCCGTGAAACGCTGTCTTCTTGCAATCCTCCTGCCTGATCGGTATTTGGTTAAAGCCCTTCATGAGGTCCACAGTGCTAAACACTCTTGCACACTGCAATTTGTTAAATATTTCTTCCGCCAACTGCATGGGGTATCGATCTGCTAGGGTCACTTTGTTGAGCCCCCTGTAATCCCCGCACATCCTCCGTGCGGACACCTATCCTGCCATATCCTTCCTGGCAGCTAGTACTGTCGTCGCCGCATAATCACTATCTGATCTCTGAATGAGCCCTGCCTCCAGCAACTCGGCACATTTCTCCAGGCATATGTCCAGGTCCCCCGGGCTCATCCTCCTTTTCCTTTGGTATATGGGCACTTCGGTGGTAAGCTTGATCTGTATCTCATGAGTGTTGCACTTGCCCAATTTCTGCAGGGTGTAGGCAAAGGTGCTCCGGTGCTGCTTCAACACTTCTTGCAGCGCTCTCGTCATCTCTACCCCCGTTCCTTGGCCTATTGGCCAGTCATTCTCTGGTGCCCTCTCCTTTCGTGCCTATGCTTTCCCTCTCTTCGCTGCCCTTCGCTGTTTTTCTCTCACCTGTGGATGAGCAGTTGCCCCCCACCAGTGCCCCATCGCCAGTTCTCTCCCCTGCGCAGTGGGCTCTTCCCACTTTCTGGTCCTCACGTCATAGACCATTCCTGGTCCTGGCTGGTCCCCTTCCATGGTGAAGCCCCTCGCCTCTTCATAGGACACCAGAGTGGGTAGCGCCTGCCATGGCTTCCCCGGCACGTTACACTGGTACTGGGAAGGGTGGTCTGGGTTTGTCACGGGCGCAGTCAGCCTATTGGGCCCTAGTATGTCACTAACCAGCCTGGGCTCTGGCCTTTGCATCTGCGCCAGTGAATGCCTGAGGCTGGTCTCTAACACTCCATTCTGCCAATATCTCATGGGTCGGTGTGCTTTGGACCCCAGCTGAGCTGCATCTGCTGCCATACCTCTTCCCACGGCCGCTTCAATCTTTGCAAATGCACGCTTCACGGGCTCCCTGCGGTCTTCTACCAGATCTATATTTTCCAGAATATAGAGGACTTCTCCCTGCTTCTTCTGGACCATCTCTAGCACTCTCCTTAAGTCCCTGAAGGAGGCCCCCCTCGCGTCTTCCATTCCTCTTCCTTCCCCGGCCCGGAAATAGCCTTGGCACTCCCATCTCGCCACTATCAAATCAATATGCCCCCATTTCTCCAGCTGCTCCTCCATGATATCCCTTATGTCATCCACTGTCGCTTCCTCTTCTGGAGGGATGGCTGAGGCGAGCAGCTGCTGCGGGCATTCTTCTAGCAGCAGCCTTGCATGGTGTCTGGCCATCCTTCTGACTACGGGATCCTTCTCCACGTGCACCCACTTTCTCACTAGGCATCTTGCCTTCAGCACGGCTGCTAGCCCAGTCCCTATTCCCCCGTACAGCTCCACTACACATAGGGCACTCTCTAAGGCCCACACCCTCGTTATCCGCTCCTTTAGGGAAGGTGGATCTCCCCCTTTCATTCTTCGCTCGGTTCTCTGCTCGTATTCCTCTACATATCTTTCCCAGCTCCAGTCGTCCAGCTCCTTGGTTAAAACCCGGGTCTCATATTTCTTCCGTCCAGCCAAGTGTAATACGCTCAAAACCGGGTAACCACTCAAAACAGTCGTGTTATAAGTTGTGAAAGGAAAGAGTGCGCAGAACTCAATAGTGCGGAAGTGATTACAACGTCTGAATGAACAACGAGGCCTAGGCATAATATAGCAAGGTTAGCTAGGCCGAGGTCGCAGGGTCGCGGGATGGTTGGGTGTAGGTTCGGGGTTGGAAAACCCGAAAGCGACGCGGTGGTGGCTCGGAAGGCGAGGTCGGCGGGCCGAGCCTGGTTTTCCGAAAGTCGGAGTTGTACGCGTACAGTGTGACCCAGTAAGGAATCCGGAAAATTCCTTACACTACCCCCCCCATTAAGAAAGGTGGTGAATATCCGAAACACCTTGGCGGGCAAGGTAAGCGTCCAAAACCGGGTGTCCCAGAAGCGAGTCAGCAGCGACATACGTGTCGTCCTCGCTCGTGCGGTCTTTCCAGCGAAGCAGCAATTTCACTGAGCGGCCGGCAGCAGTCACGTCCACACGATGGTTGAGAATTTTCCAGGGTTCCAGCGTGGGCTCTGCCACGGGGCGAGTGGTCGGCGCGAGGGTCGGTCGAGCAACAGCTGGCGACTGCGGCTGTTCGTAGTGACGCAACAGGCTGACGTGGAAGGCGTCATGTATCTTCCAATCGTCGGGCAGCAGCAGCTTCGCGGTGACAGGTGTCACCATCTGGATGATCCGAAAAGGTCCCACGTAGCGGGGCCGTAATTTCGCGGGCTGCGGCAGCCGAAGGTTCTTGGTGTCCAGAAGTACAACCTGCCCCGGGCGGAAGGGTAAATTCCGTCGGTGTTTGTCCGCCTGACGACTGGCCGTGGTATTAGCCTTGCGAATGAACTCGGCTGCTTTCGTTCGGGCGGTTTGCAGTTCCGTGACAAACTGCTGCGATCTTGGTACTGGGTTGTCCATAGTCGTGGAAGAGGGTACCACGGGGTCTATCCCGTAATTCAGGAAAAAGGGTGATTGTTTAGTCGTGGCCGATGGGGCGTTGTTGTACGCGAATTCCAGCATCGGCAGCGAATCTTCCCACCTGCGAATGTCGGGGCAGTTGGTGCGAATCAGCTGCTCCATGGTCTGATTTGTCCGTTCCGTCTGTCCGTCGGTCTGCGGGTGGTATGACGACGAAAACTGCAGGCGGGTACCGTACTGTGCCCACGTTTCCTGCCAGAATTTTGACGTAAATTTCGGATCACGATCGCTGATGATCGCCAAAGGTAACCCGTGTAGGCGTACGACGGTGGAGATGAACAGTTTGGCTGTATCTTCGGCTGTGATCATCGTTCGGCATGGGGCGAAATGCGCCATCTTCGTTAGGCGATCGACGATGACCAGCACCGAGTCGTTGCCACTTGCGCCAGCTGGGAGCCCCGTGACGAAATCCATCGTCACCTGTTGCCACGGTCGTTCGTGTGGCGCGAGGGGTTGCAGCAGTCCGGCTGGCCGTCGTCGCGACGACTTCATTGCTTGGCAGGTCGGGCAAGTTGATACGTAGCGCTGTACATCGGTCTGCATGTCCGGCCAGTAATAATTCCGCTGCAGCAGCTTCGGTGTTTTATCGGTGCCGAAATGCCCGGAAAGGTTGGAGTCATGAACCTCCTGCGTCAGCAGCTCTCGTAAAGGCTGGTATGCTGGTACCCAAATCCGGTTCGTACCGGCTTTTAGGTAGTATTTGCCGTGCGGTGTAGCAGCCTGTTGTTGCGGGTTCCGAAAAAATCTGTCGATCTTGTAGCCGTGGGTGAAAAGTCCCGTCAGCATCGGGTTAGTGTGGGCGATTAGTACCGGCGCGTTTTGCATGGTTGGTCGGGTAAGGGCGTCGGCGATGTTGTTGGCGCCCTTTTTGTACGTGATGGTGTACCGGAAATTGGACTCGAGGAAGTCCAACCACCGAATTTGTCGCGGGTTGAGTGTCGGTTGTGTGCGCATGTACTGTAGTGACTTGTGGTCGGTCCGAATTGTCACATCGGCTCCCGTGAGGTAGCAGCGCCAGACACGAAATGCATGAACGATAGCCAGCATCTCTTTGTCGTGGACTGGGTAGTTACGCTCGGGTGGCTGCATCTTGCGTGACTCGTAGGCGATGGGTTGCAGCCCTTGGCCGAAATCCTGTAGTAGGACGGCGCCGACGGCGAAATCGCTGGCGTCCGTGACGACTTCGAACGGTCGAGATGGGTCGGCGAGGTGGAGTACCGGGGGTGAACCCAAAATGTTTTTGAGAGCGTCGAAGGCGGATTGTGTCAGAACATTATAGCTTACTTATTTGTGTAGGCTATAGTGGGGTATCCCATAGGGGGTACAACCCAGTTAGGGTTTCCTATTTGTACTCACTTCGTTCTTAGTTCACTCATTCTCTCGTTCACTTCTTGTCATGGAATCAGAGCAGGTTCCCCTGTGGGAACTGTGCTTCGGGCCCACCACCTAGAACTTTTTTTTCTGCCCTGGCGCCCGCCCTAGCGCCCGCCCTAGCGCCCGCCCTTTCGAGCCGCCCGTTAGCGCCGCCCGTTAGCGCCGCCCGTTAGCGCCGCCCGTGCGGCTGCCCGTTCGCGCCGCCCTTTGCGCAGCCAGTAGCGCCGCCCGTGCGGCCGCCCTTTAGCGCCGCCCGTGCGGCCGCCCGTAGCGCCCCCCGTGAGCCGCCGCCCGTAGCGCCGCCCGTGAGCCGCCGCCCGTCGCGCCACCCCTTAGCGCCGCCCGTGCGCCGCCGCCCGTGAGCGCCGCCCGTGACGCAGCCGCCCGTGAACCGCCGCCCGTGACGCCGCCGCCCGTGACGCCGCCGCCCGTCACGTCGCCCCTCCCCCGTGACGCCGCCGCCCGTCCCGCCGCCCACCCGTCACGCCGCCCGCCCGTGAGCCGGCGCTGCCCGCGAACCGCCCACCCGTGGGCCTTCAGCCCGCCCGGGAGCTGCCGACGCCGCCCGTGACCAGCCGACGCCGCCGACGCCGCCCGTGAGCCGCCGACGCCGCCGCCGCCACCCGTGAGCCGCCGACGCCGCCGACGCCGCCCGTGAGCCGCCGGCGCCGCTGCCGCTGCCGTCGCCCGTGAGCCGCCGACGCCGCCGCCGCCGCCCGTGAGCCGCCCTGGCCGCCCGCCCAGCCGCCCGTGAGCTCCCCGCGCGCCGTCCCAGCCGCCCGTGAGCCGCCACCGAGCCGCCTGAGCCGCCCGAGCCGCCCGGGCCGCCCGCGCCGCCCTAGCCACCCGAGCCGCCCGAGCCGCCCGAGCCGCCCGCGCCGCCCGAGCCGCCCGAGCCGCCCGAGCTGCCCGAGCTGCCCGAGCCGCCAGAGGAGCTGCACTCCTGCTCCTGTCGGGCTACTGCTGCTCCTGGGCTGTGTACCTGCGCCGCTGACCTACCCGACTCTTCCTGCCCGGTGAGACTGTCAGCTGCTGTCATGGCAACCCCCAATGTCCTAACTTTTGACGCTGAGGGTAGAGCCATTGACTTTGCAGTCTCGATTGAGGACCTGCAGCTGTACTTACTGTGTGATGCGGTCGATGAGGTCTCTCTCTTTGACTTTGTCTCTGGCGCTGTCCCTGCCCCTCCTCCTGATGCTGATTCCGCCGTTCGCTCCAAGTGGCGACCCGCAATGCTGCTGCACGTCTTGCTGTGCGTCGCCACCTCCCTTCCTCCGAGCGTGCCCACTTTAGTCAGTGCAAGACCGCTCAGGCCTTGTACGACGCTGTAGTTGCACGCTACTCCTCCCCTTCCTCCGCTACGCTGAGCCGCCTCATGCTACCTTTTCTCTTCCCTGACCTCGCTGCCTTTCCCACTGTCGCTGACCTCATTACCCACCTCCGCGCTAGTGACGCTCGCTACCGCGCTGCCCTTCCTGCTGAGTTCCGCGCCGCCAACCCTCCTCCCATGTACATCACTCTCTACTTTCTTGTCACCCGTCTCCCTGAGTCCCTTCGTGTCGTTAGGGACCAGTTTCTCTCTGTCTGTCCCACCACCCTCACTGTCGACCTCCTTGAGGAGTCCCTGCTAGCGGCTGAGAAGAGCATAGTCGCTGTAGGAGCCTCTCGGGGTGACCCTCGCACCCCCATCTTTGAGGGGTGTTCTCCTTCCCCCCTGCTGCCCTCTGTCGCCTCTGCCGCTGCGGCCGACCTCGCTGGTTTTGAGTCGGTCGGTGCGGCGTCTGCCCCCAGCGGTAGACGCCGCTCTGGCAAGGGCAAGGGGGGCAAGGGAGCGGGTGGAGCTAGAGGGGGCAGTGGCGGAGGAGGTGGGGGTGGCGGGGGGAGTGGGGGTGGCGGTGGAGGTGGTGGCGGGAGTGGAGGTACTGGTGGAGGCGGTGGAGGCGGAGGTGGCGGCGGAGGCGGTAGCGGAGGAGGCGGGGGCGAGGGTACCAGTGGGGGCGGTGGCGGTGGAGACAGGGGCGGTGGTGGAGGTGGGAGTGGCGGTGGCGGCGGGGGTCGGAGTGTCTCGTCCCAGCGCAGCAGCTCTGGGGGTGGTCAGCGCCAGCAGCAGTAGCAGCAGCAGCAGCAGCAGCAGCAGCAGCAGCAGCAGCAGCAGCAGCAGCAGCAGCAGCAGCAGCAGCAGCAGCGCTCTCGCACCGTCCCCGCCCCTCAGCAGCTCCGTGAGTGGTACTTGCAGCGTCAGCGTGGTGGTGCGTTTGGTCCCTGCCCCTACGTTCTTCGCACCGGCGACCGTGCGGGGGAGAGGTGTGGAGGCACCCACACGGCCCGCCGCTGCTTTGGCCGCCTGACCGACGCCTGGCGTCAGCAGTTTCCGGAGGCCGCTGAGATCCCCCGCTGGGGGGAGCTGTCTAGGGCTGGTGTAGCCATTTATGATCTTGACTTTGATGCTATTCTTTCTGCTATGTATGTTGTGACTGGTAGTGATGAGGATGACTGTTACCGGTGTTTCCCGCCCGACCCAGGCATTGGTACTGCTGCGTCAGGTACTAGTGAGGCTGCTGCTCTAGGTGCCAGTGCGTCTGAGCTCTCAGGTACTGGTGAGTCTGCCCTCTCAGGTACTGTGTCGGCTTCGGCCTCTCACACCTTCACACTTGACTCTGGAGCGTCTCGCTCCTTCTTTCGGGACCGCACTACTCTCACGCCGCTGAGTCGGCCGGTTGCGGTGTCCCTGGCTGACCCCTCTGGGGGGCCTGTCCTGTCTCGCTTCTCCACGGTACTTCCGTGTCCGGCGGCCCCCTCTGGCACCCTGTCTGGTCTCTACCTCCCCTCGTTCTCGACGAACCTGGTGAGTGGTGCTGACCTACAGGATGCGGGTGTCCACCAGTTCACTCCTGCTCGTCAGCGGGTGACCCACTGCACGGAGGCTAGCACGGGACGCCACCTGGCTACGTTTACACGTCGGCCAGGGTCGAGCCTGTACACACTGACCACTGCTTCTCCTCCAGGTACTGAGTCTGGTAGGGTCCCTTCGTCTGGTCAGGTGTTTGCCGCAGCGTCCAGGTCTGGTCCTGAGTCTTCCCCCTGTTCGTGTCGTCGTCTGTCTCACGAGACCCTCCTCTGGCACCACCGCCTTGGCCACCCCTCTCTGCTTCGGCTCAGAGGCATGGCCTCCCGTCTTCTTGTGTCTGGTCTCCCCCGGTCTCTACCTCCCCTTCCTCAGGGCCCTGGCCCTGCCTGTGTCCCCTGTGTCGAGGGGCGCCAGCGTGCTGCCCCTCACTCCTCCCAGTTTCCTCCGACAGAGGCCCCGCTGCAGACACTTCACATGGACGTGTGGGGCCCAGCCCGCGTCCTTGGACAGGGTCAGGAGCGCTACTTCCTGCTAGTTGTTGACGACTACTCGCGTTACACCACAGTCTTCCCCTTGCGCAGCAAGGGTGAGGTCACTGAGGTGCTGATCGACTGGATCCGCGCAGCTCGTCTTCAGCTCAGGCAGAGCTTTGGCTCCGACTTTCCTGTGTTGCGTCTGCACTCTGACAGAGGCGGAGAGTTCTCCTCTGGCCTTCTTCGTGCCTACTGTCGGGCGCGAGGCATCCGCCAGTCCTTCACGCTTCCGGACTCCCCACAGCAAAATGGGATTGCTGAGCGCCGCATTGGCATGGTCATGGACGTCGCCCGTACGTCCATGATGCATGCGGCTGCCCCCCATTTTCTGTGGCCGTTTGCGGTCAGGTACGCAGCGCATCAGATCAACCTCCACCCCAGGGTCTCTAGGCCGGAGACCTCCCCAGCCCTGCTGTGGACGGGGAAGGTTGGCGATGCGTCGGCGTTCCGGGTCTGGGGATCTCGGGCGTTTGTCCGCGACTTGTCTGCGGACAAGCTGTCCCCTCGCGCTGCTCCCTGCGTCTTCCTAGGGTTCCCCCCCGACGCCCCTGGGTGGCAGTTCTACCACCCCTCCTCTCGACGTGTTCTGTCCTCCCAGGACGTCACGTTCGACAAGTCGGTACCCTACTACCGCCTCTTCCCCTACCGCACTCCGTCCCTCCCCCCACCCCCGCTCTTCTTGGTACCAGGTCCCCCCCCGGTAGTCCCCCTCCCCCCTCAGGGTCCTGCCCCGTCAGGTGTGTCCCAGGTAGACGCGGTCGAGCCTGTCGAGGTCACTGGTGACTCTGGTGCTGCTGCGGGAGCTGAGCCTGGGGGTGCGGAGTCTGGGGGTGCTGAGTCTGGAGGTGCTGAGCCTGGGGGTGCTGAGCCTGGGGGTACTGAGCCTGGAGGTGCTGAGCCTGGGGGTACTGAGCCTGGACGTACTGAGCCTGGGGGTGCTGTGCCTGGGACTGCTGTGCCTAGGGGTGCTGAGCCTGGGGGTGCTGAGCCTGGGGGTGCTTCGTCTCGCCGGGAGCCACTCTCCCCACAGGAGCTGCGTGAGTGGTTTGCCAGGCGCTGGAGGCGTGCTGCTGGTGCTGGTGGTTCTTCGGCTGCAGAGGGCACTGCTACTGCGCGTCCCGGCGGTGCTCGTCCTGTGGGTGCTGGAGCTGTTGGGTCTGCGAGTTCTCCTGGAGCTGGTGCTGCTGAGGGTGTTGGCGCTGAGCCTGCTGCTGGCGGTCCACCTGACAGTACTCCTGGTGCTGCTGCTGGAGGTTCTGGAGCTTCTGGTGGTGCTGCTGGAGGTGCTACTGGAGTGGGTGCTCCTGCCGAGGGTGCTGGTGCTGTTCCTGCTGTTTCTGGAGTCGCCGCGCGGCCCCGACCGTACTTCGTTCCTCTCCTGCAGCTGGTTCTTGGTCTTCCACTTTCTCCTCCTCCCTTAGAGGGTCCGCAGCCTGTCCGGTCACAGCCACAGCTACAGCCTGCCTCCCCTTTGCCTGCTCCTTCTCCCTACGCTGGTCCCACTGGAGGTCTTACTGAGCGTCGTGAGCCTGCGTCTCGTCCTGCGTCGCCTGTTCGTCCTGAGCGCGCTAGTGGTCGCGGGTCGCGTCAGCGTCCTCCTCCTGTCCCTGGCACGCACCGGATGTCACTGCGTCCGTCCACTGCTCCTCTGCGTGCCCCTTTGCCTTCTCCTCCTGCTTCATCTCTTCCTGCTCTTGCCGACCCGGAGTCGGACTCTCTTCGTGCTGCCAGTCCTACTGTCACGCGTCTCCTTGCTACTGCTGTCACTGACCCTTCCTTCGAGTCGTCTGCTGCGTCTGCCCTTGTCACTGAGCTTGTCGACTTTGCTGCGCGCTGTCGTCTAGACTACGCTGCCAGTCTTGTCGCTGAGTCTGAGTCTGCCTGTCCTCCGTCCGTCGGGGGTGAGTGTGCCCTCGGCACGGACGTCCTTGAGGACAGGCAGGAGGAGTTCCAGTGTCTGGCCGCCGCTTCACCCCATCTTGCGTCTGTACTGCTAGCCCCTGAGGGAGACCCGGATGCACCAGACATCCCGACTCCGCGCTCTTACGCGGAGGCGATAGAGGGTCCCTACTCCTCTCAGTGGCAGGCAGCTATGGATGCAGAGATGGCTTCCTGGAAGTCCACAGGCACCTACGTCGACGCTGTTCCCCCTCCTGGGGCGAACATCGGGTGAAGCGGCCGCCGGGTTCTCCGCCTGTCTTCAAGGCGCGTTACGTGGCTCGTGGCTTCAGTCAGCGGCAGGGGGTTGACTACTTTCAGACCTTCTCCCCCACCCCGAAGATGACCACTCTTCGGGTTCTGCTGCACGTTGCTGCTCACCGTGACTACGAGCTGCACTCTCTCGACTTCAGCACAGCTTTCTTGCAGGGCAGCCTGCACGAGGAGATCTGGCTACGTCGCCCACCTGGCTTCACTGGGTCTTTCCCTCCTGGTACCCAGTGGAGTCTCCGGCGTCCAGTCTACGGTCTCCGCCAAGCGCCACGTGAGTGGCACGACACACTGAGGACTACGCTCGCGGCACTTGGGTTTGCTCCTTCTACTGCCGACCCGTCGCTGTTTCTGCGCACCGACACCTCTCTGCCGCCGTTCTACATCCTCGTGTACGTCGTCGACTTGGTCTTTGCCACAGCTGACACTGCTGGACTCGCCTACGTGAAGTCCGAGCTGCAGAAGAGACACACGTGCACTGACCTGGGTGAACTGCGTAGCTACCTTGGCTTGCAGATCACCCGGGACAGAGCGCGCCGCACCATTACCCTGACTCAGTCACACATGGTGCAGCAGGTCCTTCAGCGCTTCGGCTTCACGTACTCCTCGCCTCAGGCCACTCCTCTGCCTACTCGCCACTCGCTCTCAGCTCTGCCTTCGGATGAGTCCGTAGAGTCGAGTGGCCCGTTTGCAGAGCTTGTTGGCTGCCTCATGTACCTGATGACCTGCACACGTCCTGACCTTGCATACCCTCTTAGCATTCTCGCACGCTATGTTGCTCCTGGGAGACACCGACCAGAGCACATGGCTGCAGCGAAGAGGGTGTTGCGCTACTTGTGCAGTACGTCGGGCATGGGGCTAGTGCTTGGAGGGCGCAGTCCAGTGGTCCTCACTGGGCACGCAGACGCTTCTTGGGCTGACGACCAGGCTACGCAGCGGTCGTCACAGGGTTACACCTTCAGCCTTGGTTCTGGCTCTGTTTCGTGGCGGGCTACCCGCTCGTCTTCTGTTCTCGGCTCCAGTTGTGAGGCTGAGATCTACGCTGGGGCTATGGCTGCACAGGAGTTACGCTGGCTCACCTACCTGCTGACCGACCTTGGAGAGCAGCCTCGTTCTCCTCCAGTCCTGTACGTAGACAACAAGGCCATGTTGGCCTTGTGTCGAGAGCAGCGACTGGAGCACAGAACGAAGCACATTGCCCTCCGCTACTTTCTTGCTCGTGAGCTGCAGCAGCGTGGACAGTTGCGACTTGCGTACGTGGCCTCTGAGGCCAACACTGCTGATGTCTTCACTAAGGCACTTGCGCCTTGTGATCATCAGCGTTGTTGCACGCAGTTGGGTCTTGTGCCTGTCTTGCCTCACTTGCTCACTTCTTGACCTTGCTTGTACCTTCACCTATATATACTCTTGCTCTTGCGTGCTTGACTCTTGTATATCTCTATATATGATCTTGCATGTGAACTGGCCTTCTGGCCTTTGAACTTGTGCTCGGAATGTGTGGTGACTTTGTGATCCACCCTGAGCTTTGCTTTGCTTTGCTTGACTGGTCTTGTGACCCCTTGTTCTCCCCCACTTTGCCTATGGGGGTGTGTCAGAACATTATAGCTTACTTATTTGTGTAGGCTATAGTGGGGTATCCCATAGGGGGTACAACCCAGTTAGGGTTTCCTATTTGTACTAACTTCGTTCTTAGTTCACTCATTCTCTCGTTCACTTCTTGTCAGATTGCTCCCTCTCCCCCCACCGAAAATTACTGTCGTGATGCAGCAGGTCGGTCAGCGGCTTGGTTATCCCTGCCATGTTAGGTACAAAACGACGGACGTAGTTAACAAACCCCAAAAAACTTTGCAACTCAGGGATATTAGTAGGCGGTTTCCACTTAACGATGGCGTCCCCTTTACGCGGGTTGATTTTAATCCCGTCGCCAGAGACCACATGTCCCAAAAATTCCAATTCCGGCTTCAGAAACTCGCACTTAGACCCCTTTGTAATTAGCCGATGCCCTTGTAAACGCCGGAACACCTCCTCTAAATCCTGCAGATGGTCTTCTTTTGTCGCGCTGTACACCAGGATATCGTCCAGGTACACGATGACCTTCTTGTCCAGCATGTTTCGAAAAAATCCATTCATGGTGAGCTGGAACGTCGAGGGCGCGTTTGTCAGGCCGAACGGCATCACTGTGAACTCGTACCTGCCGTAGCGTGTGCGAAAAGCGGTCTTTGGGCAGTCTTCGGTGAACACGCGAATTTGGTGGTAGCCTCCTCGCAGGTCGATTTTCGAAAAATACCGAGCTCCGCGAAGTTGATCCAGCAGATCGTCGGTTCGTGGGATCGGGTAACGCGACTTTATCGTGACCCGATTCAGCGCCCGATAATCAATGCACATGCGTAGGCCACCGTCCTTCTTCGGCGTGAACAGTATCGGTGCTGCATACGGCGACGTGCTGGGTCGGATAAATCCCTTGGCGAGCAGGTAATCCAGCTGGGCTCGCAATTCGGCGAGCTCTGGTTGGCTGAGCCGCCACTGTGACCGAACAGTGGGTTGCGCCCCTGGCTCCAGCTGGATCCGATGGCCTTCAGGTCGTTGGGGCGGCAAGCCATCCGGGAGGTCATCCGCGAAAATTTCGGGATACCTCCGAATGATGCTCGCCAATTCCTCGGGGACTGCCGCGCAGAGGGTGTCGATGTCCGCGATTTTTTCGGAAGCTGCCTCCTCGTACAGATGCACCAAGAAGGCCTGAGCTCCGCCGTTCATCGCACGCTGCATGTTGACCGCGTTGACACGTGTCGTCACCGGCTCCGGCTCCGTCCATTTCGGAAGCGTCGTCTTCCCTCCGTATCCTTGCACGACGCACGTCACAGTCGTCCAGTCGATCGTCGGATTGAAACGCTGCAGCCAATCCCTCCCCAGCAGCACGTCGCAGCCGTCCAACGTCGTCGCCAACATTTTCATGCCAAACCCGAAATTGTCGCTGCACTGTATCCGAATTTTTTGCGCCTCATCTCGGATGGCCAGCGGTGTTCCGTCCACCAACCTTGCATCGATCTCCGGCAGACACCTGGTCAACTTCACCCCAATTTTTTTGGCCGTTGCCAGGTTGACGAGAATGTGGCTCGCCCCACCGTCAACGAAGATTTTTATCTTATAACCGTTAACCCTCCCTACCACCAGCACAGGGTAGTCCACGTGTTCACCCACGTTATTCGTCCGGTTCTGGTCGATAGCTCTGATCGGTACATCGACCCGGTGTGGATGGTGATTGTCGGGCGACAGGGTCTCGTCAGTAGGTGGCCCGTCTGCTACTGACTCGTATCTTTTCCCGACCCTTCTCCGTCATTCTTCTTCCCCTGCTTAAGCCTCGGGCAGTCTTTGTCAAACATTGTATGATGTGCTTGTTTAGGCTACGGTGGGTTAGCCTATAGTGGGTACACATTTCTAGGGTTAGGTTTGACCTATTTGTACCCAACACTCATTCTAGTCATTCATTCTCGTTTCTGATTCTGACATGGTATTACGAGCCTAGGTTCCACCTAGGACCGAAACGATAGGGCCCACCGTTTCCGCTAGCCGCGCCCTCGTGCGCCGCCTTTTTCCTGCGCCTCGAGCGCCTCGTTCTTAAGGCCCCCTAAGGCCCTCTCGCGTCGCCCCTTAAGGCCCCTCACGGCCCCTCGCGTCGCCCTCTTAAGGCCCCTTACGGCCCGGCGCTAGCCTCTCAAGGCCCCGTGTGGCCCCGCGCTAGCCTCTCACGGCCCCCGCTCGGCCCCGCGCTAGCCTCCTAAGGCCCCCGTCGGCCCCGCGCTAGCCCCGCGCTAGCCTCCTAAGGCCCCCGATCGGCCCCGCGCTAGCCTCCTAAGGCCCCCGTCGGCCCCGCGCTAGCCCCTCGCTAGCCTCCTAAGGCCCCCGATCGGCCCCGCGCTAGCCTCCTAAGGCCCCCGTCGGCCCCGCGCTAGCCCCCTAAGGCCCCCGTCGGCCCCGCGCTAGCCTCTCACGGCCTCGCCCTCGCCCTGGACGGCCCCGCGCTCTCACTTAGCAGCCCCACCCGGCCCCGCGCTCGCCCCTCTAGGACTGAGCCGAACCGCGCGACCCGACCGAGCCGCGCGACCCGGCCGAGCCGCGCCCCCCTAGCCGAGCCGCGCCGCCCTAGCCGAACCACGCCGCCCTAGCCGAGCCGCGCCGCCCTACTGCTACTACCACTGCTGCTACTGCTACTACTACTGCTGCCACTGCTACTGCTTCAGCTATGGCTAGCCCTACAGTTCTCTCGTTCGATTCTGAGGGCCGCCCGATTAAGTTTGATACCTGGCTCGATGATCTGCACCTGTTCCTCCAGCTCACTGCCAGAGAGGATATCTCGCTGTACGATCACGCACTAGGCACAGTCCCTTCTCCTGCTACTACTGCTACCGCTACTGCTCGCTCGCAGTGGCAGACTCGCGATGCCCACGCCCGCTTTGCTATTTGCAACTCCCTGCCAGTAGATGAGCGTGAGCACTTCGGCCAGCATCAGACTGCCCAGGCCCTGTACACTGCTGTAGTTGCGCGCTACTCCTCCCCGGCCTCAGCTGCACTAGGCCGTCTCTCCCTTCCCTACCTGTTCCCCGACCTGTCCGCTTTCCAGACAGTCGCTGACCTCATCACTCACCTCCGTACTAGTGATGCCCGCTTCCGTGCAGCCATGCCCGCTGAGTTTCTTGCCTCCAACCCTCCCCCGCTCTGGCTCACTCTCTACCACCTAGTCACCCGCCTCCCTGACACTCTGCGTACAGTCAGGGACCACTTCCTAGCTCGCTGCCCCACTGAGCTCACCATTGCCGCCCTAGAGAAGGAACTACTTGCAGCTGAGAAGAGTATTGTAGCTGTAGGTGCCTCTCGTGGCGACCCCCGCACCCCTTTCTTCGAGGGGTGTTCCCCCTCCCCCCTCCTCCCCTCTGTCGCCTCTGCTGCTGCTGTCGACCTTCTTGGTGCTGAGCAGGTCGGCTCTGCGTCCGCTCCCAGCGGGCGCCGCAGCGGCAAGGGCAGGGGAGGCAAGGGCGGTGGGGGTGACGGCGGGGGAGGCGGTGGTGGGGGTGGTGGCAGCGGCGGGGGCGGTGGCGGGGCTGGAGGGGCTAGTGGCAGCGGTGGGGGTGGTGGAGGCAGCGGCGGCGGCGGTGGCCGGGGTGGGGGCGGTGGTGGTGGCGGCAGTGGACGTGGCGGCGGCAGGGGCGGTGGTGGTCGTGGTGGAGGCGGCGGTGGTGGTCGTGGAGGCTCTGGCACTGGCCAGAGTGCGCAGCACCCTCAGTCCTCCCAGGAGCTTCGTGAGTGGTACTTACAGCACGGGGGTGGGGGGGGTAGCCTTAGCTGCACGTACGTCATCCGCACTGGTCGCCGCAAGGGACAGACGTGCGGGAGGGCGCACACTGCGCAGCGCTGCTTCTCTCGCCTAGATGATGCTTGGCGTGCTCAGTTTCCTGACGCTCCTGAGCTCCCTCAGTGGGCTGATCTCCTCAAGAAGGATATCGATATCTATGCTCTTGATTTTGATGTTATTCTCAAAGCCATGTATGCATTGACTATTAGTGGAGAGGAGGACCAGTACCTGAGTGTTCCGCCTGACCCAGGCATCCGCACGAGTGAGGCTGCCGCCCTAGGTGCTTGCGTGTCTGCTACCCCAGGTACTGGTGAGGCTACTGCTCTAGGTGCTTGTGTGTCCGCCACCCCAGGTACTACTGAGTCCACTGAGGCACTGCACACCTTCACTCTAGACTCAGGCGCTTCGCGCTGTTTCTTTCGTGACCGCACTGCTCTTGAGCCCCTTGCTCGACCAGTCGCTGTCTCGCTCGCTGACCCCTCTGGGGGTCCGGTTATTGCGACCTCCTCCACCCTCCTTCCTTGTCCTGCTGTCCCGTCGGGCACACTGTCAGGTCTTCATCTCCCCTCGTTCTCTACGAACTTGGTGGCGGGTTGTGCGCTTCAGGATGGGGGTGTTCACCAGTTCACCCCTGCCTACGAGCGCGTGACACACTTCACGTGTGCTCGGACGGGCCGTCACCTGGCTACCTTCACTCGGCAGCCGGGGTCGGACCTGTACACACTGACCACTGAGTCCCCTCAGGTAGCGGCGTCTGCGTCTGCGTCTGCGTCAGGTCAGCTGTCTGCCCCCTGCTCGTGTCGCTCTCTAGCGCACAAGACTGTCCTCTGGCACCACCGACTTGGTCACCCGTCAGTGCAACGCCTTCGGGGCATGCACGCCCGGTACCTTGTCTCTGGTCTTCCTCGGGTACTCCCTCCCCTCCCACCCTCCCTTGCTCCTCCTTGTCTTCCCTGTGTCGAGGGGCGGCAGCGCGCTGCCCCTCACTCCTCCTCGTTCCCCCCGACGTCTGCTCCTTTGCAGACGCTCCACATGGACGTGTGGGGCCCAGCCCGCGTCCGTGGTCAGGGCCAGGAGAGGTACTTCTTGATCGTCGTTGACGACTACTCGCGCTACACCACGGTCTTCCCCTTGCGCACCAAGGGTGAAGTCCCTGATGTCCTGATCCCTTGGATCAGCAGAGCACGTCTTCAGCTGCGAGAGCGTTTTCGCTCGGAGTTTCCTGTCCTGCGCTTGCACTCTGACAGAGGTGGCGAGTTCTCCTCCGACCTCTTGGCAGCCTACTGTGCTGAGCACGGCATTCGCCAGTCGTTCACGCTTCCGGCCTCTCCACAGCAAAATGGGGTTGCTGAGCGCCGCATTGGCTTGGTCATGGAGGTCGCTCGTACCTCCTTAGTCCACGCGGCTGCCCCCCACTTTCTGTGGCCGTTTGCGGTCCGGTACGCTGCGCATCAGCTCAACCTCTGGCCCCGTGTCTCCGCTCCTGAGACCTCGCCCACACTGCTGTGGACGGGGGAGGTTGGCGATGCGTCACGCTTCCGTGTCTGGGGATCCCGAGCTTTTGTTCGCGACACGTCTGCGGACAAGCTCTCCTCCCGCACTGCTCCCTGTGTCTTTCTTGGCTTTGCCCCGGATGCGTTTGGCTGGCAGTTTTACCACCCCGCCTCGCACCGCGTCTTCCCCTCTCAGGACGTCACTTTTGACGAGTCCGTGCCCTTCTACCGCCTCTTCCCCTACCGCACTGCCCCGCTCCCTCCCCCGCCTCTCTTCCTCGCGCCAGGTGCTGCAGTGGTAGACCCCCTCCCCCCTCAGGGTGCCGCTCCCTCAGGTGTCTCTCAGGTAGACCCAGTTGAGCCTGCCGAGGTAGCTGTCGACTCGCGTCCTGCTAGAGGTGCTGAGCCTGAGCGTGCGGAGCCTGAGCGTGCGGAGCCTGGGCAGGCGGAGCCTGGGGGTGCTGAGCCTGGGGGTGTTGAGACTGGGGGTGCTGAGCCTGGGGGTGCTGAGTCTGGAGGTACTGAGACTGGGGGTGCTGAGCCGGGGGGTGCTGGGTCTGAGGGTACTGAGCCTGGCGTTGCTGAGTCTGGGGGTACTGAGCCTGGTTGTGTTGCAGTTGACTGTGAGGCGCCTGGAGGACCTCCCTCTTCGCAGCAGCTCCGTGAGTGGTACTCACGGTACTGCAGCCTCCGGCGGGGTGCGTCTCAGGCTCGTGGTGCTACTAGAGTTGGTACTCGTGTTTCCCCACCACGGCGGGAGCCGCCCTCTTCCCCACAGCTTCGAGAGTGGTACGCTCGGCACATCAGTCTCCGGAGTGGAGCTGCTGGTGCTGGGGTCCCCGGAGTTGACGCTGCTGCGGGTGCTGCGGACCCTGGTGCTGGAGGTGTTGCTTCTGCTGGCGGTGCTGCTGGAGGTGCTGCTCGTACTGAGGACCCTGGTGCTGGAGGTGCTGCTGCTGCTGGTGGTGCTGCTGCTGGAGGTGCTGCTGCTGCTGCTGGAGTGGAGGACCCGGAGGGTGGAGCTTCTGCTGGTGCTGAGGACCCTGCCGCTGGAGCTTCTGCTGGTTCGAGAGTTGCTGCACGGCCACGGCCGTACTTCGTTCCGCTCCTTCAGCAGGTTCTTAGTCAGTGTCCTCCTCTCGCCTTAGAGTGTCCTCCGTCTGTCCAGTCACAGCCACAGTTACCGACTGCCTCCCCACTCCCTGTGCCTACTCCGTACACTGGTCCGACTGGAGGTCTAGCTGAGAGACGTGAGCCTGCTTCACGTCCTGTGTCCCCTGCGTCTCGTCGAGCGTCGCCTGTTCGTGTTGCTACCACTGCTAGTCGTGTCCAGCGTCAGCGTCCTCCTGCTGTCCCAGGCACTCACCAGATGGCGCTTCGTCAGTCCACTGCTCCGCAGCGTGTCGCTCTCCCGTCGCCTCCTGCGTCCTCTCTTCCTGCGCTTGCTGACCCGGAGTCAGACACCCTTCGCGCTGCCAGTCCTACTGTCACACGTCTCCTCGCTACGGTTGTCACTGACCCTTCCTTTGAGTCCGCTACTGCGTCTGCCTTAGTCACTGAGCTTGTCGACTTTGCAGCTGCGTGTCGTCTAGACTACGCTGCGAGTCTTGTTTCTGAGTCTGAGTCTGTCTGTCCTCCGTCCGTCGGGGGTGAGTGTGCTCTTGGCACGGACGTTCTTGAGGACAGGCAGGAGGAGGTTGGTTGCCTTGCCGCTGCTTTGCCCCATCTCGTGTCCATGCTCGTTGCCCCTGAGGGAGACCCGGATGCACCAGACATCCCGACCCCACGCTCTTACGCAGAGGCGATGGCCGGTCCCTACTCCTCTCAGTGGCAGTCAGCCATGGACACAGAGATGGCTTCCTGGAAGTCCACTGGCACCTACGTTGACGAGGTTCCCCCACCTGGGGCGAACATCGTCAGTGGCATGTGGATTTTCAGGGTGAAGCGGCCGCCGGGCTCTCCGCCTGTCTTCAAGGCGCGTTACATTGCACGAGGCTTCAGTCAGCGAGAGGGAGTTGACTTCTTCCAGACCTTCTCCCCGACCCCGAAGATGACCACTCTTTGGGTTCTGCTACACGTCGCCGCTCAGCGTGACTACGAGCTCCACTCTCTAGACTTCAGCACAGCTTTCTTGCAGGGCAGCCTGCACGAGGAGATCTGGCTGCGCCGCCCACCTGGCTTCACTGGGTCGTTCCCTCCTGGTACCCAGTGGAGCCTCCGGCGGCCAGTCTACGGTCTCCGCCAGGCGCCACGTGAGTGGCACGACACACTGAGGACTACACTTGCGGCTCTTGGGTTCGCTCCTTCTACTGCTGACCCGTCGCTGTTTCTACGCACCGACCCCTCGCTGCCGCCGTTCTACATCCTTGTGTACGTTGACGACTTGGTCTTTGCCACTTCTGACACAGTTGGTCTCGCTCACGTGAAGTCCGAGCTGCAGAAGAGACACACGTGCACAGTCCTGGGTGAACTGACAAGCTATCTTGGCTTGCGGATCACCCGGGACAGAGCACGGCGCACCATCACCTTGACTCAGTCACACATGGTGCAGCAGGTCCTTCAGCGCTTCGGGTTCATGTACTCCTCGCCTCAGTCCACTCCTCTGCCTACGGGACACTCGCTCTCAGCTCTGCCTTCGGATGAGTCCGTAGAGCCGAGTGGTCCGTATCCAGAGCTTGTGGGCTGCCTCATGTACCTGATGACCTGCACTCGATCTGACCTTGCATACCCTCTCAGCATCTTAGCACGCTATGTCGCTCCCGGCCGTCACCGGAAGGAGCACATGGATGCAGCTAAGAGGGTGTTGCGCTACTTGTGCAGTACGTCAGGCATGGGGCTAGTGCTTGGAGGGCGAGACCGGCCTGTTCTCACTGGGCACTCAGACGCTTCCTGGGCAGACGACCAGGCTACTCAGCGGTCGTCCCAGGGTTACACCTTCAGTCTTGGCTCTGGCTCTGTCTCTTGGTGTTCTACTCGCTCTTCTTCTGTTCTCAGCTCCAGCTGTGAGGCTGAGATCTACGCCACGGCCATGGCTGCCCAGGAGCTTCGCTGGCTCACCTACCTGCTGACTGACCTTGGAGAGCAGCCTCGTTCTCCTCCAGTACTGTACGTCGACAACAAGGCCACCATTGCCTTGTGTGGGGAGCACAGACTGGAGCACAGGACGAAGCACATTGCTCTGCGCTACTTTCTTGCTCGAGAGCTGCAGCAGCGAGGTCAGCTTTGTCTGCGTTACGTGGCCACTCGGGCCAACACTGCTGACGTGTTCACCAAGGCGCTTCAGCCTTGTGACCATCAGCGCTTCTGTACTGTTCTAGGCCTCGTGCCTACTGTCCCTCATTTGCTCACTTCTTGACTTTGCTTGTACAGTGATCTCTATATATATATACCTGCATGCTTACTCTTGCTAGGTTGTGATTACTGTATCTCTTGTTCTTTTATAAATCTGCATGTGAACTGGTCTTGTGACCGCTTGCTTGTGCTCGGAACTTGTGTGGTATCCTTGAGATCCACCCTGAGCTTTGTTTTGCTTTGACTGGTCTTGTGACCCCTTGTTCTCCCCCACTTTGCCTATGGGGGTGTGTCAAACATTGTATGATGTGCTTGTTTAGGCTACAGTGGGTTAGCCTATAGTGGGTACACATTTCTAGGGTTAGGTTTGACCTATTTGTACCCAACACTCATTCTAGTCATTCATTCTCGTTTCTGATTCTGACAGTCTTTTTTCAGGTGGCCCAGCTGGTTGCATAAAAAGCACGGCCCAAGGGCTCGGCTCGGGTTGATCGTGGCTTGCTGAGTCGGTCCACGAAATCGAGGGCCCTCCCGGGAGCTCGATCTCGCCCACTGCATCAGCGCATCCGTTGACTCGGCTTCCCGGACGGCGTCGTTGAAGCTTCGTGGCCGGGTTCGTCGGACCTCGTATTGTATCTCGTATTTCAGGCCCGCCACGTAGCGATCCAACCGCTCTGCGTCGCTCATGTCGTCCACCTGGTCCGCCAAGTTGCAGAATTTGCTGGTGTAGTCTTGGACTGAAGTCAGCTGCTTCCAGGTACGCAGCTGCATGCGAGCAAAGTCCGAGGCGGATATGTGCTCGAATCTGGTTTGCAAGGCGGCGCCCCACTCCTTCCATGTGCGTATCGTGGCCGTCCCAAAAATCGATGTTGCCTGATGCATGACAGGTGTTGAAGTCCCGTCGTTCGCACGTGCTGTTCCTGCCGAAGTCCCCTTGTGTTGCAGCGTTTGTGGAGAATAGAGCGAGAATGAATGAACTATGAATGAAGTGAGTACATATAGGAAACCCTAGTTGGGTTGTACCCCCTATGGGATACCCCACTACAGCCTACACAATAGCATAAGCTATATATATGTTCTGACACACCCCCATAGGCAAAGTGGGGGAGAACAAGGGGTCACAAGACCAGTCAAGCAAAGCAAAGCAAAGCTCAGGGTGGATCACAAAGTCACCACACAGTCCGAGCACAAGAGCAAGGCCAAAGGCCAGTTCACATGCAGGAGTACAGACATATAAATATAAAGCTAGACAAGCAAGAGCAGGTATATATATGTGACAGTACAAGTGAGGTCAAGAGGAGAGCAAGTGAGGCAAAACAGGTACAAGACCCAGCTGGGTGCAGAAGCGCTTATGGTCACAAGGCGCGAGTGCCTTGGTGAACACATCAGCAGTGTTAGCCTCAGAGGCCACGTACGCAAGCCGCAACTGTCCACGCTGCTGTAGCTCACAAGCAAGGAAGTAGCGAAGAGCAATGTGCTTCGTTCTGTGCTCCATACGCTGCTCTCGACACTAGGCCAGCATGGCCTTGTTGTCCACGTACAGCATTGGAGGAGAACGAGGCGGCTCTCCAAGGTCAGTCAGCAGGTAGGTGAGCCAGCGAAGCTCCTGTGCAGCCATGGCCCCTGCGTAGATCTCAGCCTCACAACTGGAGCTGAGAACCGAAGACGAGCGAGTAGCCCGCCACGAGACAGAGCCGGAACCAAGGCTGAAGGTGTAACCCTGTGACGACCGCTGCGTAGCCTGGTCGTCAGCCCAAGAAGCGTCCGCGTGACCTGTAAGGACCACTGGACTCCGCCCTCCAAGCACTAGCCCCATGCCCGACGTACTGCACAGGTAGCGCAATACCCTCTTCGCTGCAGCCATGTGCTCTGGTCGGTGTCTCCCAGGAGCAACATAGCGTGCAAGAATGCTAAGAGGGTATGCAAGGTCAGGTCGTGTGCAGGTCATCAGGTACATGAGGCAGCCAACAAGCTCTGGGTACGGGCCACTCGACTCTACGGACTCATCCGAAGGCAGAGCTGAGAGCGAGTGACGAGTAGACAGAGGAGTGGCCTGAGGCGAGGAGTACGTGAAGCCGAAGCGCTGAAGGACCTGCTGCACCATGTGTGACTGAGTCAAGGTAATGGTGCGGCGTGCTCTGTCCCGAGTGATCTGCAAGCCAAGGTAGCTGCGCAGTTCACCCAGGTCTGTGCACGTGTGTCTCTTCAGCAGCTCGGACTTCACGTAGGCGAGTCCGGCAGTGTCCGCTGTGGCAAAGACCAAGTCGTCGACGTACACGAGGATGTAGAACGGCGGCAGAGAAGTGTCGGTGCGCAGAAACAGCGACGGGTCAGCAGTAGAAGGAGCAAACCCAAGAGCCGCAAGCGTAGTCCTCAGTGTGTCGTGCCACTCACGCGGTGCCTGGCGGAGACCGTAGACTGGCCGTCGGAGGCTCCACTGGGTGCCAGGAGGGAGAGTCCCAGTGAAGCCAGGTGGACGGCGCAGCCAGATCTCCTCGTGCAGGCTACCCTGCAAGAACGCAGTGCTGAAGTCGAGAGAGTGAAGCTCGTAGTCGCGCTGCGCGGCTATGTGCAGCAGCACCCGAAGAGTGGTCATCTTCGGGGTGGGAGAGAAGGTCTGAAAGTAGTCAACTCCCTGCCGCTGACTGAAGCCACGAGCGACGTACCGCGCCTTGAAGACAGGTGGAGAGCCCGGCGGCCGCTTCACCCTGAAGATCCACATGCCACTGACGATGTTCGCCCCAGGAGGGGGAACCGCGTCAACGTAGGTGCCTGTGGACTTCCAGGAAGCCATCTCTGCATCCATAGCTGCCTGCCACTGAGAGGAGTAGGGACCCTCTACGGCCTCCGCGTAAGAGCGCGGAGTCGGGATGTCTAGTGCATCCGGGTCTCCCTCAGGAGCAAGCAGTACAGACGCGAGATGAGGTGAAGCAGCAGCCAGACACTGGAACTCCTCCTGCCTGTCCTCTAGGACGTCCGTGCCAAGAGCACACTCACCCCCGACGGACGGAGGACAGACAGACGCAGAATCAGCAACAAGACTAGCAGCGTAGTCTAGACGACAGCGAGCGGCAAAGTCGACGAGCTCAGCGACAAGAGCAGACGCAGTAGCGGACTCAAAAGAGGGGTCAGTGACGACAGTAGCAAGAAGACGCGTGACAGTAGGACTGGCAGCACGAAGGGAGTCCGACTCTGGGTCGGTAAGCACAGGAAGGGAGGACTCAGGAGGAGAAGGCAAAAGGGCACGCAGAGGAGCAGTGGACGGACGCAGAGACATCCGGTGCGTGCCAGGGACAGGAGGAGGACGCGGACGCGAACCACGACCACTAGCGCGGACTCAGCACCAACGCCCTCAGCAGCCCTAGCTCCAGTAGGACCCGCAGGCGTAGCACCTCCGGGACCGGCGGCACCAGTACCCTCGACGGTCGAAGAAGCTCCAGCTCCAGCAGTACACCTCCAGCGGCGAGCAAACCACTCGCGCAGCTCCTGTGGAGAGAGGGGCTCCCGCCAAGACGCAGCACCAGGAGAAACCCCAGGCTCAGCGGCTCCAGACGTAGCACCCCCAGGCTTAGCAGCTCCAGACTCAGCACCCCCAGGCTCAGCAGCTCCAGACTCAGCACCCCCAGGCTCAGCAGCTCCAGCTCCAGTAGGACCCGCAGGCCCAGCAGCTCCGGGACCGGCAGCACCAGCACCCTCAGCAGTCGAAGGAGCTTCAGCTCCAGCAGCACGCCTCCAGCGGCGAGCAAACTACTCGCGCAGCTCCTGTGGAGAGAGCGGCTCCCGCCGAGACGGAGCAACAGGAGAGCCCCCAGGTCCAGCAGTCGCAGGCTCCGCACCTCCAGGCTCAGCACCCCCAGGCTCAGCAGCTCCTCACGTAGCACCTCCCGGCTCAGCACCCCCAGCAGCAGCACCCCCAAGCTCAGCACCCCCCGGCCTCGCACCCCCAGGCTCAGCACCCCCAGCAGCAGCACCCCCAAGCTCAGCACTCGCAGGCGTAGCACCCCCAGACTCTGCACCCGCAGCACGACCAGACTCAGCAGCAACCTCGATTGGCTCGACTGTGTCTACCTGAGACACACCTGAAGGGGCAGGAACCTGAGGGGGGAGGGGGTCTTCCGGGGGGGGAACTGGCACCAGGAAGTCCGGTGGGGGGGGGAGGGAAGGAGTACGGTAGGGGAAGTGGCGGTAGAAGGGGACTGACTCGTCGAACGTGACGTCCTGGGAGGACAGAACACGACGAGAGGAGGGGTGGTAGAACTGCCACCCTGGAGCGTCAGGGGGGAAGCCAAGGAAGACACAGGGAGCAGCACAGGGGGGACAGCTTGTCCGCAGACAAGTCGCGGACAAACGCCCGAGATCCCCAGACACGGAACGCAGACGCATCGCCGACCTTCCCCGTCCACAGTAACACTGGGGACACATTGGGCTGAGAGACCCTGGGGTGAAGGTTGAGCTGATGCGCCGCGTACCGAACCGCAAACGGCCACAGAAAATGGGGGGCAGCCGCATGCATCATGGACGTACGAGCGACATCCATGACCATGCCAATGCGGCGCTCTGCAATCCCATTTTGCTGTGGAGAGTCCGGAAGCGTAAAGGTCTGGCGGATCCCCTGTGCACGACAGTAGTCTCGGAGAAGGCGAGAGGAGAACTCCCCACCTCGGTCAGAGTGCAGACGCAGAACAGGAAAGTCCGAGCCGAAGCTCCTCCTGAGCTGGAGACGAGCCTCGCGGATCCAGTCGATCAGCACCTCAGTGACAGCACCCTTGCTGCGCAAGGGGAAGACTGTGGTGTAACGCGAGTAGTCGTCAACCACCAACAGGAAGTAGCGCTCGTGACCCTGCCCACGGACGGGGGCCGGGCCCCACACGTCCATGTGAAGTGTCTGCAGAGGAGCCTCTGTCGGGGGAAACTGGGAGGAGTGAGGAGCAGCCCTGAGGCGCCCCTCGACACAGGGGACACAGGAAGGTCCTAGTCCCGAAGGAAGGGGAGGGAGAGACTGGGGAAGACCAGAGACAAGGACACGGGAAGCCATGCCCCGAAGACGGGGCAAGGAGGGGTGGCCAAGACGGTGGTGCCACAGGAGATTCTCGTGAGACAAGAGGCGACACGAGCAGGGGGCAGACTCAGGACCAGACCTGGACGCAGCAGCAACCTGACGCTGCTACCTGACCGGACGCAGGGACTGGAGGAGACTCAGTGATCAGGGTGTAGAGACTCGACCCCGGCCGACTCGAGAACGTGGCCAGGTGCCGGCCTGTGCGTGCGTCCGTGCAGTGGGTCACCCGCTGACTCGCAGGAGTGAACTGGTGAACCCCCGCATCCTGCAGGTCTGCACCACTCACCAAGTTCGTCGAGAACGAGGGGAGGTACAGGCCAGACAGGGTGCCCGAGGGGGCAGCCGGACACGGGAGGACAGTGGAAAAGTGAGCGAGGTCAGGACCCCCAGAGGGGTCAGCCAGGGAGACTGCAACAGGCCGACCAAGCGGCGTGAGTGTGGTGCGGTCCCGAAAGAAGGAGCGAGAAGCCCCAGAGTCAAGTGTAAAGGTGAGGGAGGCCGAAGCCACCGTGGTACCTGAGAGCGCAGCCTCACCCGCACCTGAGGAAGCAGACTCACTAGCACCTAGAGCAGCAGCCGCACCTGTACCTGGAGCAGGAGACTCACTAGCACCCAGAGCAGCAGCAGCCTCACCAGTAGCTAGAGCAGCAGGTCCTATACCCGGGTCAGGCGGTACGCACAGGTGACTGGCACGGTCAGCACTAGTAGGCAATGCATACATGGCAGTGAGAATAGCATCATAGTCAAGAGCAAATATATCTTCCCTCTGCCTAAGCAACTCCACCCAGTCGGGGAGCTCAGCCTCGTCGCCAAACACGGTACGCCAGGCGTCGCTCAGACGGGCGAAGCAGCGGGACTGTGTATGACTAGGTGTCCCACAAGGCTGACCAGTCCGAGCACCAGTGAGAATCACGTAAGAGCAGCGAACAGAACTGAGAGACCCTCCACTCTGAGCGTACCACTCACGAAGCTGCTGAGGCGTGAGAGACGCGCGGGGGGGTCGCGGGAGCTGCATCTGGCCGCCACCAGTAGTAGAAGCAGCAGGAGTGGTAGCAGTAGTAGCGCCACCACCCCTACAGCCCCAACCAGCGGACCACTCACGCAGCTGCTGAGGCGTGAGGGACTCACGCAGACGTCGATGGGGCCGCATCTGGCTCCACCAGTAGAGGCAGGAGCAGGAGTAGCAGCAGTAAGGCAGGCAGCCAGGCAAGCCAAAAAGGGAGGCAGGCAGGCAAGCAGGCGACGCGCAGCGTGCTAGCAGGGCAGGGGCTCACCAGTGGTGGGTAGAGTAGGCTCGGCGACTCAGAGGCTCGGCAGCACGGCGGCTCTGCGGCTCGGGCGACTCGGGCGGCTCGGCGGCAGGGCGGCTCGGCAACTCGGCGACCCGGCGGCGCGGCTGTAGGGCGGCTCGGCTGCTGGGAGGCTCGGGTGTAGAGCGGCTCGGCTGCAGGGCGGCTCGGCTGCTGGGAGGCTCGGGTGTAAAGCGGCTCGGCGGCGAGGCGGCGAGGCTGCAGGGCGGCTCGAGACGAAGGAGGAGGAGAAGTAGGGGAGACCACACACCTGCCACCCCCCCGAAGGAGCCGCGACGGGCGACGGGAAAAGGGGGGGGGGGGGGGGAGGCGGCTCGGGCGGCTCGGGCGGCTCAGGCGGCTCGGGCAGCTCGGGCAGTCAGCGCCACAGGCGGCTCGGGCGGCTCGGCTCCTCAGCTGCGCAGACGGCTCGGGCGGCTCAGGCTGCACGGCGGCTAACGGGCGGCGTGGGGGGCCAGGACGGCGGCGTGCAGCAGGGACGGGCGGCGCACGGGCGGTGTGAGGCCGGGACGGGCGCGCGCGGGCGGCTAGGGGCCGGGACGGGCGCGCGCGGGTGGCTAGGGGCCGGGACGGGCGGCGCGCGGGCGGCTAGGGGCCTGAACGGGCGGCGCGCGAGCGGCTAGGGGCCGGGACGGGCGGCGCGCGGGCGGCTGAGGGCCGGGACGGGCGGCGCGCGGGCGGCTAGGGGCCTGAACGGGCGGCGCGCGAGCGGCTAGGGGCCGGGACGGGCGGCGCGCGGGCGGCTAGGGGCCTGAACGGGCGGCGCGCGAGCGGCTAGGGGCCGGGACGGGCGGCGCGCGGGCGGCTAAGGGCCTGAACGGGCGGCGCGCGAGCGGCTAGGGGCCTGAACGGGCGGCGCGCGGGCGGCTAGGGGCCGGGACAGGCGGCGCGCGGGCGGCTAGGGGCCTGCAGGGCAGGCCGAAAGAGTGAGAGCGAGGGCCCGGAGCGCGCTCCGGGCAGAAAAAAAAGTTTAAAAGTGGTGGGCCCTAAGCACAGTTCCCACGGGGGAACCTGCTCGATACCATGTGGAGAATAGAGCGAGAATGAAGGAACTATGAATGAAGTGAGTACATATAGGAAACCCTAGTTGGGTTGTACCCCCTATGGGATACCCCACTACAGCCTACACAATAGCATAAGCTATATATATGTTCTGACAGTGTTCGCCTCCACCACTCCAGCGCAGGTCCACGCAACAGTGAAACTGCGAAATTAATGCGGGTGGCGTCGTCATAAATCATAGCAGCATTAAAGAACACCTCCACACCGAACAACCACGCAGAAACAGTGACAAACTTATCACTCGGGTTAAACGGGGGCGGGTTTGTCGGCTTGATTTTCACGAAAGCCGTTGCTGCCATCGGGGCCGTTGGCATTGCTGCTGGCGTCGCCGTCGTCGTCGCTGCTGCACGTGGCGGTACTGCACACGACTGTTGTGGCGACTGTTCCTGCTGCGCCTGCCTCGCCTCATCCGCATCCATCTCGCCTTCCAGCTCGCTCCAGACCCGCTCATCTGGTGTAGTGCTGCTACTTGCGTCGTCCACGATAGGCGACTCCTGGCGCGCTTCACCACGCGCCTGGTGTAGTTCGGCGTTTTCCTTCCGTAGACGCTCCATCTCTGCAGTCATACCCTGCAAGTTGGCCTGCATCGCACGGAACTGTTGCATGAACTCGTTGAACTCGGCCTGCTCCATGTGCCTCAGGCTTCGTCGAACGGGCAGGGGGTGGCTCGCGATTTTTTTTTTACTTCGGTGAAGGCGTTAATGCTATCGTAGTCGGAGTGGAATAACCAGATCTATTCCACGGGCCGACCGCTTAACAGCCCACCAAGTCTATCGCTCCCCTTCTACAAACTACCCCGGAAACGCGAGGGTAACCTAGGACTTTAGGCTGTGATACCAAGTGTTATAAGTTGTGAAAGGAAAGAGTGCGCAGAACTCAATAGTGCGGAAGTGATTACAACGTCTGAATGAACAACGAGGCCTAGGCATAATATAGCAAGGTTAGCTAGGCCGAGGTCGCGGGGTCGCGGGATGGTTGGGTGTAGGTTCGGGGTTGGAAAACCCGAAAGCGACGCGGTGGTGGCTCGGAAGGCGAGGTCGGCGGGCCGAGCCTGGTTTTCCGAAAGTCGGAGTTGTACGCGTACAGTGTGACCCAGTAAGGAATCCGGAAAATTCCTTACAAGTCGCAACTTTGTTGGGTTTGGTTGGGAGCACCTATGATTGGTTGCAGCACTATCAGGGTGGGCAAGGCAGATGCACGACTACCCAACCGTATTCGCGAGAAACACACCACCTTGTGCGATGAAGGTAAAAAACACAGAGAAGCAAGCGTGTTACCACACCAGAAAAATACGAAAGTCTGGATCATTTCTATTACTGTGTTACGGGTGCAATGAATCGAGGTAGCGAGAATTGCACTAAGGTGTCAAACGAGTACAAAATGTGAGCGAAGGCATGAGCGAGCATTTATACGCGAAACATGCAAAACGGTAACGCGGTGCGTGCGAACTTGCTAGTGCTACGCTGGAGCGAGGCTCGGGCTAGTCCCGAAGCGTAGGCCGATACGGCCATGCCAGCAGTGCGAGGTTTGGCAAAACAGTGCGCGCGAAGTCGGCGAAGTTCCGTTAGCAGTAACGGGCGAACAGTCGGCTGTTGCTGTACGCGATGTAGTCGGCTCCGTAAGGAATGCCTGAGAAAATTCCTTACACTACCCCCCCCCTTTAAGAAGCCCCCTCCGCTACGCGAGTGCGTGTATATCGCGGAATCCCCGGCTTCTCAAGTACACTTGCAGGGCAGGGTGATTTTCGATGTTGCTCAGGGGCACCCAGCTATCTTCAGTTGGCGTGCGGTCTTTCCAGCGAACGAGGAATTCAATCCTCCTGATTCCCGTGGGGTGGCGGATCCGATGGCTCAAAAATTTTTCGGGCTCGATGATCGGCTCTGATGCAGGGCGAGTCATTGATTGTGGCCGGTGACGCGGCAGTTGACTCGTGGTCGGGATGTATGGGCGAAGTAGGCTGACGTGGAACGAAGGGCTGATGTACCAGTCAATTGGCAACAGTAGGTGCGCGGTGACGGGTGTGATCATGTGGCTGATTTGGAATGGTCCACAGTAGCGCGGTCGTAATTTTGGTACGTCGGGCAGTCGCAGATTCTGCGTGTCGAGTAGCACGTAATCGCCAGATTGATACGTGACGGGGCGGCGGTGGCGATCAGCGTTGCGCTTAGCGATGACGTTGGCCTTTTTTATTGCTTCGGCGGCTCTGGCGCGGGCAGCTTGCAGGATTTCGGCGAATTGTTGTGCGCGTGGCGTTGGGTTGTCCGGACTCGGCGTCATGGGCACTGTGGGGTTCTGCCCATAGTTCAGGTAGAACGGG
This sequence comes from Closterium sp. NIES-65, assembly GCA_948144175.1. Lineage (NCBI taxonomy): Eukaryota > Viridiplantae > Streptophyta > Zygnematophyceae > Desmidiales > Closteriaceae > Closterium > Closterium sp. NIES-65. The sequence goes on from CANXME010000222.1 coordinate 419,340, forward strand.
GACTGCTGCGTCGTGGCTGATGTGGCGTTGTTGTACGCGAACTCGATCAGCGGCAGCTGCTGCTCCCAGGTCGTGGGGTCGTCGCACGTGGCACGAATCAACTGCTCCATCGTCTGATTCGTCCGCTCCGTTTGGCCGTCGGTCTCGGGGTGGTACGACGAACTGAACTGTAGCCTGGTCCCGAACTGCTCCCAGAGGTTCTTCCAGAAGTTGCTGGTAAACTTCGTGTCCCTGTCGCTGATAATTGCTGCTGGTATCCCGTGCAGGCGAACAACAGCTGCGATGAACAGGCGAGCGGTTTCTTCGGCTGAGATCGACTTTTTGCACGCAGCGAAGTGTGCCATCTTCGTCAACCTATCCACGACGACCATCACCGCGTCGTTACCCCCAGGGTTCGAAGGTAACCCTGTGACGAAGTCCATGGTTACTTGCTGCCAGGCGCGTTCGGGCGGTGGGATCGGCTGCAATTGACCCGCCTTCCGCTTCCTTGAACTCTTCATCACCTGACACGTCGGGCACGAGCCCACGTGCTGCTGTACGTCGGTCAACAGCTCCGGCCAGTAATAGTACCGCTGCAGTTGCTGTCGTGTTTTTTCTACCCCGAAATGTCCCGAGGTAATCCCGTCGTGTGCCTCCTGCAGTAGCAGCTCCCTCAGTAGTGAGTACGCGGGTACCCAAATGCGGTTGGTGCCTGTTTTTACGTAATAAACTCCTTTTGCTTCTGCCAGTTGCTGTGAATTTCCGGTCGTGAAAAATGGGTCGGTGCGGTATCCGTGGGTGAATAGGCCAGTTAAAAGCGGGTTGGTCTGGGCGAGTAGGATGGCGTGGAGTTGGGCGGTGCGGCGGGTGAGAGCGTCGGCGATGTTGGATGCTCCTTTTTTGTACGTGACGGTGTAGTGAAAATTGGACTCGAGATAGTCCAGCCAGCGAATCTGTCGTGGGTTGAGATTCGGTTGGGCGCGAAGGTACTGTAGCGAGCGGTGGTCTGTCCGTACTGTCACGTCGGCACCAGTCAGGTAACATCGCCAAACTTTGAACGCGTGCACGATCGCTAGCATCTCGCGGTCGTGTATCGGGTAGTTACGTTCGGGCGGGTGTAACTTGCGGGACTCGTACGCGATTGGCTGGAGGCCATTCCCGAAATCCTGCAACAGTACTGCTCCCACAGCGATGTCACTTGCGTCGGTGACGAGCTCGAACGGACGGTGGGGATCTGCAATGTGAAGGACGGGCGGGGAGCACAAAATATTTTTGAGGGCCGAGAAGGCAGCTTGCTCTTTCTCCCCCCACGTGTACTCAACCCCCTTCCTCAGCAGGTCAGTCAACGGGGCAGTCAGTTTCGCCATGTCGGGGACGAACCGGCGCACGTAGTTGACGAACCCCAGGAAACTCTGCAACTCGGTCAAGTTGGTCGGCGCGTGCCAAGCCTGAATCGTCGCAATTTTCTTTGGGTCTATTTCCACTCCTGCAGCTGAAATAACATGTCCCAAAAACTCCAGGCGGTCCTGTAAAAACTCACACTTAGATGCTTTGGTCAGTAGGCGGTTCTCACTCAGGATTTTAAAAACTGCTTCGATGTCTTGTAAGTGCTGTGCTCTGTCAGGGCTGTAAATCAGTATGTCGTCCAGATAAACGATGACGCACTTATCTAAAAGCGGGCGGAATGCTTCGTTCATGGTCATTTGGAAAGTGGCGGGGGCGTTGGTCAGTCCGAATGGCATGACGGTGTATTCGAAGGATCCGTAGCGTGTTCGGAATGCGGTTTTAGGGCAGTCGGGTGGGTTGACGCGGATTTGGTGGTAGCCTCCTCGGAGGTCGATTTTCGAGAAAACCCGGGCTGTGCGCAGTTGGTCGATCAGTTCGTCGGCTCGTGGGATGGGGTAACGGGATTTGATGGTAACCCTGTTCAGTGCCCTGTAGTCGATGCACATGCGAAAACCCCCGTCCTTTTTCGGTGTGAACAGTATTGGTGCGGCGAAAGGCGACGAACTAGGGCGAATGAATTCCTTTTCTAGCAGGTAATCGAGCTGCTTCCTTAGTTCGTCTAGTTCGGGTTGGGTCAGTCGGAACTGTCGCTGTACTGTTGGCTGTGCCCCCGGTTCCAGTTCTATCCTGTGATCGTGCGGTCGCTGAGGTGGCAGTCCCGTTGGCAGGTCATCCGGGAAAATGTCACTGTACTGTTGTAACAGTGCCGCCAGGTCACTCGGTACGTCGGTCAGCAGTTTCTGTAAATCGCCTCCCTTGTCTGCTGCCTCGGCTTCCCGAATGTCAACCGCGTACACGTCGGCTCCGGCCGCAACAGCGCGTTTCATCGTGATCGCGTTGACACGCACCGACGAAGACTCAGGCGAGCCCCAGCGAGGTAAGGCGATGCTGTTACCGTTCACTCGCACGGTGCAGTCACCCGTCGTCCAGTCAATTCGCGGGTTGTGTCGTCGCAGCCAATCACGCCCGAGTAAAATGTCGGTTCCGTCGAGGGTCGTTGCGAGCATTTCCTGACTAAACGTGAAGTTACCCCCGCATCGAATCCGAACTCGGTCTACGCGTTCCCGTATTGCCAGCGGCGTGCCGTCTACCAGTCGTGCGTCGATCTCAGGTAAGCATCGGTCCAGTGGCAGTCGCAGTTTTCGTGCTGTAGCAGTGTTGATGAGGCTGTGGCTGGCTCCCCCATCTACGAAGATTTTAACTAAGTCCGTCCCAATTTTCCCACTGAGCAGTATAGGGCTATCTACCGTGGTACCCTCCTTATTCGGCCGGGTGTGGTCGATTGCGTGAACCGGCACAATCACTCGGTGAGGGTCGGTTGGGTCGGGCGAGCGGCGTGACCTGTCAGTAGAGGGCCCGTCTGCTACTGACTTCCAGCGTTTCCCTGCTGCTTGGTCTGTGTCTGCTGCTCAGCTTCCCCCTTTCCCTTAGCGTTTTCCGGGCATTCGCTCTTGCGATGTCCCGGCCGATTGCACGCAAAGCAGCGCCCTTTGAACGGTGCGGCAGCGGCATTTGCGGCGACGGCGCGTATCGTGGCGCTCTCGTTCGTCCCACGAGGCCGATGTCCCCAGGTGTTGTTTCCGTAGGACCCCGGTCTCGGTCGGCGAAAGAAGTCGAGCTTCTCCGCCATAGCGAGAATTTCCTGAAACTCAGTGACGCCGCGAAGTTGGATTTCCTGAGCGATGTCCTGCTTCAGGCCGCCGATGTAGCGGTCGATGCGTTCGCTCTCATGCATGTAGCCCACCTGCTCGCATAGCGCCAGAAATCCGCTCGTGTAATCCTAGACGGAACCGAGTTGGCGCCAAGTGCGGAGCTTCTGTCGCGCCGAGATCGAGGCCGCGATTGGCTCAAATCGAGCGCGCAGACCTGCGCACCACGCGTCCCACATGCGATACTGGGGCACCTCCACGAAATACGACGGCGCCCAGGGTCCGGTTTGTCCTTCCCGTGTCGGTAGTGTCGCGTAGTCGGTCGGCTTCGTGACGATGACGCGCCACCAGTCCATGGCGGGTCCTCGCAGCAACGACACGGCGTATCGAATCTTCGCCGAGTCCTCCGAGACGTAGTTGGCGTCGAAGAAAACATTCATTGTGAATAACCACGCCTGAACGGTAGGACCACCCCGTTGACTCGGGTCAAAGCATGGCGGGCGCTGCGGTTTCAGCGGCATCGGTGACGGCAGTCCCGAATCGTGGGTTGGTGCCGAAATCGTGACGCGAGGCTGACTTGGGGCCGCAGGCGTCGCTCTGGGGTGTGTCGTGCCGTGGTCGTCGTCTCCGTCGGGGCGGACGACGCCATCACTGGCCGCGCTCGCGGGTTGCCCCACACTCCCGTGTTGTGATGTTGAGGGTGCAGGTTGAATCGGAGTGCCAGGTGCTTGGGATTGTGCTCTCATGAGGTCATTTTGCAGTGATGAGCGTTCTGCCGTCAATGCCGCGATTTCCTCGGAGCTTTCGTGCAGTTGTCGCAGCAGATCGTTCAAACGCTCCTGCGTGAGAGTGGTGACGTCGATGTTTTCGGCCATGACGAAGGGCGTCGGCTCGTCTTAGTCTAGGCGCAGTCGTGGCTGCACGCGTTTACGAGAGAACGCGAGGACAGCGGCTCCTAGGGGCTAAGGTGCGTGAGTCCCTTCGAGTGAAAAATCAAAAGTTGATTTCCTGTTGTGCGGAGATGCGCGGTCCGAAAGAAAGGGGCTCTGATAACCAAGTGTTACGGGTGCAATGAATCGAGGTAGCGAGAATTGCACTAAGGTGTCAAACGAGTACAAAATGTGAGCGAAGGCATGAGCGAGCATTTATACGCGAAACATGCAAAACGGTAACGCGGTGCGTGCGAACTTGCTAGTGCTACGCTGGAGCGAGGCTCGGGCTAGTCCCGAAGCGTAGGCCGATACGGCCATGCCAGCAGTGCGAGGTTTGGCAAAACAGTGCGCGCGAAGTCGGCGAAGTTCCGTTAGCAGTAACGGGCGAACAGTCGGCTGTTGCTGTACGCGATGTAGTCGGCTCCGTAAGGAATGCCTGAGAAAATTCCTTACATACTGCTAGAAAAGACAGTGACCTACACACAACCACTACTCAGTCCAAGCCTAGTCTTTTTCATGCAGATATGTGCACGTAAGGACTATCCATCAAAGGGTAGATCTTACAGCTAATTGCTGCGCGAACCACACGAGAAGAAAGCGGCACCATAGTAGAATAGGGTTCCTTGAGCGCATAGCAATATCATATCCGCGCGCACAAAACAGGACGATAAAAGACGGAAGGAGGACTACGGCAAGACATGACCGGACGGGAAGGGACGCGAGGGGATTGGAAGGGGGGGATGGGAGATGGGGAGGAAGGTAGGGGCTATGGGATGGAAGGGAGGTTAGGCGAGCATAAAGAAAGATGAAGCGATAGCGGAGCGACATCGGCGGAAGCGGAGAGAGAGAGAGGCATCGGCGTAAGCGGAGAGGGAGAGGCATCGGCTGAAGCGGTAGCGAAGCGGCATCGGCGGAAGCGACGAGGGAGAGGCATCGGCTGAAGCGGTAGTGGAGCGGCATCGGCGGAAGCGACGAGGGAGAGGCATCGGCGGAAGCGGAGAGGAAGGCAGCAAGGCGAGCGCCAGCACCGTCGCCGTCGCGGACGGGAAGATTTGCGCCGAGACCAGAAGGGACGGGAGGGGATGCGACGAGAGAGAAGGGGACGCGACAAGAGAGGAGGGGGCACAGCGAGAGAGGAGGGGACACGGCGAGAGAGAGGGGGATGCGACGAGAGAGGAGGGGACATGGCGAGAGAGAAGGGGACGCGACGAGAGAGAAGGGGACGCGACGAGAGAGGAGGGGATGCGACGAGAGAGGAGTGGACGCAACGAGAGAGGAGGGGACGTGGCGAGATAGAAGAGGACGCGATGAGAGAGGAGGGGACGTGACGAGAGAGGAGGGGACGCGACGAGAGAGGAGGCGACGCGATGAGAGAGGAGGGGATGGGACGAGAGGGGACGAGAGGAGAGGCGTCGAGAGCAGAGGGGACGGGAAGGCACACCCTGTATCCTCGTTTCCTTTCCCGATCCCCCTTCCCAGCATCCCCCTTTCCCTGTCCCCCATCCCCCTACCCAGCCCCTTTCCCTTTCCCCCATCCCCCTACCAAGCATCCCCCTTTCCCTTTCCCCCATCCCCCTTCCTAGCATCCGCCCCATCCCCCATACCCCCTTCCCCCATACCCCTCTTCCTTACCCCATACCCCTTTCCCTTTTCCGCATCCCCCTTTCCCTCCACATGAGCCCCTCTCCCATCGTCCCATGACAGGACGCACGAGAAGGAGCAGAGTCGGACGGACGAGACGAGACGGATAGGGACAAGGCAAGATATGTCAAACTCCTCCGTTCTGCCCGCCTCTGTCCCCGCACCCTCAACCCTCTTTCCCTCCTGCAGTTTGCCCCCTCACATTCTCCTTGTATCTGCAGCAGCAGCAGCAGTAGGCACGGGCACATCGAAGCAACGTGATGGTGCAACAGGCGAATAATGGGCAGAGATGATGAAGTGGGGGGGCGTGAGCATCTTGCTGACCACCGGGGCACATGCATTGTAGTCCGCCACATACGATTGCTGGTTCTTTTTTGTCTTACGGCACTAAAAATGGTAGCACGTATTCTAGTTTTCATTTGTATACTGTCGTACACACCCTTTTGAATGGCTGCATGCAGTGAAACATGCTTGTAAAGTAACCATAATTGCTATGTAAAGTCGACCAATCTGAACTAAATGCTATCGTAATGCTTGCACTCACACTCTACTGGTACTTTCAACTTTCAGGTCGTCACTAAACTGCATATTGTTTGCTTTCAACTCCCCACTTATATGACTGATTTCATACAGCATTGTACAAAGTACCAGGGTCCAAGACATCAAACCCCGCGTCACTCTTCTTGTCGCTTGGTTTCCTGGTTTCGTGCGACACTCAAACCGTTTGTGTTGGCTTTGGTGCATCCCGAGCCTTTGTGCCTGGCTCGCTTATGGTCTGGCTCTTTGCAGGTTTCGCGTGACTTTTTCTTTCCCGTCAGATAACATTTCGTGCATCGCCAGCAAATCACCTGTCTTCCAAGAAAACCAAAGGTAATACGCTATAAAATATGAGACCCGGATTTTAAATCTGCCTGCCTCGCCCCATATTCCTCCCTTGGCTCTTGCCTGACGAATTTCACTGGCAGTGTGCCTACCGAGCTCTCTGGGTCCCAGTACTGCAACCTGTACAAGACTTTCTCCTGCCATGTGCATGTGGTTGCTCCCACACAGTATAGTAGCTCCATGCCCACTAACACGTCATAATCCTCGGACTCCGACACTCCACAATTCAACTTAATGCAGCATTCTTTCTTTGTCCCCGGGCACAGCACGACCTCTATCGGTCTCAGGGTGCGTGGCATCCACTTCGGCTCTCCTCCTTCGGCCGTCATGAGCAGTATCCCCTGCTCCACCAATCTGCCTGGTAGGTCCAGCTTCAGCTGCTTCGCTAGCCCCTTTCCGATCAAAACGTGATGAGCTCCCGTATCGACTATGGCTTGCCCCACAGGCAGCCCTCCTATCGTCATGCTTCCCTTTTCTGCAATCAGCATGGATGCTTGGGACACTAGCCTCTCGTTCAGGTGCCTCCTCATCTCCAGGTTGCTCGTTCCTTCGTGAATCGTGTTCCTTCGGACCCGCTCCCTCATTAAGACACTCTCCTGTGTGGGTGTTGCTCTCGGCCGTTGGTCGATGTTGTCTCTTTCTCTCGGGAAGGCCATGAATGCTCCCTCTCGCGAATACCCCCCATGCTGTTCCCCTTCCTCCTCGATCTCCTCATAGGCCAGCATCGCTCGTCCTCTTTGCTCTGGCTTGGGCTTCGCCTCCAGTTTCAGTTGCAGCTTCCTGATTTCCGCCTCTAGCTCTTCCCTGCTGGCCGTCTCGTCTGTCCTCCACTTGCTGTAGCAGTCTTCTTTCTTGTGTCCCCTCGTACTGCAGTTGTCGCATGTAGGCAGCTTGGGGCACTCCCGCTTGATGTGTCCTGCTTCTCCGCATTCGTGAGAACGCCTGCTTTCCACGCGGGCTTGTCCCCCGTGTTCAGCTTCCACCATTGCCACAGCTGCCCATGACGTCTTTGTCTTGCCGCAGCTCTCTCAATCTTCTAGATCCAGCATTCGTTGTGCGTTTTCTGTCCTCTTAGCTAGTCCGTACACCTCCTTAGTCGTTATATCCGCTCCCACTCCATATACATACTGTGTTCCGCACCACGTTGCGCAGCTCTTCATATAACCCCCGTACGAATTCGCGGACCAGAAGTCGCTCGTCCTTATTCTCGAGGTCTTCCGCAAGTTCCGTCAGCCAGCAATAATACGCAGTAGCGATTCGTCTTTCTTGTGGCGGAATTCTCTAAATTCTTCCACCCTCGCCTTCGTCTTTCCGAGGAACTCTTTTTTCAGCAGTTGCACGAAGCGTGTCGTCGGATTCTCTATCTCTCCACATTCGAACTCCTCTAGTACTTCCTTTCACGTCATCCGGTAGAAGGTTTCAGCCTCTCCTGTAAGGGTCACTACCATTCTGTGAAAGAACCCCGCTTGGTCCAGCCCGTCTCTCTCCCAGCAGTACTGCACGGTCTCGAGTTGCATCAGATAGATTTTCAGCGTCGGTCCTATTTCAGGGATTCCTGTGAAGCGCTCCGCCATTTCTAGCTTCGGCAAGGATGCATTAGCCCATCTCTCTCTTGGATGTTCTTGCTTTGGCGTGGCTGCTGGCTGCACACCCGTCCTGCCTTCCACCATGTCTCGACGCGGAGGCGTCTGTAGATCTCCCCCCATTGTGCCGGCGCAGGCATTCCTCTCTATCCGCTTGCCCATACTGTTCCATTCCCGGCATCTGCTTCGGCGAGATTTCTCTTTGCTGTTTGTCCCATCGCGCTCTCGCTTCTTTTGCCCATCTTAGACTATGCGGGGTCTCTCCTGGATCTGAGGCGATCAGGCGTCTTTGTCTCTTTCTCTCGCGCGCTATGATGCGGGGTCTTGTAGGTCTCTGACGACGGTCGGCTAGAAGTTTGAGTTGCTACATCCGGCTCTCTAGTGGTCGTGGTTGTCGCTTCCGCGTGCCAGCTTGGCGCTGCCTGTATATCTTCTCTTTGGTAGCGTAGACCGGATCTTAGTCTGAATCTGCCGATCATCCCTGAGTATCGCGATCTTCCTTGCTTGTTTGTTATAAGATGTTGCTAGTGTTCCTGCTCTAAGTGCAGGGAGAGCTAGCTCGGCAGACTCTAGCACCTCTTGCATGGTGCCTCTATTGCTCGCGAAGGTTGGCTCTGAGAAGAATAGAACGAGAATGAAATGACTATGAACGAAGTGAGTACAAATAGGAAACCCTAATTGGGTTGTACCCCCTATGGGATACCCCACTATAGCCTACACAAATAAGTAAGCTATAATGTTCTGACACACCCCCATAGGCAAAGTGGGGGAGAACAAGGGGTCACAAGACCAGTCAAGCAAAGCAAAGCAAAGCTCAGGGTGGATCACAAAGTCACCACACATTCCGAGCACAAGTTCAAAGGCCAGAAGGCCAGTCCACATGCAAGTTCATATACAGAGATATACAAGAGTCAAGCAAGCAAGGGAAAATTATATATAGGTGAAGGTACAAACAAGGTCAAGAAGTGAGCAAGTGAGGCAAGACAAGCACAAGACCCAGCTGCGTGCAGCAGCGCTGATGCTCACAAGGCGCAAGTGCCTTGGTGAAGACATCAGCAGTGTTGGCCTCAGAGGCCACGTACGCAAGTCGCAACTGTCCACGCTGCTGTAGCTCACGAGCAAGAAAGTAGCGGAGAGCAATGTGCTTTGTCCTGTGCTCCAGTCGCTGCTCTCGACACAAGGCCAGCATGGCCTTGTTGTCTACGTACAGGACTGGAGGAGAACGAGGCGGCTCTCCAAGGTCGATCAGCACGTAGGTGAGCCAGCGAAGCTCCTGGGCAGCCATAGCCCCGGCGTAGATCTCAGCCTCACAACTGGAGCCGAGGACAGAAGACGAGCGGGTAGCCCGCCACGAAACAGAGCCGGAACCAAGGCTGAAGGTGTAACCCTGTGACGACCGCTGCGTAGCCTGGTCGTCAGCCCAAGAAGCGTCTGCGTGCCCAGTGAGGACCACTGGACTGCGCCCTCCAAGCACTAGCCCCATGCCCGACGTACTGCACAAGTAGCGCAACACCCTCTTCGCTGCAGCCATGTGCTCTGGTCGGTGTCTCCCAGGAGAAACATAGCGTGCAAGAATGCTAAGAGGGTATGCAAGGTCAGGTCGTGTGCAGGTCATCAGGTACATGAGGCAGCCAACAAGCTCTGCATACGGGCCACTCGACTCTACGGACTCATCCGAAGGCAGAGCTGAGAGCGAGTGGCGAGTAGGCAGAGGAGTGGCCTGAGGCGAGGAGTACGTGTAGCCGAAGCGCTGAAGGACCTGCTGCACCATGTGTGACTGAGTCAAGGTAATGGTGCGGCGTGCTCTGTCCCGGGTGATCTGCAAGCCAAGGTAGCTGCGCAGTTCACCCAGGTCAGTGCACGTGTGTCTCTTCTGCAGCTCGGACTTCACGTAGGTGAGTCCAGCAGTGTCAGCTGTGGCAAAGACCAAGTCGTCGACGTACACGAGGATGTAGAACGGCGGCAGAGAGGTGTCGGTGCGCAGAAACAGCGACGGGTCGGCAGTAGAAGGAGCAAACCCAAGTGCCGCCAGCGTAGTCCTCAGTGTGTCGTGCCACTCACGTGGCGCCTGGCGGAGACCGTAGACTGGACGCCGGAGACTCCACTGGGTACCAGGAGGGAAAGACCCAGTGAACCCAGGTGGGCGACGCAGCCAGATCTCCTCGTGCAGGCTGCCCTGCAAGAAAGCAGTGCTGAAGTCGAGAGAGTGCAGCTCGTAGTCACGGTGAGCAGCAACGTGCAGTAGTACCTGAAGAGTGGTCATCTTCGGGGTGGGAGAGAAGGTCTGAAAGTAGTCAACTCCCTGCCGCTGACTGAAGCCACGAGCCACGTAACGCACCTTGAAGACAGGCGGAGAACCCGGCGGCCGCTTCACCCTGAAGATCCACATGCCACTGACTATGTTCGCCCCTGGAGGGGGAACAGCGTCAACGTAGGTGCCTGTGGACCTCCAGGAAGCCATCTCTGCATCCATAGCTGCCTGCCACTGAGAGGAGTAGGGTCCTCTATCGCCTCCGCGTAAGAGCGCGGAGTCGGGATGTCTAGTGCATCCGGGTCTCCCTCAGGGGCGAGCAGTACAGACGCGAGATGAGGTGAAGCGGCGGCCAGACACTGGAACTCCTCCTGCCTGTCCTCAAGGACGTCCGTGCCAAGGGCACACTCACCCCCGACGGACGGAGGACAGGCAGACTCAGACTCAGCGACAAGACTAGCAGCGTAGTCTAGGCGACAGCGCGCAGCAAAGTCGACGAGCTCAGTGACAAGGGCAGACGCAGCAGAAGACTCGAAAGAAGGGTCAGTGACGGCAGTAGCAAGGAGACGCGTGACAGTAGGACTGGCAGCACGAAGAGAGTCCGACTCCGGGTCGGCAAGAGCAGGAAGAGAGGAAGCAGGAGGAGAAGGCAAAGGGGCACACAGAGGAGCAGTAGACGGACGCAGAGACATCCGGTGCGTGCCAGGGACAGGAGGAGGACGCTGACGCGAACCGCGACCACTACTGCGCGCAGTACGAACAGGCGACGCAGGACGAGACGCAGGCTCACGACGCTCAGTAAGACCTCCAGTCGGACCAGCGTAGGGAGAAGGAGCAGGCAAAGGGGAGGCAGGCTGTAGCTGTGACTGTGACTGGACAGGCTGTGGACCCTCTAAGGGAGGAGGAGAAGGACCAGGAGAAGGTGTAAGACCAAGAACCTGCTGCAGGAGGGGAACGAAGTACGGTCTGGGCTGCGAGGCAACGCCAAAAACAGCAGGGACAGCACCAGTACCCCCAGCAGGAGTACCCGCTCCAGTAGCACCTCCAGCAGCACCTCCAGTAGCTCCAGAACCCCCAGTAGCACCTCCAGCGGCACCTCCAGTAGCACCTCCAGTAGCTCCGGAACCCCCAGTAGCACCTCCAGCGGCACCTCCAGTAGCTCCTGAACCTCCAGCAGCACCAGGAGCACTGCCAGCCGGACCGCCAGCAGTAGTCTCAGCGCCAACACGCTCAGCAGCACCAGCTCCAGTAGAACCCGCAGGCCCAGCAGCTCCAGTACTCCCAGGACGAGCACCTCCGGGACGCGCGGCAGCAGCACCCTCAGCAGCCGAAGAACCTCCAGCACCAGCAGCACGCCTCCAGCGCCGGGCAAACCACTCACGCAGCTCCTGCGGGGAGAGTGGCTCTCGGCGAGACGAAGTACCCGGAGAACCTCCAGGCGAAGCACCTCCAGTCTCAGTACCCCCAGGCTCAGCACCCCCAGGCTCAGCACCCCCAGGCTCAGCACCCCAAGGCTCAGCACCCCCAGGCTCAGCACCCCCAGGCTCAGCACCCCCAGGCTCAGCACCCCCAGGCTCAGCACCCGCAACAGCACCAGAGTCACCAGTGACCTCGACAGGCTCGACCGCGTCTACCTGGGACACACCTGAAGGGGCAGGACCCTGAGGGGGAAGGGGGTCGACTGGGGGGGGACCTGGTACCAAGAAGAGCGGGGGTGGGGGGAGGGACGGAGTGCGGTAGGGGAAGAGGCGGTAGTAGGGTACCGACTCGTCGAACGTGACGTCCTGGGAGGACAGAACACGGCGAGAGGTGGGGTGGTAGAACTGCCACCCAGGGGCGTCGGGGGGGAACCCCAGGAAGACGCAGGGAGCAGCGCGAGGGGACAGCTTGTCCGCAGACAAGTCGCGGACAAACGCCCGAGATCCCCAGACCCTGAACGCCGACGCATCGCCAACCTTCCCCGTCCACAGCAGGGCTGGGGAGGTCTCCGGCCTAGAGACCCTGGGGTGGAGGTTGATCTGATGCGCCGCGTACCTGACCGCAAACGGCCACAGAAAATGGGGGGCAGCCGCATGCATCATGGACGTACGAGCGACGTCCATGACCATGCCAATGCGGCGCTCTGCAATCCCATTTTTCTGCGGTGAGTCCGGAAGCGTGAAGGTCTGACGGATGCCTCGCGCACGACAGTAGGCACGCAGAAGACAAGAGGAGAACTCTCCGCCCCTGTCCGAGTGCAGACGCAACACAGGAAAGTCCGAGCCAAAGCTCTGCCTGAGTTGGAGACGAGCTGCGCGGATCCACTCGATTAGCACCTCAGTGACATCACCCTTGCTGCGCAAGGGGAAGACCGTGGTGTAATGCGAGTAGTCGTCAACCACCAACAGGAAGTAGCGCTCGTGACCGAGTCCACGGACGCGGGCAGGGCCCCACACGTCCATGTGAAGCGTCTGCAACGGAGCCTCTGTCGGAGGAAACTGGGAGGAGTGAGGGGCAGCACGCTGGCGCCCCTCGACACAGGGGACACAGGCAGGGCCAGGGCCCTGAGGAAGGGGAGGGAGGGACCGGGGAAGACCAGACACAAGAAGACGGGAGGCCATGCCTCTGAGCCGAAGCAGAGAGGGGTGACCCAGGCGGTGGTGCCAGAGGAGAGTCTCGTGAGACAGGCGACGACACGAACAGGGGGCAGACTCAGGACCAGACCTGGACGCTGCAGCAAACACCTGACCAGACGAGGGGACCCTACCAGACTCAGGAACTGGAGGAGAAGCAGGGGTCAGTGTGTACAGGCTCAACCCTGGCTGACGTGTAAACGTAGCCAGGTGACGACCTGGGCTAGCCTCTGTGCAGTGCGTCACTCGCTGACGAGCAGGGGTGAACTGGTGGACTCCCGCATCCTGTAGGTCAGCACCACTCACCAAGTTCGTAGAGAACGAGGGGAGGTAGAGACCAGACAGGGTGCCAGAGGGAGCCGCCGGACACGGGAGGACTGTGGAGAAGCGAGATAGAACAGGACCCCCAGAGGGGTCAGCCAGGGACACCGCAACCGGCCGACTAAGCGGCGTGAGGGTGGTGCGGTCCCGAAAGAAGGAGCGAGACGCTCCAGAGTCAAGGGTGAAGGTGTGGGAGGCCGAAGCCGAAGTAGTACCTGAGAGCGCAGACTCACTAGTACCTGAGAGAGCAGCCTCACCAGTACCTGAGAGCACAGACGCACTGGCACCTAGAGCAGAAGCCTCGCTGGCACCTAGAGCAGCAGTACCAATGCCCGGGTCGGGCGGGAAACACCGGTAACAGTCACCCTCATCACTAATGGTCACAGCATACATGGCAGCAAGGATAGCATCAAAGTCAAGATCAAAGATAGCTACACCAGCCCTAGACAGCTCTCCCCAGCGGGGGATCTCCGCGGCCTCCGGGAACTGCGTGCGCCAAGCGTCCGTCAAGCGGCCAAAGCAGCGCTGGGCGGTGTGGGTACCCCCACACTGCTCTCCAGCGCGGTCGCCAGTGCGAAGAACGTAGGTGCAGGGACCAAAACCCCCACCACGCTGACGCTGCGTGTACCACTCACGGAGCTGCTGAGGGGTGGGGATGTCGCGAGAACGCTGCTGCTGCTGCTGCTGCTGCTGCTGGCGCTGACCACCCCCAGTGCTGCTCCGCTGCGACGTGCCACTCCGACCACCTCCACCACCGCCACCCCCGCCTCCGCCTCCACCGCCCCCGCCTCCGCCTCCACCGCCACCGCCTCCGCCACCTCCGCTCCCACCACCATCCCCGCCGCTACCCCCGCCTCCACTGCCGCCACTAGCACCCCCACCCCCGCCACCCCCTCCACCGCCACCCCCACTCCCTCCACCGCCTCCACCTCCACCTCCACCGCCCCCGCTGGCCCCACCCGCTCCCTTGCCCCCCTTGCCCTTGCCAGAGCGGCGTCTCCCGCTAGGGGCAGACGCCGCACGGACCGACTCAAGACCAACGAGGTCGGTCGCAGCGGCAGAGGCAACAGAGGGCAGGAGAGGGGAAGGAGAACACCCCTCAAAGATGGGGGCGCAGGGGTCACCTCGAGAGGCTCCTACAGCGACTATGCTCTTCTCCGCCGCTAGGAGGGCCTTCTCGAGGCTGTCGACTGTGAGGGTGGTGGGACAGACCGCGAGGAAGTGGTCCCGGACTACACGAAGGGAGTCAGGGAGGCGAGTGACTAAAAAGTAGAGAGTGATGTACATGGGGGGGGGGGTTCTTGGCGCAGAAGTCAGCAGGAAGCGCAGCGCGGTAGCGAGTGTCACTAGTGCGGAGGTGCGGAATGAGATCAGCGACAGTGGGAAAGGCGGCAAGGTTAGGGAAGAGGAAGGGGAGCATGAGGCGGCTCAGTGCAGCAGTGGCAGGGGAGGAGTAGCGCGCAACTACAGCGTCGTACAAGGTCTGGGCACTCTTGTACTGGCTAAATTGCGCGCGCTCAGCGGTAGGCAGGTGGCGACGCACAGCAAGACGTGCAGCAGCATCGCGCGTGGCCCACTGTGAGCGAACAGTGGCGTCAGCATCAGCAGCAGGGGCAGGGACGGCGCCAGAGGTGAGGTCAAAGAGAGAAAGTCCGTCTGCCCTATCGCACTGTAAGAACAGCTGCAGGTCGTCGACCCAGACCTCAAAGTCAATGGCGCGACCCTCAGCGTCAAAAGCTAGGACACTAGGGGTAGCCATGACGAAAGACTAGCAGTGCAAGCAGTGCGGGAAGAGGTACGCAGTAGCAGTGGAGCTGTGCTCACCAGACAGGACGTGTCGGGCAGCTCAGCAGCACAGCAAGACGGCAACACAGCAGCTCTGCCGGCCCAGTAGCAACAGCAGCCCCACAGGACCAGCAGCTCGGCTCCTCAGGCGGCTCGGGCGGCTCGGGCGCTCGGCGGTACAGGCGGCTCGGGCGGCTCGGGCGGCAAGGGTGGCTCGGGCAGCTCGGCTCCTCAGCTGCGTAGGTGGCTCGGGCGGCTCGGGTGACGCGGGTGGCACGGGCGGCTCGGGCGTCGAAGGGCCGGGACAGCGTGGCGCGAGGGCGGCTGGGAGCGGGACCGGGGTGGGCGGCTCACGGGTGGCTCGGGGCCGGGACGGGCGGTTCACGGGCGGCGCACAGACGGCTCACGGGGCAGCTCACGGGCGGCTGACGGGTGGCTCACGGGCGGCTCACGGGCGGCTCACGGGCGGCTCACGGGCGGCTCATGGGCGGCTCACGGGCGGCTCACGGACGGCTTTTCGGGCGGCTACGGGCGGCGCACGGGCGGCTCACGGGCGGCTCACAGGCGGTTCACGCGCTGCGCTTCGGGCGGCTAAGGGCGGCGCACGGGCGGCACGTGGGCGGTTAAGGGCGGCGCGCGGGCGGAGCGTGGGCAGCCTGAGGCCTGGCGGGCGGCGCGCGGGCGGCTAAGGGCGGCGCGTGGACGGCGCGTGGGCGGCCTGGGGCCGGGCAAGCGGCGCGCGGGCTGCTTAGGGCGGCGCGCGGGCTGCTTAGGGTAGCGCGCGGGCTGCTAAGGGCGGCGCGCGGGCTGCTAAGGGCGGCGCGCGGGCTGCACAGGGCCGGGACGGGCGGCGCGCTAGCGTCTAGGGCGGCGCGCTGGCGGCGTGAGGCCTGAACGGGCGGCGCGCGGGCGGCTAAGGGCCGGTCGACAGAGGTAAGAGAGAGAGCCCGGAGCGCGCTCCGGGTAAAAAAAAAGTTCGAAGTAGTGGTGGGCCCTAAGCACAGTTCCCACAGGGGAACCTGCTCGATACCATGAGAAGAATAGAACGAGAATGAAATGACTATGAACGAAGTGAGTACAAATAGGAAACCCTAATTGGGTTGTACCCCCTATGGGATACCCCACTATAGCCTACACAAATAAGTAAGCTATAATGTTCTGACATGCTCCTCTGTAAACTTGGCCCTAGGATTTCGCTAGGCTCAATTCATGCTCAGCGTGGAAACAAACAAGCAAGCGAGTCATTCCTACTCTGACATTTGCCTAAGTATTCTCATGCTGGTCACCGTTGCTGGCAACGGTGCTTTTCCTTCGCCTCGGCTCCAAATTGTCCCGCTCACTACTTTTGCAGTTCTCCCTTACTTTGCTATAGCTGATTTCTATACTAACCGCTTGTCTAGTTTTTATAGTGTTCTTATTCTACTTCTACAATAAAAAACGTGACAATTCGCACTGGGATATGTTGTCCGACAGGTGCGAGCGTCTGGTTGTAGTCAATAAATTGTGTCTTCTCGAAGTCGCGCATAACCCAGCACGCTTTGTGCTTGTCGGTCTAGCCGTCCGCTAATGTTTTGATTCGAAAAAACCCACTTTTTGCTGAGAATCTTCCTTCCCTTTGCTGTCGACCGTGGTACTAGTTTCCATGTGCCGCGTCGTTTGAGTGCAGCTACTTCAGCGGCCATGGCTGCTCTCCACATCTCAGTGTCGGGCCCCTGCATAGCTTGGCTAACCATCGTGGGTTAGGCCAACGAGGCCACTCACACAAACTGCGACAACGAGGCCGAGCATGCGTAACCCGGTTAGGCCAAAGCGTGCGGAGTCTTCTGTGTTGGTGACTTCCACCACGTCGTAATCAGTGTGATCGCTTGGATTCTTGCGAACGCTGTCGCGTGAGGTGTCCAGGTTCAGGTCATCCTCCCTGGGTGAGTGCATTTCGGCACTCTCGTAATTGCGCTGAGCATGTAGTGCTTCATTTGGGTCGATGTCGGTCAAGATGAATGACCGACTGTTGAAGTCGTTTGTAACAGGGGCGAAGGGTGGCCCGTCTCCGTTTTGATATTCTGGCACTTGTTCTGCCGCATCCGATTCGTCGTGATCTGTAGCAAAGTTGTGCTCCCCTTGAAATTTTTTGTCAGGTGCCCGTTGTGCAGCGTCAGCCTTTCGTAGAAGATGCAGTCACGTGAGCGCGTACCTTGGTGGATGGCGAAGTTGAAGATGGTCCATGCATGGTACTCAAGTTCGATGCCAAGGTGGATGCCCCAACTTGCGCGGTCCTCAAATTTTCCGGTTCCAGCAGTGTGGGGCCGGTACTGTATCATGCACAAAAAAACTCTTAACATTATTGTGTTCGGATTTTCCCCTACCCACTCGTGAATGTTCAAGTGTTGTTGGGCAGGGCCTTCGAAGACAAAATGTTGTAAAGGCGCACAACAAGGGCCATTGTGTAGGGCCAGTAAGGAGTTGACATGGCTGACTACTTCACGAGGGCCCTCATTTTTTGTCGCGAGGCTCCTGTTAGTCCTTTCAGCAAGCCCCTGCTGCACGTGAGGGTAGGATAGCGAGATCATCCGCTTGATCCTCCTCTTGGCACAAAACTTGTGGAACCTGTCGCTGGTGTATTCCACTGCTCTATCTGTCTGAAACGCCTTGAGCATGTGTGCCATTTTCAGCCATAGGTAGAAGCAGTCGAAGGCATGACAGCGGCTTTTGATGTTGGCTGCCCAAATGGACCACGTAGCTACATCAATGAAGGTGATCATGTACCGTATGGCCCCGGATATAAGCGCCGTCCTATTAAAGGCGCCGGCGCTTCTATCTAGGGCATGGCGCTTATGGTCGGTACTCAATTATAAATGCACCACCTGTCAAACCTTTACTTATTGTAAGCTCATCCCTTTTCACAATTTGGAGTTTTGAATTACATATTATAAAAGATGCTAAACATTTTTTTTGGATCCAAACATCTTCAAAATGGTACTAACAAGAGTTTTACATTTAAAAATTTCTAACTATGGCTACACATTTCAGAGTTTGGCATGTCTAGCTAATCTACTCCTCGTCAGACTCGGGCTCCAGACAATTGTTGCCCTAGAAACCATCGGCGATGATCTCATCATCGGTGTCCACTTCCGTTGTCAGCTGGCTCCACCTGTGCGCCATGGCGAGCCCGTCCTCACTCCCGTCAAGCGCGTTGCTGATGCCACAGGTGAGGAAGGCGTGCTTGATGAGGTCAGCGGGCACTGCCTTCTAGGCAAGTGAGATCCATCTCAACACCACCGCATGTGGCGGCTTCTTGAGGTTCCCTGCACCACAAGAAAGAGAAGGGGGGAAGCTGTTAGCTCAAAGAAAAAAAGGCGATGAAAAAGCGCGCATATTCTCAACTGTGGGTGCCATACCTGCAGCGGTCAGTGTCTCTTTTCCCTCCTCTTTGAACTAGGTCTGGTACAGCTAGCGGACGGAGGCTTTGAAGATTTTGTTGACTGAGACGTCAAGGGGCTGAACCTCCGACGTACAGCCCCCCGGGATCACCGCCGGGACGATGTTGAGCTCGGCAAACTTCGCCTTCACGTTCTCCGTGAGGTGACCGCGATAGGAATCTAGCATGAGCATGGAGCTCCTCGCTTGCCTACAGAACCGGGCCCTAATGAAGGGCTTGATACAATCAACAAGCCACCGCGTGACGCCCTCGGCGTCCATCCAGCCGTTCGCGTGGCACGCCACGAGCACATCTGTACAAGCACGAGTGATAAGTTATTCTCCGGAAGTCAATAACAAACGAAACCAACATCAAGCACTAGAAACATCTCTTACCCGGCGGGAAATCTCCCTTCGGCACCGTCTTGCGCTTGAAAAAGACCCACGGCTTCAGCTTCTCCCCGTCGGCCGTGCATGCCAACATCACGGTTACGCACTCCTTCTGGTACCCCGCACTCCTAATGGATGTCAAACATTATATGTTTGTGTGGTTCTAGGCTGTAGTGGGTCACACCATAAGGGGTACACCAGATTAGGGTTTGACATATTTGTACTGTTGTTCCTGCTAGTCACTCCTCATTCTCGTTTCTCATTCTGACATGGTATTACGAGCCTAGGTTCCACCTAGGACCGAAACGATAGGGCCCACCGTTTCCGCTAGCCGCGCCCTCGTGCGCCGCCGTTCTTTTTCCTGCGCCTCGAGCGCCTCGATCTCAAGGCCCCGTATGGCCCCGCGCTAGCCTCTCACGGCCCCCGGTCGGCCCCGCGCTAGCCTCCTAAGGCCCCCGTCGGCCCCACGCTAGCCCCGCGCCAGCCTCCTAAGGCCCCCGATCGGCCCCGCGCTAGCCTCCTAAGCCCCCGTCGGCCCCACGCTAGCCCCGCGCTAGCCTCCTAAGGCCCCCGTCGGCCCCGCGCTAGCCTCCCACGTCCCCTGCAGGCCCCGCGCTAGCCTCTCACGGCCCCCCCTTAGGGCCCCACGCTAGCCCCGACCGGCCCTCCCGCGCTCGCCCCTCTACGACCGAGCCGCACGGCGCGACCCGAACCGAACCGCGCGACCCAGCCGAGCCGCGCCGCCCCAGCCGAGCCGCGCCGCCCTAGCCGAGCCGCGCCGCCCTAGCCGAGCCGCGCCGCCCTAGCCGAGCCGCGCCGCCCTAGCCGAGCCGCGCCCTACTTACTTGTGCACAGCACTGCTACTGCTACTGCTACTGCTACTGTTACTGCTACTGCTACTGCTACTGCTACTGCTACTACCACCACTGCTGCTACTGCTACTTCAGCTATGGCTAGCCCTACAGTTCTCTCGTTCGATTCTGAGGGCCGCCCGATTAAGTTTGATACCTGGCTCGATGATCTGCACCTGTTCCTCCAGCTCACTGCCAGAGAGGATATCTCGCTGTACGATCACGCACTAGGCACAGTCCCTTCTCCTGCTACTACTGCTACCGCTACTGCTCGCTCGCAGTGGCAGACTCGCGATGCCCACGCCCGCTTTGCTATTTGCAACTCCCTGCCAGTAGATGAGCGTGAGCACTTCGGCCAGCATCAGACTGCCCAGGCCCTGTACACTGCTGTAGTTGCGCGCTACTCCTCCCCGGCCTCAGCTGCACTAGGCCGTCTCTCCCTTCCCTACCTGTTCCCCGACCTGTCCGCTTTCCAGACAGTCGCTGACCTCATCACTCACCTCCGTACTAGTGATGCCCGCTTCCGTGCAGCCATGCCCGCTGAGTTTCTTGCCTCCAACCTTCCCCCGCTCTGGCTCACTCTCTACCACCTAGTCACCCGCCTCCCTGACACTCTGCGTACAGTCAGGGACCACTTCCTAGCTCGCTGCCCCACTTAGCTCACCATTGCCGCCCTAGAGAAGGAACTACTTGCAGCTGAGAAGAGTATTGTAGCTGTAGGTGCCTCTCGTGGCGACCCCCGCACCCCTTTCTTCGAGGGGTGTTCCCCCTCCCCCCTCCTCCCCTCTGTCGCCTCTGCTGCTGCTGTCGACCTTCTTGGTGCTGAGCAGGTCGGCTCTGCGTCCGCTCCCAGCGGGCGCCGCAGCGGCAAGGGCAGGGGAGGCAAGGGCGGTGGGGGTGACGGCGGGGGAGGCGGTGGTGGGGGTGGTGGCAGCGGCGGGGGCGGTGGCGGGGCTGGAGGGGCTAGTGGCAGCGGTGGGGGTGGTGGAGGCAGCGGCGGCGGCGGTGGCCGGGGTGGGGGCGGTGGTGGTGGCGGCAGTGGACGTGGCGGCGGCAGGGGCGGTGGTGGTCGTGGTGGAGGCGGCGGTGGTGGTCGTGGAGGCTCTGGCACTGGCCAGAGTGCGCAGCACCCTCAGTCCTCCCAGGAGCTCCGTGAGTGGTACTTACAGCACGGGGGTGGGGGGGTAGCCTTAGCTGCACGCACGTCATCCGCACTGGTCGCCGCAAGGGACAGACGTGCGGGAGGGCGCACACTTCGCAGCGCTGCTTCTCTCGCCTAGATGACGCTTGGCGTGCTCAGTTTCCTGACGCTCCTGAGCTCCCTCAGTGGGCTGATCTCCTCAAGAAGGATATCGATATCTATGCTCTTGATTTTGATGTTATTCTCAAAGCAATGTATGCATTGACTATTAGTGGAGAGGAGGACCAGTACCTGAGTGTTCCGCCTGACCCATGCATCCGCACGAGTGAGGCTGCCGCCCTAGGTGCTTGCGTGTCTGCCACCCCAGGTACTGGTGAGGCTACTGCTCTAGGTGCATGTGTGTCCGCCACCCCAGATACTACTGAGTCCACTGAGGCACTGCACACCTTCACTCTAGACTCAGGCGCTTCGCGCTGTTTCTTTCGTGACCGCACTGCTCTTGAGCCCCTTGCTCGACCAGTCGCTGTCTCGCTCGCTGACCCCTCTGGGGGTCCGGTCATTGCGACCTCCTCCACCCTCCTTCCTTGTCCTGCTGTCCCGTCGGGCACACTGTCAGGTCTCCACCTCCCCTCGTTCTCTACGAACTTGGTGGCGGGTAGTGCGCTTCAGGATGGGGGTGTTCACCAGTTCACCCCTGCCTACGAGCGTGTGACACACTTCACGTGTGCTCGGACGGGCCGTCACCTGGCTACCTTCACTCGGCAGCCGGGGTCGGACCTGTACACACTGACCACTGAGTCCCCTCAGGTAGCGGCGTCTGCGTCTGCGTCTGCGTCAGGTCAGCTGTCTGCCCCCTGCTCGTGTCGCTCTCTAGCGCACAAGACTGTCCTCTGGCACCACCGACTTGGTCACCCGTCAGTGCAGCGCCTTCGGGGCATGCACGCCCGGTACCTTGTCTCTGGTCTTCCTCGGGTACTCCCTCCCCTCCCACCCTCCCTTGCTCCTCCTTGTCTTCCCTGTGTCGAGGGGCGGCAACGCGCTGCCCCTCACTCCTCCTCGTTCCCCCCGACGACTGCTCCTTTGCAGACGCTCCACATGGACGTGTGGGGCCCAGCCCGCGTCCGTGGTCAGGGCCAGGAGAGGTACTTCTTGATCGTCGTTGACGACTACTCGCGCTACACCACGGTCTTCCCCTTGCGCACCAAGGGTGAAGTCCCTGATGTTCTGATCCCCTGGATCAGCAGAGCACGTCTTCAGCTGCGAGAGCGTTTTCGCTCGGAGTTTCCTGTTCTGCGCTTGCACTCTGACAGAGGTGGCGAGTTCTCCTCCGACCTCTTGGCAGCCTACTGTGCCGAGCACGGCATTCGCCAGTCGTTCACGCTCCCGGCCTCTCCACAGCAAAATGGGGTTGCTGAGCGCCGCATTGGCTTGGTCATGGAGGTCACTCGTACCTCCTTAGTCCACGCGGCTGCCCCCCACTTTCTGTGGCCGTTTGCGGTCCGGTACGCTGCGCATCAGCTCAACCTCTGGCCCCGTGTCTCCGCTCCGGAGACCTCGCCCACACTGCTCTGGACGGGGGAGGTTGGCGATGCGTCACGCTTCCGTGTCTGGGGATCCCGAGCTTTTGTTCGCGACACGTCTGCGGACAAGCTCTCCTCCCGCACTGCTCCCTGTGTCTTTCTTGGCTTTGTCCCGGATGCGTCTGGCTGGCAGTTTTACCACCCCGCCTCGCACCGAGTCTTCCCCTCTCAGGACGTCACTTTTGACGAGTCCGTGCCCTTCTACCGCCTCTTCCCCTACCGCACTGCCCCGCTCCCTCCCCCGCCTCTCTTCCTCGCGCCAGGTGCTGCAGTGGTAGACCCCCTTCCCCCTCAGGGTGCCGCTCCCTCAGGTGTCTCTCAGGTAGACCCGGTTGAGCCTGCCGAGGTAGCTGTCGACTCGCGTCCTGCTAGAGGTGCTGAGCCTGAGCGTGCGGAGCCCGAGCGTGCGGAGCCTGAGCGGGCGGAGCCTGGGGGTGCTGAGTCTGGGGGTGCTGATCCTGGGGATGCTGAGCCTGGGGGTGCTGGGTCTGGGGGTACTGAGCCTGACGTTGCTGAGTCTGGGGGTGCTGCGCCTGGAGTTGCTGAGCCTGGGGGTGCTGAGCCTGGTGGTGTTGCAGTTGACTGTGAGGCGCCTGGAGGACCTCCCTCTTCGCAGCAGCTGCGTGAGTGGTACTCACGGTACTGCAGCCTCCGGCAGGGTGAGTCTCGGGCTCGTGGTGCTGCTGGAGTTGGTACTCGTGTTTCCCCACCACGGCGGGAGCCGCCCTCTTCCCCTCAGCTTCGAGAGTGGTACGCTCGGCACATCAGTCTCCGTAGTGGAGCTGCTGGTGCTGGGGTCCCCGGAGTTGACGCTGCTGCGGGTGCTACGGACCCTGGTGCTGGAGGTGCTGCTGCTGCAGGCGGTGCTGCTGGAGGTGCTGCTGCTGCTGGCGGTGCTGCTGGAGGTGCTGCTAGTACTGAGGACCCGGGCGTTGGAGCTGCTGTGGGTGCTACGGACCCTGGTGCTGGAGGTGCAGCTGCTGCTGGCGGTGCTGCTGGAGGTACTGCTGCTGCTGGCGGTGCTGCTGGAGGTACTGCTGCTACAGGCGGTGCTGCTGGAGGTGCTGCTGCTGCTGGCGGTGCTGCTGGAGGTGCTGCGGACCCTGGTGCTGGAGGTGCTGCTGCTTCTCGAGGTGCTGCTGCTGCCGCTGGTGTCTCTGCTGGTTTGAGAGCTGCTGCACGGCCACGACCGTACTTCGTTCCGCTCCTTCAGCAGGTTCTTGGTCAGCCTCCTCCTCCTTGTTCTCCTCTCACCTTAGAGTGTCCGCCGTCTGTCCAGTCACAGCCACAGTTACCGCCTGCCTCCCCACTCCCTGTGCCTGCTCCTTACACTGGTCCGACTGACGGTCTTGCTGAGAGACGTGAGCCTGCGTCACGTCCTGTGTCACCTGCGTCTCGTCGAGCGTCGCCTGTTCGTGCTACTACCACTGGTAGTCGTGTCCCGCGTGAGCGTCCTCCTGCTGTCCCAGGCACGCACCGGATGGCGCTTCGTCAGTCCACTGCTCCGCAGCGTGTTGCTCTCCCGTCGCCTCCTGCGTCCTCTCTTCCTGCTCTTGCTGACCCGGAGTCAGACTCCCTTCGCGCTGCCAGTCCTACAGTCACACGTCTCCTGGCTACGGTTGTCACTGACCCTTCCTTTGAGTCCGCTGCTGCGTCTGCCTTAGTCACTGAGCTTGTCGACTTTGCAGCTGCGTGTCGTCTAGACTACGCTGCGAGTCTTGTTGCTGAGTCTGAGTCTGCCTGTCCTCCGTCCGTCGGGGGTGAGTGTGCTCTTGGCACGGACGTCCTTGAGGACAGGCAGGAGGAGTTTGGTTGCCTTGCCGCTGCTTTGCCCCATCTCGTGTCCATGCTTGTTGCCTCTGAGGGAGACCCGGATGCACCAGACATCCCGACCCCACACTCTTACGCAGAGGCGATGGCCGGTCCCTACTCCTCTCAGTGGCAGTCAGCCATGGACACAGAGATGGCTTCCTGGAAGTCCACAGGCACCTACGTCGACGAGGTTCCCCCACCTGGGGCGAACATCGTCAGTGGCATGTGGATTTTCAGGGTGAAGCGGCCGCCGGGCTCTCCGCCTGTCTTCAAGGCGCGTTACGTTGCACGAGGCTTCAGTCAGCGAGAGGGAGTTGACTTCTTCCAGACCTTCTCCCCGACCCCGAAGTTGACCACTCTTCGGGTTCTGCTACACGTCGCCGCTCAGCGTGACTACGAGCTCCACTCTCTTGACTTCAGCACAGCTTTCTTGCAGGGCAGCCTGCACGAGGAGATCTGGCTGCGCCGCCCACGTGGCTTCACTGGGTCGTTCCCTCCTGGCACCCAGTGGAGCCTCCGGCGGCCAGTCTACGGTCTCCGCCAGGCGCCACGTGAGTGGCACGACACACTGAGGACTACACTTGCGGCTCTTGGGTTTGCTCCTTCTACTGCTGACCCGTCGCTGTTTCTGCGCACCGACACCTCGCTGCCGCCGTTCTACATCCTCGTGTACGTCGACGACTTGGTCTTTGCCACTGCGGACACTGCCGCACTCGCCCACGTGAAGTCCGAGCTGCAGAAGAGACACACGTGCACAGACCTGGGTGAACTGACAAGCTATCTTGGCTTGCGGATCACCCGGGACAGAGCACGCCGCACCATTACCCTGACTCAGTCACACATGGTGCAGCAGGTCCTTCAGCGCTTCGGCTTCACGTACTCCTCGCCTCAGTCCACTCCTCTGCCTACGGGTCACTCGCTCTCAGCTCTGCCTTCGGATGAGTCCGTAGAGTCGAGTGGTCCGTATCCAGAGCTTGTGGGCTGCCTCATGTATCTGATGACCTGCACTCGACCTGACCTAGCATACCCTCTCAGCATCTTAGCACGCTATGTTGCTCCCGGCCGTCACCGGAAGGAGCACATGGATGCAGCTAAGAGGGTGTTGCGCTACTTGTGCAGTACGTCGGGCATGGGGCTAGTGCTTGGAGGGCGAGACCGGCCTGTTCTCACTGGGCACTCAGACGCTTCTTGGGCAGACGACCAGGCTACTCAGCGGTCGTCTCAGGGTTACACCTTCAGTCTTGGCTCTGGCTCTGTCTCTTGGCGTTCTACTCGTTCTTCTTCTGTTCTCAGCTCCAGCTGTGAGGCTGAGATCTACGCCACGGCCATGGCTGCCCAGGAGCTTCGCTGGCTCACCTACCTGCTGACTGACCTTGGAGAGCAGCCTCGTTCTCCTCCAGTACTGTACGTCGACAACAAGGCAACCATTGCCTTGTGCCAGGAGCACAGACTGGAGCACAGGACGAAGCACATTGCTCTGCGTTACTTTCTAGCTCGAGAGCTACAGCAGCGTGGTCAGCTTCTTCTGCGTTACGTGGCCACTGAGGCCAACACTGCTGATGTGTTCACCAAGGCGCTTCCGCCTGTTGACCATCAGCGTTTTTGCACTCTTCTAGGCCTTGTGCCGACTGTTTCTCACTTACTTACTTCTTGACTTTACCTGTACTGTGATCATTATATATATACCTGCATGTTTGCCTTGTTAGGTTGTGATCATTGTACCTCTTGCTCTATTATAAAACTGCATGTGAACTGGTCTTGTGACCGCTTGCTTGTGCTCGGAATTTGTGTGGAATCCTCGAGATCCACCCTGAGCTTGTTTGCCTTGTTTTGCCTTGACTGGTCTTGTGACCCCTAGGTCTCCCCCACTTTGCCTATGGGGGTGTGTCAAACATTATATGTTTGTGTGGTTCTAGGCTGTAGTGGGTCACACCATAAGGGGTACACCAGATTAGGGTTTGACATATTTGTACTGTTGTTCCTGCTAGTCACTCCTCATTCTTGTTTCTCATTCTGACAATGGACACCAATTGAACGCCCGTTTGATCCACAATGGTGGTGGCGGGCATCTCCAGCCACAGCGGCGTCTAGTCGACATTGATGATCCACCGAGTTTCGATGCCGCGCTCACGACGGTTGTCACGGACGAAATGACAGAACTTCTTGCACTGGTCCGCGACATCTGTGAACCGGAGGGAAGGAGCGAGGAGACGCATGGGTTAGTTAATCACAAGTAAAACAAGCAGCGTAGTTCTTACGGGCGGATGTCTTCTGGGCAACCTTCGTCTTCATGCGCACGCTCAGATTCCACCGCCGCCAAAACCGGTCCGACCACCTTTGGCTCCCCTTCCACTTCACGCTGGGGTAGACACTATGGAGTTGCTGAGTGTCTAAAAAGCTTCTCGAGAAGCTTCATCTACTCCCGCGACCACTCCTGCAAACGGCCGACGGAGACGGCTACTTCCTTGCAGCGCCAGTCGAGGAGCTTCGCGTACACCTTGAGCTCCATCGGACGGTACCACGATGCTCTCCCGCGACCGTGCATGCACTTCCGTGTGGCATGAGCGTCCTTGAGGACATCCGCGGCTCTCTTCCACTCCGTGAGATACTTGCGGTGGATGCCACTTTCGTGAAACGACGTGCGCACCGAGACCGCCACATCCAGGCGCCCGAGCCACTACAACTTCTCTTGTGTAGTACAAGTATGACACTTATGCTGTAAAGGCTTGTGCCTGGGAGAGGGGGGGCGGGCATCACGGTTCTCAGAAGAAGGGTGGGGTCGCTTGCGGTTAATAGGCGGATAATACGGTATCGGTAGTTTCTCGGGGAGGCCGTCGCAAGACCAGTACTCGACGCCGTCGTCGTCGCCGCCGCCACGGGCACCCTCGACATACACATCGGCCGCGGTGCCAGCCTCGCTGCCAGTCTCGGTGCCAACCTTGGCGGCTTTGTCGTGCTCAGCGTGCCACTCCTTGTCGACATCGGCCACATCGTCGTTAGCGGCCACAGCAAATTCGTCCCACGTGCAATCTTCGGGCTGGCCCCAACGTGGTGCCGGCGCCGGAACTTCTATGTACTCATCTGGGGCCTTGTTGTTTTCCGGCTCCGAGAGGTACTCGTCGAACGCCGACGGGAGCACGAGTGTGAGCACGGGCCAATTGCCCGTGTAGTCAGGAGACGGCGGATTTGGAGGAGTATGAGGAGCAGGAGGCGCAGGAGGAGCAGGGGGCGCAGGTGGCGCAAGAGGCTGTGGTTTCTCTGGTGGCTCTGGTGGGACACGGCTATACCAGCCGTCAGTAGTAACTCGAAAGGCGGGTGAAACATGGAAAACTGAATCTGAAACTGCAAGAATGGGTGAAGAAATGAAGTTAGAGGGGACCCCTTCGGGTTTGCGACTCGGGGTCCTCGTCAATGAGAGACGGGTACCCCCCTGCTTGAACCCGCAGAGGAGGATTCGCGGCACCACACATGCTGCGCTGGCAGGGGATATTCGACCCCCTTCTAGAGGGTTCGGATGAGATGCTCATGCTTGGCAGCGCATGACGATGTGATTGGGCCGCACGGCAGGTTTCGCGTCAGCGCCGGCAGGTGCCTTGCTCCGGGACGGGTTTTGTGCGGTCCAAAATCGAATCGCGGCTGTTTTCGCCGGGATTCCATGCACGATCCCACGTGAATGTTTCACGGAAGTGTTCATCTTATCGAGGGCTTCAATTTGGTACATTTGAAAACAAAATTCATTTTTAAGATTATACAGGCGCATGCGCTTATGCGGTAGACTCAATTACAAGCGCCCCCCCCTTAAAAAAATGATTTTATTTAAAGCGCATATGTGCTACAATATGGGGCCAGACGGTAGCTCTCATACCATGTCAGAATAAGTGAAGGATCTTTGGACAGGATAAATTTGCTAGAGTAAAGATAGCGGAAGTCTTTGTAGGATTACCCTGATCATAGTGAATGTAAATGATAAGGTGATAATAATAAAGATTACATTGCAATATTTAGTCCTAGCTAGCCATGTACTCTGAGGGATACATTCCCTTATTAAGGTAGTAAATGTATTGCTACAGTAGTAGTGACTATTGCAATCCCTTCAGTTACCTCGTTGCTGCGCGAAACCTCGAATGGTTGCGACCTGCAAAGCAGTTCGCAACCTCTTGGTCCAGGTCGGTCAACAGTCGCAATAGTTGACTCGTGATTGTTGACCTGCGTGCTCTATATGAGATAACGCGGTAGTGATACAGCTATTGTTTCGCTAGTGGCAGGCGCGATACTGCTACAACTTCTGGAATGCTATTTCAACAGATGTGTCAGATTTTGACTCTCGCGTCCTGGATTTGCCATTATTCGGAAATGTTTCTTTATGATCTTACGTGCGTATGCGAAAACAACATGCTAGGCCTATTTTTCCATTTTTGGAACTCTGATTATCAGTGTAGCTTTTCGAAAACCTTGATAATCAGTGTAGGTTATAGAGATCACTTTTTAACCATCAGTAGAACCACTTTATATTTAGTTTTTCACCCTGAGCCTAGAGTGCAGGTTTTTTTATCCTCATTGTTTTACAGTGCCAGTTTTTACCGAGTACATTCTTGTTGAGATAGAGGCGAGGAATGAGTGCACTATGAAATGAAACAAGTACAAGTACCAACCCTAATTGGGTTGTACCCCCTATGGGCTACCCCACTACAGCCTAAATATATGCATTAGTAATATAATCATCTGACACACCCCCATAGGCAAAGTGGGGGAGAGCAAGGGGTCACAAGACCAGTCAAGCAAAGCAAAGCAAAGCAAAGCAAGCTCAGGGTGGATCTCAAGGATACCACACAAATTCCGAGCACAAGGTCAAGGCCACAAGGCCAGTTCACATGCAGCAGAGCATATATATATAACAGTGCTAAACAAGCAAGAGCAAGGATATATATATGCAGCAGTACAAGCAAAATCAAGAGGTAAGCAAGTGAGGCCCAGTGGGCACAAGGCCTAGCAGAGTGCAAAAGCGCTGATGGTCACGAGGCGGAAGTGCCTTGGTGAACACATCAGCAGTGTTGGCCTCAGTGGCCACGAAACGCAGGCGAAGCTGACCACGCTGCTGCAGCTCTCGAGCAAGGAAGTAGCCCAGAGCAATGTGCTTCGTCCTGTGCTCCAGTCTGTGCTCCTCACACAAGGCAATGGTTGCCTTGTTGTCGACGTACAGCACTGGAGGAGAACGAGGCCGCTCTCCAAGGTCAGTCAGCAGGTAGGTGAGCCAGCGAAGCTCCTGGGCAGCCATGGCCGTGGCGTAGATCTCAGCCTCACAGCTGGAGCTGAGAACCGAAGAAGAGCGAGTAGAGCGCCAAGAGACAGAGCCAGAGCCAAGACTGAAGGTGTAACCCTGAGACGACCTCTGAGTAGCCTGGTCGTCAGCCCAAGAAGCGTCTGAGTGCCCAGTGAGCACAGGCCGCTCACGCCCTCCAAGCCTAGCCCCATGCCCGACGTACTGCACAAGTAGCGCAACACCCTCTTAGCTGCATCCATGTGCTCCTTTCGGTGACGGCCGGGAGCAACATAGCGTGCTAAGATGCTGAGAGGGTATGCGAGGTCATGTCGAGTGCAGGTCATCAGGTACATGAGGCAGCCCACAAGCTCTGGATACGGACCACTCGACTCTACGGACTCATCCGAAGGCAGAGCTGAGAGCGAGTGTCCCGTAGGCAGAGGAGTGGACTGAGGCGAGGAGTACGTGAAGCCGAAGCGCTGAAGGACCTGCTGCACCATGTGTGACTGAGTCAGGGTAATGGTGCCGCGTGCTCTGTCCCGGGTGATCCGCAAGCCAAGATAGCTTGTCAGTTCACCCAGGTCTGTGCACGTGTGTCTCTTCTGCAGCTCAGACTTCACGTGGGCGAGTGCGGCAGTGTCCGCAGTGGCAAAGACCAAGTCGTCGACGTACACGAGGATGTAGAACGGCGGCAGCGAGGTGTCGGTGCGCAGAAACAGCGACGGGTCAGCAGTAGAAGGAGCAAACCCAAGAGCCGCAAGTGTAGTCCTCAGTGTGTCGTGCCACTCACGCGGCGCCTGGCGGAGACCGTAGACTGGCCGCCGGAGGCTCCACTGGGTACCAGGAGGGAACGACCCAGTGAAGCCAGGAGGGCGGCGCAGCCAGATCTCCTCGTGCAGGCGGCCCTGCAGGAAAGCAGTGCTGAAGTCAAGAGAGTGTAGCTCGTAGTCACGCTGAGCAGCGACGTGCAGTAGAACCCGAAGAGTGGTCATCTTCGGAGTCGGGGAGAAGGTCTGAAAGAAGTCAACTCCCTGTCGCTGACTGAAGCCACGAGCCACGTAACGCGCCTTGAAGACAGGCGGAGAACCCGGCGGCCGCTTCACCCTGAAGATCCACATGCCACTGACGATGTTCACCCCAGGAGGGGGGACAGCGTCAACGTAGGTGCCTGTGGACTTCCAGGAAGCCATCTCTGCGTCCATGGCTGACTGCCACTGAGAGGAGTAGGGACCGGCCATCGCCTCTGCGTAAGAGCGTGGGGTCGGGATGTCTAGAGCATCCGGGTCTCCCTCAGGGGCAACAAGCATGGACACGAGATGGGGCAAAGCGGCGGCAAAGCACTGGAACTCCTCCTGCCTGTCCTCAAGGACGTCCGTGCCAAGAGCACAGTCACCCCCGACGGACGGAGGACAGGCAGACGCAGACGCAGCAGACGCAGACTCAGCAGACTCAGCAGACTCAGCAACAAGACTGGCAGCGTAGTCCAGACGACACGCAGCAGCTAAGTCGACCAGCTCAGCAACTAGGGCAGACGCAGCAGCGGACTCAAAGGAAGGGTCAGTGACAAGAGAAGCAAGAAGACGCGTGACAGTCGGACTGGCAGCACGGCGAGAGTCCGACTCCGGGTCGGCAAGTGTAGGAAGAGAAGAATGAGGAGGAGAAGGCAAAGGGGCACGCAGAGGAGCAGTGGACGGACGCAGAGACATCTGGTGTGTGCCAGGGACAGGAGGAGGACGCTGACGCGAACCGCGACCACTAGAGCGAGCAGCTCGGACTGGCGACGCAGGGCGGGACGCAGGCTCACGACGCTCAGCAAGACCTCCAGTAGGACCAGCGTAGGGAGAAGGAGAAGGCAGGGGAGAGGCGGGCTGTAACTGTGACTGTGACGGGACAGGCTGCGGACACTCTACGGGAGGAGAAGGACCAGTGGAAGGCGGGAGACCAAGAACCTGCTGAAGGAGCGGAACGAAGTACGGCCGAGGCCGCGCAGCACCGCCAGAGACAGCAGGGACAGCACCAATAGCAGCTCCAACTCCAGCACCACCAGCAGCTGCAGAAGTACCCGCAGTAGGACCGACAGTCGTAGCCTCAGCGCCAGCACCCGCAGCAGCTCCAGCTCCAGAGGCACCCCCGGGCCCGGCAGCTCCAGTACCCTCAGTACGAGCACCTCCGGGACCCGTGGTACCAGCTCCCTTGGCAGCAACGGAACCTCCAGCACCCGCAGTACCCCCGGCTCCAGCAGCTCGCCTCCAGCGCCGGGCAAACCACTCACGCAGCTCCAGAGGAGAGAGCGGCTCGCGGCGCGAAGACCGGTCTGGAGAACCACCAGGAACAGAAGCAGCAGGCGCAGCACTCCCAGACGCAGAACCCCCAGGCTCAGCACCCCCAGGCACAGCACCCCCAGGCTCAGCACCCCCAGGCTCAGCACCCCCAGGCACAGCACCCCCAGGCTCAGCACCCCCAGTCTCAGCACCCCCAGGCTCAGTACCCCCAGGCTCAGCACCCCCAGGCTCAGCACCCCCAGTCTCAGCACCCCCAGGCTCAGCACCCCCAGTCTCAGCACCCCCAGTCTCAGCACCCCGAGGCTCCGCACCCGCAGCAGCACCAGAGTCACCAGTGACCTCGACAGGCTCGACCGCGTCTACCTGAGACACACCTGAAGGGGCAGGACCTTGAGGGGGGAGGGGGTCTACCGTAGGGGGACCTGGGACCAAGAAGAGGGGCGGGGGGGGGAGGGACGGAGTGCGGTAGGGGAAGAGCCGGTAGAAGGGAACCGACTCGTCGAACGTGACGTCCTGGGAGGACAGAACACGACGAGAGGTGGGGTGGTAAAACTGCCACCCAGGTGCGTCAGGGGGGAAACCCAGGAAGACGCAAGGAGCAGCACGAGGGGACAGCTTGTCCGCAGACAAGTCGCGGACAAACGCCCGAGATCCCCAGACACGGAACGCCGACGCATCGCCAACCTTCCCCGTCCACAGCAAAGCTGGAGAGGTCTCCGGTCTGGAGACCCTGGGCTGAAGGTTGATCTGATGTGCGGCGTACCGAACCGCAAACGGCCACAGAAAATGGGGGGCAGCCGCATGCACCATGGACGTACGGGCGACGTCCATGACAATGCCGATGCGGCGCTCAGCAATCCCATTCTGCTGTGGAGAGTCCGGAAGCGTGAAGGTCTGGCGGATGCCTCGTGCCCGACAGTAGGCTCGCAGAAGGCCGGAGGAGAACTCTCCGCCTCTGTCCGAGTGCAGACGCAAAACAGGAAAGTCCGAGCCGAAGCTCCGCCTGAGCTGGAGACGAGCTGCGCGGATCCAGTCGATCAACACCTCAGTGACCTCACCCTTGCTGCGCAAGGGGAAGACTGTGGTGTAACGCGAGTAGTCGTCAACCACCAGCAGGAAGTAGCGCTCGTGACCCTGTCCACGGACGCGGGCTGGGCCCCACACGTCCATGTGAAGCGTCTGCATCGGGGCCTCCGTCGAAGGAAACGGGGAGGAGTGAGGGGTAGCCCGCAGGCGACCCTCGACACAGGGGACACAGGGAGGGCCAGGCCCCTGAGGAAGGGGTGGGAGGGACCGGGGAAGGCCAGAGACAAGAAGGCGAGAGGCCATGCCCCGGAGACGAGGCAGGGAGGGGTGACCCATCCTGTGGTGCCACAGGAGGGTCTCGTGGGACAGGAGGCGACACGAGCAGGGGGCAGACTCAGGACCAGACCTGGACGCTGCAGCAAACACCTGACCCGACGCAGCTACCTGACCAGACGCAGGAGGAGGAGACGGAACAGTGAGTGTGTACAGGCTCGACCCCGGCCCACGTGTGAACGTGGTCAAGTGTCGACCCGTGTCCGCGTCCGTGCAGTGGGTGTCCCGTCGGCGTGCAGGGGTGAACTGGTCGACCCCTGCATCCTGTAGGTCAGCACCCGCCACCAAGTTCGTAGAGAACGAGGGGAGGTAGAGACCGGACAGGGCGCCAGACGGGACCGCAGGGCACGGCAGGACAGTGGAGTAGCGAGCCAGAACAGGACCCCCAGAGGGGTCCGCCAGGGAGACCGCCACTGGCCGACTAAGCGGCGTGAGTGTGGTGCGGTCTCAAAAGAAGGAGCGAGACGCCCCTGAGTCAAGAGTGAAGGTGAGAGAGGGCGGAGCCGACGCAGTACCTGAGAGAGCAGACTCACCAGCACCTGAGGACACAGACTCACTGGCACCTAGAGCGACAGCCTCACCAGCACCTGGAGCAGCAGCCTCAACAGCACCTAGAGCCGCAGTACCAATGCCCGGGTCGGGCGGGAAACACCGGTAACAGTCACCCTCCTCACTAATGGTCACAGCATACATGGCAGCAAGAATAGCATCAAAGTCAAGATCAAAGATAGCTACTCCTGCCCTAGACAGCTGGTCCCAGCGAGGGATCTCAGAGGCGTCAGGAAACTGGCGGCGCCAAGCGTCAGTCAGGCGGCCGAAGCAGCGCTGGGCGGGGTGTGGACCACCACACGGCTCACCCGCACGGTCGCCCGTGCGCAAGACGTAGGTGCACGGACCAGTACCCCCACCCCTCTGACGTGCAGCGTACCACTCACGGAGCTGCTGCGGGGAGAGGGTCTCCTGACCACGCTGCTGCCGCTGCTGTTGGCGCTGACCGCCACCGGAGCCAAAGGAAAAAAAAGGCCCAGCGCGACTCGGGCTAGGGCAGAGTGCGCTCCGGGCAGGACGGAATAGTAGGTGGGCCCTAGGAACAGTTCCCACTAGGGAACCTGCTTCGATACCATGTTGAGATAGAGGCGAGGAATTAGTGCACTATGAAATGAAACAAGTACAAGTACCAACCCTAATTGGGTTGTACCCCCTATGGGCTACCCCACTACAGCCTAAATATATGTATCAGTAATATAATCATCTGACAATTCTCTAACTACACAAAATGGATTATGTAGTACGATGGTAGGAAGAATTGAACCCTATTCTTCACCCTCCAAAGATACAAATCTAATCACTTGACCATGTATCTGTTGGGCATTTAGCTTGAATAACAGGTGTTTTGTAAAGACTTCGACAAATCACCACACTTCGCTCGAGGGCAATTCAAGGTAAAAATCACAAACGAGAAAGTTCCAAGGGACCATAAGTGTGGCCTAAAAATATTCCCCTTACGAATCAGGGAAAATATAACCTCCAAACATTTTAACCAGAGCTATCAGTGTGACCTTCAAATTCCACCTTGATAATCAGTATATCAGGGTAATCTACACTGACAAAGTAAGGCATGCCTACTAGAATAGTGTGATCTACAAAAAGGGGGGTCCTTAGAAGATTACCCCCAAAAATGGGGTTCTCGCACTTTTAACTCGTTATAAAGTACCCTCTTTCTTGGTAGAGTCTCATGGGACTATCTTTCCGAGGGATTTATTATGCGGGGGATTACGGTATATAGGCAACCTAGCTCTATCCGAACCTTATGAAATGCGGTTGGGTACAATCTGGAAAGTTTAATGTCCAAGGGCGACACAAGGGAATCGAGTCAGCATTTACATCCAGAGTTCAGATTGAACGAGACGTATAAACCCAATCATGCAAAGAAAATCATCATAGTCATTCCCCTGTTGAAGGAGGTGGTCAGCATGAGCATGAGGCACGTGCATAAACACGGAGGATAGACAACGCGTGGAGCAAGTTTGAAATATCCTATTTACATTTTACTGATCTAATCTTTCCGTCGGATCGGTACATCCACGTAGAGTCGTATGCAGTGATAAGAATTTTCAGTGGGGTCAAGTATAGGTTGAGGGACGTGCGGTACATTTGGCAAGATTAGTCCCTAATTCCCTTTCGGGTCAGCACATCTCCTCGTTCTCTAGGAGCTTGGTCAGTGTGGGTCACCTTCAGGACTTGGGTGTCATCACCACATTATCTAGCCACGAGTGGTTTGTGACCTGAACGGACTCTACCACGGGGGCTCCTCTTGCCATGTTCTCTGTAGGTCAGGTCTCTTCTCATTGCGCACAGAGTCCACCTGGGTTTCTGCCTCTGGCCAGGTAGCTGCGTCCTGCTCACGTCCATCCCCCACCCACCTGTTGCTTCTCTAGCACCACCACCTAGGTCACCCCTCCTTTCCGCATCTGCGTCAGATAGTTTCCCGTTGTCTTATCAAAAGTCTCAAAGAGTCGCTTGCCCTGCCTCCTCCCTTGTCTCCACCGCCGTGCCCTTCCTGTGTCGAGGGCTGGCAGCGCGATGCCCCTTGCTCCTCCTCGTTGTCTCGTGCCATTGAGCCTCTTCAGACCCTGCAAATGGACCTTGGGACCCTGCCCCTGTTGTTGGGCCTTGTGGTGAGCGCTACTTCTTGGTAGTTGTGGACGATTTTCATCGCTATACCACA
Source organism: Closterium sp. NIES-65 (assembly GCA_948144175.1). Taxonomy (NCBI): domain Eukaryota; kingdom Viridiplantae; phylum Streptophyta; class Zygnematophyceae; order Desmidiales; family Closteriaceae; genus Closterium; species Closterium sp. NIES-65. The sequence goes on from CANXME010000222.1 coordinate 455,298, forward strand.
GTGTTCCCACTACACCAGAAAGCCGACGTGCCTGACGCTCTTCTCCCGTCGATTGTGGCCGTCTGCACCCAGCATGACCGTCTTGTGCTTGAGTTGCACTTTGACCAGGGTGGTGAGTTCACTGAGAAAACTAGAACGAGAATGAATGCACTATGAAAGAGTTGGGTACAAGTACTAACCCTAATTGGGTTGTACCCCATATGGGCTACCCCACTACAGCCTACACAAAAGCATAAGCTATAATGTTCTGACACACCCCCATAGGCAAAGTGGGGGAGAACAAGGGGTCACAAGACCAGTCAAGCAAAACAAAGCAAAGCAAGCTCAGGATGGATCACAAAGTCACCACACATTCCGAGCACAAGGTCAAGGCCTAAAGGCCAGTTCACATGCAGGAGTACATATATATATAAAAGGCTAGACAAGCAAGAGCAGGTGTATATATATATGTAACAGTACAAGCAAGGTCAAGAGGTGAGCAAGTGAGGCAAGGCAGGCACAAGACCCAACTGAGTACAGAAGCGCTGATGATCACAAGGCGCAAGTGCCTTGGTGAAGATATCAGCAGTGTTGGCCTCAGAGGCCACGTACGCAAGACGCACCTGACCACGCTGCTGCAGCTCACGAGCAAGGAAGTAGCGAAGAGCAATCTGCTTCGTTCTGTGCTCCAGTCTCTGCTCTCGACACAAGGCCAGCATGGCCTTGTTGTCTACGCACAGCACTGGAGGAGAACGAGGCGGCTCTCCGAGGTCAGTCAGCAGGTAGGTGAGCCAGCGAAGCTCCTGTGTAGCCATGGCCTCGGCGTAGATCTCAGCCTCACAACTGGAGCCGAGAACAGAAGACGAGCGGGTAGCCCGCCATGAAACAGAGCCGAAACCAAGGCTGAAGGTGTAACCCTGTGACGACCGCTGCGTAGCCTGGTCGTCAGCCCAAGAAGCGTCTGCGTGCCCAGTGAGGACCACTGGACTCTGCCCTCCAAGCACAAGCCCCATGCCCGACGTACTGCACAAGTAGCGCAACACCCTCTTCGCTGCAGCCATGTGCTCCAGTCTGTGTCTCCCAGGAGCAACATAGCGTGCGAGAATGCTAAGAGGGTATGCAAGGTCAGGTCGAGTGCAGGTCATCAAGTACATGAGGCAGCCAACAAGCTCTGGGTATGGGCCACTCGACTCTACGGACTCATCCGAAGGCAGAGCTGAGAGCGAGTGGCGAGTAGGCAGAGGAGTGGCCTGAGGCGAGGAGTACGTGAAGCCGAAGCGCTGAAGGACCTGCTGCACAATGTGTGACTGAGTCAGGGTAATGGTGCGGCGTGCTCTGTCCCCGGTGATCTGCAAGCCAAGGTAGCTGCGCAGTTCACCTAGGTCTGTGCACGTGTGTCTCTTCTGCAGCTCGGACTTCACGTGGGCGAGTCCAGCAGTGTCAGCTGTGGCAAAGACCAAGTCGTCAACGTACACGAGGATGTAGAACGGCGGCAAAGAAGTGTCGGTGCGCAGAAACAGCGACGGGTCAGCAGTAGAGGGAGCAAACCCAAGAGCCGCAAGTGTAGTCCTCAGTGTGTCGTGCCACTCACGCGGTGCCTGGCGGAGAACGTAGACTGGCCGCCAGAGGCTCCACTGGGTGCCAGGAGGAAAAGACCCAGTGAAGCCAGGTGGGCGACGCAGCCAGATCTCCTCGTGCAGGCTACCCTGCAAGAAAGCAGTGCTGAAGTCAAGAGAGTGAAGCTCGTAGTCGCACTGAGCGGCTATGTGCAGCAGCACCCGAAGAGTGGTCATCTTCGGGGTGGGAGAGAAGGTCTGAAATTAGTCAACTCCCTGCCGCTGACTGAAGCCACGAGCCACGTACCGCGCCTTGAAGACAGGCGGGGAACCCGGCGGCCGCTTCACCCTGAAAATCCACATGCCACTGACGATGTTCGCCCCAGGCGGGGGAACCTCGTCAACGTAGGTGCCTGTGGACTTCCAGGAAGCCATCTCTTCGTCCATAGCTGCCTGCCACTGAGAGGAGTAGGGACCCTCTATCGCCTCCGCGTAAGAGCGCGGAGTCGGGATGTCAAGTGCATCCGGGTTTCCCTCAGGGGTAAGCAGTACGGACACGAGATGAGGTGAAGCAGTAGCCAGACACTGGAACACCTCCTGCCTGTCCTCAAGGACGTCCGTGCCAAGGGCACACTCACCCTCGACGGACGGAGAACAGACAGACTCAGACTCAGCGACAAGAGTAGCAGCGTAGTCTAGACGACAGCGAGCAGCAAAGTCGACGAGCTCAGCAACTAGGGCAGACGCAGCAGTGGACTCAAAGGAAGGGTCAGTGACGACAGTAGCAAGGAGACGCGTGACAGTAGGACTGGCAGCACGACGAGAGTCCGACTCCGGGTTGGCAAGAGCAAGAAGAGAGGACTCAGGAGGAGAAGGCAAAGGGGCACGCAGAGGAGCAGTGGATGGACGTAGAGACATCCGGTGCGTGCCAGGGACAGGAGGAGGACGCTGACGCGAACCACAACCACTAGTGCGAGCAGGACGGACAGGCGACGCAGGGCAAGACGCAGGCTCACGACACTTAGCAAGACCTCCAGTAGGACCAGTGTAGGGAGAAGGAGCAGGCAGTGGGGAGGCCGGCTGGAACTATAACTGTGACAGGACAGGCTGTGGACACTCTAAGGGAGGAGGAGGACCAGTAGAAGGCGGGAGACCAAGATCCTGCTGAAGGAGCGGAACGAAGTACGGCCGAGGCCGCGCGGCGACTCTAGACACAGCAGGGACAGCACCAGTACCCCCAGCTGCAGCACCAGCGCCAGCAGCACCTCCAGCTCCAGTACCTCCAGCAGCACCAGTAGCACCTACAGTAGCACCGCCTCCAGGACCGACAGCAGTAGCCTTAGCACCAACACCCTCAGCAGCTCCAGCTCCAGTCGCACCCGCCGGCCCAGCAGCTCCAGTACCTCCAGTACAAGCACCTTCGGGACCCGCGGCACCAGCACCCTCAGCAGCCGAAGACACTCCAGCTCCAGCAGCACGCCTCCAGCGCCGGGCAAACCACTCGCGCAGCTCCTGTGGAGAGAGTGGCTCCCGCCGAGACGAAGCACCCGGAGAACCTCCAGGCCCAGCACCGCCAGACGCCACACGAGCAGGCCCAGCCCCCTCAGGCTCCACACCCCCAGGCTCAGCACCTCCAGACGTAGCACCCCCAGGCTCAGTACCCCAAGGCGTAGCACCCCCAGGCTCAGCACCCCCAGGCTCAGCACCCCCAGTCTCAGCACCCCCAGTCTCAGCACCCCCAGTCTCAGCACCCCCAGTCTCAGCACCCCCAGTCTCATCACCCCCAGGCATAGCACCCACACGCTCAGCACCCCCAGAGTCAGCACCCCCAGGCTCAGCACCCTCAGCAGCACCAGAGTCACCAGTGACCTTGACAGGCTCGACTGCGTCTACCTGGGACACACCTGAAGGGGCTGGACCCTGAGGGGGGAGGGGGTCTACCGGGGGGGGACCTGGTACGAGGAAGAGCGGCGGCGGGGGAAGGGACGGAGTGCGGTAGGGGAAGAGCCGGTAGTAGGGGACCGACTCGTCAAACGTGACGTCCTGGGAAGACAGAACACGACGAGAGGTGGGGTGGTAGAACTGCCACCCTGGCGCGTCAGGGGGGAAGCCAAGGAGGACGCAAGGAGCCGCACGAGGGGACAGCTTGTCCGCAGATAAGTCGCGGACAGAGATCCCTAGACACAGAACGCAGACGCATCACCAACCTTCCCCGTCCACAGCACGGCTGGGGAGGTCTCCGGCATGGAGACCCTGGGGTGAAGGTTGATCTGATGCGCCGCGTACCGAGCCGCAAACGGCCACAAAAACTGGGGGGAAGCCACATGCATCATGGACGTACGGGCGACGTCCATGATCATGCCAATGCGGCGCTCAGCAATCCCATTTTGTTGTGGAGAGTCCGGAAGCGTGAAGGTCTGGCGGATGCCTCATGCAGAACAGTAGGCTCGCAGAAGGCCAGAGGAGAACTCTCCGCCTCTGTCAGAGTGCAGACGCAGAACAGGAAAGTCCGAGCCGAAGCTCTGCCTGAGCTGGAGACGAGCTGCGCGGATCCAGTCGATCAACACCTCAGTGACATCACCCTTGCTGCGCAAGGGGAAGACTGTGGTGTAACGCGAGTAGTCGTCAACCACCTGCAAGAAGTAGCGCGCGTGACCCTGTCCACGGACGCGGGCCGGGCCCCACACGTCCATGTGAAGCGTCTGCAGCGGGGCCTCTGTCGGAGGAAACTGGGAGGAGTGAGGGGCAGCCCACTGCCGTCCCTCGACACAGGGGACGCAGGTAGGGCCAGGCCCCGGAGGAAGGGGAGGGAGGGACCGGGGAAGACCAGAGACAAGGACACAGGAGGCCATGCCTCGGAGACAAAGCAGGGAGGGGTGACTAAGGCGGTGGTGCCAGAGGAGAGTCTCGTGAGACAGGAGGCGACACGAGCAGGGGGCAGACTCAGGACCAGACCTGGACGCTGCCGCGAACACCTGACCCGACGCAGCTACCTGACCAGACGTAGGGACAGGAGGAGACGCAGTGGTCAGTGTGTACAGGCTCGACCCCGGCCGACGAGTAAACGTGGCCAAGTGTCGGCTCGTCCGAGCGTCCGTGCAGTGGGTCACCCGCTGGCTCGCAGGAGTGAACTGGTGAACTCCCCCATCCTGTAGGTCAGCACCACTCACCAAGTTCGTAGAGAACGAGGGGAGGCAAAGACCAGACAGGGTGCCAGAGGGAGCCGCCGGACACGGGAGGACAGTGGAGAAGTGAGCAAGGACAGGACCCCCTGAGGGGTCTGCCAGAGAGACTGCCACTGGCCGACCAAGCCGCGTGAGTGTGGTGCGGTCTCGAAAGAAGGAGCGATAAGCCCCCGAGTCAAGGGTGAAAGTGAGGGAGGGCGAAGCCGACTCGGTACCTGAGAGCGTGGACTCACCAGCACCTGAGGAAGCAGACGCACTAGCACCTAGAGCAGCAGCCTCGCTAGCACCTAGAGCAGCAGCCTCACCAGTACCTAGAGCAGCAGTCTCAATGCACGGGTCGGGCGGCAAACACCGGTAACAGTCACCCTCATCACTAATAGTCACAGCATACATGGCAGCAAGAATAGCATCAAAATCAAGGTCAAAGATAGCTACTCCCGCCCTAGACAGCTCACCCCAGTGGGGGATCTCCGTGGCCTCCGGGAACTGGTGACGCAAAGCGTCCGTCAGGCGGCCAAAGCAGCGCTGGGTGGAGTGCGCACCCCCACACTGCTCACCCGCGCAGTCGCCTGTGCGTAGGACGTAGGTGCATGGACCAGTACCCCCAACCCGCTGGCGTGCAGCGTACCACTTATGGAGCTGCTGAGGGGGGGGAATGTCACGAGTGCGCTGCTGCTGCTGCTGCTGCTGGCGCTGACCACCACCGGAGCCGACCCTCTGCGCAGCGCCACCCCGACCAGCTCCACCTCCTCCGCCACCGCCTCCTCCACCGCCGCCACCTCCGCCACCTCCGCTCCCACCGCCACCGCCGCCGCCTCCGCCTCCACTGCCGCCACCGACACCTCCACCCCCGCCACCACCCCCACCGCCACCCCCACTCCCTCCGCCGCCTCCACCGCTGCCTCCACCGTCCCCGCTAGCTCCTCCAGCGCCCCTGCCCCCCTTGCCCTTGCCAGGGCAGCGTCTCCCGCCAGGGGTAGACGCCGCACCGACCGACTCAAGCCCAACGAGGTCGGCCGCAGCAGAAGAGGCAACAGAGGGCAAAAGGGGGGAGGGGGAACACCCCTCAAAGATGGGGGTGCGAGGGTCACCACGAGAGGCTCCTACAACGACTATGTTCTTCTCCGCTGCTAGGAGGGCCTTCTCGAGGAGGTCAACGGTGAGAGTGGTGGGGCAAACTGAGAGGAAATGGTCCCTGACTACGCGAAGGGAGTCAGGGAGGCGGGTGACGATGTAGTAGAGAGTGATGTACATGGGGGGGGCTTCGTGGCGCAGAACTCAGAAGGAAGCGCAGCGCGGTAGCGAGTGTCACTAGTGCGGAGGTGCGTAATGAGGTCAGCGACTGTGGGAAAGGCAGCAAGGTCAGGGAAGAGGTATGGTAGTATGAGGCGGCTCAGTGCAGCAGTGGCAGGGGAGGAGTAGCGTGCAACCACAGCGTCGTACAGGGTCTGAGCACTCTTGTACTGGCTAAAGTGCGCACGCTCAGAGGTAGGCAGGTGGCGACGCACAGCAAGACGTGTAGCAGCATCGCGTGTGGCCCACTGGGAGCGAACAATGACGTCAGCATCAGCAGCAGGGGCAGGAGAGGCACCAGAGGTGAGGTCAAAGAGGGAGAGACCGTCTGCCCTATCGCACTGTAGGAAAAGCTGCAGGTCATCTACCTAGACGTCAAAGTCAATGGCCCGACCCTCAGCGTCAAAAGCAAGGACACTAGAGGTAGCCATGACAGCAGTAGATTAGTAGCGCGAACAGTGGGGTAAGGGCAGTGCAGTGACAGAGGCGCTGCTCTTACCGAACAGGGCGGCTCGGGCGGCTCGGCGGCTCGGCAGGAACTTCACCTCGGCGGCTCGGCGACTCGGCGGCTCGGGCGGCTCGGGCGGCTCGGCGGCAACTGCGGTCCGGCGACTCGGCGGCTCGGGCGGCTCGGGCGGCTCGGCGGTACGGCGGCTCGGGCGGCTCAGGTGGCGCGGCGGCTCGGGCGGCTCGGGTGGCGCTGGCGGCTCGGCAGTAGCTCGGCGGGGCCGCGTGAAGGCGGGGCCGGGGCCGGGAAGGGCGGGCGACGGGGCCAGCAGAGGCTGGGCCGGGGCCGGGAAGGGCAGTGCCGGGGCCGAGAAGGGCGGCGTCGGGGCCGCAGAGGTAAGCGACGGGGCCAGCAGAGGCATGGCCGGGTCGGGAAGGGCGGCGTCGAGGCCGGGAAAGGGCGGCGTCGGGGCTGCAAGGTAGGCGACGGGGCCAGCAGAGGCTGGGCCGGTCCGGGAAGGGCGGCGTCGGGGCCGAGAAAAGGCGGCGCCGGGGCCGCAGAGCGGCGGATCGGGGCCGGGAAGGGCGGCGTCGGGGGCGGGAAGGGCGGCGCCGGGGCCGCAGGGCTAGGCGACGGGGCCAGCAGAGGCAGGGCTGGGCCGGGAAGGGCGTCGTCGGGGCCCGGGAAGGGCAGCGCCGGGGCCGCGGGGTAGGCGACGGGGTCGCTAGGGCGGCGGATCGGGGCCGGGAAGGGCGGCGCCGGGGCCGCAGGAGTAGGCGACGCGGCCGCTAGGGCGGCGGATCGGGGCCGCTAGGGCGGCGGGACGCAGCCGCTAGGGCGGCGGGACGCAGCCGCTAGGGCGGCGCGACGGGATGGGGGCCGCGAGGGCGACGCGACGGGGCCTCTAAGGCGGCGTGAGAGGGGCGAGAGAGGGGAGCGTGACTCGAGCAGGAACTGAGCGCGCTCCGGGCAGGAAAAAAAAATTCGAGTTGGTGGGCCCTAGGAACAGTTCCCACGAGGGAACCTGCTCGATACCAAGAGAAAACTAGAACGAGAATGAATGCACTATGAAAGAGTTGGGTACAAGTACTAACCCTAATTGGGTTGTACCCCATATGGGCTACCCCACTACAGCCTACACAAAAGCATAAGCTATAATGTTCTGACATTCACCTCCGGCCGGGTCAAGCAATTTTGTCGTGCGTAGTGCATCTGCCAGTCGTTCACGCAGCCGACCTCGCCACAGCAGAATGGGATAGCTGAGCGTCGCATTGGCTTGATCATGGAGGTCGCTCGTACCTCCAGGTGTCATGCCAGTGCGCCCCATATTCTGTGGCCCTTTGAAGTCCACTACACTGCACACCAGCTTAACCTGTGGCCATGTTCCTCACGCCCACATTTTTCGCCGACGATCCTCTGGACTGGATCCCTGCGCCTGCATCTGAGTTCCGTGTCTAGGGCTGTCTTGCTCACGTCCACGAGTCTCGTGCCGACAAGCTATCAGCTTGCACTACCAACTGTGTCTTTCTTGGTTTCCCTCTAGACACTCCTTATTGGCTGCTCTACCACCCTTCCTCCCACCACTTCCTCAGGTCTTGTGACGTCACCTTTGACGAGTCTGTCTGCTTCTACAGACGCTTCTCCCACCAAGGTTCCCCGGTTCCCTCCCCTCCCTTGTTCCTCACTCCCACTCCTCCCCGTGGTCCCACAATTCCGGTAGCTCCCCTCTCCCTGCGTCTTGCCCCATCTGGTCTGTCGCATGTCACCCCGCAGTCCCCATTGTCGTCAACCTCATCCTCGTAGTCACCGTGGCATCCTTTGTCACTGCCGAAAGGTCTCGCATCGCAGCGACCGGTCACTTTGGGCACTGGGGTGCTGGTTCGGGGGGTGCAGTTGCGGTGGGTGCTGGCCCTGACGGTGCTGGTTTTGGGGGTGCAGGTCCTGGGGGTACTGATGCTGGTGGTGCTGACTCTGGGTGTGCTGACGTTGGCGGTGCTGGCTTTGGGGGTGGTGACATTGGAGGCGCTGACTCTGGGGTTGCTAGCATTGGAGGTACCGGCGCTAGAGTTTCTGCCGGAGGAGACGTGGACTTTGGAGTTGCAGTGGCTCCACGTCATTCAGCGAGACTACATTGACAGCAACAGCAACAGCGACAGCACCAGAAGCAGCCATAGGAGCTGCAGCAGCAGCGGCAGCAGCCGCCATCATAGCAGCAGTCGTCGTAGAAGCTGCAGAAGCAGCCGTCGTTGCAACAGCCCCCGTCGCCTCCGGTAACTGATCTTCGTGTATTTGGTCTTTCTTTTCCTTTGGCTGATTGTCCTCCTACTACCCCATTGTCTCTCCCGGACCCGTCTCCTCGTTCACTCTCTCATTCTCTTCTCCCTGACCCATCTCGTCCCTCTCCCTATTGAACTACTCATCGTTGCCCTAATGCTTGCCCCTCGTCCCCTGTTCTATGCTTTCACTCTCCTTCGTTTTTCTCCTCCTCGTGTGTCTCCTCCACTCCCCTCCCCTCCTCGGTCTTCTTTCACTATCTTCCATCCTCCGTTCTGTAACTTCCTTCGTATTTCTCATCCTACAACCTCTCGTGTCCTTTCCTCCCATGCCACTCATCCTACTGCTCCTCCTTCATCTATCTCTGCTCTTGTCGATGATGTCTCTGAATTTGCCTTCAGTCATGCCTTGACTACGCTGCTCAGTTAGTCTCTGATACTCCCCGTCCTCCGTCCGTCGGGGGTGAGTTTTCTCTTGGTTGTGACTTCCTAGAGGATGGGTTGTTTGACATAGTTTTCCTTGCTGCCGCTACTCCTCATCTCTGTGCAATGCTGCTAGCTCATGAAAGTGACCCTAATGCCTTTGACATCCCGACTCCTCGCACGTAGATTGAGGCAGTCTCGGGATAGTGGGCCTCTTAGTGGATAGCAGCGATGGACACAAAGATGGCATCTTAGAGGTCCATAGTCCCCATCCTGGGGCGAACGTTTTTTACGATATGTGGATCTTCAAGGTGAAGCGGCCACCTAGATCGCCGCCAGTCTTCAAGGCATATTACGTTGCGAGAGGTTTCAGTCAGCGAGAAGGGGTAGACTTCTTTCATACCTTCTCCCCCACCCGGAAGGTGAACACTCTTCTCCACCACATTTCTATAGGTTAGCATGCACGTGCAGATCTAGTTTCGTAGTCTACCTGGCTTGACTGGGTCGTTCCCTCCTAGCACCCAATGGAGTCTTTTACAGCCATCCTACGTTCTTCCGCAAGCTCCTTGTAATTGGCACGACATGCGGGGATAACTCGTTCAACGGGAGCTAGACTACGGGCTAGGCACGGGTTCTTGTGTGATCTTCTGCGTTCGTTCACTTAGTCGTTTACTCGTGCTTGCACTACTTGCTGGTTCACGGGGGAATTTGGCAAGAGTCCCACAAGCAAAAGTTCACAACAATGATTCAGAATGATAGAAACAACATTGGCATGCAAGACTACATCAGACCTAGCAAAGTTGCTGGTCGACTTCCAGCGCAGCACGGTCGACCGCGTGCCCGCACGACTTGGTCGGCCGCGCTCCAGTAGAGCAAAGTCGTGGCTTGCCAACGTTGCAAGTCCATGGTGTGCCAACGCTGCAACAAGTCGGCTGCACAGCGTTGCACCCGCAGAACAACGGTGCACCTGCTTCGCAGGTGTGCAAAGCTGGTTGGTGCTCCACGCCTTGTCACGAGCACAGCGCAGACGCCTGGCAGACTCCACGCCATCGATTGCGCCCACCAGCCACGTCGTCATCGGGATACCACTTCCAAGGTCGTCCTCGCAGAACCACCCCCGGCGACCTTTGCACGCTTCCGCAGAAGTCCGTCGCTCGGGTATCCCGGTCGACCGGGCAACCACACCTGGTCGACCAGCTCGATCGGCCGCCGGCTGAATAAGCCCGGCGTCCTCCTGCTCGACGCCCAGCCGCTCTGCGTCCCCAGTCTCCCCTGTCGATGTCGACGTCGGCCCCTCCTTCGTCGACCACATCGTCCTGGTCGACCACCAGGTCGACAACACTCCTGGTCGACCAACACCTGGTCGACCAGCAATCTGGTCAGCCGGCCACCCAAGTCGGCTGCCCCAAGTCAGCGTCGCCAAGTCGACGCCCGTGCAGTGGCCCCCCGTGCAGGTCGACCAGCCAAGTCGATCAGCTCGCTCACTTCTGCAGGTCGGCTGCTCCCCTCACACCCGACCACGAAGTTGGCTCAGCCCAAGCGAGGATGGGGCCACACCCAACTCCCGTTGACATGACACACCACTTACGACTCTTGCTGCACTTGCTCCATGCCCTTCTCTCCGTCCTCGATTGACCCTTTTCTCTTCGTCCGCTCTGGCTCCACGCCCTTCCACATATTTGTTTACGTCGACGACCTCATCTTTGCTACCGACAGAGATGCACTGGACTCGGTGAAGGCCGAACTACAGATGAGACACACTTGCACTGACATGGGTGAGTTGCGTTGCTATCTTGGCATTCAGATCACCGGGGACAAAGCAGTGTGCAAGATCACATGGTGCAGCAGATCCTCGAGCAGATCGACATTCGCTTCACTTCTCCACAGGCCACCCCACTCGCTGTTGACCATGAATTCACGGCTCTTGTTCTTGACGAGTCTGCTGAGCCTAGTGGTCAATACGTCGAGCTGGTGGGCTGTCTCATGTACTTGATAACTTGTACTTGTCCAGACCTCGCCTACCCTCTTAGCATCCTAGCTTGCTTTGTTGCACCTGGGAAACACCGTGCTGCCATTGGATAGCCGCTAAGAGGGTTGTGTGCTATGTGGCAAGCACACCAGGCATGGGGCTTGTTCTTAGAGGGAGACATGCTGCCAGCCTCACCAGGCACACTAACGCATCGTGGGCGGACGACGCAGAGATTCGGAGTCCTTCATGGGGCTAATGTTTCAGTCTTGGCTCTGTAGTTGTCTCATAGAGGTAGCTCCCCTTTTCCCCATTTTCTGACCCTTCACCTCCTCCTTTAATCCTTTGGCATAGTAATTACGCAGCACAGATGAAGATTTATGGAGCGACCGCACATCCTTGACGAACCCCCTTTTCCACTTCTGCTTTCGCACCCAACCAGCCGTTGATCAGGAGCCACGTCCCTGGGTCAGTATGGAGGCCTTTCATCAATTCCAAATCCTCCTCCAAAAAGCCCATGTTTGTTAGCGTTCCAAAGAGAAAATTCTTGTAGACCGAGTCATACGCCTTCTGGAAACCAACAAACAGTAGGTTCCAATCTTCATTCCTTGCTACAGCCGCATCAATGGCGTTCGCCACTATCGTGACTGCATCCTCCAGTTTCCTCCTAGGTAGAAGCCATATTGACGTTCCGAGATTACTAGCAGCAAGACCGTCTTGATTCTGATTACGAGGATCTTTGCGATAATCTTGTACGTTGCACTCAGCAAGGTGGTTGGTTGATAAAATCTCCTGTTTGTTTTTGTCCCCCTTCTTGTGCAGGAGAATCGTAATCGCTGTCGTAAGCTGCTGCGAGAGAACTGCAGTCCGCTCGAATGACCTCACAAAGCTTAAAATTCTTGGCCCCAACATGTCCCAGTTCTCCTCCAATAGTTCCTTGGGAAGTCCGTCAGCACCTAGCACTTTTCCTTAAGGCAGCTGCCTGATAGCCACTAAGGTCTCTTTGTCTGTCCACGGAGCCTTTAGCATCTCCTTCTCCTTTTCACCTAGCCGCTTATCTGGACCTATCATCCTCCAACTCCTGCGAATCGAACGAACCAGTGAAGAGTTGAAGTTGCTATGAGTACCTCCTCACTCCTGTGTACTGCACGCCTTTCAAAAAGACTTTACCGATCTCCATTTTTGCTTTCCAAATCGCAATCCCTCCCGTCACCAATTTGGACGGTATTTCCCCATTCATTTCTACCTTAACGTCTGCCATCGTCTGCAACTTGTCTCTCTGCCTGTCCTGGTACATTTTCGTCATCAATTCATGTTTCACCAAGCTTTTGTAACACTTGCTGTCACATGCACCACTCATGTACTCATGCTTCAGCAGCTCCACCATTTTTTTCCAAAGCCGCCCTTGTTTTTGTAATCCTGATCCTTTCTTCCCTCGTGTATGATTGTATGCTTGTCTGCAGTTTGGTCAGTGGATCCGGTAGATTAAGCTGCTGATCTCTTGACTCCCCAGCGCCACTTGGATAAGCCTCCTCACTCCTGGTTTCTTAGCTTGCAAGGCGTGCATCCTCCACATACTCGGCCCTTTGCAGCTACCTGACCCTATACAAATGACAATGGAGATCGCAAACCAGTGGTTAGAGATTCCAAGTGGCATCAAGGAGTGCTAGGTGTCTACAACTCTGCTGAGCAGTTACTTGGACACCAGCGCTATGTCAATACGAGTGGTGGCTCCACCGAGTGCGAGTAGAAGGTTTATTCATTTCGTTGAAGGGAGCGAAAGGCAACATTTAAGTCCAGTGATGCTTTGACAAATAGTAGCTGCTGGTTCTCTTTGAAGTCCCCACTCTGGATTACTTGTCCAGCAGTGGATCTGCGATCGGGTTGAGATCACAAATCAGAAGTGTGTGACCCACTGGTGCCAGAATTCTGACAAAGCCACCTCTGGGTATCGCCTGAACGAGTAGGTAAGCCGCCAGGATCTGCTTTTTCGTATCCCCCCATTCCACTGTCACTACCAGTAATCTTCAAGAGGCGTGATTTTGCACATCTCCAAAAGTTATCCCTCGCAGGAAGCTGCGAATCTCCACCCCTCTTGCTATTTCTGCTAGGGTTATTGCTGTGAAGGCCATAGGTTTTAGCTGAGTCCAGAAGTTATGATCTGCTGTAAGCCTGGTGTATGTGAATAATAGTACATGTGTGTGCAGATGTTGCTCGCGTGCCCTCGTGCTCCCTAAGCCATTGATGTTCAATGTGATGATGACAAACTTGTTCCTTTTATCCATTGAACCACTACAGCAAACCCCATATCAAAGACTACTACCGCTAAGAAAGTTACTTTGATTGAAAAACACATGACATTCGTCCTAAATGCTGCTAACTCATCTTCCGTACTTGCTATAGCACTCCCCTGACCTATGTTTCAGTAGGCTACTTGACGAACTCCTTCTTCAAAGAGGCCAGACCCATGCCTCTTTTGCTGTTGCGCATTGCAGCACCTGGTTTGGTGAGGTTGGACTTGTGGCGAAGCGAGGCCGCGTGAATAGCTACTTGCTTGAAGTTGGTGCCCTTTGCCTTTCCGCAAGCATTAACGACACACACCCAGTCTTTTCTGGAACCACTGGTCGAGGTAAGGACAATGGCTTGGTCCTAAATGACACCCTTCAAGACATCTGTTACTTTTAGAGAGGCCGGTGCGGGGGAGGGTGGGGAGACCACATTGGATCGTCAGTAATTAAGGCTGGTAAGGAAAGCAGGTAAGAAGAGGCGATATTGACAGCATCACCGTTAATCTCATGGACCTTTTTAACCGTAAGGTTTCATTTGCCAGTGTTCGCTTGACGGGCAGTGATGTACTCATCATGGTATCTTGTCACGTACTGGCCGCTGCAGTACTCGCAGGAAAGGGATGGGTAGTGAATCATCAGCTTCTTCCCATACTTGGTAGGATCCCGAACAGCAAAATGCCAGCGGTTATTGTCGCTTGCATGAGGGGATACAAACCCACAAATCAAACATGTGTCCATCCCAGTGACTCGGTCTTGCATCCTCGCTGTGAAATTCGTACCCTGCGCTGAAGGCATTCCTCTCCTTCCTAACAAACTTCTCCACCACCAATAGGCTTCGGACCACTTCAGGATATTGTTATGTTGGGACATTATTGAGCATGATGCAACGCATGTTCTTGAATGACTGTATTATTCGCTGGATGCTGCCTATCTAGTTGTAGATTCTTGCCATTGCAACAGCATGTTAAATGGAGCAAAGCCAAAGAAAGTTGGCGTCGCTCTCGCGTAGGAACGTGACTTGCAGCCGGCTGTATCGGGGCTTGGAAGTGTAGGTTGGCTGCCGCACTTGAAGCTTAGTCGTGGTTAGTACGTCCGGTGACGAAGCAACTTTCCAGATCTCAAGGTGAGCAAGCACAATTGCTCGGGTCTTGGAGACCTCAGCAATAAATATAAAAGTGATAAGCAGTACGAATAAGAACTTGATCTGGGCCGCGATGATACCACCCGTTGTGGGATCCACCTCATTGTCGTAGTCATCACCGAAGTCATCGTTATCAATTGCGTCCTCCTCCTCCCGATAGGTGCGGATTAACCAATGTCGCAGAGCCAGCCGGAGCATTCGCGTGCTGACCATTACTCCCATCTACATTCCATCCTTAAGCCCGTTGATTTTCAATGCGGATAAGCGGTTCGCCAGCGACTCGAAGCAGTAGCGGTAAGATCTGATGTTCTGTTGTGCATATCCAAAGGAGTAGAATGAGTCGAGACCAAGGGACTTCTTTTTTTTCAGGCGGAGAGCTTCCAGCAATGCTAGGAGGATCACCACCATCAGATAAAGAACCCGATGAACTGGCGAGGGATGCAAGAGACGAAAGCTTTTTGGAATACATGATAAGGCTTTAATTTCCATTTGCTGGAGGAATGATGGAACTTAACAGTCTTGTCGTCGATAAAATAGGAGTTTCCGTTGGATAAAAAAGGTGATCTCGTAGAATCCTGGAGAAAAAACCACATATTATAAGGCCTTGATAATTGCAGAGCTTTGAGAGACCGAGCCAAAGTCGAGGCCTGGTGAAACCTTGGTGACTGGATTTCCCTAGAACTACATAAACAACATCTGTGTTCCCATTGTGAACATGTATTTGATATCTGATTATAACGCTTGGAAAGAAGAATCCTCTAATTATAGAAAATCCAGGTCCAGGCAAGAAACTGACACACATTAGGATTGTAAGTAGTTGTGGCAGGATCCATGGCGGCGAGTTCTTGGCTCTAGGTTCTGTCGCAAACGGTTCTAAAGATATCCTTCTACGGATTGGAATTATATATCATTTGAACCGTTATAAATTAATTAAAACCACAACTTTGTTATTCATTAATCCCACACATTCTTTGTTACAGATCATAACACTCTATCCTAATTAGAAGGCAGCAGCAGTCCTGTCACCGTGTTACGAGTGCAATTGAGTGAACGAACGAGAATTGCACTATCGAAGCAAGAGTACAATGAGCGAAGGCATGAGCGAAGAATATATAGCGAAACTACAGTGGTAACGGTAACGGACTGTGGTTGTCGCGCGACGGGCCTGGGGCTGAGGTTGGGAAAAAAAGTCGAACCGGAGGGCCGGAGCGCGGGCTACCCGCCGAGCCGTGAGGTCGGGGTGCGACGTGCGAAGGTGGTGACGAGAAGTGAGAATGGAATGAATGAACTATGAAACAGTTGGGTACAAGTACTAACCCTAATTGGGTTGTACCCCTTATGGGCTACCCCACTACAGCCTACACAAATGTATAAGCTATAATGTTCTGACACACCCCCATAGGCAAAGTGGGGGAGAACAAGTGGTCACAAGACCAGTCAAGCAAAGCAAAGCAAAGCAAAGCAAGCTCAGGGTGGATCACAAAGTCACCACACAGTCCGAGCACAAGAGTAAGGCCACAAGGCCAGTTCACATGCAAGGTCATATATATAAAGGTAAAACAAGCAAGGGCAGGTAAAGAAAGAAGACAGTACAAACAAGATCAAGAAGTGAGCAAGTGAGGCCAGGTAGGCACAAGACCTAGCACAGTACAGAAGCGCTGATGATCACAAAGCGGAAGGGCCTTGGTGAAGATATCAGCAGTGTTGGCCTCAGAGGCCACGTAGGTGAGGCGGAGCTGACCACGCTGCTGCAGCTCACGAGACAGGAAGTAGCAGAGAGCAATGTGCTTCGTTCTGTGCTCCAGTCTGTGCTCCCGACACAAGGCCAGCATGGCCTTGTTGTCTACGTACAGAACTGGAGGAGAACGAGGCGGCTCTCCTAGGTCAGTCAGCAGGTAGGTGAGCCAGCGTAGCTCCTGTGCAGCCATGGCCCCTGCGTAGATCTCAGCCTCACAGCTGGAGCCGAGAACAGAGGACAAGCGGGTAGACCGCCACGAGACAGAGCCGGAGCCAAGGCTGAAGGTGTAACCCTGTGACGACCGCTGCGTAGCCTGGTCGTCAGCCCAAGAAGCGTCAGCGTGACCTGTGAGGACTACTCGACGTCGCCCTCCAAGCACAAGCCCCATGCCCGACGTACTGCACACGTAGCGCAACACCCTCTTCGCTGCAGCCATGTGCTGTGGTCTGTGTCTCCCAGGAGCAACATAGCGTGCCAAGATGCTAAGAGGGTATGCAAGGTCAGGTCGTGTGCAGGTCATCAGGTACATGAGGCAGCCAACAAGCTCTGGGTACGGGCCACTCGACTCTACGGACTCATCCGAAGGCAGAGCTGAGAGCGAGTGGCGAGTAGACAGAGGAGTGGCCTGAGGCGAGGAGTACGTGAAGCCGAAGCGCTGAAGGACCTGCTGCACCATGTGTGACTGAGTCAGGGTAATGGTGCGCTGTGCTCTGTCCCGGGTGATCTGCAAGCCAAGGTAGCTGCGCAGTTCACCCAGGTCTGTGCACGTGTGTCTCTTCTGCAGCTCGGACTTCACGTGGGCGAGTCCAGCAGTGTCAGCAGTGGCAAAGACCAGGTCGTCAACGTACACGAGGATGTAGAACGGCGCCAAAGAGGTGTCGGTGCGTAGAAACAGCGACTGGTTGGCTGTAGAAGGAGCAAACCCAAGAGCCGCAAGTGTAGTCCTCAGTGTGTCGTGCCACTCACGGGGCGCCTGGCGGAGATCGTAGACTGGCCGCCGGAGGCTCCACTGGGTGCCAGGAGGAAACGACCCAGTGAAGCCAGGAGGGCGGCGTAGCCAGATCTCCTCGTGCAGGCTGCCCTGCAGGAAAGCAGTGCTGAAGTCAAGAGAGTGAAGCTCGTAGTCGCGCTGAGTGGCTATGTGCAGCAGCACCCGAAGAGTGGTCATCTTTGGGGTGGGACGACGGGGCCGAAGCGGGGCCGCGACGGGGCCGTAGCGGGGCCGTAGCGGGGCCGCAGCGGGGCCTAAGCGGGGCCGAAGAGAGGCCTGAGCGGGGCCGCGACGGGGCCGACGGGGCCTAAGCGGGGCCGACGGGGCCGACGGGGCCATAGCGGGGCCGTAGCGGGGCCGTAGCGGGGCCGACGGGGCCAACGGGGCCGTAGCGGGGCCGTAGCGGGGCCTAAGCGGGGCCGACGGGGCCGACGGGGCCGTAGCGGGGCCGTAGCGGGGCTGTAGCGGGGCCTAAGCGGGGCCGACGGGGCCGTAGCGGGGCCGTAGCGGGGCTGTAGCGGGGCCTAAGCGGGGCCGACGGGGCCGTAGCGGGGCCTAAGCGGGGCTGTAGCGGGGCCGACGGGGCCTAAGCGGGGCCGTAGCGGCCTAAGCGAGGCCGTAGAGGGCGGCTCGAGGGGCAGTAAGGGCGGCCAATAGGGGCCACTAAGGCGGCTCGAGGTGCTACTCGGGTTAGGAGCTAAGCGCGCTCCGGGCAGGAAAAAAAGTTCGTGGTGGGCCCTAGGCAGTATTCCCACTCGGGAACCTGCTCGATACCATGACGAGAAGTGAGAATGGAATGAATGAACTATGAAACAGTTGGGTACAAGTACTAACCCTCATTGGGTTGTACCCCTTATGGGCTACCCCACTACAGCCTACACAAATGTATAAGCTATAATGTTCTGACAGGTGGCGGGCGGTGTCAGACTGTTATTCTCTAGCCTGTAGTGGGGTGCTCTATAGCGAGTACAACCCATCTAGGGTTTGCTATATGTATCCTCATTGTTGCTAGTGAAAATCCCCTTTTTGCCTAAACTGTTTCTTGCCTAGCTAGGGCTTTCCTAGCTATGGCTTCTACTTCTGCCTACTATTTTCACATGCTATCAGAGCAGGTCGACCCCCTTGGGTCGATCCTGTGGGTGGGCCCGCCACCTAACTGCTTCCGCTGCTGTTCTGCTTCTAGCGCGCCTAGGGCGCGCGCTTTCTCCTGGCCGCGCTTTAGGGTTTTTCATCCCGCCGTGCGCTCGGGGCGCGCGGCGGTTTTCTGCCCGCCGTGCGCCCCGAGGCGCGCGGCGGTTTCGTGCCCTGGGGAGCCTGCGCGCGCCCCGCCTGTCCGTCGCGGCGCCCTGGGGAGCACGCGCAGCCCCCCGCCCAGCTCGTCGCGGCGCTCTGGGGCGCACGCGCGGCCCTGCCCTGCTTGTCGCGACGCCCTGGGGAGCCGCGTGCGCCCCCTGCCTGTCCGTCGCGGCGCCCTGGGGAGCCGCGCCCGCCCCCTGCCCGTTCGTCGCGGCGCCCTGGGGAGCCGCGGCCGCCCCCTGCCCTTCCGTCGCGGCGCCCTGGGGAGCCGCACGCGCCACCCCCCCGCCCAGCCCGTCCGTTTTGGCGCCCTAGGGGTCGTGCGCCGTCCCTCCCCTCGCCGTCCCCCGCGCTCCTGCACCTATCCCACCCGTTTTAGGGTTTTGGGGGTGGAGGGTGTGGGGGTGGTGGTTGTGGGGGTGTCCGTTCTGCGCGCCGTGCCCTTCTCCTCCTCCTCCTTTGTCTCCCACTGCTGCAGCTGTCGCTGAGGGGGGTGGATGAGTGGGAGACTGGGGTTTAGGGTTTTAGGGGGGTGCGTGGGAGTGGAGCTAGGGTTTGAGCAGTGGGTGTGTGTCGAGGGTGTGGGGCAGTTTGAGGAGGTTGTGTGGAGGTACCTGTCGTGTCGCCTGCAGCGCCTGTAGTCCGTCGCCCTTGCTTCGGTAGCCAGTGAGCCTGCTGCACCAGTCGCCAGTGGGTCCGTTGCTCCCGCCGCTCTTCTATAGCCGCCGAGCCAGTTACTCCAGTATTCCGTCGCCCTTGCTTCGGTAGCCTCTGAGTCAGCCGCTCCTGTGCCCGTGCCTCTGCAGCTTCAGACGTTGCCTCCCATCCTCTCTACCTCCACAGCTCCTCCTCCTCCTCACTTGCCCGCTGTGATTAGCTCTAGCTTTGCTTACCTTTGTGAACTCCTGCTCTATACCTACTTGCTGATTGTACTGATTACACCCCACTTTGGCTATGGGGGTGTGTCAGACTGTTATTCTCTAGCCTGTAGTGGGGTGCTCTATAGCGAGTACAACCCATCTAGGGTTTGCTATATGTATCCTCATTGCTGCTAGTGAAAATCCCCTTTTTGCCTGAACTGTTTCTTGCCTAGCTAAGGCTTTCCTAGCTATGGCTCCTACTTCTGCCTACTATTTTCACAGGCGGATTGTCGATGCGAGGGTTGCGAGTGGTAACGGTGCTGACTGTGGTGCTACAGTGATGTACGCGTTGAGCAGGGATGCGAAGTAAGGAAAAGGAAATTTTCCTTACACAACCCCCCCCCTAAGGAGGTCCTCTTTACGAAAGTGCGTATACATCCCTGAAATTTCGGCTGCGCAGATACTCGGTGAGGACGGGGTGGATTTCGATTCTGTCCAAGGGAACCCAATTGTCTTCGGTGGGTGTACGGTGTCAAACATTGTATATGTTGTTGTTCTGTAGGCTACAGTGGGTTTAGCCTTAGGGGGTACAATATTCTAGGGTTTCCAACTTGAACTCCAAAATCTTGCTAGTACAATCACTTCTTGTTTCTGACATGGTATTAAGAGCTTAGGTTCTAGACCTAGGACCACTTACCTAAGGGCCCACCGCTAGAAGCGCCCTCAAGCGCCCTATCGACTTAGCGCCCTCGAGCGCCTCTCTCCTAGTGCGCCCTCGTGCGCCTCTCCTTCTCCTGCTGCCCGTGCGCAGCTCGCTATTGCCGCGCGCGGCCTTTTTTTTTAGCGCGCGTAGCCCGCTAGCAGCCCGCGCGCGGCCTTTTCTGCGCGCGCGCCGACTGTTAGCCGCCCGCACGACCAGCGCTGCCCACGAGCAGCCCGCTAGCCGCTCGTCGACCGGCCCTCCTGGCCGTCCAGAGCGCCGCAGCTCCGCACGTAGGCCGCCGCGTCGCCCACGTAAGCCGCCGCCCGCGCGCGACTGCAGCCCACGCACAGCCGCGAACCGCCCGCTACAGCCGCCCACGCGCAGGCCCACCGTCGCGCCGTGCCGCATAGCCTAGTCCGAGCCGCGCCGCGCCGCCCTGACCGAGCCGCGCCGCCCGAGTCGCGCCGCCCGAATCGCGCCGCCCTGACCGAGCCGCACCGCCCCACCTGCAGCAACTACTGTTCTTGTTCCTGCTACTGCTTCTTCTGCTACTACTACTGCTACTGTTGCTACTGCTGCTGCTACTGGTGCTACTGCTACTGCTACTGCTGCTACTGCTACTGCCATTATGGCCACTCCTACTGTTCTCACCTTTGACGCTGAGGGCCGTCCGATTAAGTTTGATGTCTGGCTCGATGACCTGCACCTGTTCCTCCAGATCACTGCCAAGGACGACGTTTCCCTATATGACCACACGTCCGGCGCTGCTCCCGCACCTGCTGCTACGGCTGACAGTACTGCTCGCTCACAGTGGCAGACTTGTGACGCTCATGCTCGCCTAGCGGTTCGCAGTCACCTGCCGTTAGATGAGCGCGAGCACTTCGGCCAGCATAAGACCGCTAAGGAGCTGTATGATGCTGTAGTTGCACGCTACTCCTCCCCTGCTACTGCTGCGATAGGCCGTCTCTCGCTGCCCTATCTCTTCCCGGATCTGTCTGCCTTTGCCACTGTAGCTGACCTCATCACTCACCTCCATACTAGTGATCTCCGCTACCGTGCGGCGCTCCCCCCCGATTTCCTAGCCAAGAACCCTCCCCCGATGTACCTCACCTTCTACCACCTAGTCACTCGCCTCCCTGACTCTCTTCACGCTGTCAGGGACCACTTTCTCGCTCTCTCCCCCACAGACCTCACTATCGACCTGATCAATAAGGAACTCCTTGCAGCTGAGAAGAGCATTGTAGCTGTAGGTGCCTCTCGTGGCGACCCTCGCACTCCCTTCTTTGAGGGATGTTCCCCCTCCCCCCTTCTCCCCTCCATTGAATCTGCTGCTGCTGTCGACTTCCTAGGTGCTGAGGGGGTCGGAGCAGCGTTCGCTCCCAGTGGGAGGCGCAAGGGCGGCAGGGGCAAGGGGGGCCGGGGTGGCGGAGGTGGCGGCGGGGGAGGTCGTGGTGGAGGGGGTGGAGGGGGCGGCGGCGGTGGCGCCGGTGGTGGGAGTGGTGCTGGTGGTGGGGGGGGCAGTGGCGGAGCCGGGGGTGGTGGAGGCGGCGGTGGTGGAGGTGGCTGCGGAGATAACTGCTGCAACGGGAGCTAGACTACGGGCTAGGCACGTGTGCTCGTGTGATCTCTGCGTTCGTTCACTTAGTCATTTCGTTGTGTTTACGCTTCTTGCTAGTTCACGGGGAGAATTGGCAAGAGTTTCACTAGGAAAACATGACAACAATGATCCAATGAAGTTGGCAATGCAAGACTACATCAGAGCTAGCATTCAGGTCGGCCAACTGCCAGCGCAGCTTGGTCGACCGCGTTCCAGCACGACTTGGTCGACCGCACTCCAGCAAGGCAAGGTCGACGGCGTGCCAACGTCGCAGGTTGATGGCGTACCAGCATTGCTCACGCAGGACAGCAGTGCACCCGCTTCGCAGGTGCGCGCAAATGATTGGCGTGCAGAGTCTCGTCACCTGCACAGCGCACACACCACGTCAACCTCGAGCTGACGACTGCCTCTGATCCGCCACGACGACCTCGGGATACCACCACCGAGGTCGGTCTCGCCAACTTCGCCTGGGCGACCGTCGCACTCCTCCGCAGCACTTCGTCACCCAGGTAACCTGGTCGACCGAGCAACCACGTCGACCAACAGCTCCCGTACGTGCCCGTCAACCTCCCAAGTCGACGACCACCTCCATGTCGACCTCACCAGGACGACCACGCCCCTCGGTCGACCTCCTCCAGGTCGACGTCCCTTCTGGTCGACCAGCTCCACGTCGACCAGCACTAAGTCGGCCAGCGCAGTTGTCGGCCGACCACCCACGTCGGCCACCCGAAGTCGGCGTCACGAAGTTCACGCCCCGCTACTCGACGCCCAACTGCTCGATGTCTTGAGTCGAGGTCGACGTCGGCCCCTCCTTCGTCGACCACCAGGTCCAGTCGACCACCCGCAGGTCGACCAGCAGTCCATCAGCCGACCACCGAAGTCGGCTTCCCCAAGTTGACGTCACCAAGTTGACGTCCTCCGCAGGTCGACTCCTAAGTCGACCTCCCCGAAGTTGGCGCCACCCTGAAGTCGGCGCCCGTGCAGTGGTCCCCATGCAGGTTGACCTCCTCGTCAACCAGCTTGCCCACTGCTGCAGGTCGGATGCTCCCCTAACACCCGACCATGATGTCGGCTCCGCCCAAGCGAGGACGGGGCCAACACACAACTCCCGTTGACACTGGCGGAGGTGGTGGTGGGAGTGGTGGCGGCAGTGGAGCTGGTGGAGGGCGCGGTGGAGCGGTGCAGCGTGGCGGGTTCGGCGGCGGCCAGAGGCAGCAGCAGCAGCGTCCCGGCGAGACTCCCTCGCCCCAGCAGCTCCGTGAGTGGTACTCTCAGCGTGGGGGGTCTGGGGGTGGAGGTACCTGCCCGTACGTCATCCGCACAGGCGACCACACTTGCTAGACCTGTGGGAGGTTTCACACGGCGCAGCGCTGTTTCTTTCGCCTCGACGACGCCTGGCGCGAGCAGTTTCCTGACGCCTCTGAGCTGCCCCGCTGGGCTGATCTGCTTAAGAAGGGGATTGATATCTTTGCTCTTGATTATGATGCTATCCTTGCTGCTACGTATGCATTGACTATTAGTGTTGAGGGTGACTGTTACCTGCGTGTACCGCCCGACCCGGGTATTGGGACCAGTGAGGCTGCAGCTCTAGGTGCTCGTGCGTCTGCTGCTCTAGGTCCTGGTGAGGTTGCTGCTCTAGGTGCTAGTGCGTCTGCGTCTGCTGGTACCGCGTCTACTGAGGCACTGCACACCTTCACACTGGACTCAGGTGCTTCCCGCTGTTTCTTTCAAGACCGCACTGCCCTAGAGCAGCTTCCTAGACCGGTTGCTGTCTCCCTGGTTGACCCCTCAGGGGGTCCCGTCCTTGCGACCTCCACCACTGCCCTCCCTTGTCTTGCTGTCCCGTCTGGCACGCTGTCGGGCCTTTACCTCCCCTCGTTCTCTACGAACTTGGTGGCGGGTTCCGCGCTCCAGGACGTAGGTGTTCACCAGTTCACCCCTGCCTACGAGCGTGTGACGCACTGCACGTGTGCCCAGACGGGTCGTCACCTGGCTACCTTCACTCGGCAGCCGGGGTCGGACTTGTACACACTGACCACTGAGTCCCCTCAGGTAGCTGCGTCTACGTCTGCGTCAGGTCAGCTGTCGGCCCCCTGCTCATGTCGCTCCCTGTCGCACCGGACTGTCCTCTGGCACCACCGCCTTGGTCATCCGTCAGTGCAGCACCTTCGCGGCATGCACTCCCGGTACCTTGTCTCTGGTCTTCCCAGGGTTCTCCCTCCCCTCCCACCCTCGCCTGCTCCTCCCTGTCTTCCTTGTGTTGAGGGGAGGCAGCGCGCCGCTCCTCACTCCTCCTCGTTCCCTCCCACAGAGGCTCCCCTGCAGACTCTCCACTTGGACGTGTGGGGCCCCGCCCGCATCCGGGGACAGGGCCACGATCGGTACTTTCTGCTGGTCGTCGACGACTACACGCGCTACACCACGGTCTTCCTCTTGTGTACCAAGGGTGAGGTCCCTGATGTTTTGATCCCTTGGATCCGCGCTGCTTTTCTCCAGCTCCGCAAGCGGTTCCAGTCGGACTTTCCAGTCCTGCGTCTGCACTCTGACAGAGGTGGTGAGTTTTCCTCTGACCTCTTGGCAGCCTACTGTGCGGAGCACGGCATTCGCCAGACGTTCACTCTTCCGGCCTCTCCGCAGCAGAATGGGGTTGCTGAGCGCCGCATTGGTCTAGTCATGGAGGTCGCTCGTACCTCCATGATCCATGCGGCTGGCCCCCATTTCCTGTGGCCGTTTGCAGTGCAGTACGCCGCGCATCAGCTCAACCTCTGGCCCCGTGTCTCCGTTCCGGAGACCTCGCCCACACTGCGCTGGACGGGGGAGGTTGGCGATGCGTCGGTGTTCCGAGTCTGGGGATGTCAAGCCTTTGTCCGCGATACGTCCGCGGACAAGCTCTCCTCCCGTCCCGTTCCCTGTGTCTTCCTTGGCTTTGTCCCTGACGCGCCTGGTTTGCAGTTTTACCACCCCACCTCGCGCCGTGTCTTCCCCTCTCAGGACGTCACCTTTGACGAGTCGGTACCCTTTTACCGTCTCTTCCCCTACCGCACTGCCCCGCTCCCCCCCCCCGCCGCTCTTCCTCACCCCAGGTGTCCTGTCGGTAGACCCCCTCCCTCCCCAGGGTGCTGCTCCCTCAGGTGTTTCCCAGGTAGACTCGGTCGAGCCTGTCCAGGTAGCTGTTGACTCTGGTCCTGCGCGAGGTGCTGAGCTTGCTGAGCCTGGTGGTGATGGGTCTGGGGGTACTAAGACTGGGGGTGCTGAGCCTGGGGGTGCGGAGACTTGGGGTGCTGAGCCTGGGGATGCGGAGACTGCGGGCGCTGAGCCTGGGGGTGCTGAGCCTGGGGGTGCTACGACTGGGGGTGCTGAGCCTAGAGGAGCTGAGCCTGGGGGTTCTGAGACTGACCGTACTGCGCTTGGTGGCGCTCCCTCTTCACAGCTTCTGCGTGAGTGGTACTCCCAGAGTTACAGCCTCCGTTGTGGGGCTACTGGAGCTGGGGGGTCTACTGGAGTTGGGGCTGGTGGCTCTACGGGTGCAGTGTCGCAGCCGGAGACTCCCTCCCCTTAGCGGCTACGTGAGTGGTACGCTCGGCGCTACAGCCTCCGGAGTGCAGCTCCTGGTGTTGAGGTGCCGCCCGCTGGAGGCCCTGCTGCTACTGGAGGTACTGGAGCTGCTGGAGGTGCTGCTGGTTCTGGTGCTTCTGGAGGTGCTACTGGTGTTGCTGGAGGTCCTCGAGCTGCTGGAGGTGCTGCTGGTGCTGGTACTGCTGGAGGTGTTGCTGGTGCTGCTGGTGCTGGTGCTGCTGAAGGTCCTGGAGCTGCTGGAGGTGCTCCTGGTGCTGGTCCGGCTGGAGGTTCTGGTGCTGTCTCTGCTGATTCTGGGGGCACCTCACGGCCGTGGCCGTACTTCGTTCCGCTCCTTCAGCAGGTTCTTGGTCAGCCGCCTCCTCCACGTCCTCCTTCCTCCTTAGAGTGTCCTCCACTTGTCCAGTCGCAGTCACAGCTACCGCCTGCCTCACCACTCCCTGGTCCTTCTCCCTACACTGGTCCGACAGGCGGTCTTACGGAGCGTCGTGAGCCTGAGTCTCGTCCGGTGTCGCCTGAGTCTCGTCCTGCGTCACCTGTTCGTGCTGCTCGCACTTGTCGCCGTGTTCCGCGTGAGCGTCCTCCACCTGTCCCAGGCACACACCATATGACTCTGCGTCCTTCCCCTGCTCCACTGCGTGTCCCTCTGCCGTCTCCTCCTGCGTCCTCTCTTCCTGCCCTCGCTGACCCGGAGTCTAACTCCCTTCGTGCTGCTAGTCCTACTGTCACGTGTCTCCTGTCCACTATTGTAACTGACCCTTCCTTTGAGTCAGCTGTTGCGTCTTCCTTAGTTGCTGAGCTTGTTGACTTTGCTGCTCACTGTCGTCTAGACTACGCTGCCAGTCTTGTTGCTGAGTCTGAGTCTGTCTGTCCTCCGTCCGTCGGGGTGAGTGTGCTCTTGGCACGGACGTCCTTGAGGACAGGCAGGAGGAGTTTGAGTGCTTTGCCACTGCTTTACCCCATCTTGCGACCATGCTGCTTGCCCCTAAGGGAGACCCGAATGTTCCAGATATCCCGACCCCGCGCTCTTACGCTGAGGCGATCGCGGGTGAGTACTCCTCTCAGTGGCAGACAGCCATGGACGCAGAGATGGCATCCTGGAAGTCCACTGGCACTTACGTCGACGACGTTCCCCAACCTGGAGCGAACATCGTCAGTGGCATGTGGATTTTCAAGGTGAAGCGGCCGCCGGGTTCTCCGCCTGTCTTCAAGGCTCGTTACGTTTCTCGTGTCTTCAGTCAGCGAGAGGGAGTAGACTTCTTCCAGACCTTCTCCCCTACCCCGAAGATGACCAGTCTTCGGGTGCTGCTGCACATAGCCGCTCAGCGTGACTACAAGCTTCACTCTCTTGACTTCAGCACAGCTTTCTTGCAGGGCAGTCTGCACGAGGAGATCTGGCTGCGCCGCCCTCCTGGCTTCACTGGGCCGTTTCCTCCTGATACCCAGTGGAGCCTCCAGCGGCCAGTCTACGGTCTCCGCCAGGCGCCACGTAAGTGGCACGACACACTAAGGACTACACTTGCGGCTCTTGGGTTCGTGCCTTCTACTGCTGACCCGACGCTGTTTCTGCGCACCGACACTTCTCTTCCGCCGTTCTACATCCTCGTGTACGTCGACGACTTGGTCTTTGCTACTGCTGACACTGAGGCTCTCGCCCACGTGAAGTCGGAGCTGCAGAAGAGACACATGTGCAGAGACCTGGATGAGCTGACAAGCTATCTTGGCTTGCGGATCACCCGGGACAGAGCACGCCGCACCATCACACTGACTCAGTCACACATGGTGCAGCAGGTCCTTCAGCGCTTCAGCTTCACCTAGTCCTCGGCACAGGCAACTCCTCTGGCTACAGGTCACTCACTCTTAGCTCTGCCTTCGAATGAGTCCGTAGAGCCGAGTGGTCCTTACCCAGAGCTAGTTGGTTGCCTCATGTACCTGATGACTTGCACTCGTCCTGACCTAGCGTACCCTCTTGGTCTTCTGGCTCGCTACGTGGCGCCTGGTCGGCACCGACCTGAGCACATGGCTGCTGCTAAGAGGGTACTGCGCTACTTGTGCAGTACATCAGGCATGGGGCTAGTGCTTGGAGGGAGGAGCGCAGTTGTTCTCACTGGACACTCAGACGCTTCTTGGGTTGACGACCAGGCTACTCAGCGGTCGTCACAGGGTTACACCTTCAGTCTTGGCTCTGGCTCCGTTTCTTGGCGTTCTACTTGCTTGTCTTCAGTTCTCTGCTCCAGTTGTGAGGCCGAGATCTACGCCACAGCCATGGCTGCACAGGAGTTGCGCTGGCTCACCTACCTGCTTACTGACCTGGGAGAGCGGCCTCGTTCTCCTCCAGTGCTGTACGTCGACAACAAGGCTGCCATTGCCTTGTGTGAGGAGCACAGACTAGAGCACAGAACGAAGCACATCGCTCTGCGTTACTTCCTGGCTCGAGAGTTGCAGCAGCGTGGTCAGCTTCGCCTGCGTTACGTGGCCACTCATGCCAACACTGCTGATATATTCACCAAGGCACTTCAGTCTGGTGATCATCAGCGTTTCTGCACTATGCTAAGGCTTGTGCCCACCTTTCCTCACTTGCTGTAGGCTTGCCTGTACTGTGATCCATATATATATATATATATATATATATATATATATACCTGCATGCTTGCTTTGCTAGGTATAGATCACTGTGTTGTTTGTGTTGCATATATGCCTCTGCATGTGAACTGGCCTTGTGGCTCTTTGCTTGTGCTCAGAGAGTTTGGTGACGTTGTGATCCACCCTGAGCTTGCCTTGCCTTTCTTGACTGGTCTTGTGACCCCTTGCTCTCCCCCACTTAGCCTATGGGGGTGTGTCACACATTGTATATGTTGTCTTTCTGCAGGCTACAGTGGGTTTAGCCTTAGGGGGCACAATATTCTAGGGTTTCCAACTTGAACTCCAAAATCTTGCTAGTACAATCACTTCTTGTTTCTGGCATACGGTCCTTCCAGCGGAGTAAGAATTCGATCCGTCGGGCTCCTCGAGGGTCGCGAACTCTGTGACTCAGGAATTTTTTCGGGGGTGATGATTGGTTCAATTGGTGGTCTTGTCATGCTGGCTGGGCGATTGCGTGGCAGTTGGCTCGTGGATGGGACGTAAGGGCGAAGCAGGCTGACGTGGAATGAGGGGCTGACGTACCAGTCAGCAGGGAGGAGGAGGTGGGCGGTGACGGGTGTGAGCATGTGGCTTATGCGAAATGGCCCGCAGTATCGGGGGCGGAGTTTCGGGGTGATGGGCAGTCGGAGGTTCTGAGTGTCAAGTAAATCTAAGTCGTCGGGCTGGTAAGTGACAGGTCTGCGGTGGCGGTCGACGTTGCGTTTAGCGATGATGTTCGATTTTTTTATTGCGTCTGCTGCCCGGGTCCGCGCCGCTCGTAATATTTCGGCGAACTGTTCTGCTCGTGGTACTGGGTTGTCGGGATTCGGGGTCACGGGTACTGTCGGGTCTTGTCCGTAGTTTAGGTAAAATGGTGACTGTTGGGTCGTGGCGGATGGCGAGTTGTTGTACGCGAATTCGATTAGTGGCAGTTGTGTGAAGAATGAGGAATGAATGAACTAGCACAAGGTTGGGTACAAGTAGGAAGCCCTAGGAAATTGTACCCCATAGTGTCTACCCCACTATAGCCTAGACAAGCTATATGATATGAGTTTGACACACCCCCATAGGCAAAGTGGGGGAGAACAAGAGGTCACAAGACCAGTCAAGCAAAGCAAAGCAAGCTCAGGGTGGATCACAACGTCACCACACAATCTGAGCACAAGAGCAAGGCCACAAGGCCAGTTCATATGCAAGATCATATATAAAGGTAAACAGGCAAGTGCAGGTATAGAAAGATCACAGTACAAGCAAGGTCAAGAAGTGAGCAAGTGAGGCCAAGTAGGCACAAGACCTAGCATAGTACAGAAGCGCTGATGATCACCAGGCGGAAGTGCCTTGGTAAAGATATCAGCAGTGTTGGCCTCAGAGGCCACGTAAGCAAGGCGCAGCTGACCACACTGCTGCAGCTCACGAGCAAGGAAGTAGCGGAGAGCAATGTGCTTCGTTCTGTGCTCCAGTCTGTGCTCTCGACACAAGGCCAGCATGGCCTTGTTGTCTACGTACAGAACTAGAGGAGAACGAGGCGGCTCTCCTAGGCCAGTCAGCAGGTAGGTGAGCCAGCATAGCTCCTGTGCAGCCATGGCCCCCACGTAGATCTCAGCCTCACAGCTGCAGCCGAGAACAGAAGACGAGCGGGTAGACCGCCACGAAAACGAGCCTGAGCCAAGGCTGAAGGTGTAACCCTGTGACGACCGCTGCGTAGCCTGGTCGCCAGCCCAAGAAGCGTCTCCGTGACCTGTGAGGACCACTCGACGTCGCCCTCTAGGCACTAACCCCATGCCCGACGTACTGCACAAGTAGCACAACACCCTCTTCGCTGCAGCCATGTGCTCTGGTCGGTGTCTCTCAGGAGCAACATAGCGTGCCAAGATGCTAAGAGGGTATGCAAGGTCAGGTCGTGTGCAGGTCATCAGGTACATGAGGCAGTCAACAAGCTCTCGGTACGGGCCACTCGGCTCTACGGACTCATCCGAAGGCAGAGCTGAGAGCGAGTGGCGAGTAGACAGAGGAGTGGCCTGAGGCGAGGAGTACGTGAAGTCGAAGCGCTGAAGGACCTGCTGCACCATGTGTGACTGAGTCAGGGTAATGGTGCGCTGTGCTCTGTCCCAGGTGATCTGCAAGCCAAGGTAGCTGCGCAGTTCACCCACGTCTGTGCACGTGTGTCTCTTCTGCAGCTTGGACTTCACGTGGGCGAGTCCAGCAGTGTCAGCAGTGGCAAAGACCAAGTCGTCGACGTACACGAGGATGTAGAACGGCGGCAAAGAAGTGTCGGTGCGCAGAAACAGCGACGGGTCAGCAGTAGAAGGAGCAAACCCAAGAGCCGCAAGTGTAGTCCTCAGTGTGTCGTGCCACTCACGGGGCGCCTGGCGGAGACCGTAGACTGGCCGCCGGAGGCTCCACTGGGTACCAGGAGGAAATGACCCAGTGAAGCCAGGTGGGCGGCGCAGCCAGATCTCCTCGTGCAGGCTGCCCTGCAGGAAAGCAGTGCTGAAGTCAAGAGAGTGAAGCTCGTAGTCGCGCTGAGCGGCTATGTGCAGCAGCACCCGAAGAGTGGTCATCTTCAGGGTGGGAGAGAAGGTCTGAAAGTAGTCAACTCCCTGCCGCTGACTGAAGCCTCAAGCCACGTAGTGCGCCTTGAAGACAGGCGGAGAACCCGGCGGCCGCTTCACCCTGAAAATCCACATGCCACTGACGATGTTCGCCCCAGGCGGGGGAACCTCGTCGACGTAGGTGCCTGTGGACTTCCAGGAAGCCATCTCTGCGTCCATGGCTGACTGCCACTGAGAGGAGTAGGGACCCTCGATCGCCTCAGCGTACGATCGAGGAGTCGGGATGTTTGGTGCATCCGGGTCTCCCTCAGGGGCAATCAGCGTGGACACGAGATGAGGCAAAGCAGCAGCAAAACACTGGAACTCCTCCTGCCTGTCCTCAAGGACGTCCGTGCTAAGAGCACACTCACCCCCGACGGACGGAGGACAGACATACTTAGACTTAGCAACAAGACTAGCAGTGTAGTCTAGACGACAGCGAGCAGCAAAGTCGACAAGCTCAGCAACTAGGGCCGACGCAGCACTGGACTAAAAGGAAGGGTCAGTGACAACAGTGGCAAAGAGACGCGTGACAGTAGGACTGGCAGCACGAAGAGAGTCAGACTCCGGGTCAGCAAGGACAGGAAGAGAGGACGCTCGAGGAGACGGCAACGAGACACGCAGAGGAGCAGTGGAAGGACGCAGTGCCATATGGTGTGTGCCTTGGACCGCAGGAGGACGCGGACGCGGAACACGACGACTAGTGCGAGCAGTACGAACAGGCGACGCAGGACGAGATGCAGGCTCAAGACGCTCAGCAAGACCTCCAGTAGGACCAGTGTAGGGAGAAGGAGCAGGCAGGGGGGAGGCGGGCTGTAACTGTGACCGCGACTGGACAGGCTGTGGACACTCTAAGGGAGGAGCAGGACCAGTAGAGGGCGGGAGACCAAGAACCTGCTCAAGGAGCAGAACGAAGTACGGCCTCGACCGCGCAGCGCCTCCAGAAGTAGCAGGGACAGCACCAGTACCACCAGCGGCAGCACCAGCGCCAGCAGCACCTCCAGCTCCAACAGCGCCAACTCCAGCACCCTCAGACGCACCAGCGCCAGCAGAACCACCAGCGCCAACACCCCCAGCAGCTTCAGCTCCAGTAGCTCTAGTAGCTCCAGCACCACCAACTCCAGTAGGACCGGCAGCTCCAGTACCGCCAGCAGCTCCAGCAGTACCTCCAGCAGGACTAACTACAGCAGCCCCAGTAGCACCCCCAGCCCCAGCAGCTCCAGTACCGCCAGTACGAGCACCTCCGGGACCAGCAGCAACAGTAGTACCTCCAACTCCAGCAGCACGGCTCCAGCGCCGGGCAAACCACTCGCGCAGCTTCTGCGGAGAGAGTGGCTCCTGCCTCGACGAAGCACCGCGAGAGGCCACACGAGAAGACCCAGCACCCCCAGGCTCCGCACCCCCAGACTCAGCACCCCCAGGCTCAGCACCCCCAGACTCAGCACCCCCAGGCTCAGCACCCCCTGGCTCCGCACCCCTAAACTCAGCACCCCCAGGCTCCGCACCCTCGGGCTCAGCACCTCCAGACCCGGCACCCGCAGGCTCAGCACCTCTAGCAGCACCAGAGTCAACAGCTACCTCGACAGGCTCGACTGCGTCTACCTGGGACACACCTGACGGGGCAGGACCCTGAGGGGGGAGGGGGTCTACCGGGGGAGGACCTGGCGCAAGGAAGAGCGGCGGCGGGGGGAGGGGCGCAGTGCGGTAGGGGAAGAGACGGCAGTAAGGCACCGACTCGTCAAAGGTGACGTCCTGGGAGGACAGAACACGGCGCAAGGTGGGGTGGTAAAACTGCCAACCAGGCGCGTCAGGGGGGAAGCCAAGGAAGACGCAGGGAACAGCACGGAGGGACAGCTTGTCCGCAGACAAGTCGCAAACAAACGCCCGAGATCCCCAGACCCGAAACGCAGACGCATCGCCAACCTTCCCAGTCCACCGTAGGGTGGGGGAGGTCTCTGGCAAGGAGACCCGGGGCTGGAGGTTGAGCTGATGCCCTGCGTACTGAACTGCAAACGGCCACAGAAAATGGGGGGCAGCCGCATGGATCATGGACGTACGAGCGACGTCCATGACCATGCCAATGCGGCGCTCAGCAATCCCATTTTGCTGCGGAGAGGCCGGAAGTGTGAAGGTCTGGCGGATGCCCTGTGCTCGACAGAAGGCTCCCAGACGGGCAGAGGAAAACTCCCCGCCTCTGTCAGAGTGCAGACGCAGAACAGGAAAGTCCGAGCCGAAACTCTCTCTGAGCTGGAGACGAGCTGTGCGGATCCAGTCGATCAACACCTCAGTCACGTCGCCCTTGCTGCGCAAGGGGAAGACTGTTGTGTAACGCGAGTATTCGTCAACCACCAACAGGAAGTAACGCTCGTGCCCCTGTCCACGGACGCGGGCGGGGCCCCACACGTCCATGTGAAGAGTCTGCAGCGGAGCCTCCGTCGGAGGAAACTCGGAGGAGTGAGGGGCGGCGCGCTGTCGCCCCTCGACGCAGGGGACGCAGGTAGGGGCAGGCCCCGGAGGTAGGGGAGGGAGAGACCGGGGGAGACCAGAGACAAGGACATGGGAGGCCATGCCTCAGAGACGAAGCAGGCAGGGGTGACCAAGGCGGTGGTGCCAAAGGAGAGTCTGGTGGGACAGGAGACGACACGAGCAGGGAGCAGACTCAGGACCAGACCTGGACGCTGCAGCAAACACCTGACTCGACGGAGCTACCTGACCAGACTCAATAGCCGGAGGAGACTCAGTAGTAAGTGTGTACAGGCTCGACCCCGACCGACGGGTGAACGTGGCCAAGTGTCGGCCTGTCCGAGCACACGTGCAGTGGGTCACCCGCTGACTCGCAGGAGTGAACTGGTCAACCCCCCTATCCTGTAGGTCAGCTCCACTCACCAAGTTCGTAGAGAACGAGGGGAGGTAGAGACCGGACAGGGTGCCAGAGGGGGCTGCCGGGCACGGTAAGACAGTGGAGAAGCTAGCAAGGACAGGACCCCCAGAGGGGTCCGCCAGGGAGACTGCAACCGGCAGACTAAGTGGTGTAAGCGTGGTGCGGTCTCGAAAGAAGGAGCGGGAAGCACCCGAGTCAAGGGTGAAGGTGTGTAAGGCCTGAGCCGACGTAGTACCTGAGAGAGCAGACTCACCAGCACCTGGGGCAGAAGACGCACTAGCACCTAGAGCAGCAGCCTCACCAGCACCTAGAGCAGCAGCCTCAATGCCCGGGTGAGGCGGAACACACAGGTAACAGTCACCCTCAACACTATCAGACACAGCATATAGGGCAGCAAGAATAGCATCATAATCAAGATCAAAGATAGCAGCCCCCGCCCTAGACAGCTCTCCCCAGCAAGGGATCTTAGAGGCCTCAGGGAACTGGTGACGCCACGCGTTCGTCAGGCGGCCGAAGCAGCGCTGGGTGGAGTGCGGGCCCCTGCACTGCTCACCAGCGCGGTCGCCGGTACGAAGGACGTAGGTGCAGGGACCAGTACCCCCACCGCACTGACGCGCAGCGTACCACTCACGAAGCTGCTGAGGGGACAGGGTCTCACAACTGCGCTGCTGCTGCTGGCGTGGACCACCACCGGAGCCACTCCTCTGCGTAGAGCCGCGACCAGCTCCACCACTGCCGCCGCCGCCTCCGCCACCTCTGCCGCCTCCGCCACCTCCGCTGCCTCCGCCACCTCCGCCGCCTCCGCTCCCTCCGCCACCGCCGCCGCCTCCACCGCCTCCACTGCTGCCACCGACACCTCCACCCCCGCCACCACTCCCACCACCACCCCCACCCCCTCCACTGCCTCCACCACCACCTCCATCGCCCCCGCCAGCCCCTCTAGCGCCCTTGCCCCCCTTGCCCTTGCCGGTGCGGCGTCTCCCGCTAGGGGCAGACGCAGCGCCGACCGACTCGAAACCAGCGAGGTCGGCCGCAGCAGCAGAAGCAACAGAGGGCAAGAGGGGGGAGGGGGAACACCCCTCAAAGACGGGGGTGCGAGGGTCACCACGAGAGGCTCCTACAGCGACTATGCTCTTCTCTGCAGCTAGGAGGCGCTCCTCGAGGAGGTCAACGGTGAGTTTGGTGGGGCAAACTGAGAGGAAGTGGTCCCTGACTAAGCGAAGGGAGTCAGGGAGCCGGGTGACTATGTAGTAGAGGGTGATGTACATGGGGGGGGGGGGTTCTTGGCACAGAACTCAGCAGGAAGCGCAGCGCGGTAGCGAGTGTCACTAGTGCGAAGGTGCGTAATGAGGTCAGCGACTGTGGGAAAGGCAGCAAGGTCAGGGAACAGGTACGGTAGCATGAGGCGGCTAAGCGCAGCAGTGGCAGGGGAGGAGTAGCAAGCAAGTACAGCGTCGTACAAGGTCTTAGCACTCTTGTACTGGCTAAAGTGTGCATGCTCAGTGGTCGGTAAGTGGCGACTCACAGCAAGGCGGGCAGCAGCATCGCGTGTGGCCCACTGTGAGCGAACAGTGCTGTCAGTAGTAGCAGGCGGGGCAGGAGAGACACCAGAGGTGAGATCGAACAGAGAGACCCTATCGCACTGTAGGAACAGCTGGAGGTCATCGACCCAGACTTCAAAGTCAACAGCACGACCCTCAGCATCAAAGGTAAGGACACTGGGGGTAGCCATGACTGTAGTGGCCTAGCAGGGAGTGATCTAACGAGTCCGCGTAAGTAGGGCCGGGGCGTGCCGGTAGGAGCAGTAGGGGCTCGACGGCAGGGCGGCTCGGCGGCTCGGCTGCTGGGCGGCTCGGCGGCTCGGCTATTGGGCGGCTCGGCTGCTGGGCGGCTCGGCTACTGGGCGGCTCGGCTGCTGGGCGGCTCAGATGTTGGGCGGCTCGGCTGCTGGGCGGCTCGGCGGCTCGGCGGCTCGGCTGTTGGGCGGCTCGGCTGCTGGGCGGCTCGGCGGCTCGGTTGCTGGGCGGCTCGGCGGCTCGGCTGTTGGGCGGCTCGGCTGCTGGGCGGCTCGGGTGCTGGGTGGTTCAGCGGTGAAGGGGCCGGTTGAGGCGGCGATGGGGCCGCTAGGGGCGGCGACGGGGCCGCTAAGGGCGGCGAGGTGGCCGCGAAGGGGCGGCGACGGGGCCGCGAGGGGCTGCGACGGGGCCGTAGAGGGGCCGCAAGGGGCCTAGAGGGGCGGCGACGAGGCCGCGAAGGGGCCGTAAGGGGCCTAGAGGGGGCGGCGACGAGGCCGCAAGTGGTGGCGACGGGGCCGCGAAGGGGCCGCGAGGGGCCTAGAGGGGCGGCGACGGGGCCGCTAGGGGCGGCGACGGGGCCTAGAGCGGCGGCGACGGGGCCGTGAAGGGGCCGCGAGGGGCCTAGAGCGGCGGCGACGGGGCCTAGAGCGGCGGCGACGGGGCCGTGAAGGGGCCGCGAGGGGCCTAGAGCGGCGGCGACGGGGCCTAGAGCGGCGGCGACGGGGCCGTGAAGGGGCCGCGAGGGGCCTAGAGCGGCGGCGACGAGGCCTAGAGCGGCGGCGACGGGGCCGTGAAGGGGCCACGACGGGCCTAGGGGGGCGGCAACAGGGTCGCTAAGGACGGCGACGGGGCCGCTAGGGGTGGCTGGAGGGGCCTCCAGGAGGGCGCGACGTGAGGGCGGCCTACGGGGCACGCCTCGGGCAAGAAAAAAAGGTCGAGTTAGGGAACCTGCTCTATACCATGTGAAGAATGAGGAATGAATGAACTAGCACAAGGTTGGGTACGAGTAGGAAACCCTAGGAAACTGTACCCCATAGTGTCTACCCCACTATAGCCTAGACAAGCTATATGATATGAGTTTGACAAGTTGTTGTTCCCACGTGGTCGGGTCGTCACACGTGGCCCTGAAGAGCTGTTCCATGGTCTGATTTGTCTGTTCTGTCTGTCCGTCGGTTTCGGGGTGGTATGATGAACTGAACTGCAGTCGCGTGCCAAACTGCTGCCATAGGTTCCGCCAGAAGTTGCTGGTGAATTTCGTGTCGCGGTCGCTGATGATCGCGGCTGGTATCCCGTCCAGGCGAACGATGGTGGATATGAAGAGGCGTGCTGTTTCTTCGGCTGTGATTGATTTTTTGCAGGCTGCGAAATGTGCCATTTTCGTCAGTCGATCGACGACAACCAGGATCGCGTCGTTTCCACTCGCCTCGGCCGGTAACCTCGTGACGAAGTCCATCGTCACCAGCTGCCAAGCACGCTTTGGGGGTGGTATCAGCTGTCCCGCCGGCCACTGTCGTGATGATTTTATGAGCTGACAAGTGGGACACGATGCCACATGTCGTTGTACGTCGGTCAACATTTCGGGCCAGTAATAATACCGCTGCAGCTGCTGCCGTGTTTTTTCTACTCCGGAATGCCCCGAGGTAACTCCGTCGTGTGCCTCCTGTAACAGTTATTCCCGTAGCAGTGTATACCCAGGCACCCAAATGCGGTCAGTCCCAGTTTTTACATAATAGACTCCCCTTGCTGCTGCGAACTTCTGCGAATTTCCTCCTGTGAAGAATGGATCCGTTTGGTACCCGTGGGTGAATAGGCCTGTCAGTAGCGGGCTTGTCTGGGCAGTGGGGCGGGTCAGTGCGTCGGCGATGTTCGAGGCTCCCTTTTTGTAAGTGACCGTGTAGTGAAAATTGGACTCGAGGAAATCGAGCCAGCGAATCTGTCATGGGTTGAGGTTGTGAGAATTGAAACGGGAATGAATGAACTATGAAACAGTTGGGTACAAGTACTAACCCTAATTGGGTTGTACCCCATATGGGCTACCCCACTACAGCCTACACAAAAGCATAAGCTATAATGTTCTGACACACCCCCATAGGCAAAGTGGGGGAGAACAAGCGGTCACAAGACCAGTCAAGCAACGCAAAGCAAAGCAAGCTCAGGGTGGATCACAAAGTCACCACACATTCCGAGCACAAGTTCAAGGCCACAAGGCCAGTTCACATGCAGGAGTACATATATATATAGAAAGCTAGACAAGCAAGAGCAAGTGTATATATATGTAACAGTACAAGCAAGGTCAAGAGGTGAGCAAGTGAGGCAAGACAGGCACAAGACCAAGCTGAGTACAGAAGCGCTTATGATCACAAGGCGCAAGTGCCTTGGTGAAGATATCAGCAGTGTTGGCCTTAGAGGCCACGTACGCAAGACGCAGCTGACCACGCTGCTGCAGCTCACGAGCAAGGAAGTAGCGAAGAGCAATCTGCTTCGTTCTGTGCTCCAGTCTCTGCTCTCGACACAAGGCCAGCATGGCCTTGTTGTCTACGTACAGCACTGGAGGAGAACGAGGCACCTCTCCAAAGTCAGTCAGCAGGTAGGTGAGCCAGCGAAGCTCCTGTGCAGCCATGGCCCCGGCGTAGATCTCAGCCTCACAATTGGAGCCGAGAACAGAAGACGAGCGGGTAGCCCGCCACGAAACAGAGCCGGAACCAGGGCTGAAGGTGTAACCCTGTGACGACCGCTGCGTAGCCTGGTCATCCGCCCAAGAAGCGTCTGCGTGCCAAGTGAGGACCAGTGGACTCCGCCCTCCAAGCACAAGCCCCATGCCCGACGTACTGCACAAGTAGCGCAACACCCTCTTCGCTGCAGCCATGTGCTCCGGTATGTGTCTCCCAGGAGCAACATAGCGTGCGAGAATGCTAAGAGGGTATGCAAGGTCAGGTCGAGTGCAGGTCATCAGGTACATGAGGCAGCCAACAAGCTCTGGGTACGAGCCACTCGACTCTATGGACTCATCCGAAGGCAGAGCTGAGAGCGAGTGACGAGTAGGCAGAGGAGTGGCCTGAGGCGAGGAGTACGTGAAGCCGAAGCGCTGAAGGACCTGCTGCACCATGTGTGACTGAGTCAGGGTAATGGTGCGCTTTGCTCTGTCCCGGGTGATCTGCAAGCCAAGGTAGCTACGCAGTTCACACAGGTCTGTGCACGTGTGTCTCTTCTGCAGCTCGGACTTCACGTGGGTGAGTCCAGCATTGTCAGAAGTGGCAAAGACCAAGTCGTCGACGTACACGAGGATGTAGAACGGCGGCAAAGAAGTGTCGGTGCGCAGAAACAGCGACGGGTCAGCAGTAGAGGGAGCAAACCCAAGAGCCGCAAGCGTAGTCCTCAGTGTGTCGTGCCACTCACGCGGTGCCTGGCGGAGACCGTAGACTGGCCGCCGGAGGCTCCACTGGGTGCCAGGAGGAAAAGACCCAGTGAAGCCAAGTGGGCGGCGCAGCCAGATCTCCTCGTGCAGGCTACCCTGCAAGAAAGCAGTGCTGAAGTCAAGAGAGTGAAGCTCGTAGTCGCGCTGAGCGGCTATGTGCACCAGCACCCGAAGAGTGGTCATCTTCGGGGTGGGAGAGAAGGTCTGAAAGTAGTCAACTCCGTGCCGCTGACTGAAGCCACGAGCCACATACCACGCCTTCAAAATAGGCGGGGAACCCGGCGGCCGCTTCACCCTGAAAATCCACATGCCACTGACGATGTTCGCCCCAGGTGGGGGAACCTCGTCAACGTAGGTGCCTGTGGACTTCTAGGAAGCCATCTCTGCATCCATAGCTGCCTGCCACTGAGAGGAGTAGGGACCCTCTATCGCCTCCGCGTAAGAGCGCGGAGTCGGGATGTCAAGTGCATCCGGGTCTCCTTCAGGGGTAAGCAGTACGGACACGAGATGAGGTGAAGCAGCCGCCAGACACTGGAACTCCTCCTGCCTGTCCTCAAGGACGTCCGTGCCAAGGGCACACTCACCCCCGACGGACGGAGGACAGACAGACTCAGACTCAGCGACAAGACTAGCAGCGTAGTCTAGACGACAACGAGCAGCAAAGTCGACGAGCTCAGCGACTAGGGCAGGCGAAGCAGTGGACTCAAAAGAAGGGTCAGTGACGACAGTAGCAAGGAGACGCGTGACAGTAGGACTGGCAGCACAAAGAGAGTCCGACTCAGGGTCGGCAAGAGCAGGAAGAGAGGACTCAGGAGGAGAAGGCAACGGGGCACGCAGAGGAGCAGTGGACGGACGCAGAGACATCCGGTGCGTGCCAGGGACAGGAGGAGGACGCTCACGCGAACTACGACCACTAGTGCGAGCAGGACGGACAGGCGACGTAGGGCGAGACGCAGGCTCACGACGCTCAGCAAGACCTCCAGTAGGACCAGTGTAGGGAGAAGGAGCAGGCAGCGGGGAGGCCGGCTGTAACCGGAACTGTGACGGGACAGGCTGTGGACACTCTAAGGGAGGAGGAGGACCAGTAGAAGGCGGGAGACCAAGAACCTGCTGAAGGAGCGGAACGAAGTACAGCCGAGGCCGCGCGGCGACTCCAGACACAGCAGGGACAGCACCAGCACCCCCAGCGGCAC
Source organism: Closterium sp. NIES-65 (assembly GCA_948144175.1). Lineage (NCBI taxonomy): Eukaryota > Viridiplantae > Streptophyta > Zygnematophyceae > Desmidiales > Closteriaceae > Closterium > Closterium sp. NIES-65. The sequence continues at coordinate 495,109 of CANXME010000222.1, forward strand.
CACCAGCGCCAGCAGCACCTCCAGCACCAGTAACTCCAGCAGCACCGCCACCAGGACCGACAGCAGTAGCCTCAGCGCCAACACCCGCAGCAGCTCCAGCTCCAGACGCACCCGCCGGCCCATCAGCTCCAGTACCTCCCGTATGAGCACCTCCGGGACCGGCAGCACCAGCACCCTCAGCAGCCGAAGAAACCCCAGCTCCAGCAGTACGCCTCCAGCGTCGGCCAAACCACTCGCGCAGCTCCTGTGGAGAGAGGGGCTCCCGCCGAGACGAAGCACCCGGAGAACCTCCAGGCCCAGCACCGCCGGACGCCTCACAAACAGGCCCAGCTCCCTCAGGCGTAGTACCTCCAGTCGTAGCACCCCCAGGCTCAGCACCCCCAGGCGTAGTACCCCCAGGCTCAGCACCCCCAGGCCCAATACCCCCAGTCTCAGCACCCCCAGTCTCAGTACCCCCAGGCTCAGCACCCCCAGTTTCAGGTCCCCCAGGTGTAGCACGCACACGCACAGCACCCCTAGAGTCAGCACCCCCAGGCTCAGCACCCTCAGCAGCACCAGAGTCACCAGTGACCTCCACAGGCTCGACTGCGTCTACCTGGGACACACCTGAAGGGGACGGACCCTGAGGGGGGAGGGGGTCTACCGTAGGGGGACCTGGTACAAGGAAGAGCGGCGGCGGGGGGAGGGACGGAGTGCGGTAGGGGAAGAGGCGGTAGTAGGGGACCGACTCATCAAACGTGATGTCCTGGGAGGACAGAACACGGCTAGAGGTGGGGTGGTAGAACTGCCACCCTGGCGCGTCAGGGGGGAAACCCAGGAAGACGCAGGGAGCAGCACGAGGGGACAGCTTGTCCACAGACAAGTCGCGGACAAACGCCCGAGATCCCCAGACACGGAACGCAGACGCATCGCCAACCTTCCCCGTCCACAGCAAGGCTGGGGAGGTCTCCGGCCTGGAGACCCTGGGGTGAAGGTTGATCTAATGCGCCGCGTACCGAACCGCAAACGGCCACAGAAAATGGGGGGCAGCCGCATGTATCATGGACGTACGAGCGACGTCCATGACTATGCCAATGCGGCGCTCAGCAATCCCATTTTGCTGTGGAGAGTACGGAAGCGTGAAGGTCTGGCGGATGCCTCTTGTGCACGACAGTAGGCTCGCAGAAGGCTAGAGGAGAACTCTCCGCCTCTGTCAGAATGCAGACGCAGAACAAGAAAGTCCGAGCCGAAGCTCTGCCTGCGCTGGAGACGAGCTGCGCGGATCCAGTCGATCAACACCTCAGTGACATCACCCTTGCTGCGCAAGGGGAAGACTGTGGTGTAACGCGAGTAGTCGTCAACCACCAACAGGAAGTAGCGCTCGTGACCCTGCCCACGAACGCGGGCCGGGCCCCACACGTCCATGTGAAGCGTCTGCAGCGGGGCTTCCGTCGGAGGAGACTGGGAGGTGTGAGGGGCAGCCCGCTGCCGCCCCTCGACACAGGGGACGCAGGTAGGGCCAGGCCCCGGAGGAAGGGGAGGGAGGGACCGGGGAAGACCAGAGACAAGGACACGGGAGGCCATGCCTCGGAGACGAAGCAGGGAGGGGTGACCAATGCGGTGGTGCCAAAGGAGAGTCTTGTGAGACAGGAGGCGACACGAGCAGGGGGCAGACTCAGGACCAGACCTGGACGCTGCAGCAAACACCTGACCCGGCGCAGCTACCTGACAAGACGCAGGGACAGAAGGAGACGTAGTAGACAGTGTGTACAGGCTCGACCCTGGCCGACGAGTAAACGTGGCCAAGTGTCGGCCCGTCCGAGCGTCCGTGCAGTGGGTCACTCGCTGGCTCGCAGGAGTGAACTGGTGAACTCCCCCATCCTGAAGGTCAGCGCCACTCACCAAGTTCGTAGAGAACGACGGGAGGTAAATACTAGACAGGGTGCCAGAGGGAGCCGCCCGACACGGGAGGACAGTGGAGAAGTGAGCAAGGACAGGACCCCCACAGGGGTCTGCCAGAGAGACCGCAACTGGCCGACCAAGCGGCGTGAGTGTGGTGCGGTCTCGAAAGAAGGAGCGAGACGCCCCCGAGTCAAGGGTGAAGGTGAGGGAGGCCGAAGCCGACTCGGTACCTGAGAGAGCGGACTCACCAGAACCTGAGGAAGCAGACGCACTATCACCTAGAGCAGCTGCCTCGCTAGCACCTAGAGCAGCAGCCTCACCAGTACCTAGAGCAGCAGTCCCAATGCCCGGGTCGGGCGAGAAACACTGGTAACAGTCACCCTCATCACTAATAGTCACAGCATACATGGCAGCAAGAATAGCATCAAAGTCAAGATCAAAGAAAGCTACGCCCGCCCTAGACAGCTCACCCCAGCGGGGGATCTCCGTGGCCTCCGGAAACTGGTGACGCCAAGCGTCCGTCAGGCGGCCAAAGCAGCGCTGGGTGGGGTGTGCACCCCCACACTGCTCACCCGTGCGATCGCCGGTGCGGAGGACGTAGGTGCACGGAACAGTACCCCCACCCCGCTGGCGTGCAGCGTACCACTCACGGAGCTGCTGAGGGGGGGGGATGTCACGAGTGCGCTGCTGCTGCTGCTGTTGGCGCTGACCACCAGCGGAGCCGACCCTCTGCGCAGCGCCACCCCGACCAGCTCCACCTCCTCCGCCACCGCCTCCTCCACCGCCGCCACCCCCGCCACCTCCGCTCCCACCGCCACCGCCGCCGCCTCCGCCTCCACTGCCGCCACCGACACCTCCACCCCCGCCACCACCCCCACCGCCACCCCCACCCCCTCCGCCGCCTCCACCGCCGCCTCCACCGCCCCCGCTAGCTCCTCCAGCGCCCCTGCCCCCCTTGCCCTTGCCAGGGCGGCGTCTCCCGCTAGGGGTAGACGCCGCACCGACCGACTCAAGCCCAACGAGGTCAGCCGCAGCAGCAGAGGCAACAGAGGGCAAAATGGGGGAGGGGGAACACTCCTCAAAGATGGGGGTGCGCGGGTCACCACGAGAGACTCCTACAGCGACTATGCTCTTCTCCGCTGCTAAGAGGGCCTTCTTGAGGAGGTCAACAGTGAGAGTGGTGGGATAGACTGAGAGGAAGTGGTCCCTGACTACGCGAAGGCAGTCAGGGAGGCGGGTGTAGTAGAGAGTGATGTACATGGGGGGGGGGGTTCTTGGCGCAGAACTCAGCAGGAAGCGCAGCGCGGTAGCGAGTGTCACTAGTGCGGAGGTGCGTAATGAGGTCAGCGACTGTGGGAAAGGCAGCAAGGTCAGGAAAGAGGTACGGTAGCATGAGGCGGCTCAGTGCAGCAGTGGCAGGGGAGAAGTAGCGTGCAACTACAGCTGCGTACAAGATTTGAGCACTCTTGTACTGGCTAAAGTGCGCACGCTCAGAGGTAGGCAGGTGGCGACGCACAGCAAGACGTGCAGCAGCATCGCGCGTGGCCCACTGTGAGCGAACAGTGGCGTCAGCATCAGCAGCAGGGGCAGGAGAGCACCAGAGGTGAGGTCAAAGAGAGAGAGACCGTCTGCCCTATCGCACTGTAAGAAAAGCTGCAGGTCATCTATCCAGACATCAAAGTCAATGGCCCGACCCTCAGCGTCAAAAGCGAGGACACTAGGGGTAGCCATGACAGCAGTAGACTAGCAGCGCAAACAGTAGGGGGAGGGCAGTGCTGTGAAAGAGGCGCTGCTCTTACCGGACAGGGCGGCTCGGCTGCAGGGCGACTCGGCGGCTCGGCAGCTGGGCGGCTCGGCGGCTCGGCTGCTGGGCGGCTCGGCGGCTCGGCTGCTGGGCGGCTCGGTGGCTCGGCTGCTCGGCTGCTGGGCGCCTCGGCTGTTGGGCGGCTCGGCGGCTGGGCGGCTCGGCTGCTGGGCGGTCTGGCGGGGCCGCTGAGAGGGCGGCGTCCGGGGCCGCTGGGAGGAGGCGGCGGGGCCGCTGAGAGGAGGCGGCGGGGCTGCAAAGGTAGGTGGCGGGGCCGCAGGTAGGTGGCGGGGCCGCTGGTTGGTGGCGGGGCCGCAGGTAGGTGGCGGGGCCGCAGGCAGGTGGCGGGGCCGCAGGTAGGCGCCGGGGCCGCACAGGTAGGTGGCGGGGCCGCGGGTAGGTGGCGGGGCCGCAGGTAGGTGGCGGGGCCGCTGGTAGGTGACGGGGCCGCAGGTAGGTGGCGGGGCCAGCAGGTAGGTGTCGGGGCCGCACAGGTAGGTGGCGGGGCCGCGGGTAGGTGGCGGGGCCGCAGGTAGGTGGCGGGGCCGCTGGTAGGTGGCGGGACCGCAGGTAGGTGGCGGGGCCAGCAGGTAGGTGCCGGGGCCGCACAGGTAGGTGGCGGGGCCGCGGGTAGGTGGCGGGGCCGCAGGTAGGTGGCGGGGCCAGTAGGTAGGCGCCGGGGCCGCACAGGTAGGCGTCGGGGCCGCAGGTAGGCGCCGGGGCCGGTAAGGGCGGCGTCAAGGCCGCAGGGCGGTGCGAGGGCTGCTGGGTAGGCGACAAGGCCGCAGGGCGGCGGATCGGGGCCGGGAAAGGGCGGCGCGATGGCCGCGGGGTAGGCGACGAGGCCGCAGGGCGGCGGGTCGGGGCCAGGAAGGGCGGCGCGAGGGCCGCAAGGCAGGCGACGGGGCCGCTAGGGCGGCGCGATGGGGCGAGAAAAGGGGGGAGCGCGACTCGGGCTAGGGCTGAGCGCGCTCCGGGCAGGAAAAAAAAATGTCGAATTGGTGGGCCCTAGGAACAGTTCCCACGAGGGAACCTGCTCGATACCATGTGAGAATTGAAACGAGAATGAATGAACTATGAAACAGTTGGGTACAAGTACTAACCCTAATTGGGTTGTACCCCATATGGGCTACCCCACTACAGCCTACACAAAAGCATAAGCTATAATGTTATGACAGAGGTGTGGCTGTGCGCGAAGGTACTGTAGTGATTTATGGTCTGTCCGTACTGTCACGTCCGCGCCAGTCAAGTAACAGCGCCATACTTATCTAAGAGCGGCCTAAATGTCTCGTTCATGGTCATCTGAAAAGTCGCCGGTGCGTTGGTCAGCCCGAATGGCATCACAGTGTACTCGAACGACCCGTACCTAGTCCTGAAGGCTGTTTTGGCGCAGTCCGATGGTTCGACTCTAATCTGATGGTAACCTCCCCGTAAATCTATTTTCGAAAAAACCCGTGCTGTTCGCAGTTGGTCGATCAGTTCGTCGGCGTGGGGAATGGGGTACCGCGACTTGACTGTTACCCTGTTCGGTGCTCTGTAGTCGATACACATGCGAAAACCCCCGTCTTTTTTCGGCGTGAACAGTATCGGTGCGGTGAATGGTGACGAGCTCGGTCGGATGAATTTTTTCTCTAACAGGTAATCTAACTGCTTCCTTAGTTCGTCGAGCTCGGGCTGTGTCAGTCTGAACTGGCGCTGTACGGTTGGCTGTGCCCCCGGTTCTAGTTCAATTCGGTGGTCATGTGCTCGCTGAGGTGGCAGTCCTTCCGGTAAGTGGTCGGGGAAAATCCCGGGGTATCGTCTCAACAATTCCTGTAATTCGGGCGGTACGGCTGCCAGCAGTTTCTTGAAATCACTCGGTTGCTCTGCTTCCTCTACTACTGCGATGTCTACTGCGTACACGTCAGCTCCAGCAGCGACAGCCCGTTTCATTGTGATGGCGTTGACGTGTACCGTTGAAGAATCGGGCGACTGCCAGCGAGGTAGCTCGACCCAGTTACCACTACTTCGTACGGTGCAGATACCCGTCGTCCAGTCAATTCGCGGATTATACCGTCGCAGCCCATCGCGCCCCAGTAAAATATCGTGCCCATCCAGTGTCGTTGCGAGCATTTCCTGTGTAAACCTGAAATTCCCCCCGCAGCGGACTTTGACTCTCTCTACCTTTTCCCATATGGCCAGTGGCGTGCCGTCGACTAAACGTGCGTCTATCTCCGGTAAGCAACGGCTAAGTGTCTGTTGCAGTTTTCGTGCGGTTGCAGTATTAACTAAACTGTGGCTTGCTCCTTCGTCGATAAAAATCTTCACTACTGCTCCCTGTATTTTCCTGTGGATCAGTACTGGGCAATCCGTCGCTGTACCCTCCTTATTCGTCCGAGTCCGATCGATAGCATGAATCGGTACGGTGACTCGGTGAGGGTCGGTGAGGTTGGGCGAGCAGGCAGTCCTGTCAGTAGTTGGCCCGATTCCTACTGACTGCTGGCATTTCCCTGCCTTGGAGACTCCCTCCCCTGCTCTACTCCGCGGCGCCTTAGCTCCTCTGTGCATTCGCTCTTGCGGTGGCCCGGCCTGTTGCAAGCAAAACAGCGCCCCTTGAACGGCGCGGCAGCTGCATTCGTCGCAACAGCGTGTACAGTGGCGTGCTCGATCGGTCCCCGAGGACGATGTCCATAGTAGGACCCCGGTCTCGGACGGCGTAAAATGTCGATTTTCTCGGCGAGCGCGAGAATCTCGTTGAAGTTCGAGAGCCCGCGTAGCATGATTTCGTGCGAGATGTCCGGCTTCAGCCCTCCGACGTAACGGTCCACCCGCTCCGCTTCGTGCATGTAGCCGACTTGCTCGCATAATGCGAGAAAACCACTCGTATAGTCTTGAACCGATCCGAGTTGCCGCCAAGTGCGCAATCTCTGACGCGCCGAAATAGAAGCCGCGATCGGCTCGAAGCGCACCCGAAGCCCTGCGCACCACGCATCCCACGTGCTGTATTGGGCGGTCTCGCAGAATGAACTCCAGGTGACAGCTGGGCCCGTGGGCCCTTCCTCTTGCGACGGTGGCTCGTAGGCGCATGGCGACGTCACGATGACTCGCCACCAGTCCATGGCGGGGCCCCTTAGCAGCGAAACGGCATAGCGAATCTTCGTTGCGTCCGACTCGACGTAATTCGCGTCGAAGAAGACGTTCATCGTGAAGACCCACGATTGAACCATCGGACCTCCACGCTGGCTCGGGTCGAAGCAGGGCGGGCGTTGCGGCTTGAGTGACATTGGTGCCATAATGGCCTGTTCGCCACTTGTCGCTGCGAACTCCACGTGCCGACGGGCTTCGCGAGGCTCCCGCGGGCTTGGTGCGACCCTGTTTCCTCCCATGCCAGGCATCGGCTGGGCGGCGCCATCGCTGGCTGCGCCTGAGCACTGTCCCACGCTGTTGTTTTGTGTTGGTGTGCCGGACGAGATGACGATCAGCTCGTCCGATTGTGCAGATGCATTTGTCGGTGCGTGTGGTGGCGCTGGGGTGTTCATCGTTGATTGCTGACGCGCGGAGTCACGTTCCGCCGTGAGCGTCGCAATTTCGAGCGCCGAATCTTCAAGTTGGCGCACCAGACGGTCGAGCTGCTCCTGCGTCAATGTGGCGAGCGTGAATTCGGCCATGGCGGGGGTGTCGGGCGAGCTCAGCGAGAGCCTCGGTCGTGGCCGTGCGTGCTTACGAGAGAGCACTACGAGCGGCTGTGCTGTGTCGCTGAGAGACGTCTACCCCCCCCCATAAATTGAGATAGTGGGGAAGCGAAGGTGTGGGTGCGGTCCGAGAAGAGATCGTTGGCTCTGAATACCAAGTGTTACGAGTGCAATTGAGTGAACGAACGAGAATTGCACTATCGAAGCAAGAGTACAATTAGCGAAGGCCTGAGCGAAGAATATATAGCGAAACTACAGTGATAACGGTAATGGAGTGTGGTTGTCGCGCGACGGGCCTGGGGCTGAGGTTGGGAAAAAGTGTCGAGGCGGAGGGCCGGAGCGCGGGTTACCCGCCGAGCCGTGAGGTCGGGGTGCGACGTGCGAAGGTGGCGGGCGGATTGTCGATGAGGGTTGCGAGTGGTAACGGTGCTGACTGTGGTGCTACAGTGATGTACGCGTTGAGCAGGGATGCCAAGTAAGGAAAAGGAAATTTCCTTACACACCGCCTTGATGGTCTGTCTGGATTCGTCCAGCCTGGTCGAGATTCATGGACCTGGCAGCCTGGTCGTCGTCATCCCAGCCTTCGAGGCAGCACAGAAACAGAAACCCGTGGTGTTCGTCTCGCGTGCGACCTCCTCCCCCTCCCTCACTCCACCAGCCATTCGTTCGTTTACTGTACACAAATACCTGTCGCGCTTTCTCTAACGTCTTTCGTGAAGCTTCGCTGAACCAATGAATGTTCGTCGTCACCTATTTCAGATTCATGCGAGCTCAGAATATGCCGCGTTTAGGCGAATCTTTCTCCAACGCGGCATCCCAGATTCACGCGCATTTCGCTGTCCCACGACTGTGCCCCACCACCACGACGACACCTTTGATTCGATACTTCATGGGAGTTGGTTGTTTGTTTTGCTGCAAGGACGAAACGTGTTTCCATTGTTGATAATTTCCGAATTACCATAAAGTAATGTAGGAGGGGTCATGAAACCTTTACCCACAGCTGTTCTAGTGGTTGGTCTTATGGTTTTCAGCTTTTAAAAAGCAGACAACCTGAACGCGGAGTGCGAAGTCTGAATGGTCCCAGACGAACTCTCATTTGGCCGCCGTGAAAGTTCACCAGGGCAAAATCGAATCAAAATCTTAACGTACTCGTTTTCTACCTCGCCTTTTGTCTCAAGCGAGATGCGAAAACTGCTGTTCCCGTGATGCGAGGGAAGCGAAGGGTAGTACTGTAACTGTGATGACAGTCCAATCAAAGGCTCCCTCCCTCCCTCCCTCCCTCCCTTTCTCCCTCCTCTTCCAGCACTCCCTCGACTGCCTAGGGTTTGCTTGTTCAGTGTAGGTTATCACCAGAGCTGCAATGAGCTTTTAGTTTTAGGAGTCTTCACAGAATATTCAGAGCCGGAATGTTCACTAGCCTCAACAGCAAATCTCATTGTACTGGTAGTACTTCATCTGCACTGCATCCCATTGCAGCCTGAAATAACCGACGTGCTTCGGTTTTCTCTTTGTTATTTTCGAATCATCAGCCATGGAGCTGCCTGGGGGGCAGATTGAGAATTTTAAGTGGCTTAAATACGGAGAGAAGGTGCTCTCTTCCAAAGGAGGACCTTCAATCACAAGGTAACGCTTAGGCCAAGAGCACACTATTCATAAACGAATCACCAGACGTTTAGCGTCTGCTCTGATTTTGGTGTGTCATGGGGGTCTTCTAATCCTCTTGGATAAGGACACATTGTGCTAATATCGATCATAATTTTGTTTCTTCTTCCACGTTTGTGACCTGCAGGCTGTACTTCAAATGCAGCCACGGAGTGAACACAGAGAAAGGCCGCGCTGGGTTCCTCTGCCCTGCAAGGAAGATTGTGGATGTTCGCACAGAAGAAGTCAATGCAAGCAATGCACCTGCATCTCCAGATAACCCGGGATCATGCACCGGGCCCTCCACGTCCTCGCCATCATCATCCACGTCAGCATCTTCTGGAGGCGACGCACCCGGCTCCCATGCTCATACGACGACGACGTTTCGCCACTCCCACAACCACCAGACGCTGGCATCGTCATGGGTGAGCCCTCGCCGCGGCATGGCTGCTGCTGCACGATGTAATTCCACTACTACCACTTCCGGTGTCAATGCTGCCGCCTCCAATGCCACTGCCAGGGCTGGTGCGGCTCAGCTCACTCCTACATCTGGAACTGCTGCTTCTCTGGCCGGTCAGAAGCGAAGATGGTCCTCCATGGCCTTCATTTGTGATGGACTGGAGGTAGTAGCCGCCACAGCAGCACCGATGCATGGCAGCGCTGCTTGCAATTCTCAGTCCCAGTCACCTGCTGTTGCTGCTGCTGCATCAACTGTGGTGACTGACAAGACTCCTGCAGCTCTCCCAATCAGACATGTGGCTGTCAGGTGCCTGGAAGCCCCAGTGCACTCCACAAGTGCACCCATCAGCGTTGGGAGCCGTGGAGCTTTCACTGCAGTAAATTGCGGAGCTCTCACCAATGTGGTGCGTGGTCTCACCAATGCTGAGCTCTCATCTGCTGTGTCCATGCATGAGCCAATGAAGGGAGATACAACCTCTGGCGAGAGCATGTTGCGAAGCCCAACTACAGGCTCAGGCTCTACAATGTTGGTTTCAGCCAGCCTATCTCAGCCTGCTGCCTCGGCATTAACCCCTTCCGGCAGCAGCAAGATGATGTCATCACCACTCACAGGAAATGTGTCCAAATCTTCAACTGCAGCGACATCTCTCCTGCAGCAAGCCTCCTTTCCGGTGACTGCATCGGAGACGTTGAGACTAAGCCGCTCGCCCAGTCAGTCATCGGCTGTTACCACGCTCTGCGTACCTCGTTCTGCTGGGGGAGGTGCTGCTTTCGCCATCAGTGGCTGGACCGCCAACTCTGCCATCTCAACTTCCCACGCTGTTGCTCTTTTGCGTGCTCTACCTGCCACGGCTACTGGCAGCAATGCCCCTCTTTCTTCCTCTGCTCCTGATGGTGGCAGCCCAATTGAGTCAGCGCTTTCCCAATGGCGTCCCTCTGTCAAGCCTAATCATGCTAGCGTTGCAGATGAGGCCCGGGTAACAGAATCAGGGATTCAGATTACTTCGGACAGCCCAAGGAAGGCGATTTGCCTAGGCCTTACGGAGCATCTGAGCAGGTTTCAGAGAGGATCGGTGGCGGACCTGAGCGCCATTCATGGTGTGTTGGGGGCTGACCAAGATCGGCCATCGCTTGGGCTTGAGGAGAGAAGCAGGCTGGAATGTGCACCTTTGGTAGACCTAGAGTTGAGACTTTCTTTGGGCTAGATGCATTAGGTATAGTAATGTGGTTAAATAAAATGCTTTGCGTGGCACTTCCCGCTATTGGCAGCAATGGCTTGCAAGCCATAGCCTATTCTGATCAACCAGCTTGTAACATAGCTATGCTGTTAATGGCTCCAGCATGTTATTGAGTTGAGGCTAAAGGAGGTATCAAAGTATTCTCCACATAAGAACATGCATTTAAATCCAGGAAGCACACTCCACGCATGTGGAGGAGCCAAAGCAAGGCGAGAGACATGGGGGGTTGGGGAGGAGGGCTGCAAGAGGTGAGATAAAAAGGGAGGGCGGAATGAGACGCGAGAGGCTAGAGGGACGGGGAATCTGGCTACAACATGTGAGAGAAAGGTGGGAAGGTGGGCTGCGAGAGGTGATAGGGAAAGGGAGTGAGGGGGGAAAATGGGAGCGGGGTTGAGGTGGGTGTGTGAAGCTCCAAGAGGGAATAGAGGCAGGGAGAGTTAGGCTGCAGGTGTGGAGGGAGTCCAGCTGCGATTGGCAAAAAAAAGGAGGGAGTTGGGCTGTGAGAGGCGACAGGGAAATGTAGAATCTCTCAAAATATATGCATATCATTATCTAGGCTGGATTGGGGATAGCCTCAGGAGGTACAAAAAAACTTTCTCGACACCCTAGTCTTGTACCCGAACCTTCACCTAATATACTCATTCTTGCCTTAGTTCTTAACATGGTAACTAGAGCAGGAGGTCTCTGTCAGAATGAGGAATGGGTGTTCCATTGATGTTGGTTGGGGTACATATAACAAACCCTAACTTCTGTACCCCCTAAGACAAACCTCACTACAGGCTACAACATTTGACACACCCCCATAGCCTAAGTGAGGGGTGTCTAGCAAAAACAAAAAAAAAAAGAGTACGGTCACAAGACCAGTCCAAAAGAAAACAAAGCTCAGGGTGGATCACAACGTCACCACACACTCTGAGCACAAGCAACAGTGGCCACAAGGCCAGTCCAAGAGATCACAAGTATATATAGTAAGTGTACAGACGAAGCAGGCAATAAACTCAAGTCTACGCATGACTAGAACCTGTGTCAACAAGGCCTAACTGCACACAACACCTCTGGTGGTCACAAGGCGGAAGCGCCTTGGTGAAGATGTCTGCAGTGTTGGCCTCGGACTCTACAAACTCGAAGCGAGCCTGTCCACGCCTCTGCAACTCTCGCAGAAGAAAGTACCTGACGTGAATGTGCTTCACTCTGCTCTCCAGTCGCGGCTCACGACAGAGGAGGATCGACGCCTTGTTGTCAGTAAACAAGGTCGGTGCAGAGCTCGGCCGCTCACCAAGGTCGGCGAGCAAGAAGGTCAACCACCGCAACTCCTGTGCCGCCATGGCACCAGCGTAAATCTCAGCCTCAGCTGTAGAGGTCGAGACAGAAGAGGAGCGCGTGGAACGCCAGGAAACAGCTCCAGAACCCAGACTGAAACAGTACCCCTGAGTAGACCTGTGAGTCTCAGCGTCGTCAGCGTAAGAGGAGTCACAGTGACCAGTGAGTACGACAGACTGTTGCCCTCCAAGAACTAGCCCCACTCCTGATGTAGTCGCTAGGTACTTCGCCACCCTCACAGCTGCCGTCCAGTGAACAGGACGGTGTCTCCCTGGCGCAACAAAGCGCGCAAGGATGCTGAGAGGGAAGGCGAGGTCCGGGCGAGTACAAGTCATCAGGTACATGAGGCAACCCACAAGCTCTGCGTAGGGACCACTAGGCTCAAACGGCTCGTCAGGAAAGGGACCAGTGAGTCTGTGGTCAACAGCTAGAGGTGTGCGCTGTACGGTGGAGTGCTGAAGCCCGAACCGCTGAAGGACCTGCTGCACCATGTGTGACTGTGAGAGTGTAATGGTGCGAGCGGCTCTGTCCCTGGTGATCTACAGGCCAAGGTAGTGGCGCAGCTCACCAAGATCAGTGCACGTGTGTCTCTTCTGCAGTTCGGACTTCACGTCTGCCAAAGCAACCCTGTCCGAAGTGGCGAAAACGAGGTCGTCGACGTAGACCAGAACAAAGAACGGTGTGGAGCCACGACGAACGAACAGCGACGGGTCGGCAGAAGACGGCTGGAACCCAAGGTCAGAGAGGGTAGAACGCAGAGTGTCGTGCCACTCACGAGGGGCCTGGCGAAGACCGTAAACAGGTCGCCTCAGCCTCCACTGGGTCCCAGGAGGGAAAGTGCCAGTGAAGGCCGAGGGACGACGCAACCAGACCTCCTCGTGTAGACTGCCCTGAAGGAAAGCAGTGGAGAAGTCAAGAGAGTGTAACTCGTAGTCTCTCTGTGCTGCTACGTGTAGTAACACCCGAAGAGTGGTCATCTTCGGGGTAGGTGCGAAGGTCTGAAAGAAGTCAACTCCCTCGCGCTGACTGAAACCTCTAGCCACGTAGCGCGCCTTGAAGACCGGGGGAGATCCCGGTGGCCGCTTCACCCTGTAGATCCACATGCCGTCGACTACGTTCGCCCCAGGGGGGGGAACCTCATCGACGTAGGTGCCTGTGGATCTGTAGGAGGCCATCTCTGCGTCCATGGCAGCTCTCCACTGAGAGGCCCAAGGCCCTAACACTGCCTCAGCGTTAGTGCGAGGAGTCGGAATGTCAAGGGCGTCGGGGTCACCCTCAGGGGCGAGGAGCATGGCACAGAGATGAGGGGAAGCGGCCGCCAGGAACTCTAGCTCAAACTGCCTGTCCTCTAGGGCGTCACAGCCAAGGGCAGACACACCCCCGACGACCGGAGGACTGGTAGGAGGAGCAGGCACAAGCGTGGTGGCGTAGTCAAGGCGGCGGGTAGAGGCAAAGTCAGTAACCGCGGCAGTAAGAGCGGACACAGAGGACACAGAGACACGAGGGTGAGTAACAAGAGAGGCGAGAACACGAGAGAGAACAGGACGGTACATGCGGTAGTAGTCAGTGACAGGAGTAGGGAGCGACACAGTGAGGGCCGACTCAGGAGGAGACGGAAGCACAGACTGAGACGGACGAGGTGGACTAGAAAGAAGGAAGGCAGTACGAAGGTCAGTGAAGGGAACAGGAGACGAGGGACGAGCACGAGGGGAGCGACGAGTAGCCCAAGAACGAGACGGAGGAGAAGAGGACAAGGGCGGAGAACTGGGGAAAACAGCGGGGGAGGAGTCAGGAGGAGGAAACGTGGGACCGTAGACAGGAGGAGAGGCGGAGGAGGGAGGAGAAGGGGAGGGGAGACCAAGGATCCGAAGACCCGAGACAGGAGGAGGAAGTGGCTGCTGCTGCTGCGGCTGCGACTGCTGCTGCTGCGGACGCGGCTGCTGCTGGGACTGCTGCTCCTGCGGGTCCAGCTGCTGTTGCTGCTGCTGCTGCTCCTGCGGCTCCAGCTGCTGCTGCTGCTCCTCCAGCCGCTGTAACTCCCTCTCCTCTCTCTCCAACGCCAGCTGCTCGTCACGGGCACGGCGAACACGAGCCTGGTGCCTAGTCGGGTAGGGGTGGGGGGGTAGAGTAGTGTCCGTAGCAGCGGCAGCTCCAGAGTCCACCCAAGAAGAACTAGGCGCACCACCCCCAGAGGCAGCACTAACACCAGCTCCAGACCCAGGCTCACCTGAACCCGAAGGAGGCGCACCCTCACCCCCAGACGCAGCACCCCCAGTGTCCGCGCGGCCAGCACCAGCTCCCGGACGACAAGAGTCCCTGCACCCACCGGGTCAGCTCCAACTCCAGAACCAGAAACTCCAGCTCCAACCCCAGCTCCAACTCCAGCTCCAAATCCAGCACCCCCAGAACCAGAAACCGGTACAGGAACAGGCGCCGCACCAACCTCTCGAGAGCTAGCACCAGCGGCACGCTGCGAGGAGGACTGTGGGGAGGGAGGCTGTACCGGAGGGGCTACCGAAGGAGGAGGGGTAGCCTGGGACACACCTGACGGGGCTGGACCAGGGGGGGGAGGCTGTACCGGGGGAGCAGGAGGGGGAACGGCAGTCAGGAAGAGGGGGGGAGGAGGAACCGGGAGACCTCGACTGGGGTACCTGACGTAGTACGGAGTGGACTCCTCGAAACGGACGTCACGGGAGTCAAAGAACCGGTGAGAGGGAGGGTGACGGGCCAGGGCCTAGGGAGGGCGACGGGCCAGGGCCTAGGGAGGGCGACGCGACGGGGGAAAGGGCGGGAGCGACGCGACGGGGCAGGGCGACGCGACGGGACAGGGCGACGCGACGGGGCAGGGCGGCGCGACGGAGCAGGGCGACGGGACAGGGCAGGGCGACGCGACGGGGTAGGGCGACGCGACGGGACAGGGCGACGGGACAGGGCAGGGCGACGCGACGGGACAGGGCGACGGGACGGGGGGGGAAAACAGGCGAGCGCGACGCGACGGGGGGAACGGGCGCGACGCGACGGGGGGAACGGGCGCGACGCGACGGGGGGAACGGGCGCGACGCGACGGGGGGGAACGGGCGCGACGCGACGGGGGGAACGGGCGCGACGCGACGGGGGGAACGGGCGTGACGCGACGGGGGAGATGGCGCTAGGCTCGGTACTAGGCGCGGTAACAACGAAACTGGTACGAACGAGAGGTAGGATCAGGCTCGGGAGGTACGAACGGAGAACGGAGGAACGGGATCCCACAGGATCCTAACCTAGCTGATACCATGTCAGAATGAGGAATGGGTGTTCCATTGATGTTGGTTGGGGTACATATAACAAACCCTAACTTCTGTACCCCCTAAGACAAACCTCACTACAGGCTACAGCATTTGACAGTCTCTAGGACCTACGAATCGGGCCCACCTAACTGCCTGCCTTGCCTACTGCCCGCGCGCGCCTCGGCTGCAGAGCGCGTCACTTTTTTTTCGCGCGCGCGCCACTGTTTCTTAGCGCGCGCCACTGCTGTAGCGCCGCGCGCCGGCCCGCGTCGCCCGCGCAGCCCGCGTAGAGCCCGCGCAGCCCCACGCCGCGCGCAGCCTGCCGTCGCGTGCAGCCCGCCGTCACCCCGCGCGCCGCGTCTGTCGCCAGCGCGGCCCGCCACTGCGCCGCGCATCGCGTCGGCCGCCTGCGCGGCCCGCAGCAGCTAAACGCGCCGCCTTAGGAGCTCGCGTGCGGCCGATCCTGCCTGCTGCCTGCTGTCTCCTGCCTGCTGCCTGCTGCCTCTGTCTTTGCTTGTGGCCTGGTGCCTGCTGCCTCTTGTCTGCTGCCTGCTGCCTCCTGCCTCTGCCTGCTGCCATTATGACGACGCCTAACGTTCTCGCGTTCGAGCCTGACGGTCGCCCCATAGAGTTCGCTGTGTGGCTAGATGATCTCCAACTGTTCCTTCTGACCGATGCCAAAGAGGGCGTTTCACTGTTCGATTACGTGTCTGGCACTGCCGTTGCTCCTGCTGCCGATGCTCCTGCTCTCGACCGCTCGCAATGGCAAACTCGTGATGCTGCTGCACGCCTAGCTATTAGGAACCATCTGCCGGTTACTGAGCGCGCGCATTTCAGCCAGCATAAAACTGCTACGAAGCTGTACGACGCTGTAGTTGCGCGCTACTCCTCCCCGGTCACTGCAGCCATAGGTCCGCTCATGCTACCCTACCTGTTCCCCGACCTTTCTTCGTTCACCACTGCTGAGGACCTCATTTCCCACCTGTGCGCTACTGACACTCGCTTTCGTGCCGCCCTTTCAGCCGAAGTCTGCGCCGCTAACCCCCCCCCCCCCCCCCCGATGTACTTCACTCTCTATTTCCTCGTCACCCGCCTCCCTGACACTCTTAGCTCAGTCAGGGACCACTTCCTTGCGCTAGACCCCCCCACTCTCACTGTCGACGACTTCGAGAAGCACCTCCTCGCAGCAGAGAAGAACATCCTCGCTGTAGGAGCTGCTCGTGGCACTCCTCGCTCTCCCCTCTTTGAGGGGTGCTCCCCCTCCCCTCTCACCCCCTCCTACGCCTCCGCAGCTGCTGCTCACGACTACCTTGGTGCTGAGGAGGTCGGAGTTGCTCCCGCTCCTAGTGGGAAGCGTCGCAGCGGCAGGGGCGGCAAGGGTGGCAGGGGCGGTGGGGGTGGCGGTGGAGGTGGCGGTGGTGCAGGCGGCGGGGGAGGTGGAGGTGGTGGGGGTGGTCGTGGGGGTGGAGGCGGTGGAGGTGGTGGTGGGGGCGGCAGAGGCACTGGGAGAGGTGGAGGGGGCGGCAGCGGCGGTGGGGGAGGAGGGAGCGGTGGTGGCAGTGGTGGTCAGGGCCAGCAGCAGCCGCAGCAGCAGCAACAGCGTCAGCGCCAGATCCCCACTTCCCAGCAGCTTCTTGACTGGTATGCCGGGCGTGGGGCTTCTGGGGGTCCTGATCGCTGCCCCTATATCATTCGCACAGGTCCCCGCGCTGGTCGCTAGTGCACAGGGTTTCACACTGAGCAGCGCTGCTTCGCTCGGCTTAGCAACGCCTGGCGCGCCAAGTTTCCTGATGCTCCTGAGTTCCCCAACTGGGCAGACTTGCTTAGGCGTGATGTACCTATCTTTGATCTTGACTATGAGGCAATTCTTGCTGCTATGTATGCATTGTCTGTTAGTGCTGAGGGTGACCGCTACTTGTGTGTGCCTCCGGATCCTGGTATAGCCCCTGGTATAGCCCCTGCAGCACTAGATGCTTGTGAGTCTGCTCCCCCTGGTACTGCGCCTACACAGGCCTTGTACACCTTTACACTTGACTCTGGTGCTTCCCGCTGTTTCTTTCGCGACAGTACCACAGTCACTCCCCTCCCTGCACCTGTTCCTGTCTCACTAGCTGACCCCTCTGGGGGCCCAGTGCTTGCACGGTCTTCCACTGTGCTTCCGTGTCCGGGGGTCCCGTCTGGTGAGCTGTCTGGTCTCCACCTCCCTTCGTTCTCTACGAACTTGGTGAGTAACGCTGTCCTCCAGGATGCGGGGGTTGACACCTTCACCCCTGGCCGGCAGCGTGTGGCGATTTGCACGTGCTCCCAGACTGGCCGCCACCTGGCCACGTTCACTCGTGCGCCAGGGTCCAGTCTGTACACCCTCACCACTGCGTCGCGCTCTGCCCCTTTGTCTCCCCAGTTACACGCGTCTGCTCAGGTAGCTACATAGTGTGAGTGTCGCCGGCTGTCGCACACCACTCTCCTATGGCACCACCGCCTTGGTCACCCCTCCCTGCCTCGCCTTCGTAGCATGCACTCTCGCTTCCTGATCTCTCGTTTTCCCAGGTCTCTGCCTGCCCTCCCTCCCTTGCCTGCGCCGCCCTGCATTCCTTGCGTCGAGGGGCGGCAGCGCGCCGCTCCTCACTCCTCCTCGTTCCCTCCCACAGAGGCTCCACTGCAGACTCTCCGCCTGGACGTGTGGGGCCCAGCCCGCGTCCGTGGACAGGGCCACGAACGGTACTTCCTGCTGGTTGTCGACGACTACACGCGTTACACCACGGTCTTCCCCTTGCAGCGCAAGGGGGATGTCCCTGATGTTTTGATCCCCTGGATCCGCGCTTCTCGTCTTCAGCTCCGCGACCGGTTCCAGTCGGACTTTCCTGTCCTGCGTCTGCACTCTGACAGAGGTGGTGAGTTCTCCTCAGACCTCTTGGCGGCCTTCTGTGCGGAGCACAACATCCGCCAGACTTTCACGCTTCCGGCCTCTCTGCACCAGAATGGGGTTGCTGAGCGCCGCATTGGCTTGGTCATGGAGGTCGCTCGTACCTCCATGATCCATGCGGCTGCCCCCCATTTTCTGTGGCCGTTTGCGGTCCGGTAAGCCGCGCATCAGCTCAACCTCTGGCCCCGTATCTCCTTGCTGGAGACCTCGCCGACACTGCTGTGGACGGGGAAGGTTGGCGACGCGTCGCGTTTCCGGGTCTGGGATGCCCGTGCCTTTGTCCGCGATACCACTGCGGACAAACTCTCCCCTCGCGCCATTCCTTGTGTCTTCCTTGGCTTTGTCCCTGACGCGCTTGGCTGGTAGTTTTACGACCCCGCCTCGCGCTGTGTCTTTGCGTCTCAGGACGTCACCTTTGACGAGTCGGTCCCCTTTTACCGCCTCCTCCCCTACTGCACTGCTCCTCGCCCCGTCCCGCCGCTCTTTCTCGCCCCAGGTCCTCCCCAGGTAGACCCCCTCCCTGCGCCAGGTCCTTCTCCTTTAGGTGTTTCTTAGGTAGACCCTCCGGTCCCTGCGCCTGTTGAGGTCACTGGTGACTCCGGTTCTGCTGGAAGCGGTGCTGTCTCTGGGGGTGCGGAGCTTCGGGGTGTGCAGCGTGGGGGTGTTGAGTCTGGGGGTGCTGAGCGTGAGGAGCCTGAGGGTGCGGAGCCTGGAAGTGGTGAGCCTGCGCGTGAGGAGCCTGGAGGTCCTGAGCCTGGGGGTGCTGCGTCTGGGGGTGCTGCGCCTCCGTGTGCGGAGCCTGGGGGTGTTGGGTCTGGGGGTGAGTCGCCTAAGGGTTCTGAGACTGCTGTTACGCGGTCTCCTTGGAGTAGCCGTCTTCGTCCGCGTGTGCCTCTCACCTCCCAGCAGCTGCACGACTGGTACGGTCGCCGCCAGCGTCGCGCTTCTGCACCTCAGGGCTCTACTGCTGGGGGTTCTTCTGCTGGCGTCACTGGAGCTGGGAGTGGTGTTGGTCCTTTGCCTGCTGGAGGTGCTGGTGTCGCTGGTCCCGGAGGTGCTCGTACTGGGGGTACTGAAGCTACTGGGGCTGGCGGTGGTGTGTGTGAGGGTACTGCTGCTGGTGGCACTGCGGTTGGAGACCTTCGGACTGGGGGTGCCGGTTCTGGGGGTGCTGCACCAGGAGGGGCTGGAGCTGCTGGGGGTGCTGGAGCTGCTGGAGGTACTGGAGCTGCTGAGGGTACTGGAGCTGCTGGAGGCGCTGGAGCTGCTGGAGGTACTGGAGCTGCTGAGGGTACTGGACCTGCTGGAGGTGCTGGAGCTGCTGAGGGTGCTGAAGCTGCTGGAGGTGCAGGAGCTACTGAGGGTGCTGGAGCTGCTGGTGCTGGTGGCACTGCACAGCCGCGACTGTTCTTTGCTCCGTCGTCTCTGCCACCGCCTGACTCCGTGCTTCGCCAGGTTCTTAGCCTCCCGTTGTTTACTGGTCTTCCGTTACAGCCTGGTTCACCTCTGCCTACTCCTTCTCCCTACGCTGAGCAGACAGGGAGCCTTACTGAGCGCCGTGAGTCTGCGTCGCGTCCTGTCTCACCTGTCCGCTCTGGTCGTTCCAGTCGTCGTGTTCCTAGTCAGCGTCAGCCGGCTGTCCCCGGCCCTTCCCTTGTAGTCCGTCGTCCTTCCTCTCCTCCGCAGAGTGTTCCTCTACCGTCTCCTCCTGCGTCTTCTCAGCCTATCCTTGCGGACCCTGAGTCTGACCAGTTTCGTACTAAGCACCCTAATGTCACGCGTCTGCTAGCCACTGTTGTCACTGACCCATCGTTTGAGTCCACTGCTGCGTCTGCCCTAGTCGCTGAGCTTGTCGACATTGCTGCTGCCTGTCGTCAAGACTACGCTGCTAGTCTTGTTGCTGAGTCTGAGTCTGTCTGTCCTCCGTCCGTCGGGGGTGAGTGTGCTCTTAGCACGGACGTCCTTGAGGACAAACACGAGGACCTTGAGTGTCTTGCGGCCGCTGCGCCTCATCTCATGGCCATGCTGCTTGCCCCTGAGGGAGACCCGGATGCACCAGACATCCCGACCCCGCGCTCTTACGCAAAGGCGATCGCGGGTGAGTACTCCTCTCAGTGGCAGACAACCATGGACGCAAAGATGGCATCCTGGAAGTCCACAGGCACGTACGTTGACGACGTTCCCCCTCCTTGGGCGAACATCGTCAATGGCATGTGGATCTTCAGGGTGAAGCGGCCGCCAGGTTCTCCACCTGTCTTCAAGGCTCGTTATGTTGCTCGAGGTTTCAGTCAACGAGAGGGAGTTGACTTCTTCCAGACTTTCTCCCCCACCCCGGAGATGACCACTCTTCGGGTGCTGCTGCACGTTGCCGCTCAGCGTGACTACGAGCTTCACTCTCTTGACTTCAGCACAGCTTTCTTACAGGGCAGCGTGCACGAGGAGATCTGGCTGCGCCGCCCACCCGGCTTCACTGGGTCGTTCCCTCCTGGAACCCAGTGGAGCCTCCGGCGCCCGGTCAACGGTCTCCGCCAGGCGCCACGTAAGTGGCACGACACACTGAGGACGACACTTGCAGCTCTTGGGTTTGCTCCTTCGACTGCTGACCCGTCGCTGTTTCTGCGCACCGACACTTCGCTGCTGCCCATCTACATCCTCTTGTACGTCGACGACTTGGTCTTTGCCACTGCTGACACTGAGGTTGTCGCCCACGTGAAGTCGGAGCTGCAGAAGAGACACACATGCACAGACCTGGGTGAGCTGCGCAGCTACCTTGGCTTGCAGATCACCCGGGACAGAGCACAGCGCACCATTACCCTGACTCAGTCACACATCATGCAGCAGGTCCTTCAGCGCTTCAGCTTCACCTGAGCCTCAGCACGGCACACTCCTCTGGCTACAGGTCACTTGCTCTCAGCTCCACCTTCGGACGAGTCCGTAGAGCCGAGTGGTCCTTACCCAGAGCTGGTGGGCTGCCTCATGTACCTGATGACCTGCACTCGTCCTGACCTTGCGTACCCTCTTGGCCTTCTGGCTCGCTATGTGGCTCCTGGTCGGCACCAAAAGGTGCACTGGGAAGCTGCTAAGAGGGTATTGCGCTACTTGTGCAGTACATCGGGCATGGGGCTCGTGCTTGGAGGGCGGAGTCCAGTTGTCCTCACTGGGCACTCAGACGCTTCTTGGGTTGACGACCAGGCTACACAGCGGTCGTCACAGGGTTACACGTTCAGCCTTGGCTCCGGCTCTGTTTCTTGGCGGTCTACACGCTCGTCTTCTGTTCTTAGCTCCAGT
The DNA here is from genome assembly GCA_948144175.1 of Closterium sp. NIES-65. Taxonomy (NCBI): domain Eukaryota; kingdom Viridiplantae; phylum Streptophyta; class Zygnematophyceae; order Desmidiales; family Closteriaceae; genus Closterium; species Closterium sp. NIES-65. Next base: position 516,600 of record CANXME010000222.1, read on the forward strand.
TGTGAGGCTGAGATCTACGCCACTACCATGGCTGCACAGGAGTTACGCTGGCTCACCTACCTGCTGACCGACCTGGGAGAGCGGCCTCGTTCTCCTCCAGTTCTGTACGTAGACAACAAGGCCGCCATTGCCTTGTGTCAGGAGCAGAGACTGGAGCACAGAACAAAGCACATCGCTCTGCGTTACTTCCTGGCTCGAGAGTTACAGCAGCGGGGTCAGCTTCGCCTTGCTTACGTGGCCACTCGAGCCAACACTGCTGAGATATTCACCAAGGCACTTCCTTCTGGTGACCATCAGCGCTTTTGTACTTTGTTGGGCCTTGTGCCTACGTTTCCACACTTGCTGTAGTCTCTGCTTGTACTGTGGTCTATATATATTCCTGCATGCTTGCTCTTGCTATCTTGAGATCACAGTGCTGTTCTTGTTACTTATATACCTCTGCATGTGGACTGGCCTTGTGGCCGTTTGCTTGTGCTCAGTGTGTGTGGTGACGTTGTGATCCACCATGAGCTGTGTTTTGTTTCTTCTCATGACTGGTCTTGTGACCGTTGCTTGCTCTGGCTATCCCCCATTTCGCCTATGGGGGTGCGTGAAAATATATGCATATCATTATCTAGGCTATATTGAGGATAGCCTTAGGGGGTACAAAATAACTTTCTCGACACCCTAGTCTTGTACCCAAACCTTCACCTAATCTGCTAATTCTTGCCTTAGTTCTTAACAGAATCAGTTGCTCACTGAGAATGCTATAAGAAGGCTAGTCTTACATCTCCGTTTGCCCTTTCTGTCCAAATGGATCACGCGAATTTATGGCCAATGTATTCCTTGATAAGAAGTGAGCAAATGACTAGAATGAAGGCATACCACAGTTGAGATATGTAGCAACCCATACACACTATACGACAACCCAATCTAGGCTACAAGAACACATGCAAATATAGGTATGTATACTCTGACACATCCCGTAGGCTAGGTAAGGGGTAGTGCCAAGAAGAAGTGAAACAACTCAGGGCAGGACTAATAGTGCAGCCTCTGAGGTAAGAGGCCACAAGGATAGTTATGAAGAGGAACAAAGTGTATGAGGTACAACTCAGGGCTGACTAGCCCAGCCCCAGGGACAAAGGGTCACAAGGCGAGTCAATTAGCCCAGTCACAAGGATTGCCTGTACAAATGTACATTATGTACACTCCCATCCGTTCTCCATAAACTTGCGACAGCTGTCAGAAATTCCCTTACCTCTCCTTGCCCTGATGCCCTTCCCCTATCTCTCCCTCCTCTCTTCCCCACTCTCTGTCAGATCTCTCGTTTCTTATGTACCACCCCCTCTTGCTCTCAGGCTATGCTGACTCCTGCCTCTGAAGTCGTTCCCTCCTGCTTGCTTGCTTGATGTAATCTCACTGCTGACTTTGCTCCTTCTGATGCTTAGTATTCCCTTGCCCCCTCCCGTGACTCTGTGCCGCCCTCGCCCTAGTCACGGGACCCTGATATCCTGCTGCTCCTCCTCCCGCACGGGCCACGTTGGTAATGTGGTCAACCGCTCTCACCACTGCTTCGCTTTCCAGCACTAGCACACCTGACTCGCGCACTTCCTTCACTGTCCAGCGTTGCTGTGATAATCCCACATCCAGCCCATCCTTCTTGGGACGCCTGATATACACCTCCTGTCCTTGTTGTAAGGCTTGTAGCTCTCCGCCCGCCCTCTGCTCCTGTCGCTGCCTATAGCGATGTATATCCCGTAGCTGTGCCACATGCAGACTCTCCAATGCCGCCGGCAGCAAACGCCTCAGATACTCTCCTCGGACTGCTGCCAAGGCTGCCCACTTTTCTGCCGTGCCTGCCGTGACCACATCTGTCAGAACTCGCGGTGCTCCCACTGGAAGTACCGCTTCTCGGCCGAAGAGGAGATGGTAGGGTGATAAGTCCTTCAATGCGGCCTGCTTGCTAAACGTGTAGCCCGCCATGATCCAGTGGAGGTGCCTGTCCCAGTCTCGCTTCCTCGTTTCTCCGTAGGCTCGCAGCCCGCGCTTCAGGGTCTGAATGAGCCTCTCAGTAAGGCCGTCCTTTGCGGATGATACCTTGATGTGGTGCGATGCGGAATCAGGCAAGAGGCCAGGAGTTCCTCGAACTCCCCTTGAAACTCAGTGCCCTGATCTGTCAACACTTCCCCACAGGCTCCAAAGCGTGTCAGCACCTGTTCTTCAAAGGCATCTGCCACCGCCTCTGCTGTCTTGTGGCTCACGGCCCTCACCTCCACCCATTTGCTCACGTGCTCAATCATCACCACCACATATCGCCGCCCTCGCTAGGTGAGAGGTAGTTCGCCCGCCAGGTCCAAGGACCACCGATAGCCCAGCCCCACGATCGGCAGTGGCTGAAGCTCCGCCTTGCTCCGTTCGAATGCTGCTCGATTCCTGATACATGCTGGGCACTTGGCGACCCAGTCTTTGATCTCTCTCCTCATTCCCACCCACCACCATCCTGTCTGCAGCAGCTGTTGTGTGCGGAGTGGGCCAAAGTGTCCCAGTTTGTTGTGCACCTCTTGTATAACTCCCTCCCGCTCTTTAGGCTCGGGCACCCTTTTCCATCCATCCTGCGTCCTGATCTGCACTTGGTTCTGATACCAGCGGTAGTGCTGCCCCCTGCTCTGAGCCCTCGCTGACACCACTGCGCCCTCTGTCGTTTCTCCCTTCAGCCACGCTAGCGTCTCCAGGTCTTCCCATACATCTGGTGCTCTTGCTTGCTGTTCTCTGCGCAGTGGCGTTGCGGGATCTGCCACCAATGCTGCCAACGCCATCTCTGGCGCCACTGCTGGCGGATTCCTGGACAGACCATCCACATGCTGCATGGTCTTTCCTGGACGGTGCCGAATGGTGAACTGGTAATCTTGCAGCTTCATCGCCCACCTGGCGTTCCTTCCCGTGAGGCTTTGGTTCTGCATCAGCCATAACAGCGGCTGATGATCTGTGACCAGCGTGAAGGGCCTGCCTTGCAAGTATACACGGAAATGCCCCACCGCCCACACTGCTGCCAGCCCCTCGCCCTTGTATGATGAGTAATTGGCTTCTGCTGGGTTGCATGAGCGATTGGCGAAGGCCACCACTTTCTCCTCCTTGCCCTCCTGCTGGCTTAGAATAGCTCCCATGCCTGTGCTACTCCAATCCGCGTAGAGCACGAAGGGTAGGTCCGCCCTTGGCAGCTGAAGCACTGCGCCTTTCTTTACGGCCCCCATCAGATCCTTGAGGGCCCCCTTCTGCTGCTCGCCCCACTGCCACTTTGCATCATCCTTCAGCAGCTTATTCAGTGGTGCCGCCCTCCTGCTGAAGTTCTCCACAAACTTGCGGTAGTAGTTTAAGAATCCCAACAATGCCCTTAGCGCGCTCTTATCTTTGGGCTGAGACACCTGGTCCAGAATGGCCACCTTGGCTTGCTGTATCGCCAACCTTCCCCCCGTCACCTCAAATCCCAGGTATGTCACTGCCGTGTGCCCGAAGCGGCACTTTTGTGGGTGACAAGTGAGTCCTGCTTCCTTTATCCTCCGCAGCGCTTCAGCTAAGCGCTGCACATGTTCTTCCGGAGTGGCGCCAAATACGATTACATTGTCAATGTAGCACAGTGCCCCCTCCATCCCTCGGAGTACCGCATCCATCACCTTCTGAAACAGCAAGGAGGCGTTCTTTTGGCCAAAGGGCATCCGATTCCACTCGTATGCTCCGTCCGGGCCGTGGAAGGCGGTCTTTGCCTTATCTGCCTCCGCGATGGGGATCTGGTTGAATCCTTGCCTCATGTCCAGTGTCGAGAATACCCGTGCCTCTGCCAGCTGATCGAACAGTTTATCTACCATGGGCGTGGAGTACCTCTCCGGGACAGTCACTTTATTCAAGTCTCTGTAGTCACCACACATGCGGCGTGCCAACACCGTTCCCGTGAGATCCATTCTTGCCGCCACCACTGTTGCCGCCGCATACTTTGATTCTGAACGACGTATGAGCCCTGCCTCCAGCAGCTCCAGGCACTTCTCCTTGCAGATCTCCAAATCCTGCGGGCTCATTCTGCGCCGCCTTTGATATACCGGCACCGTGGTGGTCAGCTCGAGTGTCATGACCGCGCAGTTGCAGCATCCCAGCTCCTTCAGCGAATAGGCGAACGTCTGTCGGTGTGATGCCAGCAGAGCTTCTACTGCTTGCCGATGTTCCCCTTGCAGTCCTGCTCCCACATCCCATGAACACTGCTCCCCCTCCGGTCTTGCCGCCACGCCCGTGGTCCTTTCGCGGGGTTCTTCTCCTCCTGGTGCCTGCGGGTCTGCATCGCTTGCAATTGCGTCAGGCGCCATAAAATGCTGGCCCTATGGGTGGCCAGTCTGGTGGGTCGGAGTGGTCGTAAAATCCTTCTCCCATGTCAAAGTCCGAGTCGTGAAACTCCTCCGGCGTGTCCCCTCTTCCCGCTCCCGATTCTTCTTCCATCTCCTCCTCCGCCTCTTCTTCCCAGTCTTCCTCATTTTCCTGTGAGTCTGCGTATCGTCCTGGTATGGCCTCTCTGTCGTCTCTCCAGTGGGCCCGCCTGTGCTCCTCCAGGATCCCTCTCCACCACTGATTCTCTTCTTTCTCTTCCAGGCCTTCCAGCATGGTCCATGCTTCTGTCTCCTTGTCCGCCGCCAGTCGCGTCTGCGGCCTGATTGCTGCAGCCTTGCCAATGCGCCTCTCCAGCCACTTCCTCTCCAGGTGGTTGGCCATGGTCATGAACAGCCATTGTAGCGCGTTCATATCCATGGCCCTGCCCAGCGCCGCCCTCCTCTCCTTCTCCGTCATCTGCTCGCAGGCTGTTGCACCTGCCAGGAAGCCCATAGCTAGCTCTCTCTCTCTTGCGCAGTCGGCTCTTCCCACACTCCCCGGGCCTGATCGTACACCATGCCTGGGCCCTCCACGCCATCAACTTCCTTAAAGCCCCTCGCGTTCTCATAGGACACTAGCGTCGGCCAAGCCTGCCGAGGCTCTCCCACCTTGTTGCAGGGGTACAGCGTTGGGTGGTCGGCCTCCTTAACCGGTGCTGCCAGCCTCCCTGGTTCCAGAATATCCTCCACCCGCCTCGCCCTTGGTCGCTCCATGCGTGACAGCTGATACATGAGCGCCGATTCTGGTACGACATTCTGCCAGTACCTCCTCGGCCTGTGAGCTCTGCTTCCGTTTTGCGCCGCATCCCACTCCACTCCTGCCCCCAGTTCCTCGGTGATTTCCCTGCTGGCTGCTCGTATCGCCGGTCGTGGGTCATCTGTCATGTCCACATTCTCTATGATGTTTGCCACCTCCCCTTGCCTCCTCTTGATCATCTTTAGTACTCGCACCAAGTCTCTGAATTGTGCGCTACGAGCATCGCCCATGCCTTGACCCCTCCCTGCTCGAGACAGCTCCTGGCAACTCCACCCTGCGATCACCAGATCGATCCTCCCCCATTGAGCCAACATGCCATCGTGAATCTCTTCCACCCTGCGGCACAACCATTCTGCCCCCCTCTCCGCCGCTTCTGGCATTAGCTGCTCATGATACCTGGCCTTCAACAGCTTGAGATGGTGCCAGGCCATTAGATTCGTGCCTCCGTCATTGTCCACGTATAGGTACTTGGCCACCGTGTGTCCTGACTTCAACACCGCCGCCAGCCCCGTGGCTATTCCGCCGTACAGCTCCAATATCACTAACGGCTTCTGGAGTGCTCGCAGGTTCAGGACGGGTTCTCGCAAGTTGTCACTGACCCCCCAGATCTCTTCGTACTGCTTCCTGGCAGCCTCCGTTTGCCCCATTTCTTTCCACGTCATGATGCCCAGCTCCTCTTCCAGTGATTTCTCTATTGCTTGATAGGCCTCCCGTGGTTCCCTTCCGATGAACCGCACCGGTAGCTCTGCCAATTCGTTGTCGTGTTCCCAGTATGTCACGCGATACTTCAACCGTTCTTCCCACATGCAGATGGTGGTTCCGATAGCAAACAGATACTCCACTCCCAGCAGTAGATCGTAGTCTTCTGATGTGGACACTCCACAGTGCATCCGCACTATGCACTCGTCTACATGCCCGGGCCGTATCACTATTTCCACCGTGCTGCGAGTCTTCGGCATCCATTTCGCCATGCCTCCTTCTGCGGTCATCAGCAGGTAGCCCTCGGGTATCACTCGGTCCTCTCGGTCCAATCCCAGTAACCTTGCCATGGGCGCCCCGATCAGTACATTGTGTGCCCCTGTATCCACGATCGCCTGCTTAACCTTGACGCCGCCCACGCTCATTACACCCGGTTCCACCACCAAGACTGACGGCTGACAGGCCATCCTCTCCAGGGGATGACGACGCGCTGCTCCCGCAGTTCTCGCCTCCGTGGTGTTCCTCCTCGGTCCCTGCTCCCGCACTGGGGTTTCTTGTGGAAAGTATCGTCGTCGTGCTCGTAACCCAAGTTCCTCCCTCTCCCGCACTGGTCGTGCCATGAGCGCGAAGCTGGCCTCGCTTCCTTCCTCATCTTCTTCCTCCGACCGTGCTAACATTGAGTTTCCCTTCAGCTCCGATCCGGCCATCTCCTCCAGCTGTCGCTGTAGTCGAGCAATCTGTGCTTTCATCTCCTCTTGATCCTTCTTCATTCGTCCTTCCCTCCTGGAGGCGTAGCAGTCTTTCCCTTGATGCCCCTTTCTTCCACAGCGATCACACACTGGTGTTTCGGGGCAATCTCTCCTCAGGTGTTCTTCACTTCCGCAAGTGGAGCAGGCCGGCGGGTTGCGGCACTCTCTCCTCAAATGTCCTAGCTGGCCGCAGTTATGGCAACGCCGTTCATCTCCCGCTCCGCGTGGTGGCTTCTCTCTCTCCGCCGGCGTCGCCGCCCAAGCTGGCCTCCTTCGCTCGCCTCCCCTTTCCGCAGTAGTCTCGATTTCACACAGCCTACGACCGATCTCCACTCTCTTCACCATCTCGTAAACTTCCTTCAGTGTAGCTTGTGCCCCCATCTCGAAGACCCGCACCGCCACATCCCGTCGCAGCTCATAGTGCAGACCGTTCAGGAACTTGCTGATTAGCCGACTCGTGTCTTGACAACTCATATCTTCTACCAGTTCCACCAGCCTGCCGTAGTATGCCAGTAGCGACTCCCCCGTGCGACGGCGAAATTCCCTGAATTCCACTACCCTTTCTGGTGTCTGTGCTGGGAATTGGTCTTCTAGCATACTCAAGAAACACGTCGTCGGATCTCGTTCTCCTGGTGCTGCACGCGCCTTCCACTCCAGCAACTCTCTCCTGCTGAGACGATAGAAGGTTTCCGCTTTGCCGGTTAGCGTGTTGGCGAGTCCCCTGAAAAACTCCTCTGGATCCAGCCGATCTCGTTCCCACCGGGCCCGCAGGTTATCCAACTGCATCACATAATTCTTGATCGTCGGTCCTCGCCGAGTGTGTCAGAACATTATAACTTATGCTTTTGTGTAGGCTGTAGTAGGGTAGCCCATATGGGGTACAACCCAATTAGGGTTAGTACTTGTACCCAACTCTTTCATAGTGCATTCATTTCTCGTTCTAGTTTTCTCATGGTATCGAGCAAGTTCCCTCGTGGGAACTGTTCCTGGGGCCCACCAACTCGAATTTTTTTTCCTGCCCGGAGCGCGCTCAATTCCTGCCCGAGTCGCGCTCCCCTCTCTCGCCCCTCTCGCGCCGCCTTAGAGGTCCCGTCACGCCGCCCTAGCGGCTGCGTCCCGCCGCCCTAGCTGCCCCGATCCGCCGCCCTAGCGGCCGCGTCGCCTACTCCTGCGGCCCCTGCGCCGCCCTTCCCGGCCCCGATCCGTCGCCCTAGCGACCCCGTCGCCTACCCCGCGGCCCCGGCGCTGCCCTTCCCGGGCCTCGACGACGCCCTTCCCGGCCCAGCCCTGCCTCTGCTGGCCCCGTCGCCTAGCCCTGCGGCCCCGGCGCCGCCCTTCCCACCCCCGACGCCGCCCTTCCCGGCCCCGATCCGCCGCTCTGCGGCCCCGTCGCCTACCCCGCGGCCCCGGCGCCGCCTTTTCTCGGCCCCGACGCCGCCCTTCCCGACCCGGCGCCGACGCCGCCCTTCCCGACCCGGCCCCGCCTCTGCTGGCCCCGTCGCCTACCTCTGCGGCCCCGAAGCCGCCCTTCTCGGCCCCGGCACTGCCCTTCCCGGCCCCGGCCCAGCCTCTGCTGGCCCCGTCGCCCGCCCTTCCCGGCCCCGGCCCCGCCTTCACGCGGCCCCGCCGAGCTACTGCCGAGCCGCCAGCGCCACCCGAGCCGCCCGAGCCGCCGCGCCACCTGAGCCGCCCAAGCCGCCGTACCGACAAGCCGCCCGAGCCGCCCGAGCCGCCGAGTCGCCGGACCGCAGTTGTCGCCGGACCGCAGTTGCCGCCGAGCCGCCGAGCCGCCCGAGCCGCCCGAGCCGCCGAGTCGCCGAGCCGCCGAGCTGCAGTTCCTGCCGAGCCGCCGAGCCGCCCGAGCCGCTCTGTCCGGTAAGAGCAGGGACTGTGTCACTGCACTGCCCTTACCCCACTGTTCGCGCTACTAGTCTACTGCTGTCATGGCTACCCCTAGTATCCTCGCTTTTGACGCTGAGGGTCGGGCCATTGACTTTGACGTCTGGGTAGATGACCTGCTGCTTTTGCTATAGTGCGATAGGGCAGACGGTCTCTCCCTCTTTGACCTCACCTCTGGTGCCTCTCCTGCCCCTGCTGCTGATGCTGACGTCACTGTTCGCTCACAGTGGGCCACACGCGATGCTGCTGCACATCTTGCTGTGCGTCGCCACCTGCCTACCTCTGAGCGTGCGCACTTTAGCCAGTACAAGAGTGCTCAGACCCTGTACGACGCTGTAGTTGCACGCTACTCCTCCCCTGCCACTGCTGCACTGAGCCGCCTCCTGCTACCATACCTCTTCCCTGACCTTGCTGCCTTTCCCACAGTCGCTGACCTCATTACGCACCTCCGCACTAGTGACACTCGCTACCGCGCTGCGCTTTCTGCTGAGTTCTGCGGCACGAACCCCCCCCCCCCCATGTACATCACTCTCTACTACATCGTCACCCGCCTCCCTGACTCCCTTCGCGTAGTCAGGGACCACTTCCTCTCAGTTTGCCCCACCACTCTCACCGTTGACCTCCTCGAGAAGGCCCTCCTAGCAGGGGAGAAGAGCATAGTCGCTGTAGGAGCCTCTCGTGGTGACCCTCTCACCCCCATCTTTGAGGGGTGTTCCCCCTCCCCCCTTTTGCCCTCTGTTGCCTCTGCTGCTGCGGCCGACCTCATTGGGCTTGAGTCGGTCGGTGCGGCGTCTACCCCTAGCGGGAGACGCCGCCCTGGCAAGGGCAAGGGGGGCAGGGGCGCTGGAGGAGCTAGCGGGGGCGGTGGAGGCGGCGGTGGAGGCGGCGGAGGGAGTGGGGGTGGCGGTGGGGGTGGTGGCAGGGGTAGAGGTGTCGGTGGCGGCAGTGGAGGCGGAGGCGGCGGCAGTGGCGGTGGGAGCGGAGGTGGCGGAGGTGGCGGCGGTGGAGGAGGCGGTGGCGGAGGAGGTGGAGCTGGTCGGGGTGGCGCTGCGCAGAGGGTCGGCTCCGGTGGTGGTCAGCGCCAGCAGCAGCAGCAGCAGCAGCAGCGCACTCGTGACATCCCCCCCCCTCAGCAGCTCCGTGAGTGGTACGCTGCACGCCAGCGGGGTGGGGGTACTGGTCCGTGCACCTACGTCCTACGCACCGGCGACCGCGCGGGTGAGCAGTGTGGGGGTGCGCACTCCACCCAGCGCTGCTTTGGCCGCCTGACGGACGCTTGGCGTCACCAGTTCCCTGAGGCCACGGAGATCCCCCGCTGGGGTGAGCTGTCTAGGGCGGGAGTAGCTATCTTTGACCTTGACTTTGATGCTATTCTTGCTGCCATGTATGCTGTGACTATTAGTGATGAGGGTGACTGTTACCGGTGTTTCCCGCCCGACCCGGGCATTGAGACTGCTGCTCTAGGTACTGGTGAGGCTGCTGCTCTAGGTGCTAGCGAGGCTGCTGCTCTAGGTGCTAGTGCGTCAGCTTCCTCAGGTGCTGGTGAGTCCGCTCTCTCAGGCACCGAGTCGGCTTCGGCCTCCCTCACCTTCACCCTTGACTCGGGGGCTTCTCGCTCCTTCTTTCGAGACCGCACCACACTCACGCCGCTTGGTCGGCCAGTGGCAGTCTCTCTGGAAGATCCCTCTGGGGGTCCTGTCCTTGCTCACTTCTCCACTGTCCTCCCATGTCCGGCGGCTCCCTCTGGCACCCTGTCTGGTCTTTACCTCCCCTCTTTCTCCACGAACTTGGTGAGTGGTGCTGACCTACAGGATGGGGGAGTTCACCAGTTCACTCCTGCGAGCCAGCGGGTGACCCACTGCACGGACGCTCGGACGGGCCGACACTTGGCCACGTTTACTTGTCGGCCGGGTTCGAGCTTGTACACACTGACCACTGCGTCTCCTCTTGTCCCTACGTCTGGTCAGGTAGCTGCGTCGGGTCAGGTGTTTTCTACAACGTCCAGGTCTGGTCCTGAGTCTGCCCCCTGCTCGTGTCGCCTCCTGTCTCACGAGACTCTCCTCTGGCACCACCGCCTTGGTCACCCCTCCCTGCTTCGTCTCCGAGGCATGGCCTCCCGTGTCCTTGTCTCTGGTCTTCCCCGGTCCCTCCCTCCCCTTCCTCCGGGGCCTGGCCCTACCTGCGTCCCTGTTAAACATTATATATGTTGTGCTTGTTTAGGCTACAGTGGGTTAGCCTATAGGGGGTACACAATTCTAGGGTTAGGTACTTGTACTGATTTCACTGTTACTTCAATCATTCCTGTTCATTCATTTCAACATGGTATAGAGCAGGTCCTTCCTAGGACCGATTTTTTAGGGCCCACCACTACCTACCTACCTACCTACCTACCTGCGCCCTAGGGCGCCTCGGTTTTCACGGCCCTCTAAGGCCCCGCGACCCGCGACCCGCCCCTTAGCGACTCGCGCGCCGCCCCTTAAGGCCCCGACGGCCCCGCGATCGCTCCTAACGGCCCCGTCGGCCCCGCGCTCACCTCCCTAGAGGCCCCCGTCGGCCCCGCGCTCGCCCTTAGCGGCCCCTTACGGCCCCGCGCTCGCCCCTAGAGGCCCCGAACGGCCCCGCGCTCGCCCTTAGCGGCCCCTTACGGCCCCGCGCTCGCCCCTAGAGGCCCCGATCGGCCCCGCGCTCGCCCTTAGCGGCCCCTTACGGCCCCGCGCTTGCCCCTAGAGGCCCCGATCGGCCCCGCGCTTGCCCTTAGCGGCCCCTTACGGCCCCGCGCTCGCCCCTAGAGTCCCCGAACGGCCCCCCCCGAGAACGAGCCGCCCGACCCGAGCAGCCCGAACCGAGCCACCCAGCCCGAACCGAGCCGCCCGAACCGAGCCGCCCGAACCGAGCCGCCCAGCCCAAACCGAGCCGCGCCGCCCGAACCTAGCCGCGCCGCCCTTCCCGAGCCGCGCCGCCCTACCTGAACCGAGCCGCGCCGCCCGTACTGGACCGAGCCGCCCTACCTTAGTCGCACTGCCTACTGTTTTTGGGGTGCCCCTACTGCTATTACTCCTACTACTGCTATGGCTAGCCCTCCTGTACTGGCTTTCGATGCTGAGGGCCGCCCAGTGAAGTTCGAAACCTGGCTAGATGACCTACACCTCTTCCTACAGCTCACTGCCAAGGAGGACATCTCACTGTACGATCACGCCCTAGGCCATGCTCCTGCTCCTGCTGCTACTGCTGACAGCACTGCCCGCTCACAGTGGCAGACTCGTGACGCCCACGCTCGCTTCGCTATTCGCAACTCCCTGCCGATAGATGAGCGTGAGCACTTTGGGCAGCACAAGACTGCACAGGCACTGTACACTGCTGTCGTTGCCCGCTACTCCTCACCGGCCTCTGCCGCACTAGGCCGTCTCTCTCTTCCCTACCCGTTCCCCGACTTAGCCTCTTTCCACACAGTCGCTGACCTCATTACGCACCTCCGCACTAGTGAGGCTCGCTTCCGCGCCGTCATGCCTGATGAGTTCCTTGCCAAGAACCCACCCCCACTCTGGCTCACTCTCTACCACCTAGTCACCCGCCTCCCTGACACTCTGCGCTCAGTCAGGGACCACTTCCTAGCTCGCTGCCCCACTGAGCTCACCATTGCCCTCCTCGAGAAGGAACTGCTTGCAGCTGAGGCTAGCATAGTCGCTGTAGGCGCCTCTCGTGGCGACCCCCGAACCCCGTTCTTTGAGGGGTGTTCTCCTTCCCCCCTTCTTCCCTCTGTCGCCTCTGCTGCTGCTGTCGACCTCCTTGGTGCTGAGAAGGTCGGGACCGCGTCTGCTTTGAGCGGGCGCCGCAGCGGCAAGGCCAAAGGGGGCAAGGGCGGTGGCGGTGACAGCGGGGGAGGCGGTGGTGGGGGCGGTGGCGGCGGTGGGGGTGGTGGCGCGACTGGAGGGGCTAGTGGCAGCGGTGGGGGTGGTGGTGGCAGCGGCGGGGGAGGTGGCAGGGGCGGAGGTGGTGGTGGGGGTGGCGGTGGACGCGGCGGCGGCGGGGGTTGGGGTGGTCGAGGAGGTGGCGGCGGTGGTGGTGGTCGTGGAGGCGCTGGCGGTGGCTAGAGCCAGCAGCACACTCCGTCGCCCCAGGAGGTCCGTGAGTGGTACTCTCAGCACGGGGGGGGGGGGTGGCTTTAGCTGCACGTACGTCATTCGCACTGGTGACCGCACTGGTCAGCCGTGTGGGGGACCGCACGCCACACAGCGCTGCTTCGCTCGTCTCAATGACGCTTGGCGTGTTCAGTTCCCTCAGGCCACTGAGCTGCCCCGCTGGGTTGATCTCCTGAAGAAGGGGATTGATATCTATGCTCTAGACTTTGATGCTATTCTCACTACTATGTATGTGATGTCTACTAGTGGAGAGGGTGCTGAGTACCTGTGTGTGCCGCCCGACCCGGGCATTAGGACTAGTGCGTCTGCCGCTCCAGGTACTCGCGTGTCTGCTACCCCAGGTGCTGGTGAGGCAGCTGCTCTAGGTGCTTGTGCGTCTGCCCCCCCTGGTACTGAGTCGACGGCAGCACTGCACACCTTCACACTGGACTCAGGTGCTTCTTGCTGCTTCTTTCGTGACCGCACTGCCCTTGAGCCGCTTGCTCGGCCAGTTGCTGTCTCCCTCGCTGACCCCTCTGGGGGTCCGGTCATTGCGACCTCCTCCACTGTCCTTCCCTGTCCTGCGGTCCCGTCGGGCACACTGTCAGGTCTCCACCTCCCCTCGTTCTCTACGAACTTGGTGGCAGGTAGTGCACTCCAGGACGGGGGTGTTCACCAGTTCACCCCTGCCTACGAGCGCGTGACACACTGCACGTGTGCTCGTACGGGCCGCCAATTGGCTACCTTCACTCGGCAGCCGGGGTCGGACCTGTACACACTGACCACTGAGTCCCCTCAGGTCGCTGCATCTGCGTCTGCGTCCGTGTCAGGTCAGCTGTCTGCCCCCTGCTCGTGTCGCTCTCTAGCGCACGAGACTGTCCTCTGGCACCACCGACTTGGCCACCCGTCTGTGCAGCGCCTTCGTGCCATGCACTCCCGGTACCTTGTCTCCGGTCTTCCCAGAGTCCTCCCTCCCCTCCCACCCTCGCCTGCTCCTCCCTGTCTTCCCTGCGTCGAGGGGCGGCAGCGCGCCGCTCCTCACTCCTCCTCGTTTCCCCCGACGACTGCTCCTTTGCAGACGCTCCACATGGACGTGTGGGGCCCAGCCCGCGTCCGTGGTCAGGGTCAGGAGAGGTACTTCCTGATAGTTGTTGATGACTACTCGCGCTACACCACGGTCTTCCCCTTGCGCACCAAGGGTGAGGTCCCTGATGTCTTGATCCCTTAGATCCGCAGAGCCCGTCTCCAGCTCAGCGAGCGTTTCCACTTGGACTTTCCTGTCCTGCGCTTGCACTCTGACAGAGGTGGTGAGCTCTCCTCCGACCTCTTGGCAGCCTACTGTGCTGAGCACGGCATTGAGCAGTCGTTCACGCTTCCGGCCTCACCACAGCAGAATGGGGTTGCGGAGCGCCGCATTGGCCTGGTCATGGAGGTCGCCCGTACCTCCTTGATCCATGCGGCTGCCCCCCACTTTCTGTGGCCGTTTGCGGTCCGGTACGCTGCGCATCAGCTCAACCTCTGGCCCCGTGTCTCCTTGCCGGAGACCTCGCCCACACTGCTGTGGACGGGGGAGGTTGGCGATGCGTCGCGTTTCCGGGTCTGGGGATCTCAAGCTTTTGTCCGCGATACGTCTGCGGATAAGCTCTCCTCCCGTGCTGTTCCCTGCATCTTCCTCGGCTTTGTCCCGGACGCGCCTGGTTGGCAGTTTTACCACGCCACCTCACGCCGAGTCTTGCCCTCTCAGGACGTCACTTTTGACGAGTCCGTCCCCTACTACCGCCTCTTCCCCTACCGCACTGCCCCGCTGCCCCCCCCCCGCCTCTCTTCCTCGCGCCAGGTGCTGCTGTCGTAGACCCCCTCCCCCCTCAGGGTGCCGCTCCCTCAGGTGTGTCTCAAGTAGACCCGGTTGAGCCTGTTGAGGTAGCTGTCGACTCTCGTCCTGCTGTGGGTGCGGAGCCTGGGGGTGCTGAGCCTTGGGGTGCAGAGCCTGGGGGTGCTGAGCCTGGGGGTGCGGAGCCTGGGGGTGCGGAGCCTGGGGGTGCGGAGCCTGGGGGTGCGGAGCCTGGGGGTGCGGAGCCTGGGGGTGCGGAGCCTGGGAGTACTGAGCCTGGGAGTGCTGAGCGGCAGAGTCCGGAGTCTGGGGGTTCTGAGTCTGGAGGTCCTGGGCCTGAGGGTCCTACACCTGGCGGAGCCCTCTCCTCGCACCAGCTGCGTGAGTGGTACTTCCAGTACTGCAGCCTCAAGAGAGGTACCTCTGGAGCCAAGCGTACTACTGGGACTGGTGCTAGTGCTCCTCCTCCTAGCCGGGAGCTCCCCTCCCGTGAGCGGATCCGTGAGTGGTACGAGCGGCGCTGCACTCTTCGGAGTGGCGCGTCTGGTGTCGCGGACCCCGCTGCTGCTGGTGGTGCTACTGGTGCTGGAGACTCTACTGGTTCTGCTGGTGCTGCGGCCCCAGAGGTTGGAGCTGTTTCTCGTGCTGCGGACCTGGGCGTTGGAGCTACGGCTGCTGCTGCGGACCCGGGCGCTGGTGCTGCTGCTGGTGCTGAGGACCCGGGCGTTGGAGCTGCTGCTGGTACTGAGGACCCGGGCGTTGGAGGTGCTGCTGGTGCTAAGGACCCTGGAGCTGGTGCTGCTGCTGGTGCTGTGGAGTCGGGCGTTGGAGCTGCTACTGGTGCGGAGGACCCTGGCGCTGGTGTCTCTGCTGGTTCTAGAGTCGCTGCACGGTAGCGGCCGTACTTCGTTCCGCTCCTTCAGCAGGTTCTTGGTCTCCCGCCTTCTCTCGGTCCTCCTCCTCCCTTAGAGTTTCCACAGCCTGTCTAGTCACAGTTACAGTTACAGCCCGCCTCCCCACTGCCTGCTCCTTCTCCCTACACTGGTCCTACTGGAGGTCTTGCTGAGCGTCGTGAGCCTGCGTCTCGCCCTGCGTCGCCTGTCCGTACTGCTTGCACTAGTGGTTGCGGTTTGCGTCAGCGTCCTCCTCCTGTCCCTGGCACGCACCGGATGTCTCTGCGTCCGTCCACTACTCCTCTGCGTGCCCCTTTGCCTTCTCCTCCTGAGTCCTCTCTTCCTGCTCTTCCCGACCCGGAGTCGGACTCTCTTCGTGCTGCCAGTCCTACTGTGACGCGTCTCCTTGCTACTGTCGTCACTGACCCTTCTTTTGAGTCCACTGCTGCGTCTACCCTAGTTGCTGAGCTCGTCGACTTTGCTGCTCGTTGTCGGCTGCTAGTCTTGTCGCTGAGTCTGAGTCTGTCTCTCCTCCGTCCGTCGGGGGTGAGTGTGCCCTTGGCACGGACGTCCTTGAGGACAGGCAGGAGGAGTTCCAGTGCTTGGCCGCTGCTTCACCTCATCTCGTGTCCGTACTGCTTACCCCTGAGGGAGACCCGGATGCACTTGACATCCCGACTCCGCGCTCTTACGCGGAGGCGATAGAGGGTCCCTACTCTTCTCAGTGGCAGGCAGCTATGGATGCAGAGATGGCTTCCTGGAAGTCCACAGGCACCTACGTTGACGCTGTCCCCCCTCCTGGGGCGAACATCGTCAGTGGCATGTGGATTTTCAGGGTGAAGCGGCCGCCGGGTTCTCCGCCTGTCTTCAAGGCGCGTTACGTGGCTCGTGGCGTCAGTCAGCGGCAGGGAGTTGACTACTTTCAGACCTTCTCTCCCAACCCGAAGATGACCACTCTTTGGGTACTACTGCACGTAGCTGCTCACCGTGACTACGAGCTACACTCTCTTGACTTCAGCACTGCTTTCCTGCAGGGCAGCCTGCACGAGGAGATCTGGCTGCGCCGCCCACTTGGCTTCACTGGGACTTTTCCTCCTGGCACCTTGTGGAGCCTCCGGCGACCAGTCTACGGTCTCCGCCAGGCACCGCGTGAGTGGCACGAGACACTGAGGACTACGCTTGCGGCTCTTGGGTTTGCTCCCTCCACTGCCGACCCGTCGCTGTTTCTACGCACCGACACTTCTCTACCGCCGTTCTACATCCTCGTGTACGTCGACGACTTGGTCTTTGCCACAGCTGACACTGCTGGACTCACCTACGTGAAGTCCGAGCTGCAGAAGAGACACACGTGCACAGACCTGGGTGAACTGCGCAGCTACCTTGGCTTGCAGATCACCCGGGACAGAGCACGCCGCACCATCACCCTGACTCAGTCACACATGGTGCAGCAGGTCCTTCAACGCTTCGGCTTCACGTACTCCTCGCCTCAGGCCACTCCTCTGCCTACTCGCCACTCGCTCTCAGCTCTGCCTTCGGATGAGTCCGTAGAGTCGAGTGGCCCGTACCCACAGCTTCTTGGCTGCCTCATGTACCTGATGACCTGCACACGACCTGACCTTGCATACCCTCTTAGCATTCTCGCACGCTATGTTGCTCTTGGGAGACACCGACCAGAGCACATGGCTGCAGCGAAGAGGGTGTTGCGCTACTTGTGCAGTATGTCGGGCATGGGGCTAGTGCTTGGAGGGCGGAGTCCAGTGGTCCTCACTGGTCACGCAGACGCTTCTTGGGCTGATAATCAGGCTACGCAGCGATCGTCACAGGGTTACACCTTCAGCCTTGGTTCCGGCTCTGTTTCGTGGCGGGCTACTCGCTCGTCTTCTGTTCTCGGCTCCAGTTGTGAGGCTGAGATCTACGCAGGGGCCATGGCTGCTCAGGAGCTTCGCTGGCTCACCTACCCGCTGACCGACCTTGGAGAGCTGCCTAGTTCTCCTCCAGTCCTGTACGTAGACAACAAGGCCATGTTGGCCTTGTGTCGAGAGCAGAGATTGGAGCACAGAACAAAGCACATTGCTCTCCGCTACTTCCTTGCTCATGAGCTACAGCAGCGTGGTCAGTTGCGGCTTGCGTACGTGGCCTCTGAGGCCAACACTGCTGATGTCTTCACCAAGGCACTTGCGCCTTGTGATCATCAACGCTTCTGCACCCAGCTGGGTCTTGTACCTGTCTTGCCTCACTTGCTCACCTCTTGACCTTGCTTGTACTGTTACATATATATATACCTGCTCTTGCTTGTCTAGCCTTATATATATGTACTCATGCATGTGAACTGGCCTTGTGGCCTTGAACTTCTGCTCGGAATGTGTGGTGACTTTGTGATCCACCCTGAGCTTGCTTTGCTTGCTTTACTTGACTGGTCTTGTGACCCCTAGTTCTCCCCCACTTCGCCTATGGGGGTGTGTCAAACATTATATATGTTGTGCTTGTTTAGGCTACAGTGGGTTAGGCTATAGGGGGTACACAATTCTAGGGTTAGGTACTTGTACTGATTTCACTGCTAGTTCAATCATTCCTGTTCATTCATTTCAACAGTCCCCTGTGTCGAGGGACGGCAGCGGGCTGCCCCTCACTCCTCCGAGTTTCCTCCGACAGAGGCTCCGCTGCAGACGCTTCACATGGACGTGTGGGGCCCGGCCCGCGTCCGTGGACTGGGTCACGAGCGCTACTTCCTTCTGGTGGTTGACGACTACTCGCGTTACACCACAGTCTTCCCCTTGCGCAGCAAGGGTGATGTCACTGAGGTGTTGATCGACTGGATCCGCGCAGCTCGTCTCCAGCTCAGGCAGAGCTTCGGCTCGGACTTTCCTGTTCTGCGTCTGCACTCTGACAGAGGCGGAGAGTTCTCCTCTGGCCTTCTGCGAGCCTACTGTCGTGCACGAGGAATCCGCCAGACCTACACGCTTCCGGACTCTCCACAGCAAAATGGGATTGCTGAGCGCCGCATTGGCATGGTCATGGACGTCGCCCGTACGTCCATGATGCATGCGGCTGGCCCCCATTTTCTGTGGCCGTTTGCGGTTCGGTACGCGGCGCATCAGATCAACCTTCACCCCAGGGTCTCCATGCCGGAGACCTCCCCAGCCGTGCTGTGGACAGGGAAGGTTGGCGATGTGTCTGCGTTCCGTGTCTGGGGATCTCGGGCGTTTGTCCGCGACTTGTCTGCGGACAAGCTGTCCCCTCGTGCGGCTCCTTGCGTCTTCCTTGGCTTCCCCCCTGACGCGCCGGGGTGGCAGTTCTACCACCCCACCTCTCGCCGTGTTCTGTCCTCCCAGGACGTCACGTTTGACGAGTCGGTCCCCTACTACCGCCTCTTCCCCTACCGCACTCCGTCCCTTCCCCCGCCGCCGCTCTTCCTCGTACCAGGTCCCCCCCCGGTAGACCCCCTCCCCCCTCAGGGTCCAGCCCCTTCAGGTGTGTCCCAGATAGACGCACTTGAGCCTGTCGAGGTCACTGGTGACTCTGGTGCTGCTGAGGGTGCTGAACCTGGGGGTGCTGACTCTGGGGGTGCTGAGCGTGTAGGTGCTACGCCTGGGGGTGCTGAGATTGGGGGTGCTGAGACTGGGGGTGCTGAGACTGGGGGTGCTGAGACTGGGGGTGCTGAGCCTGGGGGTGCTGAGCCTGGGGGTGCTACGCCTTGGGGTGCTGAGCCTGGGGGTGCTACGTCTGGAGGTGCTGAGCCTGGGGGTGTGGAGCCTGAGGGGGCTGGGCCTGCTCGTGTGGCGTCTGGCGGTGCTGGGCCTGGAGGTTCTCCGGGTGCTTCGTCTCGGCGGGAGCCACTCTCTCCACAGGAGCTGCGCGAGTGGTTTGCCCAGCGCTGGAGGCGTGCTGCTGGAGCTGGAGGGTCTTTGGCTGCTGAGGGTGCTGGTGCCGCGGGTCCCGGAGGTGATCGTACTGGAGGTACTGGAGTTGCTGGGCCGGCGAGTGCGACTGGAGCTGGAGCTGCTGAGGGTGTTGGTGCTGAGGCTACTGCTGTCGGTCCTGGAGGCGGTGCTATTGTAGGTGCTACTAGTGCTGCTGGAGGTACTGGAGCTGGAGGTGCTGCTGGCGCTGGTGCTGCCGCTGGGGGTGCTGGTGCTGTCCCTGCTGTGTCTGGAGTTGCTGAGCGGCCTCGGCCGTACTTTGTTCCGCTCCTTCAGCAGGTTCTTGGTCTCCCGCATTCTACTGGTCCTCCTCCTCCCTTAGAGTGTCCACAGCCTGTCCCGTCACAGTTACAGTTACCGCCGTCCTCCCCACTGCCTGCTCCTTCTCCCTACACTGGTCCTACTGGAGGTCTTGCTGAGCGTCGTGAGCCTGCGTCTCGCCCTGCGTTGCCTGTCCGTACTGCTCGCACTAGTGGTTGCGGTTCGCGTCAGCGTCCTCCTCCTGTCCCTGGCACGCACCGGATGTCTCTGCGTCCGTCCACTGCTCCTCTGCGTGCCCCTTTGCCTTCTCCTCCTGAGTCCTCTCTTCCTGCTCTTGCCGACCTGGTGTCAGACTCTCTTCGTGCTGCCAGTCCTACTGTAATGCGTCTCCTTGCTACTGTCGTCATTGACCCTTCTTTTGAGTCCGCTGCTGCGTCTGCCCTCGTTGCTGAGCTCGTCGACTTTGCTGCTCGATGTCGTCTAGACTACGCTGCTAGTCTTGTCGCTGAGTCTGAGTCTGTCTGTCCTCCATCCGTCGGGGGTGAGTGTGCCCTTGGCATGGACGTCCTTGAGGACAGGCAGGAGGGGTTCCAGTGTCTGGCTACTGCTTCATCTAATCTCGTGTCCGTACTGCTTACCCCTGAGGTCGACCCGGATGCACTTGACATCCCGACTCCGCGCTCTTACGCGGAGGCGATAGAGGGTCCCTACTCCTCTCAGTGGAAGGCAGCTATGGTCGCAGAGATGGCTTCCTGGAAGTCCACAGGCACCTACGTTGACGAGGTTCCCCCGCCTGGGGCGAACATCGTCAGTGGCATGTGGATTTTCAGGGTGAAGCGGCCGCCGGGTTCTCCGC
This sequence comes from Closterium sp. NIES-65, assembly GCA_948144175.1. Lineage (NCBI taxonomy): Eukaryota > Viridiplantae > Streptophyta > Zygnematophyceae > Desmidiales > Closteriaceae > Closterium > Closterium sp. NIES-65. The sequence goes on from CANXME010000222.1 coordinate 536,971, forward strand.
CTGTCTTCAATGCGCGGTACGTGGCTCGTGGCTTCAGTCAGCGGCAGGGAGTTGACTACTTTCAGACCTTCTCTCCCACCCCAAAGATGACCACTCTTTGGGTGCTGCTGCACATAGCCGCTCAGCGCGACTACGAGCTTCACTCTCTTGACTTCAGCACTGCTTTCTTGCAGGGTAGCCTGCACGAGGAGATCTGGCGGCGTCGCCCACCTGGCTTCACTGGGTCTTTTCCTCCTGGCACCCAGTGGAGCCTCCGGCGGCTAGTCTACGGTCTCCGCCAGGCACCGCGTGAGTGGCACGACACATTGAGGACTACACTTGCGGCTCTTGGGTTTGCTCCCTCTACTGCCGACCCGTCGCTGTTTCTGCGCACCGACACTTCTTTGCCGCCGTTCTACATCCTCGTGTACGTCGACGACTTGGTCTTTGCAACGGCTGACACTGCTGGACTCGCCCACGTGAAGTCCGAGCTACAGAAGAGACACACGTGCACAGACCTAGGTGAACTGCGCAGCTACCTTGGCTTGCAGATCACCCGGGACAGAGCACGCCGCACCATGACCCTGACTCAGTCACACATGGTGCAGCAGGTCCTTCAGCGCTTCGGCTTCACGTACTCCTCGCCTCAGGCCACTCCTCTGCCTACTCGCCACTCGCTCTCAGCTCTGCCTTCGGATGAGTCCGTAGAGTCGAGTGGCCCGTACCCAGAGCTTGTTGGCTGCCTCATGTACCTGATGACCTGCACACGACCTGACCTTGCATACCCTCTTAGCATTCTCGCACGCTATGTTGCTCCTGGGAGACACAGACCGGAGCACATGGCTGCAGCGAAGAGGGTGTTGCGCTACTTGTGCAGTACGTCGGGCATGGGGCTTGTGCTTGGAGGGCAGAGTCCAGTGGTCCTCACTGGGCACGCAGACGCTTCTTGGGCTGACGACCAGGCTACGCAGCGGTCGTCACAGGGTTACACCTTCAGCCTTGGTTCCGGCTCTGTTTCGTGGCGGGCTACCCGCTCGTCTTCTGTTCTCGGCTCCAGTTGTGAGGCTGAGATCTACGCCAGGGCCATGGCTGCACAGGAGCTTTGCTGGCTCACCTACCTGCTGACTGACCTCGGAGAGCCGCCTCGTTCTCCTCCAGTGCTGTACGTAGACAACAAGGCCATGCTGGCCTTGTGTCGAGAGCAAAGAGTGGAGCACAGAACGAAGCACATTGCTCTTCGCTACTTCCTTGCTCGTGAGCTGCAGCAGCGTGGTCAGCTGCGTCTTGCGTACGTGGCCTCTGAGGCCAACACTGCTGATGTCTTCACCAAGGCACTTGCGCCTTGTGATCATCAGCGCTTCTGTACTCAGTTGGGTCTTGTGCCCACCTTGCCTCACTTGCTCACCTCTTGACCTTGCTTGTACTGTTACATATATATATACACCTGCTCTTGCTTGTCTAGCCTTTTATATATATATGTACTCCTGCATGTGAACTGGCCTTTAGGCCTTGACCTTGTGCTCGGAATGTGTGGTGACTTTGTGATCCACCCTGAGCTTGCTTTGCTTTGCTTTGCTTGACTGGTCTTGTGACCCCTTGTTCTCCCCCACTTTGCCTATGGGGGTGTGTCAGAACATTATAGCTTATGCTTTTGTGTAGGCTGTAGTGGGGTAGCCCATATGGGGTACAACCCAATTAGGGTTAGTACTTGTACCCAACTCTTTCATAGTGCATTCATTTCTCGTTTTAGTTTTCTCAGAGTGTCGCCCGAGAAGCGCTCAGGGACTTCAATTTTCGGTAGCAGCGTATATTTTCACCGCTGCATGGACGCATCCTCTTGCCACGACACGCTCCTGTGGTAAGAGCCGGTCGAACAATCACCCCCTGCCTTGCGCATCGGTCTTCCATCCGATCGCGCATCTTTTCTGGCCGTTCCTTGAGATTCCTTCTCCTCGCCTTCTGGTCGATCCGCTCTTTCCGCGTCCCCTTTCGGCGAGCCATCGTCCCGTGGCTCATCCACCCCCATATCCGTTCCCTGATTCATCACTCCAGGTCGTCCAGCTGTCGTCGCCTCCGCGTACTCGTTTGCTTCTTCTACGCCGTATTCAGTCCCTCCTCGTGTGCGCATGCTAATACTACCGAAGATTGTTTGTATGTGAAGAGCTCGTGCAACTTACTCACATCCACTAATGAGCACCACCTACGTCACTTCTCCATATCTCTAGGGTTTGTTATGGCCTGCCGCTCACCCCCACATGATTCTAAAGCAATCACATGAGTATTACAGGACATACAAACAATGCAGAGTCAAATGCCCGTACCCCCTATATCCTAGCCTACTTCCTCCCCCTATTGCTACACCGTTAACGCCCTTCGAAGGGGATGGCCTCCCACCGAAGGCTAGACAATTACATCATTCTGACACACCCCCATAGCCAAAGTGGGGTGTAATCAACACAACAAGCAGTCATAAAATAGTTCACAAGCCCACGTAAAGCTAGAGGTAGTCACAGAGGGCATGTGAGGAGGAGGAGGGACTGTGAGAGGAGAGGAGATAGGAGGCTACGGCGGAAGCTACAGACACACAGGAGCTGCTGGCTCGGTGGCTACCGAAGCAATGGCCCGGACTACAGGAGTAACTGGCTCCGCGGAGATTGTAGCCTCCTGACTGGAGCAACTGACCCACAGGCGACTGGCGACTACCGGAGATTGTAGCCTCCGGACTACTGGTGCTGCTGGCAACACGATTGCGACCTCCGCTCAACCTCCGCCAACTGCCCCACGCCCCTAGCACACACCCCCTGCTGCACCCCTAGCTCCACTCCCACGTCACCCCCCTAGCACCACTCCTTCGGCTCCCACACACCCACCCCACCCCTGAGCGGCAGCTATAGCAACGGGAGACGGAGGAGGAGGAGGAGTAGGGGACGGCGCACACAACTGGCACCCCCACAACCGCCACCCCCACACTCCCCACCCCCAAACCCTAAAACGGGTGGCACGGGGCAGGAGCGCGGGGGACGGCGAGGGGGACGGCGCGCGGCCCCCAGGGCGCCACCACGGGGCAGCAAGGGGGGTCGCGCACGGCTCCAGGGGTGGCGCGCGGCCCCCAGGGCGCCACTACGGGGCAGCGAGGGGCCGCGCGCGGCTCCCCAGGGCGCCGCGACGAGGCAGCGGGGGGGTCGCGTACGGCTCCAGGGGTGGCGCGCGGGTCCCCGGGGGTGACGCGAGGGTCGACGGGGGTGGCGTGCGGGTCCCCTGAGGTGACGCGAGGGTCGACGGGGTGGGCGCGCAGGTCCAGCGGGGCCGGCGCGCCAGGAAGAAAAGGGGCCGCGCGCCTCGGGGCGCGCGCCAGAGAGCAAATCGCCGCGCGCCGTCGGCGCGTGGCGGGATGAAAAATACGTCGCACGCCACGGGGCGTGTGACAGATCGAGTAGCAGCGGAAGCAGGTTGGTGGGCCCACAGGCCGAGGAAGGACAGGCTCTGATAGCATGTCACAAGAACGAGGAAAAGTTAAAGAAGCAGAAAGAGCGGTTTGCACTAGCAGAAGTTGAGATACATATAGGAAACCCTAGTTAGGTTGTACTCGCTATAGAGTACCCCACTGCAGGCTAGACAATTACATCATTCTGACAGGCAGAAGGCGGTGGGCCTTCTGGACCTACGAGGTGGCGTGAACAGCAAGAATAGTAGGACGCGGGGTGGGGAGGGGGGGGGGGGGGAGGGGGAGGGCAGGTAGCTCACCCGGCGCGTGGGCGTATAGGGGGATGTCACCCTGGAGCTAGCTCCGTAGGTGGAGCTTGACGTCGTGCAGCCATTTGTCAAAGTCAACCGCCCCACTGCATCGAGCCAGAGTGCGAACGCCATGACATGAGCAGGCGCACATCTACAACATGTGTGAAGTGACAACCACAAGCGGAGGAGAAGGTGGGGTAAAACCTAACTTACGGCTCCAGGCGCGACCGCAAACGGCACCCTGAGGCACATGGCAGGCGCGCAGTAGCTACTGCTAGAGGCGCGACATGCGTGATGGCAGGGCGCGCGGTCGGCGCTTAAAAGGTGCGGCGGCAAGGCGCGGCAAGTGCAAGCGTGGCATGCACGGCAGTGGCAGGCACGTCACTGGCACCTTTGAGTGCAGTCGTGGCAGGCTCGGGCGACGCAGGCGCGTGCGCAGCAGGCGTGAGCAGTGGAACACAGGCGTGGCAGATGAGGGCTCGGCATGCGCCGCGGGCACGATGGCAGCAGGCGCGAGCGCGGTGGCGGTTGGTACGGTCACAAGCGCGAGCGAGGTTGAAGCAGGCATGGCGGCAGCAGGTGCGGGTACGGTAGGCGGGGGCATGGGCGCGACAAGCATGAGCGCGGCCGCGGTAGGCGCGGACTCAGGCGCTGCCGCGGGCGCAGTAGGTGCAGCGGCAGCAGGTGCAGGTGCGGTAGGCGTTGGCGCAAGAGCGGCCGTAGGCGCGAGTAGGCGCGAGTAGGCGCGAGCTGCGGGTAGTGTCAAACTTATATGTTGCGTATTGTGTAGGCTGTAGTGGGGTAGCCCATATGGGGTACAACCCAATTTAGGGTTAGTACTTGTACCCATCCAACTGCTAGTTCAATCATTCTCGCTTTCACATTCTGACATGGTTTCAGAGCAGGTCCTCTCCTAGGACCGTTTTTTTTTAGGGCCCACCGAGTCGCGCAACCCCACACGTCGCGCCGCCCAGTTTGCGTCGCGTTGCCCGCGCACGCCCTGCCCTGCCCGCGCGCCGCTCGCCGCCGCGTCGTCCTGCCCGCGCTCCGCTTGCCGCCGCGTGCCCTGCCCTGCCCGCGTGCGGCTTGCCGCCGCGCGCCCTGCCCGGCCTGCGCGCCGCTCGCCGCTGCGCGCCTTGCCCTGCCCGCGCGCCGCTCGCTGTCGCGCACCCTGCCTGGCCTGCGCGGCGCTCGCCGTCGCGCGCCCTGCCCGGCCCGCGCGCCGCTCGCCGGCGCGTGCCCTGCCCTGCCCGCGCGCCGCTTGCCGCTGCGCCGCAGCCCTGCCCGCACGCCGCGCGCCATCGCGCGCCCTGCCCTGCCTGCGCGCCGCTCGCTGCCGCGCCGCCCTGCCCGTGCGCCGCTCGCCGCCGCGCGCCCTGCTCTGCCCGCGCGCCGCTCGCCGCCGCGCCGCCACCCTGCCCGCGCGCCGCTCGCTACCGCACTGCCCTCCCCTGCCCGCGCGCCGCTCGCTGCCGCGCTGCCCTCCCCTGCCCGCGCGCCGCTCGCTGCCGCGCCGCCAAGCCCTTTTCTGACCGTGCGCCGCCCCGACCTATCCTAGTGCCTGCTCGTCGCCCTGCCTTCCCTGCGTGTTGCCGTGCTGGTCGCACACCTCCTTTGTCCGCTATGACGTCTCTTTGTGGTAGCGGTGGGAGTGGTGGCGGCGGTGGTGGCAGCAGTGGGAGCGGTGGCGGCGGCCGTAGTGGCAGTCCCGATGGAGCTGTTCGGTGGGGAGTTTCTGGCGGTGGCCAGCTGCAGCTCCAGCGGCGTCCACGCGAGACCCTTACGCCCCAGCAGCTTCGTGAGTGGTTCACTCAGCGTGGGGCGTCTCGGAGTAGTGCTCCCTGCCCGTGCGTCATTCGCACAGGTGATCGGGCTGGTCAGACTTGCGGCACAGTTGGTCACACACAGTCCCGCTGCTTCTCCTGTTTGAGCGACACCTGGCGTGCAGAATTTGGCGACACGGCTGAGCTCCCCTGTTGGCTAGAGCTGCTTAGGCAGGGTGTGGATATCTTTGCTCTAGACTATGACGCTATCCTCACTGCCATGTATGCTTTGACTATTAGTACTCAGGGTGACTGTTACCTGTGTGTGCCGCCAGACCCTGGTATAGAGGCTGCTGCTCTAGGTGCTGGTGCTTCTCTACGAACTTGGTGAGTAACGCCGTCTTTCAGGATGCTTGGGTTGTTACCTTTATCCCTAGAGGACAGCGTGTGGCGATCTGCACGTGTGCACGGACGGGCCGTCACCTGACCACGTTCACCCGTGGGCCTGGGTCGAGCCTGTACACACAGACTACTGAGCATGATCCATGCGGCTGCCCCCAATTTTCTGTGGTCGTTTGCGGTCCGGTACGCTGCGCATCAGCTCAACCTCTGGCCCTGTGTCTCCTTGTCGGAGACCTCGCCGACACTGCGTTGGACGGGAGAGGTTGGCGATGCGTCGGTGTTCCGCGCCTGGGGATCTCGTGCCTTTGTCCACGATACCTCCACGGACAAGCTCTCCTCCCGCGCCATTCCCTATGTCTTCCTTGGTTTTTCCCCTGACGCGCCTGGCTGGAAGTTTTACCACCCCACCTCGCGCCGTATCCTGCCTTCTCAGGACGTCACGTTTGACGAATCGGTTCCGTTTTACCGTCTCTTCCCCTACCGCACTGCTCCTCCCCCCCCCCCCCCCCCCCCCCCCCCCCCCCCCGCGCCGCTCTTCCTCGCACCAGGTCCTCCTCATGTAGACCCCCTCCCCCCTCAGGGTCCTGCTCCCTCAGGTGTGTCCCAGGTAGACCCTGTCGAGCCTGTTGAGGTAGCTGTCGACTCTGGTGCTGCTCGGGGTGGTGCTGCGTCTGGGGGGGCTGAGCCTGAGCGTGCTGAGCCTGAGCGTGCGGAGCCTGGGGGTGCGGAGCCTGGGGGTGCTGAGCCTGAGCGTGCGGAGCCAGAGGGTGCTGAGCCTAGGGTTGCTGAGTCTAAGGGTGCGGAGCCTAGGGGTGCTGAGCCTGAGGGTGCTGAGCCTGAGGGTGCTGAGTCTGCCGGCCGTCCTACGGGTGCCTCGTCACGGCGGGAGCCTCTCTCTCCACCGCAGCTGCGCGAGTGGTTTGCTCGGAGCTTGAGCCTTCAGAGTGGCACTACTGGAGCTGGGGGGGCTGCCGCTTGAGGCCCTGGAGCTGGAGGCACTGGAGCTGGTGGTCCTGGAGGTGCTGGAGCTGCTGGTCCCGGAGGTGCTCGTACTGGAGGTACTGGAGCTGCTGGAGCCGGTGGTACTGCAGGCGCTGGAGCTAGAGACCCTGGAGCTTGAGGCGCTGGAGCTGGAGGTACCGGAGGTGCTGGAGCTGCTGGTCCTCGCGGTGCTGGAGGTTCTACGGGTGTCCCGTCGCGGCGGGAGCCTCTCTCTCCACCGCAGCTGCGCGAGTGGTTTGCTTGGCGCTGGAGCCTTTGGAGTGGCGCTGCTGGAGCCGGGGGGCCTGCCGCTGGAGACCCTGGCGCTGGAGGCATTGGAGCTGCTGGTCCTGGAGGTGCTGCTGGCGTTGGAGCTGGAGGCGCTGTCGCTGGAGGTAGTGGAGGTGCTGGAGCTGCTGGTCCTAGAGGTGCTGGAGGTGCTTGAACTAGTTCCGGAGGTGGTCGTACTGGAGGTACTGGAGCTGCTGGAGCAGGAGGTGCTGCAGGAGTTGGAGCTGGAGGCGCTGGAGCTGGAGCTGCTGGAGGTACTGGAGCCGCTGGTCCCGGAGGTGCTCGTACTGGAGGTACTAGAGCTGCTGGAGTTGGTGGTGCTGCAAGCGTTGGAGCTGGAGACCCCGGAGCTGGAGGTGTTGCACTGTTGGTGCTAGAGCTGCTGGAGCTGGTGGTGCTGCAGGTGCTGGAGCTGGAGACTCTAGAGCTAGTGCTGGCGCAGGGGGTGCTGGAGCTGTCGGTACTGGTGGTGGCGGCACTGTGCAGCGTCGACTGTTTTTCGTTCCGCCGTAGCCGTCGTCCTTGCCGCCACCTGGCTCGGCACTTCGCCAGGTTCTTAGTCTCCCGTCTTCTACTGGCCTTACTCCTCCCTTGCTGTGTCCACCGCCTGACCAGTTGTAGCCACAGCTACAGCTAGACTCCCCACTGCCTGCTCCTTCTCCTTACACTGAGCAGTCAGACTCCCTTACAGAGCGTTGTGAGCCTGCGTCTCGTCATGCCTCGCCTGTTCATGCTGTTCGCACTAGTCGTCGTGTTCCGCATCCGCGTCCTCCTCCTGTCCCCGGCACGCACCATATGGCACTTCATCCTTCCTCTGTTCCACAGCGTGTCCCCTTGCCGTCTCCTCATGCGTCCTCTCTTGCTGACGGACCGGACCCTGAGTCTGACTTACTTCGTGCTGCCAGTCCTAATGTCACACGTCTTCTGGCCACTGTTGTCACGGACCCTTCGTTTGAGTCCACTGCTGCGTCTGCCCTAGTTGCTGAGCTTGTTGAATTTGCTGCCGACAGTCCTCTTGACTACGCCGCTAGTCTTGTTGCTGAGTCTGAGTCTCTCTGTCCTCCGTCCGTCGGGGGTGAGTGTGCTCTTGGCATGGACGTCCTTGAGGACAGGCATGAGGACTTTGAGTGTTTTGCAGCTGCTGTACCTCAGCTCGTGTCCATGCTGATTGCACCTGAGGGAGACCGGGATGCACCAAACATCCCGACCCCGAGCTCTTACACAGAGGTGTCAGAAACAAGAAGTGTTGAACTAGAAACATGTGGGAGTACAAGTATGAAACCCTAGAGAAATGTACCCCCTAAAGGCTAACCCACTGTAGCCTACACAGCAGTATCATATATAATGTTTGACACACCCCCATAGGCTAAGTGGGGGAGAGCAAGGGGTCACAGGACCAGTCAAGAAAGACAAAGCAAGCTCAGGGTGGATCACAACGTCACCACACACTCTGAGCACAAGCAAACGGCCACAAGGCCAGTTCACATGCAGAGGCATATAAGCAACACAAACAATACAGTGATCTCGACCAAGCAAAGCAAACAAGCAGATACATATATATATAGAGATCACAGTACAAGCAAAGCCTACAGCTAGTGAGGAAAAGTGGGCACAAGCCCCAGCATAGTGCAGAAGCGCTGATAATCACAAGGCTGAAGTGCCTTGGTGAATATATCAGCGGTGTTGGCCTGAGTGGCCACGTAGCGCAGACGAAGCTGACCACGCTGCTGCAGCTCTCGAGCCAGGAAGTAACGCAGAGCGATGTGCTTTGTTCTGTGCTCCAGTCTGTGCTCCTCACACAAGGCAATAGCAGCCTTGTTGTCGACGTACAGCACTGGAGGAGAACTAGGCCGCTCTCCCAAGTTGGTCAGCAGGTAGGTGAGCCAGCGTAGCTCTTGTGCAGCCATGGCTGTGGCGTAGATCTCAGCCTCACAACTGGAGCTGAGAACTGAAGACGAGCGAGTAGAACGCCAAGAAACTGAACCAGAGCCAAGGCTGAAGGTGTAACCCTGTGACGACCGCTGAGTAGCCTGGTCGTCGACCCAAGAAGCGTCTGAGTGCCCAGTGAGAACAACTGAGCGTCTCCCTCCAAGCACGAGCCCCATGCCTGATGTACTGCACAAGTAGCGCAGTACCCTCTTAGCAGCATCCATGTGCACCTTTCGGTGCCAACTAGGAGCCACGTAGCGAGCCAGAAGGCCAAGAGGGTACGCGAGGTCAGTACGAGTGCAAGTCATCAGGTACATGAGGCAACCAACAACTTTGGGTAAGGACCACTCGGCTCTACGGACTCGTCCAAAGGTGGAGCTGAGAACGAGTGACCTGTAGCCAGAGGAGTGGCCTGTGCTGAGGACCAGGTGAAGCCGAAGCGCTGAAGGACCTACTGCACCATGTGTGACTGAGTTAGTGTGATGGTGCGGCGTGCTCTGTCCCGGGTGATCCGCAAGCCAAGATAGCTTGTCAGCTCACCAAGGTCTGTGCACGTGTGTCTCTTCTGCAGCTCCAAATTCACATGGGCAAGAGCCTCAGTGTCAGCAGTGGCAAAGACCAAGTCGTCGACGTACACAAGGATGTAGAACGGCGGCAGTGGAGTGTCGGTGCACAGAAACAGCGACGGGTCGGTAGTAGAAGGCGAGAACCCAAGAGCCGCAAGTGTAGTCCTCAGTGTGTCGTGCCACTCACGTGGCGCCTGATGGAGACTGTAGACCGGGCGCCGGAGGCTCCACTGGGTAGCAGGAGGAAACGACCCAGTGAAGCCAGGAGGGGGGCGCAGCCAGATCTCCTCGTGTAGGCTGCCCTGCAAGAAAGCTGTGCTGAAGTCAAGAGAGTGAAGCTCGTAGTCACGCTAAGCGGCAACGTACAGTAGCACCCGAAGAGTGGTCATCTTTGGGGTGGGGGAGAAGGTCTGGAAGAAGTCTACTCCCTCTCGCTGACTGAAGCCTCGAGCAACGTAACGAGCCTTGAAGACAGGCGGAGAACCCGGCGGCCGCTTCATCCTGAAAATCCACATGCCACTGACGATGTTCGCCCCAGGAGGGGGAACGTCGTCGACGTAAGTGCCACTGGACTTCCAGAATGCCATCTCTGCATCCATGGCTGTCTGCCACTGAGAGGAGTACTCACCCGCGATCGCCTCAGCGTAAGAGCGCGGGGTCGAGATGTCTGGAGCATCTGGGTCTCCCTCAGGGGAAATCTGCATGGACACGAGATGAGGTACAGTGGTGGCAAAGCACTCAAACTCATCCTTCCTGTCCTCAAGGACGTCCGTGCCAAGAGCACACTCACCCCCGACGGACGGAGGACAGACAGACTCAGACTCAACAACAAGACTGGCGGCATAGTCTAGACGACAGTGAGCAGCAAAGTCGATAAGCTCAGCAACTAAGGCAGACGCAGCAGCTGACTCAAAGGAAGGGTCAGTGACAACTATGGCGAGGAGACGCGTGACAGTAGGACTAGCAGCATGAAGAGAGTCAGACTCCGGGTCAGCAAGGGCAGGAAGGGAGGACGCAGGAGGAGAAGGCAGAGGGACACGCTGTGGAGCAGTGGAAGGACGAAGCGACATCTGGTGAGTGCCTGGGACAGCAGGAGGACGGTGACGCGGGACACGACGACCAGTGCGAGTAGCACGGACATGTGACGCAGAACGAGACTCGGGCGACACAGGACAAGACTCTGGCTCACGACGTTCTGTAAGACCTCCTGTCAGACCAGTGTAGGGAGAAGGACCAGGGAGTGGCGAGGCAGGCGGTAACTGTGACTGCGACTGGACAGGCGGAGGACACTCTAAGGAGGAAGCAGGACAAGGAGGAGGCGGCTGACCAAGAACCTGCTGAAGGAGCGGAACGAAGAACGGCCGCGGCCGCAAAGTGCCCCTAGAACCAGCAGAGACAACACCAGAACCCCCAGCAGTAGCTCTAACTCCGGCAGCACCACCAGCCCCAGGACCAGTAGCACCACCGGTAGCTCCAGCAGCTCCAGTACCTCCAGTAGCCTGTGGACTTCCAGGATGCCATCTCTGCGTCCATAGATGTCTGCCACTGAGAGGAGTAGGGACCCGTAATCGCCTCTTGTCAAACATTATATATGATACTGCTGTGTAGGCTACAGTGGGTTAGCCTTTAGGGGGTACATTTCTCTAGGGTTTCATACTTGTACTCCCACATGTTTCTAGTTCAACACTTCTTGTTTCTGACATGGTATTAAGAGCGTAGGTTAGACCTAGGAACGCTTACCTAAGGGCCCACCTTTTCCGCTAAAAGCGCCCTTGAGCGCCTTAATGACGTAGCGCCCTCGAGCGCCTCTCTCCTAGTGCGCCCTCGTGCGCCTCTCCTTCTCCTGCTGCCTGTGCGCAGCTCGCTAGTGCCGCGCGCGGCCTTTTTTTTTAGCGCGCGTAGCCCGCTAGCAGCCTGTGCGCGGCCTTTTCTGCGTGCGCGCTGACCACTAGCCACCCGCGCGACCAGCGCCGCCCACGAGCAGCCCGCTAGCCGCCCGTCGACCGGCCGTCCTGGCCGTCCAGAGCGCCACAGCCCCGCCCGTAGGCCACCGCGTCGCCCCTCTAGGCCGCCGTCCGCGCGCAAGTCAGGCCCACGCACAGCCGCGGCCCGCCTACTACAGCCGCCCATGCGTACACCCACCGTTTCGCAGTGCCACGTAGCCCAGTCCGAGCCGAGCCGCGCTGCCCGAACCGAGCCGCGCCGCCCGAACCGAGTCGCGCTGCCCTGGCCGAGCCGCGCCGCCCCGCTGTGCCCCACGTGCAGCTACTCCTGTTCCTATTCCTGCTGATAGAACTGCTCCTACGGCTTCAGCTGCTACTGTTACTACTGCTGCTACTACTGCTACTGTTCCTACTGCTGCTACTGCCACTATGGCCAGTCCTACTGTTCTCACTTTTGACGCTGAGGGCCGCCCGATTAAGTTTGAGGTTTGGTTAGATGACCTGCACCTGTTCCTCCAGATCACTGCCAAGGACGATGTCTCCCTGTATGACCACACGTCAGGCGCCACTCCCGCACCTGCCTTTACTGCTGACAGCACTGCTCGCTCACAGTGGCAGACCCGTGATGCTCACGCTCGCCTAGCCGTTCGCAGCCACCTGCCGTTAGATGAGCGCGAACACTTCGGCCAGCATAAGACTGCTAAGGAGCTGTACGATGCTGTAGTTGCGCGCTACTCCTCCCCTGCCACTGCTGCGATAGGCCGTCTCTCACTGCCCTACCTCTTCCCCGATCTGTCCGCCTTTGCCACTGTAGCTGACCTCATCTCTCACCTCCGTACCAGTGACCTCCGCTACCGTGCCGCGCTCCCCCCCGATTTCCTCGCCAAGAACCCTCCCACAATGTACCTCACACTGTACCACCTAGTCACCCGCCTCCCTGACTCCCTTCGCACTGTCAGGGACCAGTTTCTCGCCCTCTCCCCCACTGACCTCACTGTCGACCTCCTCGAGAAGGAACTCCTAGCAGCTGAGAAGAGCATTGTAGCTGTAGGTGCCTCTCGTGGCGACCCCCGCTCTCCCTTCTTTGAGGGGTGCTCCCCCTCCCCCCTCCTCCCCTCCATTGCATCTGCTGCTGTCGACTACCTCAGTGCTAAGGGGGTCGGGGCTGCGTCTGCTCCTAGTGGGAGGCTTAGGGGCGGCGGGTTCAAAGGGGGCAGGGGTTGCGGAGGTGGAGGCGGGGGCGGCGGCGGTGGAGGGGGTGGGGGGGGCGGGGGTGGCGGCGGAGGTGGGAGTAGCACGGGTGGTGGGGGGGTCAGTGGCGGCACAGGGGGTGGTGGCGGCGGAGGTGGTGGGGGTGGTGGGGGTGGTGGTGGCAGTGGTGGCGGCGGTGGAGCTGGTGGCGGGCGCGGTGGAGCGGTGCAGCGTGGGGGGTTCGGCGGTGGCCAGAGGCAGCAGCAGCAGCGTCCCGGCGAGACTCCCTCGCCCCAGCAGCTCCGTGAGTGGTACTCTCAGCGTGGGGGGTCTGGGGGTGGAGGTACCTGCCCGTACGTCATCCGCACAGGTGACCGCACTAGCCAGACCTGTGGGAGGTTTCACACGGCGCAGCGCTCCTTCTTTCGTCTCGACGACGCCTGGCGTGAGCAGTTTCCTGACGCCACTGAGCTGCCCCGCTGGGCTGATCTGCTTAGGAAGAACATTGATATCTTTGCTCTTCACTTCGATGCTATCCTTGGTGCCATGTATGCATTGACTATTAGTGTTGAGGGTGACTGTTACCTGAGTGTACCGCCCGACCCGGGCATTGGGACCAGTGAGACAGCTGCTCTAGGTGCTCGTGCGTCTACTGCCCTAGGTCCTGGGTCCTGGGTGCGTCTCCTGTTCACCAGTTCACCCCTGCCTATGAGCGTGTGACCCACTGTACGTGTGCTCGGACGGGTCGTCACCTGGCTACCTTCACTAGGCAGCCAGGGTCGAACTTGTACACACTAACCACTAAGTCCCCTCAGGTAGCTGCGTCTACGTCTGCGTCAGGTCAGCTGTCAGCCCCCTGCTCGTGTCGCTCCCTGTCACACCAGACTGTCCTCTGGCACCACCGCCTTGGTCACCCGTCAGTGCAGCGTCTTCGCGGCATGCACTCCCGGTACCTTGTCTCTGGTCTTCCCAGGGTTCTCCCTCCCCTCCCACCCTCGCCTGCTCCTCCCTGTCTTCCCTGTGTCGAGGGGCGGCAGCGCGCCGCTCCTCACTCCTCCTCGTTCCCTCTCATAGAGGCTCCCGTGCAGACTCTCCACCTGGACGTGTGGGGCCCAGCCCGCGTCCGTGGACAGGGCCACGAGCGGTACTTCCTGCTGGTTGTCGACGACTACATGCGCTACACCATGGTCTTCCCCTTGCGCACCAGGGGTGAGGTCCCTGATGTTTTGATCCCTTGGATCCGCGCTGCTCATCTCCAGCTCCACGAGCGGTTCCAGTCGGACTTTCTTGTCCTGCGTCTGCACTCTGACCGAGGTGGTGAGTTTTCCTCCGACCTCTTGGCAGCCTACTGTGCGGAGCACGGCATCCGCCAGACGTTCACGCTTCCGGCCTCTCCACAGCAGAATGGGGTTGGTGAGCGCCGCATTGGCTTAGTCATGGAGATCGCTCGAACCTCCTTGATCCATGCGGGTGACCCCCATTTCCTGTGGCCGTTTGCAGTCCAGTATGCTGCGCATCAGCTCAACCTCTGGCCCCATGTCTCTGCTCCAAAGACCTCGCCCACACTGCTGTGGACGGGGCAGGTTGGCGATGCGTCGCGTTTCCGGGTCTGGGGTGCTCGTGCCTTTGTCCGCGATACCACTGCGGACAAGATCTCCGCCCGCGTTGTGCCCTGTGTCTTCTTTGGCTTTGTCCCCGACGCGCCTGGTTGGCAGTTCTACCACCCCGCCTTGCGTTGTGTCTTCCCCTCTCAGGACATCACTTTTGACGAGTTGGTACCCTTTTACCGTCTATTCCCCTACCGCACTGCTCCGCTCCCTCCCCTGCCTCTCTTCCTAACCCCAGGTCCCCCTTCAGTAGACCCCAGGGTCCTGCTCCCTCAGGTGTTTCCCAGGTAGACGCAGTCGAGCCTGTAGAGGTAGCTGTTGACTCTGGTCCTGAGAGGGGTATTGAGCCTGGGGGTGCTGAGGCTGGGGGTGCTGAGCCTGGGGGTGCTGAGACTGGGGGTGCTGAGACTGAAGGTACTGAGACTGCGGGTGCTCAGACTGGGGGTACTGGGCGTGGGGGTGCTGAGACTACGGGTGCTGAGCCTGGGGGTGCTGAGACTGAGGGTGCTGAGCCTAGGGGTGCTGAGACTGCGGGTGTTGAGCCTGGAGGTGCTGAGACTAGGGGTGCTGAGCCTGGGGGTGCTGAGCCTGGGGGTGCTGAGCCTGGGGGTGCTGAGCCTGGTGGCGCTCCCTCTTCACAACAGCTGCATGAGTGGTACTCTCAGCGTTACGGCCTCCGGCGTGAGGGTACTGGAGCTGGGGGTTCTGCCGGAGTTGGGGCTGGTGGTGCTGCGGGTACTGTGTCGCGGCCGGAGCCTCCCTCCCCTAAGCGGCTACGTGAGTGGTACGCTTGGCGCTGCAGCCTTCGGAATGGAGCTCCTAGTTTTGAGATGCCGCCTGCTGGAGGCCCTGTTGCTGCTGGAGGTACTGGAGCTGCTGGAGCTACTGCTGGTTTTGGTCCTGCTGGAGGTACTACTGGTGCTGCTGGAGGTACTGGAGCTGCTCGAGCTGCTGCTGGTTCTGGTCCTGGGGCGAACATAGTCAATGGCATGTGGATTTTCAGGGTGAAGCAGCCGTCGGGTTCTCCGCCTGCCTTCAAGGCTCGTTATGTTGCACGAGGCTTCAGTCAGCGACAGGGAGTTGACTTCTTCCAGACCTTCTCCCCGACCCCGAAGATGACTACTCTTCGGGTACTGCTGCACGTCGCCGCTCAGCGTGACTACGAGCTTCACTCTCTTGACTTCAGCACAGCTTTCTTAAAGGGCAGTCTGCACGAGGAGATCTGGCTGCGCCGCCCACCTGGCTTCACTGGGTCGATTCCTGCAGGTACCCAGTGGAGCCTCCGGCAGCCAGTCTACGGTCTCCGCCAGGCGCCTCGCGAGTGGCACGACACACTGAGGACGACGCTTGCTGCTCTTGGGTTTGCTCCTTCAACTGCTGACCCGTCGTTGTTTCTACGCACTGACACTGTGAGAGTACGCCGACGTTCGACATATTTCTCATTTCCATATTTTTATTCTATCCTATTTTCCTTTTTCTCCTCTTTCATTTGCACCTTATTTCACCTCAATCGGACTACTATTCTATTTTCTAGAGCTTTTCGATTATTTCACTTATTTGGTAATTTCGGCACCGACATTTACATTATACGGCACCGACAGCACCGATGGTGGTGTACAAGGCGTAATCTCGCCATAATCCGAAGTGCCAATGGGCTTGCGTGTCAAAACAACAGGCGAAAACGAGAAACATGAAAGAGGGGTTTTCACTAGCATGCAGTTGAGTACATATAGCAAACCCTAGTTCGGGCTGTACTCGCTATAGAGTACCCCACTGCAGGCTACACAAACATCACATTCTGACACACCCCCATAGTCAAAGTGGGGTACAATCAACATAACAAGCAGGTGTCAGACTAATATATAATTCTATACATTGTTCTATAGCTGCCTGTAGTGTAGAATACTGTAGTCATATAACTTTCTAGTTGGTGGTGCACTTTGCATGCTCTGTTTGCTATATGTACTCTTGTGCTATAGTGAACATCCCTCCCCTCTCAACTTTCTCGACACTTCTCCTTACCCTCGAACTCGATCACTAAGCTACTAAACCTATGGCTCCTAAGCCTACTCATGCTTAGTATCTTAACATGGTATCAGAGCGACTACGCTCTTGGCCTGTGGGCCCCACGTGCTTCCGCTGCTTTCCTGTCTGTCGCGCGCCCCGTGGCGCGCGACACCTTTTTCTTCCCGCCACGCGCTCGGGGCGCGTGGCAGTTTTCCGCCCGCCGTGCGCCCGGGCGAGCGGCATCTTCCTGCCCCGTCGCCGCCCTTCTCGGCCCCTCACGGCCTGTTCGCGGCCCCGTCGCTGCTCCTCTCACGGCCCCTCGCGCCACCCTTAGCGGCCCCGTCGCCACACTTCGCGGCCCTGTCGCCGCCCCTATCGGCCATGTCGCCACTCCTAGCGGCCCCGTCGCCGCCCTTCTCGGCCCCTCGCAGCCCCTTCGCGGCCCTGTCGCCGCCCCTTCTCGGCTCCGTTGCCGCCCCTAGTGGCCCCGTCACCTGCTCGTCGCCACCCCCCCCCCCCCCCCCCCCCCCCCCCCCTGGCCGCCACCTCTGCCTCCCCTATGCCCGCGCCTGCTTTGCAACAGCGCGCGGGCCTGCCTTGCAACTGCAGCCGCCCCTGGAGCAGCCGCCACTGCAGCAGCCGCCCCTGGAGCAGCCGCCCCTGCAGCAGCCGCCCCTGGCCTCTGGAGCAGCTGCCACTGCAGCAGCCGCCCCTGGAGCAGCCGCCCCTGCAGCAGCCGCCCCTGGAGCAGCCGCCCCTGCAGCAGCCGCTCCTGGCCTCTGGAGCAGCCGCCACTGCAGCAGTCGCCCCTGGCCCCTGGAGCAGCCGCACTTGCAGCCGCCCCTGGCCCCTGGAGCAGCCGCCCCTGCAGCAGCAGCCCCTGGCCACTGGAGCAGCCACCACTACAGGAACCGCCCCTGGCCCCTGGAGCAGCCGCCCCTGGAGCAGCCGCCCCTGGAGCAGCCGCCACTGCAGCAGCCGCTCCTGGACCCGGTGCAGCCGTGGGGGGGTGGGTATGGGGGTGGTGGGTGTGGGGGTGATGGGTATGGGGGTGGCGGGTGTGGGGGTGATGAGTGTGGGACAGGTGGGGGAGGTTGAGTGGAGGTGGCCGCCGTGAAGCCAGCAGCTCCAGTCGCCCGTGAGACCGTTGCGCCAGTCGCCCGTGAGCCCGTAGCTCCAGTCGCCACTGAGCCCGTTGCTCCAGTAGCCCGTGGGTCAGTTGCTCCTGCCGCTCGTCTAGCCGCGGAGCCAGTTACTCCAGTTGCCCGTGTGCCAGTTGCTCTATTTGCCAGTGTGCCTGTTGCTCCAGTTGCCTGTGTGCCAGTTGCTCCAGTTGCGCCGTGTGTCTGTCGCTTCCGCCGTCGCCTCCCATCTCCTCTCCTGTCACAGTCCCTCCTCCTCCTCACTTCCCCTCTCCTTCTCCTGCGCTTGGTGTACCCCTTTAGGGGGCGTTGACTGCACATTCTTCCCTACAGGCACTTATGGGGGCGTGTCAGACCAATATATAATTCTATATATTGTTCTATAACTGCCTTTAGTGTAGAATACTGTAGTCATATAGCTTTCTAGTTGGTGGTGCACCTTGCATGCTCTGTTTGCTATATGTACTCTTGTGCTATAGTGAACATCCCTCCCCTCTCAACTTTCTCGACACTTCTCCTTACCCTCGAACTCGATCACTAAGCTACTAAACCTATGGCTCCTAAGCCTACTCATACTTAGTATCTTAACAGCAGGCAGAGCAGTAGTTCACAATTATAAGCAAACCTAGAGGCTAACACAGAGGGCAAGTGAGGAGGAGGAGAAACTGTGGGGGCGAGAAGATGGGAGGCGACAGCTGAAGCTGCAGACACACCCGGCACCCCCATACTCTCCACCCCGAAACCCTTACACAGGAGCGCGGGCAGTAGCGGGGGTGGGGCGCGGTCAGAAGTTCGGGACGAACCGCACGCGGGCTGTATGGGCCGCGCGCGGGCCTGGTGCAGGTCGCGCGGGCCGCGTCGGGCGACGGGGGGCGACGCGATGGTCGACAGGGGGTGACGCGCGGTTCGACGGGGCAGAAAACCGCCGCGCGCCCCGAGCGCGCGGCGGGAAGAAAAATCGTTGCGCGCCCGGAGCGCGCGGCAGGCAGGAAACAGCACGCGCTCGGGGCGCGCTACAGGCAGTAGAGCAGCGGAAGCATCGGGTGGGGCCCACCCACAGGATTCGATCCTGTGAAACTTGGTAATCAGAGCCGTTTTCACTCGCGGAGTTTCAGCTAAGTAGCGCGACAACAAATTCCCTGCTTCGAAAAAACCGCCAGGGGCGAAGAATTCGGCGCCGACGCTGGTAAGCACCAGATTCCGCGTTTTTTTAATAACCCCCCTCGCACGTTTTTTTTTAACAGGATCGTAAGTCCAATTGTTGGCGAATTCTTTTGCGACAGAGCGATGACAATCGCGAATTGTCGGGACCAATATCGAGCGGTGCAGAAGTAGCGAGACCAACGCGCGACGGATCTAAAAGCGCGCGTCATGGCGAGAATTGCAACAGAAGCAGAATCGATCGTGACTTCGCAGCAGTCGCGAAATTTTCCCAAAGCCCAAGAAATTCGAGCCCCCAACACCTTTAATGGGTAAATCGACGTTAGGCGCTGGCTTTTGGCGATCGAAATTTATTTCGCTGCCATTGGATGGACAGCACCAGCACTCGACAGAAGCAGAATTAATTTTGAAGCAACACTACTGCGAGGACCAGCAATTGAATGGATAAGCGGAAGCAGTTTATTAAACCAAGGTGAAGCGACGTGGCAGCAGTTCCGAGAAGTAGTACTACAACGTTTTGAGCCGATTAATGCAGCGTTAATCGCCCGCGACAAAATACATCGTCATCGACAAATCGGGAGCGTCGCAAACTACAGGCAACAAATGGAAGAGTTGTTCAACCGCATCCCCGACGTCACGGAAGGCGAAAAAATTAAAGCATTCATCGCGGGGCTTAAAAAAACAAAACACGACAACACGTTGCGGCCGCAAATTGGAACAGCTACAACGACGTCGTTTTGGTAGCAGAACGTTTGGACGTAACCACAATCAAAACACGACGACTTCATGGACGAGCTAGACGACATGGAGGACGCTTGGCTACCCCCACGTACGCCGACCCGATGGAACTCGATCGAATAGACACGAAGGCAAGACCAAAGAAGGACAAATTTGAGTGTTCTTTCTACGGCAAGCCAGGACATTGACTCATCGATTGTAACAAAATGAAAACCGCACGTGCAGCGCTTCGGAACCGCAGCAGTGGAGCAGATTCAATGCGAAAATTGGAGGATCGTTGAGTGAATTCTTCAACCCACAAACGGACTCTACCAGGGAAAATCACCGAGGAAAATAAAATCTCCGCGAAACAAGACCCTGCTGGACCCGGACAACTCCAAAAAGGCCCTGTAAAAGGTAAACAATCCTCAAATTTATCATACACGGATGCTTTACTTGGGAAACACTCCCCTGGGTCTACGGCCTTGGTGAAATCACGAGAGAGGCTCCAGAAGAAAAATAATGTACCGGTACGACAACTACAGCAGCTGCGCATGGGGAACCAACAACGGAGCGTGGAAGATCGACCTTCCAACGACGACATCGTCCTCTCTCAGAACAACCAGCCCATGTCGACCAGCCGGTCCCCACGGAAGAAGTCGGTGGCGCTGAAGCAGCTCAAGAGGGAGCTGGAGGTCAACATGAAGCTGCGACGACCTCAAACCTCCTCTACAGATGCATCTGCAACATCTGAAAAATCTGCAACATCTGAAAACGCTGCAACATCTGAAACATCTACGATATCTACCTCATCTATGAATTCTACTACGAGCTCGAGAACCACGTCGTCGACGACAACAAAAAATCATGGCAATAGGGAACGGCAGGACCGGCAATCTGCCACCCTAGGAGAAAGCACAGAGCTATGTGATATGCCCTACGATCCAATCAACGAGACGATCAACGGGTACAACGAGCAACGCCAACCACTTCTTCTCGAGGTGATCTGCAATGGACGACGCCTCCAAGCACTCGTGGACAGCGGAGCATCCCATTCAGTATGCCACAAGGCAGCTCTCAAACGCATCAATGAGAAGTACACGCCTGCAAGCTTCACAGCTACGATGGTTGACGGAAGCAAGTTACAAGTCTACGGCGAAGCAGCGTTACACCTGCAGATGGGCCCTCTTCGCTGGAAACCGACCCTACCCGTCACCAACATCAAAGGGCTAGACGTGATCCTTGGGAGAGACTTTCTAAAAAGGTTCAACCCCGAGATCAACAGGGTCACCCGCACGGCGAGTATCTACAATCAAGACAAAATAGTTTCACTTCCGAGTTGGAGCAACACGTGAGATATTCCGGAGGAGACTCTCACACGCTTCGAGAAGGACGTGAGGCGAACCATGGCAGGGTTTGTTGCACTGGTTACTAACGAGGACGAAGGAGAGAAGAAAACGCTCGAGCTTCCACCAGCAATCCAGAAACTTCTAGAGGAGTTCGAAGACGTTCTCCGTGATGACCTTCCAGACCAGTTGCCGCCATACCGAACCCACCAGCACGAGATCATCGAAGAACCTGGTTCAAAACCAACCTTCCGGGCACCATATCGACTCAGCCCGACTGAGTTGGCTGACATGAAGAAGTAGATCGAGTAACTCCTTGACAAAGGACTCATTCGACCATCAACATCACCATACAGTGCACCAGTGCTTTTCACACCAAAACCTGACGGAAGCTTACGCATGTGCATCGACTACCGAGCCCTCAACAAGCAGATGATCAAGAACAGGTATCCGATTCCACGGATCGACGATCTACTTGACCAGCTTCGGGGAGCCACGGTATTCTCAAAACTCGATTTGAGATCGGGATATTGGCAAATCCGGATGGCGGATAACTCCATCCATAAGACGGCGTTTCGGACACGACACAGATCCTACGAGTACCTCGTCATGCCGTTCGGATGATGAGAAACGAGGAATGAATGCATTGAGCAGAATGAGGAGTACAAGTAGTAAACCCTAAAGTGTTGTACCCCATATGAACTGTCCCACTACAGCCTACACAAACTATAGCATATATGCCTGACACTCCCCCATAGGCAAAGTGGGGGAGAACAAGAGGTCACAAGACCAGTCAAGCAAAGCAAAGCAAGCTCACGGTGGATCACAACGTCACCACACAGTCCGAGCACAAGAGCAAGGACACAAGGCCAGTTCACATGCAAGATCATATATATAAAGGAAAACAAGCAAGTGCAGGTATAGAAAGAGTACAGTACAAACAAGGTCAAGAAGTGAGCAAGTGAGGCCAAGTAGGCACAAGACCTAGCATAGCACAGAAGCGCTGATGATCACAAGGCGGAAGGGCCTTGGTAAAGATATCAGCAGTGTTGGCCTCAGAGGCCACGTAGGTGAGGCGGAGCTGACCACGCTGCTGCAGCTCACGAGCCAGGAAGTAGCGAAGAGCAATGTGCTTCGTTCTGTGCTCCAGTCTGTGCTCCCGACACAAGGCCAGCATGGCCTTGTTGTCTACGTACAGAACTGGAGGAGAACCAGGCGGCTCTCCTAGGTCAGTCAGCAGGTAGGTGAGCCAGCGTAGCTCCTGTGCAGCCATGGCCCCCGCGTAGATCTCAGCCTCACAGCTGGAGGTGAGAACAGAAGACGAGCGGGTAGACCTCCACGAAACAGAGCCGGAGCCAAGGCTGAAGGTGTAACCCTGTGACGACCGCTGTGTCGGCTGGTCGTCAGCCCAAGAAGCGTCTGCGTGACCTGTGAGGACCACTGGACGTTGCGCTCCAAGCACTAGCCCCATGCCCGACGTACTGCACACGTAGCGCAACACCCTCTTCGCTGCAGCCATGTGCTCTGGTCGGTGTCTCCCAGGAGCAACATAGCGTGCCAAGATGCTAAGAGGGTATGCAAGGTCAGGTCGTGTACAGGTCATCAGATACATGAGGCAGCCAACAAGCTCTGGGTACGGGCCACTCGGCTCTACGGACTCATCCGAAGGCAGAGCTGAGAGCGAGTGGCGAGTAGACAGAGGAGTGGCCTGAGGCGAGGAGTACGTGAAGTCGAAGCGCTGAAGGACCTGCTGCACCATGTGTGACTGAGTCAGGGTAGTGGTGCGCTGTGCTCTGTCCCGGGTGATCTGCAAGCCAAGGTAGCTGCGCAGTTCACCCAGGTCTGTGCACGTGTGTCTCTTCTGCAGCTCGGACTTCACGTGGGCGAGTCCAGCAGTGGCAAAGACCAAGTCGTTGACGTACACGAGGATGTAGAACGGCGGCAAAGAAGTGTCGGTGCGCAGAAACAGCGACGGGTCAGCTGTAGAAGGAGCAAACCCAAGAGCCGCAAGTGTAGTCCTCAGTGTGTCGTGCCACTCACGGGGCGCCTGGCGGAGACCGTAGACTGGCCGCTTGAGGCTCCACTGGGTACCACGAGGAAACGACCCAGTGAAGCCAGGTGGGCGGCGCAGCCAGATCTCCTCGTGCAGGCTGCCCTGCAGGAAAGGTGTGCTGAAGTCAAGAGAGTGAAGCTCGTAGTCGCGCTGAGCGGCTATGTGCAGCAGCACCCGAAGAGTGGTCATCTTCGGGGTGGGAGAGAAGGTCTGAAAGTAGTCAACTCCCTCTCGCTGACTGAAGCCTCGAGCCACGTAACGCGCCTTGAAGACAGGCGGAGAACCCGGCGGCCGCTTCACCCTGAAAATCCACATGCCACTGACGATGTTCGCCCTAGGCGGGGGAACCTCGTCGACGTAGGTGCCTGTGGACTTCCAGGAAGCCATCTCTGCGTCCATGGCTGACTGCCACTGAGAGGAGTAGGGACCCTCGATCGCCTCAGCGTACGATCGAGGAGTCGGGATGTCTGGTGCATCCGGGTCTCCCTCAGGGGCAATCAGCGTGGACACGAGATGAGGCAAAGCAGCGGCAAAACACTGGAACTCCTCCTGCCTGTCCTCAAGGACGTCCGTGCTAAGGGCACACCCACCCCCGACGGAAAGAGGACAGACAGACTCGGACTCAGCAACAAGACTAGTGGCGTAGTCTAGACAACAGCGAGCAGCGAAGTCGACAAGCTCAGCCACTAAGTCAGACGGAGCAGTGGACTCAAAGGAAAGGGTCAGTGATAACAGTGGCCAGGAGACGCGTGACAGTAGGACTGGCAGCACGAAGAGAGTCAGACTCAGGGTCAGGAAGGACAGGAAGAGAGGACTCTGGAGGAGACGGCAACGGGACACGCAGAGGAGCAGTGGAAGGACGCAGTGCCATCGGGTGTGTGCCTGGAACCGCAGGAGGACGCGGAACACGACGACTAGTGCAAGCAGAGCGAACAGGCTACGCAGGACGAGACGCAGGCCACGACGCTCAGCAAGACCTACAGTAGGACCAGTGTCGGGAGAAGGAGCAGGAAGAGGGGAGGCGGGCTGTAACTGTGACTGCGACTGAACGGGCAGTGGACACTCTAAGGGAGGAGCAAGACCAGTAGAGGGCGGGAGACCAAGAAACTGCTCAAGGAGCGGAGCGAAGTACGGCCTCGGCCGCGTAGCGCCTCCAGAACCAGCAGGGACGGCACTAGTACTCCCAGCAGCGGCACCAGCGCCAGCCGCACCTCCAGCTCCAACAGCGTCAGCGCCAGCACCCTCAGACTCACCAGCGCCAGCAGAAACACCACTGCCAACACCCCCAGAAGCTCCAGCTCTAGTAGTACCAACTCCAGCAGGACCGGCAGCTCCAGCACCGCCAGCAGCTTCAGCAGGACCAACTCCAGCAGCTCCAGCAGCACCCCCAGTCCCAGCAGCTCCAGTACCGCCAGTACGAGCACCTCCGGAACCAGCAGCAACAGTAGTGCCTCCAGCTCCAGCAGCACGACTCCAGCGCCGGGCAAACCACTCGCGCAGCTCCTGCGGAGAGAATGGCTCCCGCCTCGACGAAGCACCGCCGGCAGCCACACGAGCAGACCCAGTGCCCCCAGGCTCCGCACACCCAGGCTCCGCACCCCCAGGCTCTGCACCCCCCGGCTCAGCACCCCCAGACTCAGCACCCGCAGGCTCAGCACCTCCAGACCCGGCACCCGCAGGCTCAGCACCTCTAGCAGCACTAGAGTCAACAGCGACCTCGACAGGCTCGACTGCGTCTACGTGGGACACACCTGACGGGGCTGGACCCTGAGCGGGGAGGGGGTCTACCGGGGGAAGACCTGGCACAAGGAAGAGCGGCGGCGGGGGAAGGGGCGCAGCGCGGTAGGGGAAGAGACGGTAGTAAGGCACCGACTCGTCAAAGGTGACGTCCTGGGAGGACAGAACACGGCGCGAGGTGGGGTGGTAAAACTGCCACCCAGGCGCGTCAGGGGGGAAGCGGAGGAAGACGCAGGGAACGGCACGGGGGGACAGCTTGTCCGCAGACGAGTCGCGGACAAACGCCCGAGATCCCCAGACCCGAAACGCAGACGCATCGCCAACCTTCCCCTCCACCGCAAGGTGGGGGAGGTCTCTAGCAAGGAGACCCGGGGCTGAAGGTTGAGCTGATGCGCCGCGTACTGAACCGCAAACGGCCACAGAAAATGGGGGGCAGCCGCATGGATCATGGACGTACGAGCGACGTCTATGACCATGCCAATGCGGCGCTCAGCAATCCCATTTTGCTGTGGAGAGGCCGGAAGCGTGAAGGTCTGGCGGATGCCCTCTGCCCGACAGAAGGCTCCCAGACGGGCAGAGGAAAACGCCCCGCCTCTGTCCGAGTGCAGACGCAGAACAGGAAAGTCGGAGCCGAAACTCTCTCTGAGCTGGAGACGAGCTGCGCGGATCCAGTCGATCAACACCGCAGTGACGTCACCCTTGCTGCGCAAGGGGAAGACTGTGGTGTAACGCGAGTAGTCGTCAACCACCAACAGGAAGTAACGCTCGTGTCCCTGTCCACGGACGCGAGCAGGGCCCCACACGTCCATGTGGAGAGTCTGCAGCGGAGCCTCTGTCGGAGGAAACTCGGAGGAGTGAGGGGCGGCGCGCTGTCGCCCCTCGACGCAGGGGACGCAGGTAGGGGCAGGCCCCAGAGGTAGGGGAGGGAGAGACCGGGGAAGACCAGAGACAAGGAAATGTGAGGCCATGCCTCGGAGACGAGGCAGGGAGGGGTGACCAAGGCGGTGGTGCCAGAGGAGAGTCTGGTGGGACAGGAGACGACACGAGCAGGGAGCAGACTCAGGACCAGACCTGGACGCTCCAGCAAACACCTGACTCGACGCAGCTACCTGGTCAGACTCAGTAGCCGGAGGAGACTCAGTAGTAAGGGTGTACAGGCTCGACCCTGGCCGAAGGGTGAACGTGGCCAAGTGTCGGCCCGTCCGAGCACACGTGCAGTGGGTCACCCGCTGACTCGCAAGAGTGAACTGGTCAACCCCCCTATCCTGTAGGTCCGCTCCACTCACCAAGTTCGTAGAGAACGAGGGGAGGTAGAGACCTGACAGGGTGCCAGAGGGGGCTGCCGGGCACGGTAAGACAGTGGAGAAGCTAGCAAGGACAGGACCCCCAGAGGGGTCCGCCAGGGAGACTGCAACCGGCCGACTGAGCGGCATAAGAGTGGTGCGGTCTCGAAAGAAGGAGCGGGACGCACCCGAGTCAAGGGTGAAGGTGTGTAAGGCCTGAGCCGACGTAGTACCTGAGAGAGCAGACTCACCAGCACCTGGGGCAGCAGACGCACTAGCACCTGGGGCAGCAGACGCACTAGCACCTAGAGCAGCAGTCTCACCAGCACCTAGAGCAGTGGCCTCAATGCCCGGGTCAAGCGGTACAGACAGGTAACAGTCACCCTCAACACTAGTAGACACAAAATACATGGCAGCAAGGATAGCATCATAGTCAAGATCAAAGATGGCAACCCCCGCCCTAGACAGATCTCCCCAGCGAGGGATCTCTGACGCCTCAGGGAACTGTCAACGCCACGCGTCCGTCAGGCGACCGAAGCAGCACTGGGTGGAGTGCGGGCGCCGGTACGGAGGACGTAAGTGCAGGGACCAGCACCCCCACCGCGCTGACGCGCAGCGTACCACTCACGAAGCTGCTGAGGGGACAGAGTCACACCATTCCGCTGCTGCTGGCGCGGACCACCACCTGACCCACTCCTCTGCGCAGAGTCGCGACCCGCTCCACCACCGCCGCCGCCGTCACCTCCGCCGCCTCCTCCACCTCCGCCTCCTCCGCCACCTTCGCCGCCTCCGCTCCCTCCGCCACCACAGCCGCCTCCTCCGCCTCCACTGCTGCCGCCGCCGCCGCCACCCCCGCCACCACTCCCACCACCACCCCCACCCCCCCCCACTGCCTCCACAACCACCTCCACCGCCCCCGCCAGCCCCTCCAGCGCCCTTGCCCCCCTTGCCCTTGCCGGTGCGGCGTCTCCCGCTAGGGGCAGACGCAGCTTCGACCGACTCGAAACCAACGAGGTCGGCCGCAGCAACAGAAGCAACAGAGGGCAAGAGGGGGGAGGGGGAACACCCCTCAAAGACGGGGGTGCGAGGGTCACCACGAGAGGCTCCTACAGCGACTATGCTCTTCTCTGCTGCTAGGAGGCTCTTCTAGAGGAGGTCAACGGTGAGAGTGGTGGGGCAAACCGAAAGGAAGTGGTCCCTGACTACGTGGAGAGAGTAAGGAAGCCGGGTGACTTTGTAGTAGAGGGTGATGTACATGGGGGGGGGGGGGGTTCTTGGCGCAGAACTCAGCAGGAAGCGCAGCGCGGTAGCGAGTGTCACTAGTGCGGAGGTGCGTAATGAGGTCAGCGACTGTGGGAAAGGCAGCAAGGTCAGGGAAGAGGTACGGTAGCATGAGGCGGCTCAGTGCAGCAGTGGCAGGGGAAGAGTAGCGTGCAACTACAGCGTCGTACAAGGTCTGAGCACTCTTGTACTGGCTAAAGTGTGCACGCTCAGTGGTCGGTAAGTGGCGACGCACAGCAAGTCGGGCAGCAGCATCGCGTGTCGCCCACTGTGAGCGAACAGTGCTGTCAGCAGTAGCAGGCGGGGCAGGGGAGGCACCAGAGGTGAGGTCGAACAGAGAGAGGCCGTCTGCCCTATCGCACTGGAGGAACAGCTGGAGGTCATCGACTCAGACCTCAAAGTCAACGGCACGGCCCTCAGCATCAAAAGTAAGGACACTGGGGGTAGCCATGACTGCAGTGGCCTAGTAGGGAGTTAGCTCACCAGTAGGAACAGCAGCGGATCGACAGTAGGGCGGCTCGGCGGCTGGGCGGCTCGGCTGCTGGGCGGCTCGGCTGCTGGGCGGCTCAGCGGCTCGGCTGCTGGGCGGCTCGGCTGCTCGGCGGCTCGGCTGCTGGGCGGCTCGGCTGCTGGGCGGCTCACCTGCTCGGCAGGTGGGCGGCTCGGCTGCTGGGCGGCTCGGCTGCAGGGCGGCTCGGCTGCTCGGTAGGTGGGCGGCTCGGCTTCTGGGCTGCTCGGCGGCTTGGTCGCTGGGGGGCTGAGCGGTGACAGGGCCGGTAGGGGCGGCGACGTGGCCGCTAGGGGACGGCGACGGGGCCGCAGGTGACGGCGACGGGGCTGCAGGTGGCGGCGAGGCCGCAGGTGGCGGCTGCGTGGCCGCAGTTGGCGGCGACGGGGCCGCAGGTGGTGGCGACGGGGCCGTAGGTGGCGGCGGGGTGGCCGTAGGTGACGGCGACGGGGCCGCAGGTGACGGCGACGGGGCCGCAGGTGGCGGCGACGGGGCCGCAGAGGGGCAGCAAGGGGCCGCAATGGGGCCGCAGAGGGGGCCGCACGGGGCCTAGACGGGGCCGCAGAGGGGCCGCAAGGGGCCTAGACGGGGCCGTTACTGGGCCGTAAGGGGCCCAGACGGGGCGGCGATGGGGCCGTAAGGGGCTTAGATGGGCCGGCGACGGGGCCGTAAGGGGCCTAGACGGGGCGGCGACGAGGCCGTAAGGGGCCGTAAGGGCGCCGCGAGGGGAGCCGACGGGCGTCGCGGGGGGGGCGTAAGGGGCCGTAAGGGCGGCGTGAGGGGCCATAGAGGGCGGTGCGAGGGGCCGTAAAGGGCAGCGTAAGGGGCCGTGAGAGGGGCCGCTAAAGGCGACGCGAAGGGGCCGTGAGAGGGCGTGACGGTAGGGAGGGCACACAGAGCGCGACTCGGGCAGGAGCGAAGCGCGCTAAGGGCAAGAAAAAAAAATATCGTGGTGGGCCCTAGGAATCGTTCCCACTAGGGAACCTGCTCGATACCATGATGAGAAACGAGGAATGAATGCATTGAGCAGAATGAGGAGTACAAGTAGTAAACCCTGAAGTGTTGTACCCCATATGAACTGCCCCACTACAGCCTACACAGACTATAGCATATATGCCTGACATCGGACTCACCAACGCACCCGCTACATTCCAGGCCGAAATGAATCATATTCTCAGGCCTCTACTCGACGAATGCGTGGTGGTGTACATGGACGACATCCTGATCTACTCGAGGAACATGAAGCAGCACATCGAACACCTACGGCGTGTCTTCGAGATACTTCGACGGGAGAAGTTCTACGTCAAGCTATCCAAGAGCGAGTTTGCCTTGACGAAAATTGGGTTCCTTGGACACATGGTGAGCGCTCAAGGAGTATATGTCGACCCGAAGAAGATCGAAGCCGTACGGACGTGGAAGACGCCAAAAAACGTGAAGGAACTTCAACAATTCCTTGGCTTCGCAAACTATTACAATCGGTTCGTGCCACAGTATGCGAAGATTGCAACACCTTTCACCAATCAAGTGGGAGGGTATGCATCAGCAAGCCATGGAGCAGTTGAAGACCGCACTTACGACCGCACCCATCCTGATCCTACCAGATCCAGAAAAAGAATGCGTCATCGAAGCTGACGCTAGCGACCAAGCAGTTGGAGCAGTCTTGATGCAAGACCAAGGGAAAGGGTTACAACCAATCGCTTACCTCAGCAAAAAATTGCACGGGGCAGAACTCAACTACCCGATTCATAACAAAGAGGCCTTAGCGATCATCACTGCATTCAAGACATGGCAATGCTACCTCGAAGGGAGAAAGACCATAGTCTACACTGACCATTGCAGCCTGATGTACCTAAAGACGCAGCCGACCCTCTCCAGGCGACAAGTCAGGTGGATTGACTTCCTCGAGACGCACTTCGACTACGACATCGTGTACAAGGCGGGACACAAAAATACGGCAGACGCACTGAGCCGGCCTGGACACGTTGCCGCCATACAGATTGAGGGGATGAATCCGCTACTCAAGGGACTCTTCACGCACGGGTATACCATCGACCCCGAGATTCCCTTGGCAGAGAAGAAGAAATTGTTGCAGTGGGACCACGATATTGCACTACGCAAAGGATCAACAAAGATATGGGTACCCAACTACCCGCCTCTTCGGCAGTTGCTTCTCGAAGAATTCCATGACGTGCTCTACGCTGGACACTTCGGGAGTAATAAGACTCTTGCTGGGATTGCGAGAGTTCACTACTGGCCTCACATGGCAGATGACGTGCAAAAGTTTGTCACTTCGTGCGACATGTGCCAGCGGATGAAGAGCAGTAAGCAGAAGAAAGCAGGACTTCTTTAGCCTCTACCCGTCCCGGAACAGCCTTGGCAAGTGGTCAGCTTGGATTTCATCACCAGGTTACCACCTACCAACGCGGGGCATGACGCCATCCTGGTCGTCATCGACAAATTCTCAAAGATGGGACACTTCATTCCGACGCATACAGCCGCACGCACTGAGGAAACGGCACAGCTATTCATCAAACACATCATCTCACAGCACAGGATCCCAACAACCCTTATATCCGACAGGGACCCCAAGTTTACTAGCAAGTTCTGGAAAGAGCTCATGTCGCTCATGGGGACATGCCTAGTGATGTCATCTGCATATCATCCCCAGACCGATGGGCAGACAGAGCGCTTGAACCAGATTGTGGAACAACTCTTGCGCGCAGCATGCAAGGAAGACATTAGCTAGTGGGACTTGCACTTGCCGATGTTGGAGTTCGCCTACAATAATGCGAAGCATGCCGCAACAGGAGAGACCCCATTCTTCCTCTGTTACGGTCGACATCTGGTAACTCCACAGCAGCCAACAGTACCTGCAACCGTCCAGCCCGCGCACGACTTCGTTACCACAATGCAGCAGCTTTGGGATCGGACACACAAGCGTCTACATGACATACAGTCTTCACAGAAACGCTTGGCCGATCGCCATCGGCGTGATCATACCATTGCGGTTGGTGACCATGTGCTTCTTGACACATGCAACCTCAACCCCGATCACCTTCCATCCAAGTTGCGACCTCGCTTTTGCGGACCTTTCTGAGAAAAGAGAACGAGAATGAAGAAGAGGGGGGGTTCACTATAAAGCAGCAGGATACATATAGGAAACCCTAAGGGGTTGTACTCGCTATAGAGTACCCCACTGCAGGCTAGAGAACAATAACATTCTGACACACCCCCATAGCCAAAGTGGGGTGTAATCAGCACAATGAGCAAGCAGGCATAGAGCAGGAGTTCACAATAGGTAAGTAAGGCTAGAGCTAATCACAGAGGGCAAGTGAGGAGGAGGAGAGACTGTGGGGGAGAGAAGATGGGAGGCGACTGCTGACACTGCAGACACACAGACGAGCTGCTAGCTCAGTGGCTACCGAAGCAAAGGCCCGGACTACAGGAGTAACTGGCTCCGCGGCTAAAAGTAGCGGCAGACGAGCAACTGACCCACAGGCGACTGGCGACTACCGGAGATTGTAGCCTCCGGACTGCTGGTGCTGCTGACGACAAGACTGCTGCCTCCACGCAACCTCCCCCAGCTGCCCAACGCCCCTCTCACACACCCCCTGCTCAAACCCTAACCCTACACCCACAGCACCCCCGTAAACCCTAAACCCTAGACGCCCACACATCCACCTCCCTCAAAACCCTAGCTCCACTCCCACAGTACCCCCCTTAAACCCTAAACCCCAGGCTCCCACACATCCACCCCCCTCAGCGTCAGCTGCAGCAGTGGGAGACGAAGGAGGAGGAGGAGCAGGGGAGACCACACACCCGTCACCCCCTTCTTGCCACCCCCAAACCCTAACACAGGGCAGGGCGGGATGGCGGGTAGGGAGGGGGGGGGGGGGGAGGGGGGGGGGGGGGGGGGGGGGGGGGGGGGGGGCGACGCGCGGCCTCCCAGGGCGCCAAAGCAGGCGGCAGAAGGGGCGACGCTCGCCCCCCCCCCCCCCCCCCCCCAAGGTTGGCGACCTGAGGGGGCCGCGTGCGGCCCCCGAAGGAGCCGCGACGGGCGACGGGAAAAGGGGGGGGGGGGGGCGGTGCACCGGTGCGCCGCGGCTGGTGGCGGGGCATGGCCGGGGCCGGGCCGGGGCCGCTGTAGGCGGCGACGGGGCCGAGGAAGGGCGGCGACGGGGCTGCTGAAGGGCGGCGACGGGGCCGGTGAAGGGCGGCGACGGGGCCGCTGAAGGGGTGGCGGCAACGAGGCCGCTGAAGGGGCGGCGACGGGGCCGCGGAAGGGCGGCGACGGGGCCGGTGAAGGGCGGAGACGGGGCCGCTGTAAGGGGCGGCAACGGGGCCGCGGAAAGGGCGGCGTCGGGGCCGCTGAAAGGGCGGCGACGGGGCCGCGGAAGGGCAGCGATGGGCCGCGAAAGGGGCGGCGACGGGGCCGCAAAGGGGCCGCGAGGGGCCTAGAAGGGCGGCAACGGGGCCGCGAAGGGGCTGCGAGGGGCTAGGAAGGGCGGCAACGGGGCCGCTAAGAGAAGCGCGAGGGGCACGCCACGGGGCGTGCCGAGCACAGAGTAGCAGCGGAAGCAGTTGGGTCCTAGGATCGGAACCGCTCTGATACCATGAGAAAAGAGAACGAGAATGAAGAAGAGGGGGGGTTCACTAGAAAGCAGCAGGATACATATAGGAAACCCTAAGGGGTTGTACTCGCTATAGAGTACCCCACTGCAGGCTAGAGAACAATAACATTCTGACACTTTCCTCGTAGAAGAGCAGGTCATTCAAGTCACATTCCACTTGCGCCTACCAGCTACTTAGAAGATTCATAACGCCTTCCACGTGCAGCTTCTTAAACCCTATCCGGATCCAAATAAGCTATACACGGGACGCCAACCTCCGCCGCCGCCTCCAGTCCTCGTGAATGATAAACCTGAGTACGAGGTCGAATCTGTGCTTGCACATCGTCATCGTCGGCATGGCGCCCTGGAGTTTCTCATACGCTAGAAGGGCTATGATCCTTCTGAGGACCGCTGGGTCTCTGTAGAAGACATGAGTAACGTCCGACGTTCTCTCCGCGACTATCTTGTCAAGCAGGGTGTTACATCTACCACCCAGCTTTGAGGGGGGGAAGTGTGAGAGTAAGCCGACGTTCGACATATTTCTCGTTTCTATATTTTTACTCTATCGTATTCTCCTTATTTTCCTCTTTCATTTGCACTTTATTTCACCTCAATCGGATTACTATTCTATTTTCTAGAGCTTTCCGATTATTTCACTGATTTCGTAAGTTCGGCACCGACATTTACATTATACGGCACCGACAGCACCGAGAGTGGTGAACAAGGCGTAATCTTGCCATAATCCGAAGTGCTAATGGGCTTGCGTGCTTATGCGCACTAGTGATTATCTATTCTAAAAGAGCGCATTCCCGAAGGTTCGGATTATCTATGTATTTTTTAGTATAAATACGCCTTGTACTCACCTTTAGTGCAACATTCTCGAGTGGGAATTCGATCCTGTGACAGACACTTTGCTGCTGCCGTTCTACATCCTCTTGTACGTCGACGACTTGGTCTTTGCCACTGCTAACACTGAGGGACTGGCCCTACTGAAGTCGGAGCTGCAGAAGAGACACACGTGCACAGACCTAGGTGAGCTGCGCAGCTATCTTGGCTTGCAGATCACCTGGGACAGAGCACAGCGCACCGTTACTTTGACTCAGTCACACATGGTGCAGCAGGTCCTTCAGCGCTTCGACTTCCAGTACTCCTCGCCATAGTCCACTCCTCAGCCTACCGGTCACTCACTCTCAGCTCCACCTTCGGACGAGTCCGTATAGCCGAGTGGCCCGTATCCAGAGCTTGTGGGCTGCCTCATGTACCTGATGACCTGCACTCGACCTGACATTGCCTACCCTCTTAGCATCCTGGCTCGCTACGTTGCGCCCGGGAGACACGGACCAGAGCACTGGAAGGTCGCTAAGAGGGTGTTGCGCTACTTGTGCAGTACGTCGGGCATGGGGCTCGTGCTTGGAGGACAGGGTCCAGTTGTCCTTACTGGACACGCAGACGCTTCTTGGGTTGACGACTTGGCTACGCAGCGGTTGTCATAGGGTTACACTTTCAGCCTTGGCTCCGGCTCGGTTTCGTGGCGGTCTACCCGCTCGTCTTCTGTTCTTAGTTCCAGTTGTGAGGCTGAGATCTACGCAGGAGCCATGGCTGCACAAAAGTTACGCTGGCTTACCTACCTGCTGACCGACTTGGGAGAGCCGCCTCGTTCTCCTCCAGTTTTGTACGTCGACAACAAGGCCATGATTGCCTTGTGTCAGGAGCACAGACTAGAGCACAGGACAAAGCACATCGCTCTACGTTACTTCCTTGCTCGAGAGTTGCAGCAGCGTGGTCAGCTTCGTCTTGCGTACGTGGCCTCTCGGGCCAACACTGCTGATATCTTCACCGAGGCACTTCAGCCTTGTGATCATCAGCGTTTCTGTACTGTTTTAGGCCTTGTGCCTACTTGGCCTCACTTGCTTACTTCTTGACTTTGCTTGGACTGTGATCTATATACTTATATCTGCATGCTTACACTTGCTAGGTTTTGATCACTGTACTGTTTGTTCTGTATTATATAACTCTGCATGTGAACTGACCTTGTGGTCATTTGCTTGTGCTCAGAATGTGTGGTGACTTCGTGATCCACCCTGAGTTTGCTTTGCTTTTCTTGACTGGTCTTGTGACCTCTTGTTCTCTCCATTTTGCCAATGAGGATGTGTCAAACTTATATGTTGCGTATTGTGTAGGCTGTAGTGGGGTAGCCCATATGGGGTACAACCCAATTTAGGGTTAGTACTTGTACCCACCCTACTGTTAGTTCAATCATTCTCGTTTTCACATTTTGACAGGTAGGCGTTGGCGCGAGCTGCGGGTAGGCGCGGGTAGGCGTGAGCGCGGCTGTTGACGCAACACGGACGTGAAAGGGGACGCGACGGGGCCACCAGGCAAGGCGCAAGGGCGGGGTGCGACGGGGCCGTGGCAGGCCGCTAGGGTGGGGCGCGACGAGCGACACTAGAGAGGGGCGCACTACAGTTAGCTAGAGGAGGCGGGGAAGAAGTTTACAAATCAGTAGAATGAGGGCATACGGTTGGGATATGTAGCCCATACCCTCGATAGCACAACCCAATCTAGCCTACAAAAACACGTGCAAATGTACCGTATGTACTATGTGTACTTCGAGATTCTTTCCCGTGGTTTCCGTAACGTATAATTCTACACAGCACACACACCACAAACCCTACTGAGGCCATGCCAATAATTAGGTTTCTACAGTATCTGATATTTGTGTCTAAAGGCCATAAGTGCTTCCCTACCCACTTAAAGCTTACTGACAGCTTCAGTCAGTGGTTAACCCACCAATCATACTCCATCACAGCTGTCCACTCAACACTCTAGATCCACACCTAATCCAGTGCAAGCCTCTTCCTCATCTTGCTGCCTCCTTCCATTCATCTTGCTGCCTCCCTCCCTTTCCTGACTTTCCACTCTCAATCGTCCCTTGCACATCCCCTCGCTACCTTCTCACAGCCCCTCCCCTTGCAGCCCCTCACTTCAGCACCTCCCTTAGCACCCACTTGGCCCCAGCAGACTCTAATGCGCCCCAGCAAACACTAGAGCACTGCTCTAACCAGCCCCACTTGGTCGATCAGACGGCTCAAGCCTTGAGATTGAATCTTGATATGTCTCAAAACCCGCCCGCCCGAACAAGCCCAACCTCGTCTATCAGATTGCTGAGTCCCAGCGGGTGCAAGATCTCCTCTGTCGCAGCATTAGCCTTCACCCCTGCATCATTCATTTCTTCCAACACCCCCCGCACCTCACTCGCAAACTCCCCGCTTCCCGCCTCCACTCCTGCTCCAGCTCCCCTCCTCCTCCAGTCGTTCACAATGGCCGTGAGAATCGAGTTGAAGAGGTTTGAATCGGTGCGATACATTGTCCGTGCGAGCCCCACCAGCTCTCGCACCTTCCCCACCTCCCCCGCCTCCACAAACCCCCCCAGCACCTCCGCAAACGCGTGAAACGGCAGCTTCATCCGCGCCCTGTGCGCACCGGCCGCCACCGCATCGTGTAACGTAGTAACTGCATTGTCGATCTGGTTGGCGGAGAGGTAGCCGCGGAGGAGGTGCAGGAAGGTGATGCCGTCGGGGCGCATGCCGGCTGCGTCCATGTGGAGAATGGTGTCTTTGGCCTTGGGGAAGAGGTGGTTGTGTGCGTAGGCGAATACCAGAGAATTGAACGTCTCGGTCACTGGGGCCTGCTGCACCTTCAGCTCTTGAAACGCCTGCAGGGAAGAGGGGGGATGGGGCAGGGGAAGGCGATGGGAGTATCGTTTGAGTTGGGTGAGAAAAGGTAAGAGAGTTGGCGTTGGGGAAGAGGTGGTTGTGGGTGTGGGCGAAGATGAGGGAGTTGAAGGCCTCGGTCACTAGAGCTCTTGAAACGCCTGCATGGGAGGGTGGGGGAGGAGGAAGGAGAGGGTGGGGACGGGGCAGGGAGAGGCGGTGGGATGGGATGTGAGCATGGCTTGCGTGGATCTTGGAGGGCAGAGAGCATTGAACATTGGCCTCGGCCCCTCAAGGGCCACCGCGGCCTCAAGGGTCACCGCGGCCTGCTGCACCCTCGGCTGCTGCGCCATCAGTCCTGACTTCATGTGCACACACCCCTTCCTTCCCCCCAATCCCCCTCACCTGCACCCTTGATGCCCGCATGAGCACACAGACCCTACTACGCAATCAGAGATGTACGCACACAGACCCTCCCCCTAACCCACACCCCCCTCCCTCTAACCCACCCCACCTCCCCCTAATCCACCCCCCCCTCCCCCTAACCCACGCCCCTTCCCCCTAACCCACCCCCCTTCCCCCTCACCTTCTCCGCCTTGCCAACATCACCCGCCAGCCCATAGCCCTCTGTGACTACATGCACAGACAGAGCCTCAATGACATACAGAGATGCACGCACACGACCGCACTTCCCCCCTCCCTTCCCCTCACCTGCTCTGCCTTGCCAACATCACCCGCCAGCCCATAGCCCTCTATGCGCGCCTTGTGCAGCATCCTGCAGGGCAGGGGGTGGGAGGAGCGGATGGGAGGAGCGGATGGGAGGGGCGGATGGGAGGGGCGGATGGGAAGGGAGAAGAGAGAAAAGAGACAGGACGTGTGAATGGAGGAGCGAAGTCCAAAGCCCTCTATGCACGCCTTGTTTAGCATCCTGCAGGGCAGGGCATGGGAGAGAGCAGCAGACGGGAGACGGGAGAAGGGAAAATGGGATGATGGAAGCTCACAGACCTCATGACTGATTTCAACCATGCGTTTTTCCACCCGTAATTACTCATTACCATTGCACCCATACCTCGTTACTATCACACATATAGCCCATCGCCATCACATCACACCCATACCTCGCCACTACCACACCCCTACAGCATCACCATCACCATCACACCCATACCTTGCCATCGGCACATTTGATGCAAGCAGCTCACTCCAAGTCACCTCCAGCTTCTCGACCTGCCCGCTCTGACATACGCCTTCAGCGTGACGGCACACCGTACCCATCACGCCATCACCATCACATCACACCCATACCCCATCACCACACATGCATACCTTGTCATCGGCACATTTGATGCAAGCAGCTCACTCCAAGTCGCCTCCAGCTTATCCACCTGCCCGCTCTGCCCATACGCCTTCAGCATAGCAGCATACGTGCCTCTGTCAGGGCCCGCTCCCGACGTCTTTAATCTTCTCTCCCACTCTAGTGCCTTCTCTGGCTCCCCATGGGAGACATAAGCTGAGAT
This sequence comes from Closterium sp. NIES-65, assembly GCA_948144175.1. Classification (NCBI taxonomy): domain Eukaryota; kingdom Viridiplantae; phylum Streptophyta; class Zygnematophyceae; order Desmidiales; family Closteriaceae; genus Closterium; species Closterium sp. NIES-65. The sequence continues at coordinate 574,433 of CANXME010000222.1, forward strand.
CAGCGCGTTCATTGTTGCCAGATCCGGGGTCAGATTGTAATTTTCCATCTGCCCGAGGTAGTACTCCATTTCTTTGAGCTGCCCGGCCCTGCCGAGTCCCGCCAGGATGATGTTGAATGTGATTGTAATGGGGGTGAAGCCCTGCGGGCAAATGCGGGAGAGAGTCAGAGGGAAGATGAGCGTAAGAAAGTAAGAGAGGAAGAGAGCAAGAGAGCAAGAGAGCAAGAGAGCAAGAGGAAGAGAGGAAGAGAGGAAGAGAGGAAGAGAGGAAGAGAGGAAGAGAGGAAGAGAGGAAGAGAGGAAGAGAGGAAGAGAGGAAGAGAGGAAGAGAGGAAGAGAGGAAGAGGTCGAGAGGAAGAGAGGAAGAGAGGAAGAGAGGAAGAGGAAGAGAGGAAGAGAAAGAGAGGAAGAGAGGAAGAGAGGAAGAGAGGAAGAGAGGAAGAGAGGAAGAGAGGAAGAGAGGATGAGAGGAAGAGAGGAAGAGAGGAAGAGAGGAAGAGAGGAAGAGAGGAAGAGGAGGAAGAGGAAGAGAGGAAGAGAGGAAGAGAGGAAGAGAGGAAGAGAGGAAGAGAGGAAGAGAGGAAGAGAGGAAGAGAGGAAGAGAGGAAGAGAGGAAGAGAGGAAGAGAGGAAGAGAGGAAGAGGAAGAGAGGAAGAGAGGAAGAGAGGAAGAGAGGAAGAGGAAGAGGAAGAGAGGAAGAGAAAGAGAGAAAGAGAGGAAGAGAGGAAGAGAGGAAGAGAGGAAGAGGAAGAGAGGAAGAGAGGAAGAGAGGAAGAGAGGAAGAGGAAGAGAGGAAGAGAAAGAGAGGAAGAGAGGAAGAGAGGAAGAGAGGAAGAGAGGAAGAGGGGAAGAGAGGAAGAGAGGAAGAGAGGAAGAGAGGAAGAGAGGAAGAGAGGAAGAGAGGAAGAGAGGAAGAGAGGAAGAGGGAGGCGGAGGAGATGCACGCGAGAAAGCACGGTGTGTGCATGGCATGGTTGCAATGATTCAGTTTTGAGACAGCATGTGATCAATGCATACATTGTCTCAAAATGCATGGTGCGTGAATGACATGGTTGCATTGTCCCCCCACGTTTCCCCTGCCCCACCTTGCTCCTCGTCTAAACCATAATCGTTGCAATGCCCGCCACCACACCCGCCCCCCTACCTCCCGCTTCTCTACCCCAAACCACCCCCCCGCCTCTTTCCCAAAATCTTCCCCAACGTGCTTTCCCTCCATTGCCCCACCTTGCTCCGCATTTCATCCATGATCGCTGCAATGCCCGCCACCATGCCGGATCGCCGCCTGCCTGCCAGCAGCGCCTGCAGGCGCGCGTTGAACAACGGGATGCCCTCTGCCACGCCTTGCTGCCTCAGCCAGTCCACCTGCGAGGGCGTGAGGGGAGAGACGGGGAGAAGGAAAGGAGAGCACACATAGAGGATGGGTGAAAACGAAAGAAACGTGATTTACTCGTTGAACGACGGGATGCCGTCCTGCACGCCGTGGAGAGAGTAAGGAAGCCGGGTGACTATGTAGTAGAGGGTGATGTACATGGGGGGGGGGGGTTCTTGGCGCAGAACTCAGCAGGAAGCGCAGCGCGGTAGCGAGTGTCACTAGTGCGGAGGTGCGTAATGAGGTCAGCGACTGTGGGAAAGGCAGCAAGGTCAGGGAAGAGGTACGGTAGCATGAGGCGGCTCAGTGCAGCAGTGGCAGGGGAAGAGTAGCGTGCAACTACAGCGTCGTACAAGGTCTGAGCACTCTTGTACTGGCTAAAGTGTGCACGCTCAGTGGTCGGTAAGTGGCGACGCACAGCAAGTCGGGCAGCAGCATCGCGTGTCGCCCACTGTGAGCGAACAGTGCTGTCAGCAGTAGCAGGCGGGGCAGGGGAGGCACCAGAGGTGAGGTCGAACAGAGAGAGGCCGTCTGCCCTATCGCACTGGAGGAACAGCTGGAGGTCATCGACCCAGACCTCAAAGTCAACGGCACGGCCCTCAGCATCAAAAGTAAGGACACTGGGGGTAGCCATGACTGCAGTGGCCTAGTAGGGAGTTAGCTCACCAGTAGGAACAGCAGCGGATCGACAGTAGGGCGGCTCGGCGGCTCGGCGGCTGGGCGGCTCGGCTGCTGGGCGGCTCGGCTGCTGGGCGGCTCAGCGGCTCGGCTGCTGGGCGGCTCGGCTGCTCGGCGGCTCGGCTGCTGGGCGGCTCGGCTGCTGGGCGGCTCACCTGCTCGGCAGGTGGGCGGCTCGGCTGCTGGGCGGCTCGGCTGCAGGGCGGCTCGGCTGCTCGGTAGGTGGGCGGCTCGGCTTCTGGGCTGCTCGGCGGCTCGGTCGCTGGGGGGCTGAGCGGTGACAGGGCCGGTAGGGGCGGCGACGTGGCCGCTAGGGGACGGCGACGGGGCCGCAGGTGACGGCGACGGGGCTGCAGGTGGCGGCGAGGCCGCAGGTGGCGGCTGCGTGGCCGCAGTTGGCGGCGACGGGGCCGCAGGTGGTGGCGACGGGGCCGCAGGTGGCGGCGGGGTGGCCGTAGGTGACGGCGACGGGGCCGCAGGTGACGGCGACGGGGCCGCAGGTGGCGGCGACGGGGCCGCAGAGGGGCAGCAAGGGGCCGCAATGGGGCCGCAGAGGGGGCCGCACGGGGCCTAGACGGGGCCGCAGAGGGGCCGCAAGGGGCCTAGACGGGGCCGTTACTGGGCCGTAAGGGGCCCAGACGGGGCGGCGATGGGGCCGTAAGGGGCTTAGATGGGCCGGCGACGGGGCCGTAAGGGGCCTAGACGGGGCGGCGACGAGGCCGTAAGGGGCCGTAAGGGCGCCGCGAGGGGAGCCGACGGGCGTCGCGGGGGGGGCGTAAGGGGCCGTAAGGGTGGCGTGAGGGGCCATAGAGGGCGGCGCGAGGGGCCGTAAAGGGCAGCGTAAGGGGCCGTGAGAGGGGCCGCTAAAGGCGACGCGAAGGGGCCGTGAGAGGGCGTGACGGTAGGGAGGGCACACAGAGCGCGACTCGGGCAGGAGCGAAGCGCGCTAAGGGCAAGAAAAAAAAATATCGTGGTGGGCCCTAGGAATCGTTCCCACTAGGGAACCTGCTCGATACCATGATGAGAAACGAGGAATGAATGCATTGAGCAGAATGAGGAGTACAAGTAGTAAACCCTAAAGTGTTGTACCCCATATGAACTGCCCCACTACAGCCTACACAGACTATAGCATATATGCCTGACATCGGACTCACCAACGCACCCGCTACATTCCAGGCCGAAATGAATCATATTCTCAGGCCTCTACTCGACGAATGCGTGGTGGTGTACATGGACGACATCCTGATCTACTCGAGGGACATGAAGCAGCACATCGAACACCTACGGCGTGTCTTCGAGATACTTCGACGGGAGAAGTTCTACGTCAAGCTATCCAAGAGCGAGTTTGCCTTGACGAAAATTGGGTTCCTTGGACACATGGTGAGCGCTCAAGGAGTATATGTCGACCCGAAGAAGATCGAAGCCGTACGGACGTGGAAGACGCCAAAAAACGTGAAGGAACTTCAACAATTCCTTGGCTTCGCAAACTATTACAATCGGTTCGTGCCACAGTATGCGAAGATTGCAACACCTTTCACCAATCAAGTGGGAGGGTATGCATCAGCAAGCCATGGAGCAGTTGAAGACCGCACTTACGACCGCACCCATCCTGATCCTACCAGATCCAGAAAAAGAATGCGTCATCGAAGCTGACGCTAGCGACCAAGCAGTTGGAGCAGTCTTGATGCAAGACCAAGGGAAAGGGTTACAACCAATCGCTTACCTCAGCAAAAAATTGCACGGGGCAGAACTCAACTACCCGATTCATAACAAAGAGGCCTTAGCGATCATCACTGCATTCAAGACATGGCAATGCTACCTCGAAGGGAGAAAGACCATAGTCTACACTGACCATTGCAGCCTGATGTACCTAAAGACGCAGCCGACCCTCTCCAGGCGACAAGTCAGGTGGATTGACTTCCTCGAGACGCACTTCGACTACGACATCGTGTACAAGGCGGGACACAAAAATACGGCAGACGCACTGAGCCGGCCTGGACACGTTGCCGCCATACAGATTGAGGGGATGAATCCGCTACTCAAGGGACTCTTCACGCACGGGTATACCATCGACCCCGAGATTCCCTTGGCAGAGAAGAAGAAATTGTTGCAGTGGGACCACGATATTGCACTACGCAAAGGATCAACAAAGATATGGGTACCCAACTACCCGCCTCTTCGGCAGTTGCTTCTCGAAGAATTCCATGACGTGCTCTACGCTGGACACTTCGGGAGTAATAAGACTCTTGCTGGGATTGCGAGAGTTCACTACTGGCCTCACATGGCAGATGACGTGCAAAAGTTTGTCACTTCGTGCGACATGTGCCAGCGGATGAAGAGCAGTAAGCAGAAGAAAGCAGGACTTCTTTAGCCTCTACCCGTCCCGGAACAGCCTTGGCAAGTGGTCAGCTTGGATTTCATCACCAGGTTACCACCTACCAACGCGGGGCATGACGCCATCCTGGTCGTCATCGACAAATTCTCAAAGATGGGACACTTCATTCCGACGCATACAGCCGCACGCACTGAGGAAACGGCACAGCTATTCATCAAACACATCATCTCACAGCACAGGATCCCAACAACCCTTATATCCGACAGGGACCCCAAGTTTACTAGCAAGTTCTGGAAAGAGCTCATGTCGCTCATGGGGACATGCCTAGTGATGTCATCTGCATATCATCCCCAGACCGATGGGCAGACAGAGCGCTTGAACCAGATTGTGGAACAACTCTTGCGCGCAGCATGCAAGGAAGACATTAGCTAGTGGGACTTGCACTTGCCGATGTTGGAGTTCGCCTACAATAATGCGAAGCATGCCGCAACAGGAGAGACCCCATTCTTCCTCTGTTACGGTCGACATCTGGTAACTCCACAGCAGCCAACAGTACCTGCAACCGTCCAGCCCGCGCACGACTTCGTTACCACAATGCAGCAGCTTTGGGATCGGACACACAAGCGTCTACATGACATACAGTCTTCACAGAAACGCTTGGCCGATCGCCATCGGCGTGATCATACCATTGCGGTTGGTGACCATGTGCTTCTTGACACATGCAACCTCAACCCCGATCACCTTCCATCCAAGTTGCGACCTCGCTTTTGCGGACCTTTCTGAGAAAAGAGAACGAGAATGAAGAAGAGGGGGGGTTCACTATAAAGCAGCAGGATACATATAGGAAACCCTAAGGGGTTGTACTCGCTATAGAGTACCCCACTGCAGGCTAGAGAACAATAACATTCTGACACACCCCCATAGCCAAAGTGGGGTGTAATCAGCACAATGAGCAAGCAGGCATAGAGCAGGAGTTCACAATAGGTAAGTAAGGCTAGAGCTAATCACAGAGGGCAAGTGAGGAGGAGGAGAGACTGTGGGGGAGAGAAGATGGGAGGCGACTGCTGACACTGCAGACACACAGACGAGCTGCTAGCTCAGTGGCTACCGAAGCAAAGGCCCGGACTACAGGAGTAACTGGCTCCGCGGCTAAAAGTAGCGGCAGACGAGCAACTGACCCACAGGCGACTGGCGACTACCGGAGATTGTAGCCTCCGGACTGCTGGTGCTGCTGACGACAAGACTGCTGCCTCCACGCAACCTCCCCCAGCTGCCCAACGCCCCTCTCACACACCCCCTGCTCAAACCCTAACCCTACACCCACAGCACCCCCGTAAACCCTAAACCCTAGACGCCCACACATCCACCTCCCTCAAAACCCTAGCTCCACTCCCACAGTACCCCCCTTAAACCCTAAACCCCAGGCTCCCACACATCCACCCCCCTCAGCGACAGCTGCAGCAGTGGGAGACGAAGGAGGAGGAGGAGCAGGGGAGACCACACACCCGTCACCCCCTTCTTGCCACCCCCAAACCCTAACACAGGGCAGGGCGGGATGGCGGGTAGGGAGGGGGGGGGGGGGGAGGGGGGGGGGGGGGGGGGGGGGGGGGGCCGACGCGCGGCCTCCCAGGGCGCCAAAGCAGGCGGCAGAAGGGGCGACGCTCGCCCCCCCCCCCCCCCCCCCAAGGTTGGCGACCTGAGGGGGCCGCGTGCGGCCCCCGAAGGAGCCGCGACGGGCGACGGGAAAAGGGGGGGGGGGGGCGGTGCACCGGTGCGCCGCGGCTGGTGGCGGGGCATGGCCGGGGCCGGGCCGGGGCCGCTGTAGGCGGCGACGGGGCCGAGGAAGGGCGGCGACGGGGCTGCTGAAGGGCGGCGACGGGGCCGGTGAAGGGCGGCGACGGGGCCGCTGAAGGGGGTGGCGGCAACGAGGCCGCTGAAGGGGCGGCGACGGGGCCGCGGAAGGGCGGCGACGGGGCCGGTGAAGGGCGGAGACGGGGCCGCTGTAAGGGGCGGCAACGGGGCCGCGGAAAGGGCGGCGTCGGGGCCGCTGAAAGGGCGGCGACGGGGCCGCGGAAGGGCAGCGATGGGCCGCGAAAGGGGCGGCGACGGGGCCGCAAAGGGGCCGCGAGGGGCCTAGAAGGGCGGCAACGGGGCCGCGAAGGGGCTGCGAGGGGCTAGGAAGGGCGGCAACGGGGCCGCTAAGAGAAGCGCGAGGGGCACGCCACGGGGCGTGCCGAGCACAGAGTAGCAGCGGAAGCAGTTGGGTCCTAGGATCGGAACCGCTCTGATACCATGAGAAAAGAGAACGAGAATGAAGAAGAGGGGGGGTTCACTAGAAAGCAGCAGGATACATATAGGAAACCCTAAGGGGTTGTACTCGCTATAGAGTACCCCACTGCAGGCTAGAGAACAATAACATTCTGACACTTTCCTCGTAGAAGAGCAGGTCATTCAAGTCACATTCCACTTGCGCCTACCAGCTACTTAGAAGATTCATAACGCCTTCCACGTGCAGCTTCTTAAACCCTATCCGGATCCAAATAAGCTATACACGGGACGCCAACCTCCGCCGCCGCCTCCAGTCCTCGTGAATGATAAACCTGAGTACGAGGTCGAATCTGTGCTTGCACATCGTCATCGTCGGCATGGCGCCCTGGAGTTTCTCATACGCTAGAAGGGCTATGATCCTTCTGAGGACCGCTGGGTCTCTGTAGAAGACATGAGTAACGTCCGACGTTCTCTCCGCGACTATCTTGTCAAGCAGGGTGTTACATCTACCACCCAGCTTTGAGGGGGGGAAGTGTGAGAGTAAGCCGACGTTCGACATATTTCTCGTTTCTATATTTTTACTCTATCGTATTCTCCTTATTTTCCTCTTTCATTTGCACTTTATTTCACCTCAATCGGATTACTATTCTATTTTCTAGAGCTTTCCGATTATTTCACTGATTTCGTAAGTTCGGCACCGACATTTACATTATACGGCACCGACAGCACCGAGAGTGGTGAACAAGGCGTAATCTTGCCATAATCCGAAGTGCTAATGGGCTTGCGTGCTTATGCGCACTAGTGATTATCTATTCTAAAAGAGCGCATTCCCGAAGGTTCGGATTATCTATGTATTTTTTAGTATAAATACGCCTTGTACTCACCTTTAGTGCAACATTCTCGAGTGGGAATTCGATCCTGTGACAGACACTTTGCTGCTGCCGTTCTACATCCTCTTGTACGTCGACGACTTGGTCTTTGCCACTGCTAACACTGAGGGACTGGCCCTACTGAAGTCGGAGCTGCAGAAGAGACACACGTGCACAGACCTAGGTGAGCTGCGCAGCTATCTTGGCTTGCAGATCACCTGGGACAGAGCACAGCGCACCGTTACTTTGACTCAGTCACACATGGTGCAGCAGGTCCTTCAGCGCTTCGACTTCCAGTACTCCTCGCCATAGTCCACTCCTCAGCCTACCGGTCACTCACTCTCAGCTCCACCTTCGGACGAGTCCGTATAGCCGAGTGGCCCGTATCCAGAGCTTGTGGGCTGCCTCATGTACCTGATGACCTGCACTCGACCTGACATTGCCTACCCTCTTAGCATCCTGGCTCGCTACGTTGCGCCCGGGAGACACGGACCAGAGCACTGGAAGGTCGCTAAGAGGGTGTTGCGCTACTTGTGCAGTACGTCGGGCATGGGGCTCATGCTTGGAGGACAGGGTCCAGTTGTCCTTACTGGACACGCAGACGCTTCTTGGGTTGACGACTTGGCTACGCAGCGGTTGTCATAGGGTTACACTTTCAGCCTTGGCTCCGGCTCGGTTTCGTGGCGGTCTACCCGCTCGTCTTCTGTTCTTAGTTCCAGTTGTGAGGCTGAGATCTACGCAGGAGCCATGGCTGCACAAAAGTTACGCTGGCTTACCTACCTGCTGACCGACTTGGGAGAGCCGCCTCGTTCTCCTCCAGTTTTGTACGTCGACAACAAGGCCATGATTGCCTTGTGTCAGGAGCACAGACTAGAGCACAGGACAAAGCACATCGCTCTACGTTACTTCCTTGCTCGAGAGTTGCAGCAGCGTGGTCAGCTTCGTCTTGCGTACGTGGCCTCTCGGGCCAACACTGCTGATATCTTCACCGAGGCACTTCAGCCTTGTGATCATCAGCGTTTCTGTACTGTTTTAGGCCTTGTGCCTACTTGGCCTCACTTGCTTACTTCTTGACTTTGCTTGGACTGTGATCTATATACTTATATCTGCATGCTTACACTTGCTAGGTTTTGATCACTGTACTGTTTGTTCTGTATTATATAACTCTGCATGTGAACTGACCTTGTGGTCATTTGCTTGTGCTCAGAATGTGTGGTGACTTCGTGATCCACCCTGAGTTTGCTTTGCTTTTCTTGACTGGTCTTGTGACCTCTTGTTCTCTCCATTTTGCCAATGAGGATGTGTCAAACTTATATGTTGCGTATTGTGTAGGCTGTAGTGGGGTAGCCCATATGGGGTACAACCCAATTTAGGGTTAGTACTTGTACCCACCCTACTGTTAGTTCAATCATTCTCGTTTTCACATTTTGACAGGTAGGCGTTGGCGCGAGCTGCGGGTAGGCGCGGGTAGGCGTGAGCGCGGCTGTTGACGCAACACGGACGTGAAAGGGGACGCGACGGGGCCACCAGGCAAGGCGCAAGGGCGGGGTGCGACGGGGCCGTGGCAGGCCGCTAGGGTGGGGCGCGACGAGCGACACTAGAGAGGGGCGCACTACAGTTAGCTAGAGGAGGCGGGGAAGAAGTTTACAAATCAGTAGAATGAGGGCATACGGTTGGGATATGTAGCCCATACCCTCGATAGCACAACCCAATCTAGCCTACAAAAACACGTGCAAATGTACCGTATGTACTATGTGTACTTCGAGATTCTTTCCCGTGGTTTCCGTAACGTATAATTCTACACAGCACACACACCACAAACCCTACTGAGGCCATGCCAATAATTAGGTTTCTACAGTATCTGATATTTGTGTCTAAAGGCCATAAGTGCTTCCCTACCCACTTAAAGCTTACTGACAGCTTCAGTCAGTGGTTAACCCACCAATCATACTCCATCACAGCTGTCCACTCAACACTCTAGATCCACACCTAATCCAGTGCAAGCCTCTTCCTCATCTTGCTGCCTCCTTCCATTCATCTTGCTGCCTCCCTCCCTTTCCTGACTTTCCACTCTCAATCGTCCCTTGCACATCCCCTCGCTACCTTCTCACAGCCCCTCCCCTTGCAGCCCCTCACTTCAGCACCTCCCTTAGCACCCACTTGGCCCCAGCAGACTCTAATGCGCCCCAGCAAACACTAGAGCACTGCTCTAACCAGCCCCACTTGGTCGATCAGACGGCTCAAGCCTTGAGATTGAATCTTGATATGTCTCAAAACCCGCCCGCCCGAACAAGCCCAACCTCGTCTATCAGATTGCTGAGTCCCAGCGGGTGCAAGATCTCCTCTGTCGCAGCATTAGCCTTCACCCCTGCATCATTCATTTCTTCCAACACCCCCCGCACCTCACTCGCAAACTCCCCGCTTCCCGCCTCCACTCCTGCTCCAGCTCCCCTCCTCCTCCAGTCGTTCACAATGGCCGTGAGAATCGAGTTGAAGAGGTTTGAATCGGTGCGATACATTGTCCGTGCGAGCCCCACCAGCTCTCGCACCTTCCCCACCTCCCCCGCCTCCACAAACCCCCCCAGCACCTCCGCAAACGCGTGAAACGGCAGCTTCATCCGCGCCCTGTGCGCACCGGCCGCCACCGCATCGTGTAACGTAGTAACTGCATTGTCGATCTGGTTGGCGGAGAGGTAGCCGCGGAGGAGGTGCAGGAAGGTGATGCCGTCGGGGCGCATGCCGGCTGCGTCCATGTGGAGAATGGTGTCTTTGGCCTTGGGGAAGAGGTGGTTGTGTGCGTAGGCGAATACCAGAGAATTGAACGTCTCGGTCACTGGGGCCTGCTGCACCTTCAGCTCTTGAAACGCCTGCAGGGAAGAGGGGGGATGGGGCAGGGGAAGGCGATGGGAGTATCGTTTGAGTTGGGTGAGAAAAGGTAAGAGAGTTGGCGTTGGGGAAGAGGTGGTTGTGGGTGTGGGCGAAGATGAGGGAGTTGAAGGCCTCGGTCACTAGAGCTCTTGAAACGCCTGCATGGGAGGGTGGGGGAGGAGGAAGGAGAGGGTGGGGACGGGGCAGGGAGAGGCGGTGGGATGGGATGTGAGCATGGCTTGCGTGGATCTTGGAGGGCAGAGAGCATTGAACATTGGCCTCGGCCCCTCAAGGGCCACCGCGGCCTCAAGGGTCACCGCGGCCTGCTGCACCCTCGGCTGCTGCGCCATCAGTCCTGACTTCATGTGCACACACCCCTTCCTTCCCCCCAATCCCCCTCACCTGCACCCTTGATGCCCGCATGAGCACACAGACCCTACTACGCAATCAGAGATGTACGCACACAGACCCTCCCCCTAACCCACACCCCCCTCCCTCTAACCCACCCCACCTCCCCCTAATCCACCCCCCCCTCCCCCTAACCCACGCCCCTTCCCCCTAACCCACCCCCCTTCCCCCTCACCTTCTCCGCCTTGCCAACATCACCCGCCAGCCCATAGCCCTCTGTGACTACATGCACAGACAGAGCCTCAATGACATACAGAGATGCACGCACACGACCGCACTTCCCCCCTCCCTTCCCCTCACCTGCTCTGCCTTGCCAACATCACCCGCCAGCCCATAGCCCTCTATGCGCGCCTTGTGCAGCATCCTGCAGGGCAGGGGGTGGGAGGAGCGGATGGGAGGAGCGGATGGGAGGGGCGGATGGGAGGGGCGGATGGGAAGGGAGAAGAGAGAAAAGAGACAGGACGTGTGAATGGAGGAGCGAAGTCCAAAGCCCTCTATGCACGCCTTGTTTAGCATCCTGCAGGGCAGGGCATGGGAGAGAGCAGCAGACGGGAGACGGGAGAAGGGAAAATGGGATGATGGAAGCTCACAGACCTCATGACTGATTTCAACCATGCGTTTTTCCACCCGTAATTACTCATTACCATTGCACCCATACCTCGTTACTATCACACATATAGCCCATCGCCATCACATCACACCCATACCTCGCCACTACCACACCCCTACAGCATCACCATCACCATCACACCCATACCTTGCCATCGGCACATTTGATGCAAGCAGCTCACTCCAAGTCACCTCCAGCTTCTCGACCTGCCCGCTCTGACATACGCCTTCAGCGTGACGGCACACCGTACCCATCACGCCATCACCATCACATCACACCCATACCCCATCACCACACATGCATACCTTGTCATCGGCACATTTGATGCAAGCAGCTCACTCCAAGTCGCCTCCAGCTTATCCACCTGCCCGCTCTGCCCATACGCCTTCAGCATAGCAGCATACGTGCCTCTGTCAGGGCCCGCTCCCGACGTCTTTAATCTTCTCTCCCACTCTAGTGCCTTCTCTGGCTCCCCATGGGAGACATAAGCTGAGATCAGCGCGTTCATTGTTGCCAGATCCGGGGTCAGATTGTAATTTTCCATCTGCCCGAGGTAGTACTCCATTTCTTTGAGCTGCCCGGCCCTGCCGAGTCCCGCCAGGATGATGTTGAATGTGATTGTAATGGGGGTGAAGCCCTGCGGGCAAATGCGGGAGAGAGTCAGAGGGAAGATGAGCGTAAGAAAGTAAGAGAGGAAGAGAGCAAGAGAGCAAGAGAGCAAGAGAGCAAGAGAGCAAGAGAGCAAGAGGAAGAGAGGAAGAGAGGAAGAGAGGAAGAGAGGAAGAGAGGAAGAGAGGAAGAGAGGAAGAGAGGAAGAGAGGAAGAGAGGAAGAGAGGAAGAGGTCGAGAGGAAGAGAGGAAGAGAGGAAGAGAGGAAGAGGAAGAGAGGAAGAGAAAGAGAGGAAGAGAGGAAGAGAGGAAGAGAGGAAGAGAGGAAGAGAGGAAGAGAGGATGAGAGGAAGAGAGGAAGAGAGGAAGAGAGGAAGAGAGGAAGAGAGGAAGAGGAAGAGAGGAAGAGAGGAAGAGAGGAAGAGAGGAAGAGAGGAAGAGAGGAAGAGAGGAAGAGAGGAAGAGAGGAAGAGAGGAAGAGAGGAAGAGAGGAAGAGAGGAAGAGAGGAAGAGGAAGAGAGGAAGAGAGGAAGAGAGGAAGAGAGGAAGAGGAAGAGAGGAAGAGAAAGAGAGAAAGAGAGGAAGAGAGGAAGAGAGGAAGAGAGGAAGAGAGGAAGAGGAAGAGAGGAAGAGAGGAAGAGAGGAAGAGAGGAAGAGAGGAAGAGGAAGAGAGGAAGAGAAGAGAGGAAGAGAGGAAGAGAGGAAGAGAGGAAGAGAGGAAGAGAGGAAGAGAGGAAGAGAGGAAGAGAGGAAGAGAGGAAGAGAGGAAGAGAGGAAGAGAGGAAGAGGGAGGCGGAGGAGATGCACGCGAGAAAGCACGGTGTGTGCATGGCATGGTTGCAATGATTCAGTTTTGAGACAGCATGTGATCAATGCACACATTGTCTCAAAATGCATGGTGCGTGAATGACATGGTTGCATTGTCCCCCCACGTTTCCCCTGCCCCACCTTGCTCCTCGTCTAAACCATAATCGTTGCAATGCCCGCCACCACACCCGCCCCCCTACTGCCCGCCCCTCTACCCCAAACCACCCCCCCGCCTCTTTCCCAAAATCTTCCCCAACGTGCTTTCCCTCCATTGCCCCACCTTGCTCCGCATTTCATCCATGATCGCTGCAATGCCCGCCACCATGCCGGATCGCCGCCTGCCTGCCAGCAGCGCCTGCAGGCGCGCGTTGAACGACGGGATGCCCTCTGCCACGCCCTGCTGCCTCAGCCAGTCCACCTGCGAGGGCGTGAGGGGAGAGACGGGGAGAAGGAAAGGAGAGCACACATAGAGGATGGGTGAAAACGAAAGAAACGTTATTTACTCGTTGAACGACGGGATGCCGTCCTGCACGCCGTGCTGCCTCAGCCAGTCCACCTGGGAGGGGGAGACGGGGAGGAGGGAGGAGACATGTAGAGCAGAGACGTCAGTTGATGTTGGAAAGAGGAAGGGGCCTCAGAGACATCTCAGCATGCAGCCGCGCGTTGAACGAGGGGACGCCCTCGGGCCCTCCGTGCTGCTGTAGCCAGTCCACCTGCAGGGGCAGGAGAGAGGGGGAGAAGGCGAGGTGCGCACACACACAGAATGGGTGAAGGGGGTCATAGTAATTCGCACGTTGAACGACGGGATGCCCTCTGCCACACCCTGCTGCCGCTGCCAGTCCACCTGCAGGGGCAGGAGAGAAGGAGCGATGGGAAGAAGGCGAACAGAGCACATGTAGAGGATGGGTGAAGGGGAAGACATTAGATTTACGGGTTGAAGGAGGGGATGGCCTTTGCCACGCCACGTCCTGCTGGCACGGCCACTCCACCTAGGAAGGAGCGACGGAGAGGAGGGAGGGATGATGTAGAGCAGGGAACAGAAGCAAGAGTGAGGGTGGGAAAGGTGGCGTAGAAGCAAGGAGGCTTAGGCGGCTTAGGGCAGAGGACAGCAGTGGAAGGACGGAGAGGTAGAAGAGGTAGAAGAGGTGGAAGAAGCATGGCACACACCTTAGCAGGCACACACCTTAGCAGGCAGGCACACCAGACCCGAGGACAACGCCCATGCCTTCACAGCAACCATTTCCTGAACCACATTTTTATTTAACAAGAGGCGCTATTTGGGGCGTGGCGTACTTGGGGCAGGCGTTATCCGGTCCGGGCAGATGAAATCTTACCTGCGATTCGACTGACATGAACCTCCCCCGCCTTGCCACGTGGCCAAACACTGGCTGGTACACCTGCAGACCACGGACAGGGCAGGGTGCGGCGAGAGGGGCGGAAGAGGGTTGGGCAGAGAAGGGGGGGAAGAAGAGGGTTGGGCAGAAAGGGGGGAGAAAAGGGTTGGGGGAGAAGGAGGTTGGGCAGAGGGAGGGAGGGGGGATCTACGGTCGAGAAAAGGGAAGGAGGCAACATCCAGGACGCAAAAAAACAGTCCGCATTGGGCCCACCTCCTCTCCACAACTCATCTCCTCTGATCTGAACGTCTGAGGGAGGGACAGGTGACTCAATTCAGCACTACTCGTGCCCATGCCTAGCATGCGCCTCCTCTCTCCCCACCTCACCTTCTCCGTTCTGAACGGCTGTGGGAAGGCGAGGAAGAGCGCCTGAGCGGCCGCCACGTTGCGCGAGCGGATGACAGCAGAGAGCGCCAGCTGGTAGTCCGCCTCCAGGCGGGGGAAGCCCGGCTGCTGCACGAACCACTCCGCTACCTGCGGTGATTGGAAAGAGAGGGGATGGGAAAGGGGAAAAAGCGGGATGGGGTGGGATAGATGAGGAATTCATGGAACTTCACAGCAGAGAGCGCGAGCTGGTAGTAGTCGGCCTCTAGACGGTGGAAGCCGGGCTGCTGCACAAACCCCTCTGCTACCTGCGGTGATGGGAGGGGAAGGGGAGCAGTGAGGGTCAAGGGGATGGGAATGACAGCAGAGAGCGCCAGCTGGTAGTCCGCCTCTAGGCGGGCAAGCCTGCCTGCTGCACGAACCACTCCGCTACCTGGAGTTATCAGAGAGAAACGACGGGGAGAGAAAGGGGGAGTGGGAGGGGAGGGAGAGCTGACAAGCAAATCAGAAGGAGGGGGAGTGGAAGGGAGTTAACGTAAAGGCACTGCCAACTGGTAATCCGCCTTGAGCCTAGTTTCGAGGTGCCTCAAAACGTGAAGGGACTGTCAGCTGGTACTGCGCCTTGAGCCGCGGAAGCTGGGCTGCTGCACTGCACGAACCGTTCTGCTAACTGCAATTGAAAGGGAGGGGGGGCGGGGAAAGAAGGGGACAGGTGGAAGGGCAGGGGAAACTTCGCACCGCATAAATGCACGCATATAACCCCAAACCTGCAAGCGGCTATGCATGTCAGATGCCAGAGGTGCAAAAGCCCAATCATGCGAACCAGAAAGATGCAAAACCCTAGACCCTGACCCTCCAACGCTCTTACCCATACAGAACCCTGACACTGCATGCAACTCAACACCCCTGGGCCCCGGGAACTCCCACCACACACACCTCGGCTGCCTGCTTGGGCCGGCAGTGGTTCTTGGGCTTATGTGATGCCACATGGACAAAACTCCAGACACATTAACCAGAACGCTGGAAAACCCCACCCAAACAGAACCCAAAACCCTGGCCCTGCAATAACAAGACCCTCAGCCACCCCCACCAGACGCACCTCTGCAGCTTGCTGGGGCGACGGCTTTTGAGATTACAAAAAGTCGAAACCTGAAACCCTGACCCTGCAACACTTCCCATCCCACGACACCCCACCCACCCACGCCCACCCCCAGCACACGCTCCTCTGCAGCTTGCTTGGGGCAGCGGCTTTTGAGGCGCCTCGAAAGTCGGAACCCTAAACCCTGACCCTGCAACAACCCTCCCCACCCTCTCCCTCCCCTTCTCCACAGCACACGCACCTCTGCAGCTTGCATGGGGTGACGGATTTTGAGGCGCCTCAACA
This sequence comes from Closterium sp. NIES-65, assembly GCA_948144175.1. Classification (NCBI taxonomy): domain Eukaryota; kingdom Viridiplantae; phylum Streptophyta; class Zygnematophyceae; order Desmidiales; family Closteriaceae; genus Closterium; species Closterium sp. NIES-65. The sequence continues at coordinate 590,356 of CANXME010000222.1, forward strand.
GTGGGAGTGCTAAAGAATAAACCCTGACCCCGCAACAGCAACATCCCCAGCCACCACCACCAGACGCACCTCGGCAGCTTGCTTGGGCCGGCGGTGGTTCTTAAGCTTCTTGATCAGCTGCAAGGGAGGGTGTGCGAGTAAGAGAGTGTGAGAATGAGAGGGCGTGAGTGAGGGTGAGAGATGATCAGTCAGCCAAGAAGGGACAAGCAGGGGAGCGTGAGGAAGAACAGGGATGAGCAGGAAACACGGGGCCAAAGGCTCGTTTTTACAAGGGGGACAAGGGGACAAAGGGTCACTATTCAAGCAGAACTCGTTTCTCCGCAGCTCAATACCATGCGGGCGCTGCCCATGACACTATTATTAGCACTTTTCATTAGCGATATCTTTGTAATCAGACGCATGTCAATGGTGATATATACCTGTGTGGCCAGGCGCATGTCTACGGTGTTGCCGTTGCTCTCCCACGCCCTGACGACGGGCATGGCGTGGTTGCTGTCTGCCAGCTCCTTGATGTGCTGCCACAGCTGCTCCAGCGGGGCTGCAGGGACGTGATGGGGTGGGAGCAGGACGAAAGAGAATAGCCTGAGCTGTGTGAGACACCTAAGCAATGAGAGGGGCATGGCGTTGCTGCTGTCTGGAAGCTCCCTCACGTGCGACCGCAGCTGTTCCAGCGGCGCTGGAGGGGGGAGCAGGATGAACGGGGACGTTGATTTAGGTTGACTCAAACTGGGCGAGCAGGACTAAAGGGCGGCTTCAATCTTCTGGCATGCCTATGCAAAGGACGAGGTGCAGTTGCTGTAGCAGTTGCTCGTGGGCTGCCATGGCTGCCAGGGCTGCCAGGGCTGCCAGGGCTGCCACGGCTGCCAGGGCTGCCACGGCTGCCACGGCTGCCAGGGCTGCCAGGGCTGCCGTAAAACGGCTGGAGGAGGGAAGGAAAGAAGCGGCGGAAAGGGTGAGGGCTGAACGTGGGGAGGGTCATGAGCACGGCCCAGGTCATGAGCACGGCCCAAGCCATGAGCACGGCCCAAGCCCAGGGCTACCGTGACCCACGCCGGCCCGACTCACGAGTGTCCTGAATCACAACAGACAGAGCATATTGATTCGACCCTGACGGGGCCCACCCCAGCCCTGGACCGGTTCGCCGGGCTAGATCCGCCAGAACCTCCACAGCCTGGCGCTGCCGCAGTCAGCCTGCAGTCAGCCTACACCGGGCCAGCCCAATTTCCGGCCCGTGTCGGGCCGATATGTGACGCGCGCGATCTGAGAAGCAGACGTCACTTCTAGGTCGTAAAACTTCGGCCGGTGAAACTCATTCTGGCGATCCCGCCACCCTCAAGTTACCTTCGCCCGTTCCGGTTGAACCCCTCCTGACCCCACCGAACCCCTCCCAATCTGAACAACCCCCTTCCTCCCTGACCATGGTGGTCAACATAAGGGCCATCATCCTTGACCAGGCCCGCCCGTCTTGGGCCAGGCCCAGCCCCCACCAGCAAGTAAGCCGGGCGTCACCAGGTACGCCCTCCCTTGGTTGGGCCGGGGCAGGCCGACCCTGGTTTTTGAGAATTCTCAAAAACCAGCTCGGGCCAGGGTGACTCTTGAGTCATGAAGTCACCATGTCGCCCCACGTAAACTGGGTTGGGCAGGCCAGCCCTGGTCCGGCCCATGCTCATGCCTGGGGAGGAAGAAGCGGAAGGGGACGGACAGGGGGGAGTTTGGGTTTTGGCTTTGTCCCCGAAACCCTTAAACTTGTCCCATGGCATGCCACGCCACATCCCATTTCAAGCTATCCCATCCCATCCCAAACCATCCTATCCCATCCCATCCCATCCAATGTCATGCCACATAACTCCTTTCACTCACTCTGAAACCCTGGCATTTCCGCATTTGCCCCCCCACCCCCGCCGCTGCTCCCCCCAGCCTCCACCGTTCCGCCCTCGCCCCCCTCCGCGGGAACCTGCGCGTCCCCTGTGCCCTCCGCCATTGCGGAAAACTCCTCCCCCGAACTGCCCTCCGCTGCTGCGGAGAGATTCCCCGCCTCCGCGACAACCTGCGCCGTCCCCTCGCCTTCCGCGCCCGTGTTATCCGCCAATGGAGTGTACCCGCTGCTTCCGCTGCTGCTGCTGCCGCCGCTGCTGTCGCTGCTACCGGTGCTGCTGCTGGCGGTACTGTCATTGCTGCTGCTGTCGCTTCTGATACTACCGTCACCTGCACTAATCGACGAGTAGATTCCGCCTGCGGCTAGTGAATGGAACGGACTCCTTAATCGGAGCGCGCTATAAGGCGTACACGACGACACGGACTCTCGACGAATCATGCTGTGACTATATCGAGCGCCAAGCTGAGAGGCGGCGAGTGGAGCAGCCTCGCGGGGTGAGGGAGCAGGTGACAGGGCGGGGAGGAGGACACTACGCGCGACGGCGGCGACTGAAGGCACATGGCTGGCGGCGACGGTAGCGGCGGCGGCAGCGGAGGTAGCGGGGGGGCGGATAGCGGCGGGGGATGGGGTGATCGGGTCAAAGATTGCGTCAGACGAAGCGACAGACGCGGCAGAAGCGGCGAGCGCGTTGGCTGGAGCGCGATCGACGGCGCTGGACGCGGCACACGATGAGATCGACGAGATCGCCGAGGCGCCGCCGCGCTCGCGGTTGAGCGACGCCCGCAGATAGGCGAGCGAGCGACCCCTCATGCCTGCTGCTGTCGCTGATTCTGCGGGCTGGTGCTGCTGGTGCCGGCGGTGAGGATGGTGGGTGAAATGGCGAGAGGCAACGTGCGAATGCAAAAGGGATCTGGATGGCGCTGCGGGATGGAGGGTGGAGCGGATGGGTGGAAGTGTGCAGCCGAGAGAGCGCGCAACGGCGTCCACCGTCAGAGGGTGCGGGGAGGAAATCGGAAGTGAATTCGGGAATCTCCAGCAGGGGTTTTGGCTCGATCAGGTGCTGCAGAAAGCCGCCACAAGAGAATGAATGTCGCGTTACAGACTGTTTCGCTCATCGTATAACGAAATATTTTCCTTTCGATGTGCTGAGAGCAGATTCGATAGGCAAGCACAGATGGTAACACTTCAACAGATGATCCTGGATAGATATTTTCTGGAAAACCAGTCAGTTGCTAAAATATAAAGACAATCAGTTTGACGTATCAAATAAATAGCTCACCCACAAACATCACAAGTCAATACGTGATATATCGAACGGCTGATGATACGGCACCATGTTCAGCGCCAGTGTCCCCTGCCCTTCCACGTGCGACCCACGCGCATCACCCTCATGCCCATCATCAACATCATCCACCACCACCTCCACGCCATCCCCCATCGCACCGCCACCACCATCCCCCAACGCAACCTCATCCTCTCCATCACCCTTCTCCTTCCCCTCACCACCTCCCCCATTCAACCAACTCCCACCCTCACCCCCACCCTCCTCCGCCATACACCCGTCCTCCAACCCCCCACTGGTATCAGAGCTCTCGGAATAACCACCATCAGCACCACCGCCGCCACCGCCATGACCATCCCCCAAGCCCTCCAAGATGGGCTCTAGCGGGCTGTCCTCGTCAGGCAGAGGTGTGTGCGGGGAGGTGAGGAAGCGCACGACGGAGGCCATGGGGGGCCGCTGGTGGGGGTTGTACTCGAGGCAGAGCAGGGCGATGCGCAGCACCCTCAGGAACTGCTCCTCATCGAAGCCAGATGCTAGTAGCGCCAGGTCGGCGAACGAATCCAGTGCTCCCTCTGAGAGACATGCCTCGGCCTGTGTGGAGATCACGGGTGTGGTAGAGAGTGGGAAATGTAGAGATGGTTGACATGGAAAGGGAGAAAAGAGTGCAGAGGTGAGCTGGCTGGCAGCAGAGGGGGGGCGCTGGCCGGGGTTGGACTCGAGGCAGAGCAGGGCGATGCGCAGCACCCGCAGAAACTGCTCCTCGTCAAAACCGCCTGTTAGTAGCGCCGGGTCGGCAAATGAATCCAGAGCTCCCTCTGAGAGACATGCCTCGGCCTGCTTGGGGAGAGGTGGAGGGTGGTGGAGGGTGGGTAATGCAGAGACGGTTGACAAAACATGAGAATGAAGGGGTGTGATGGCTGGAAACAGGGAGGGGCCTCTGGTCGGAGTTGTATTCATTGCACAGCAGGGCGATGCGCAGCACCCGCAGGAAGTGTTGGTCATCGAATCCTGGGGTCAGCAGTGCGGGGTTGGTGAATGAATCCAGGGCTCGGGCTCCCTCTCCCTCTCCCTCTCCCTCTCCCTCTCCCTCTCCCTCTCCCTCTCCCTCTCCCTCTCCCTCTCCCTCTCCCTCTCCCTCTCCCTCTCCCTCTCCCTCTCCCTCTCCCTCTCACACACATTCCTCTTTTGAGTAAGCTCCCTCTCACACACATTCCTCTCACACACATTCCTCTCACACACATTCCTCTCACACACATTCCTCTCACACACATTCCTCTCACACACATTCCTCTCACACACATTCCTCTCACACACATTCCTCTCACACACATTCCTCTCACACACATTCCTCTCACACACATTCCTCTCACACACATTCCTCTCACACACATTCCTCTCACACACATTCCTCTCACACACATTCCTCTCACACACATTCCTCTCACACACATTCCTCTCACACACATTCCTCTCACACACATTCCTCTCACACACATTCCTCTCACACACATTCCTCTCACACACATTCCTCTCACACACATTCCTCTCACACACATTCCTCTCACACACATTCCTCTCACACACATTCCTCTCACACACATTCCTCTCACACACATTCCTCTCACACACATTCCTCTCACACACATTCCTCTCACACACATTCCTCACACACATCCCTCTCACACACATCCCTCTCACACACATCCCTCTCACACACATTCCTCTCACACACATTCCTCTCACACACATCCCTCTCACACACATTCCTCTCACACACATTCCTCTCACACACATTCCTCTCACACACATTCCTCTGCTCTGCCTGCTCGGGGGGTGGTGGAGGGTGGTAGAGGTCCCACAGCAACTCAAATTTACTAACGTCGCACCCGTTCCAGCAGGTCAACCCAAGTCAGCCCAAGTCAATCGCAGTCAACAACGGTATACTTAGATTTCTCACCACCCCGGCATGTCACCTGTCAACTCTAAGTCAAAGTCAACCTGGGTCAACGCTGGTCTCACCCGTTCAAGAAGGTCCTCTGTGTTGTGGGGCGACTGGCCTGAGAGCAGCTCCAGCAGCACCACTCCGAAGCTGAACACATCTGCTGCCACGCCCACCCGCTCACTGCCCACATACTCTGGGGCTACATAGCCCCACGTGCCCAGCACCTGAGGGGTTTGTTGGGTTTGTGTAGTGCAAAGGTCAGAGAAGCAGGGGGGGTTGGAGTGGCTGGCAGCATGGCATCATCGTCAAGTCTGCCCACTCCGCTCACTGCCCACATGCTCCGCGGCCACATAGCCCCACGTGCCCAGCACCTGGGCCAGAGAGGGGGGATATGAGGGGTGGGGATGCGTCATCTATGCTATGTCTGCCCCTCAAATCTGAACGCATGTGCTGCCACGCCCACCGCTCACTGCCCACACACTCCGGAGCCACGTAGCCCTTCCCCCCACGTGCCCATGTGCCAAGAGCTAAGAGGCGAGGCAGTGGCAGAATGAAGCGCTTTGGGTTGACTCACAAGCACACCACTCACGGATGTTTTTAGGACACTCACATGACCCACTCACTCACATGACTCACTCCCTAACATGACCCACTCACTCACATGACTCACTCACTCACATGACTCACTCCCTAACATGACCCACTCACTCACATGACTCACTCACTCACATGACTCACTCACTCACATGACCCACTCACTCACCCTCATGCTCATGTCATCGATGCCTTGCGGCATGACCTTGGCCGGCCCTAAAACAAACGGCCATCTTACCGTCCCCAACAGCGTCCAGCAGGATGATAGGCTTCACGACTCAAGACTCAAGAGCCAATGGCAGAAGGGGAGGAGTGCGTTGAGGCAACTCACTTTTGAGTCGACTCAATGGCAGAAGGGGAGGAGTGCGTTGAGGCAACTCACTTTTGAGTCGACTCAATGGCAGAAGGGGAGGAGTGCGTTGAGGCAACTCACTTTTGAGTCGACTCAATGGCAGAAGGGGAGGAGTGCGTTGAGGCAACTCACTTTTGAGTCGACTCAATGGCAGAAGGGGAGGAGTGCGTTGAGGCAACTCACTTTTGAGTCGACTCAATGGCAGAAGGGGAGAAGTGTGATGAGGCAACTCACGCGGGTGGTCATGTCGTTGACGCCTTGCGGCATGACCTTGGCCAGCCCAAAGTCAGCGATCTTGGCCTCCCCTGCAGCGTCCAGCAGGATGTTGGCGGGCTTCACATCGCGGTGGATGATGCGCGGCTCACACTGCTCGTGCAGGTACGCTAAGCCTTTCGCAGACCCCACAGCCACGCGCACGCGGTGCTCCCAGGTCATTGGGTTGTTCTTGTCTGCCGGGAGAAGGGGAGGGGAGGGTGTGATTTAGAAAAAGCCTCCCCTGCAGCGTCCAGCAGGATGTTGGCGGGCTTCACATTGCTACTCGTACCCTGTGCTCCCAGGTCATCGGATTGTTCTTGTCTGATTGGTGAGGAGTGGGTGTGTGAGAGAGGAAAAGGAAAGGGAAGGTTCATGATTGAATGCCAAATGTCCGTGGGCGTGGCTAACACTGCTCGTGAAGGTAGGCCAGGCTCTTGCCTCACCCCACCCCACTGCCACTGGCACCTCGTGCTCCCAGGTCATCGGATTGTTCTTGTCTGCTCGTTCCGGAGCGGGTGAAGAGGGAGAGGGGGAAAGGAAGGGGAAGGTGAACAGTCTAGCGCCTCTGAAATGGGCTCGCACTGCTCGAGCAGGTAGGCTAGCCCCTTGGCAGGGCCCACTGCCACCACCCGGTGCTCCCATCACCAGATTGCTCTCGTCTGTTGAGTGTGAAGTGGGTTTGGCAGAGAGAGAAAGGAGAAGGTGAATAGTATTAAGCCTCAGAAGCAGCCGAGATTAGAAGCAGCCGAGATTAGAAGCAGCCGAGATTAGAAGCAGCCGAGATTAGAAGCAGCCGAGATTAGAAGCAGCCGAGATTAGAGGCTGCCACCAGAAACAAACTCATAGGCCAGCAGCCGAGATTAGAGGCTGCCACCAGAAACAAACTCATAGGCCAGCAGCCGAGATTAGAGGCTGCCACCAGAAACAAACTCATAGGCCAGCAGCCGAGATTAGAGGCTGCCACCAGAAACAAACTCATAGGCCAGCAGCCGTGAGTCCCCCTCGCAGCAGAACCCCACCAGCTGCACCAAGTTGTGCACGTGCACTCCACACTACACCCCATGCCTACGCACACACATGCCATCATGCATGAGTGTGGCTTACCTCTGAGTCGAGACGAAAGGCTGCCGCCCGAAACGAACTCGTATGCCAGCAGGCGCGAGTCCCCCTCACAGCAGAACCCCACGAGCTGCACCAAGTTGCGGTGGTGCACGTGGCCGATCACCTCTATCTCTATCCGGTACTCCGCCTCTCCCTGGCCGCCCCCGGGTGTTGCGTGCAGCATCTTCACTGCCACCTCATACCTGGTAGGTAATGCACGCATGAGGGGAGGGATGAGGGAGGAGGGCGGAGAGAGAGCGGGGTGAGACGTGTTGCGGTGGTGTACGTGGCCGATCACCTCTATCTCTATCCGGTACTCCGCCTCTCCCTGGCCGCCCCCCGGTGTTGCATGGAGCATCTTCACTGCCACCTCGTACCTGGGAAGAAGATGGGGGGAGGGGGAGGGAAAGAGAGGGAGTGACGTGTTGCGGTGGTGCACGTGCCAGGTCACCTCTATCTCTATTCGGTGCTCCGGCTCTCCCTGCCCTCCACCCGGGTGCTTCAAGCAACAATTTGAGACTGTGGCCAGTGCTCTGTGGGGCAAAAGTACGCTTCGCCAGCCCCATGTACTGTGTTCTGTTCTGAGACGTATCAGATCTGTATGCTGCTCTGGGAAATAGGATGCCTTAGGTACAAGTACAAGAAAAATCCACGCACGGGAGATGAGTTTTACTGCAACGGAAAACTGCAGAGAGCTCAAAACAACAAGAAATTAATTGTGAGCAAGGAAAGCGAGGGGAGAGCGTACCCGTCAGAGAGCCTACCCGTCAGAGAGCCTACCCGTCAGAGAGCCTACCCGTCAGAGAGCCTACCCGTCAGAGAGCCTACCCGTCAGAGAGCCTACCCGTCAGAGAGCCTACCCGTCAGAGAGCATACCCGTCAGAGAGCATACCCGTCAGAGAGCATACCCGTCAGAGAGCATACCCGTCAGAGAGCATACCCGTCAGAGAGCATACCCGTCAGAGAGCATACCCGTCAGAGAGCATACCCGTCAGAGAGCCTACCCGTCAGAGAGCCTACCCGTCAGAGAGCCTACCCGTCAGAGAGCCTACCCGTCAGAGAGCATACCCGTCAGAGAGCATACCCGTCAGAGAGCATACCCGTCAGAGAGCATACCCGTCAGAGAGCATACCCGTCAGAGAGCCTACCCGTCAGAGAGCCTACCCGTCAGAGAGCCTACCCGTCAGAGAGCCTACCCATCAGAGAGCCTACCCATCAGAGAGCCTACCCATCAGAGAGCCTACCCATCAGAGAGCCTACCCATCAGAGAGCCAACCCGTCAGAGAGCCTACCCGTCAGAGAGGGGGGAGAGGGGGAGCATACCCGTCAGAGAGGGTTCCTCGGTACACGTGGCCGAACCCGCCCCGCCCTATGAGGCGCGAGAAGTGAAAGTTCTCGGTTGCTTCCTGCAGCTCCCACAGCTGGAACTCCGTCAACCCATCCGCCACCTCTCCTGGGGGACAGCGGGGAGTGGGGGAAGAGATTGGGGGGGGGAAGGACGAGAGGAGAGAGAGAGGGGGGGTAATGAGGGGGAGGGAAGTGTGAGGTGGGGAAGAGATGGAGGGTTCGTGCCCAACAACGTGCGTGCATGCTCACATGCCCACTCGCGTGCATGCTCACATGCCCACTCGCGTGCATGCTCACATGCCCACTCGCGTGCATGCTCACATGCCCACTCGCGTGCATGCTCACATGCCCACTCGCGTGCATGCTCACATGCCCACTCGCGTGCATGCATGCACATATGCATACACACCCACATGCATGCATACCCACATGCATTCACACCCACATGCATGCATACCCACATGCATGCATACCCACATGCATGCATACCCACATGCATGCATACCCACACACCACAGACAAGCATACCCCCCAACACCATGTGCATGCATACTCACGAGCACGTGGGACTGCCTCAGCGCCTTCTATCAGTCCCTCCTCGCCCGTCCCCTTGCCGTTCCCCTTCCCCACCACTCTCCACAGCACCGCACCCAGCAGCACCGCCACCAGAGCAGCCCCCCCTGCTGCTATGACAGCCACAGCAGCTGGCGGAAGGGTGGAGGCGGGCGGGGGGAGGGGAGCAGCGGCGGGGGGAGGAGGGGAGGCTGGGCAGATGGAGGTGTTGGGCAGGAGGGTGGTGGTGGTGGGTGTGGTGGCAGCAGCAGCAGCAGCTGCAGCAGCAGATGGGATGCAGAGGTCAGCGTTGCCGGGAGAAAGCCTGGGAGGAGACAAGCAAG